>CM068373.1:23918619-24571119 GCA_034769895.1 Magicicada septendecula | reverse complement strand
TATTAATTATGTTCTATTAACTTCTGCACATCAATAAAGAATTTTATACATTGTTTTGTGTATAAATAGATAGCATATATAGAAAATAAGGAAACATTTAAGATACTTTTCTCATTAATTTTATAATGCTTAAGAAATCATATTCGTTTAAGTTAAAAATTTCTGTCTGTAAAATTTAGACCTGTATATATAAAAAATTGTCTTCTAGCTTGGCCCAAATGACTAGATTATTTGAATAATTTTATTCAACTAGTACGTATCCTTTACAGTAATTTATTTTGCAAAAATAAGGCCTTATTGTTATCCAAACATTTTAAAGTGACATCTATTTCTACTGAGAACAATAATAAAATTAACGTGTATGCAGAAGTTTTCTTATTCATAGAAAATATTACTTTCGTGTATTTATATTTAATCTAAAATGAAGGAACATAATTTTTTATAAAAATATTAAAATTTATCTTAAAATTATTAGGTTTATTTACAATACAAACAATATTTAATTACATTTTTCATCAGCTGTAAATATTTAGGTTTCACAGATGAAATTAATTTTAGTCCATTACGTATTAACAAAATTACTTCTTACTTCTTATGTACATTATAAAATTATGTAGTTATTGTCTTAATAAAATGTTATGTATATATTCTCAGTTCTTAATATATCATACACATATATCAGAATACACTCCTCTTCTTCTTCTGCACCTCACGGAGTAGGGATTTTGCCTGTACCGTTTTCACAGAATATAAGATATAATATACTTCATTTATACGTTATATAAAGTATAAGATATGCACTTTATGTACTTATAAGGTACATAATTATATTGATTGAAATTTGTAAAATATTATTTTTTCATGACCAGTTACAGTATGTAAATCACTATGTTTGAAACCAGAGTTCGGGTCCTTACTACATGATATTAACAATTTATAACATAACGTAAGTTATCTGTAGTAATTAATTCGGCTTAACTTTTGACAGTGATTGAAAATAGAGGAAATCAACTAAATGTATTGCAGAATATTGTGAAGAATTTTTTAACATTGAAAATGTTTATAAGGACGTGTCGCACATTTGCGGCCGATCGCTGGTGCGTTATCGAAAATGGGAACCGGTGAGTTTCCATAGAAACTACTTCTTTGTTGTCAATAACGTAGTACACATATATAAAACTTCGCTTATGAAAGTACACATATAAAACTTCGCTTATGAATGCGACTACATTTAACTTATAATCTGTACATTGGTAAATGAAGAATGAATTCATTGATTGGTGAATGAAGAGTGAATTCATTGATTGGTGAATGAACATAAATATTTTTTCGATTTATTGAAGCATTTTCAATGCCCTTCTCTGTGCATTGCATTTGTACAATGCCTGTAAATTTTTTATTTCAACAAAATCTTACAAGAAAAGCCGAATTTTCTTAGAACACCTACGTCACATACGGAATGTATTGACTTGAAAAAAGGTTTTAACATTGATAAAATATAAACCATTAGTGTTTCTAATCGTTCCTTGATAAATGTTTGAAAGTGTCTCGATACTGTAATGAATTGCAAAGCTGTGTATATAACGCAAAACGTTGTACTTGATTTACACACATTTTGTAAAATTATAGGTATTAACATTATTAAAATTGTAATGATTGTAATCAATTCTACATCGGCCAGACGGAAAGATCTTTTTATTCCAGATTTTCAGAACATGTAAAAGCCCTCACCACAAATTACATACATTCCACATTTGCCACACATTTACAAAATGAAAACCATAGTTACACAAACATACAACACAACATGGAAATATTACACTACTTACCAAAAAGGAGAAAATTAAACACAACTGAACAATTTGAAATATACAGATATCACGCATTACAACCAAACAACATATTAAATGAACAATTACATTACAGATCACATACACTAGTTGATACATTGATCCAAACACAAAATTTGAACCTCAGCGCCAATTCCCTCCCACCATCAATTCCCACTACACACACCTATAGTCCATAATAGTTATTCTGTAACAATGACATTCAGTATTTACTCACACTGAGGAAGAGACACAACACCTTGAAACGTTTGTGAAAGTGATACCAAAAGTAAGTTCATTTTTTAAAATTTTTTATATATAATAATATTAACATTAACTTTTTTTCACATTTTTATCTGAAACAACAGGAAACATTGTAGACTTTGTGGTCTTTGTGGTGGAAAAAATGTTGATTCTTACTTTAAGTCAGCAGTTCTATTCATTTAGTTAATAACGAGACAGTATCAGACTTATCAAACAGGATAAATAAAATACGTTTTCGAAAGAAATGGGTTTTCTACACAGCTAGTCTCTATGGAAAAAATCTGAAAATTTATATTGGTCAACTAATGAAGGTGCCAAGTAATTGAAGGGTAGACTAATTGGTATTCATGTAGGTTATGAGTGGGTTACTCGTGATTTGTAATATTTATAAAGTAATAACTGACCATTTGTATGTATTACGTACACAGTCGATGCGCAATTGTTCGACATCAAAAGATTATTACTGTGATGATACAGAATTACTGCTCAATTGAAAGATATTAATTAATAAATTTAACACCAGCTTATTTACGTCTTACTTTTGAATCCGGGAACGTTTAGTTAAATTGCAAACAATACTGGTGTGCAACAGTTGCTGTTCGTTGTAGCCCAATAAACGTAGGCCTACCCTGTTCGTTGCATTCAGTCAAGCAGGCTTCGTTGTGTTGTAGACATAAGGAAGAAACTACAACTACAAATAAATACATACGTAAACTAGACAATATTAAGCGCAAAATATTAATTCATTACAGTAGTGAATAAGATGGAGCAAGGAAATAATGCTGTACAGATGACGCGCAGATTATTTAGGCAAGGGAAAGTGGAAGTTAAGAGTGTGAGAGATGATGTAAACAGTAAAACAAATCACTGTATTACGGTTGTGTGTGTGTTGATTAGTACATGTTTATTTATTAATTCATCGCCTCATTTACTGCACTAATGTCTCGTTTACACATCCAATATATATATGAAGGTATATGCTTGGCAATGTAAATGATATATAATAATTCAACTATTGTTATATTATCGGCAGTTGATAATACTAATTTTCCTTTCAGTTTTATAATATCCTCAACAGATTCAAACCAGACAAACACCACATTTCTTCTTCTCTTGCGCTTCAAAATTAAGCCCGCTATGTTGTCTCTCTCATGAGTTTTAGAGAATTTCATTGCTTGTAAAAATATTACATTGTAGCATTCATTATCTATCTTTTATTTTTTTACAGTTAGCCTTTTTTTAAATTTAAGTTGACAATCTTTTCATCATCCTCCAACCATGATGGAAGATCATTCAAATTTAAAATACAATTTTTTCATATATGCTACAGTGCAATTGCTGAATTTGTATTTCCGTTCCGACAAAAAATATAAAAAAACCATTTATCTTTAAACATCATTACACCTAAATTAAATGTTTTACCAATTAGTTTATTATTCATAATTAAAAAAAATACATTAATTTGGTTGATATTCAAAGTTTGCAGTAAACGCTAAAACAAAATCAATAATGGAATGTGGAGTTTGTGCACTTTCACAAGAGAGAGCCAATTAGTATAGTCACTGGGGAATGTTACTTTGTACGGTTATTTTATTCTCCGAATACGCATTTCACTTACTATATACAATTTATAAGGAGTTTACACTTCGTCTAAGCTACTGGTTTTACTGTAATATATATATATATATATATATATATATATCACTTTCTGCTACAGTCCGTTTCTTGATGTATATAATACTTTAATATTTATACTAAATTTACCTCAAGATGTTTTTTCTATTTGGAACATGTTTCGAGAGTTCCTGTTCTCTCATCTTCAGCCTTCGCCATCTTGTTTCTGGTGAAGTATTTGTGTATACCACACAATGGCACCATAATGAACATTTAGGAAAATTTACAGATATACAAACATAAAACACAAAGCAAACTAATACCAGAACAAATACAAATCAACACAAAACATGACATAATATTCAAAGCACTCAACATCGAAAATACACAAAATACAAAAACATATACCACAACCACACACAATAATACAACTTTAAAAGACCAAAGACCAACAAACAACATTAATAACATCCAGCAGCCAACACACAAATACTTCAACAGAAACAAGATGGCGAAGGCTGAAGATGAGAGAACAGGAACTCTCGAAACATGTTCCAAATAGAAAAAACATCTTGAGGTAAATTTAGTATAAATATTAAAGTAATATATATATATATATATATATATATATATATATTCCATATCAATGCATATACGATATCAACGGGCTACAGAATTGTTCCGAAATTCAAAAGAAGTTTCTGGACCTTTGCTCATGTTTTTCCAGTGGCAATAATTGAATAAAATTCATTTAAAAACAGTTTGCATTTCAATTAACAGCAAAATTATTTACATTTATTTGTTTTTTTTTTTTAAATAAATAGTGATAAATACAGAATTCACGAGACATTTCTTTAGAGTACAGTTCCTAAACCTTTCACGGCTGGCGTTACATAGTCAGAAACACTATTGGTGGGCCTATTAGGCCGTGGTCTAGTGTTTATGTTGACAGACTTGTTGACAGGCGTCGCCATCGGCATCGTCATCAGTGTCGATGACAACTAGCACGGTGTCCCGAAAATTCATCCTAGTGATGAGGTAGACTCTAGACCAGCCATTGGCAGCTTTTGAATTTATGGGGGCAGATACGTAATTGAGGACCAGTTCGATTGGCACACCCCTCCCCACACAATCAATGTAAAATAGAAAGAGGCGGACTTCAATAGCAGGACGTAACAACATTAACTGTCGATTTGTGCTTTTATTTAGCGACACGGAACACCGATTCAGAAAAAGCTTTGTAGTATGTTTCATAGAAAGCTGTGAAATGTTTTCACATTGCGGGTAGGTCACTAACAATTTATCAATATGTACATCCACATTAAAACTAACAAAACTTTAAACAAAAGTATGGTTAAACAGGAAAACGTCTTTAATAAAAATAAATTAAACAACTTACCACAATAACACTACTTATTTTGTTAAAGTGCACAGAAATGTAAAACTTGAAAAAATCAACTTTCTCCTTTGGTGAGAAAAATGTTTACAGGCTCTGGGCGTCAAGCTGGACACTCATAGGGGGGGGGGGTGAAGATGAAGATGTTTGGTAAATGGCTGGTACTATTTAGTATAATAAAATATTTTGAATCAGGTACAGTGCGGGTGAGTTCCTTCGTTCACAAATAAATGAAATTACAAAATGGTTCGCGGGCCCGTTAAACCTTATCGACTGGTGCTGCAGTGTTGCCGACTGCTGGTGTAGACTATAAACTCTACACCTAATAGCCCGACCAATTAGGTTTCCAACATTTCTTTGGAATTAGTAATTATAAATTATGTTTACAGGCTTTCCTTGTTACGAAAAAAATTATTTATGGTATTCTCATATTCACAGTTTTTAAATTATTTACCATATAATTGTTTAACTAATGAGAGGTAATACATAACAAGGCTGTTAGTAACGTGACATAAATCTTATTCGTTTGGAATTATTTACTTGGATATTTTTTTGGCCTACACTCTTTCAGAGAATTTAATTACGTTTTTCCCTTTTTAATGTAATATATCTAAATAGGATATTATGAAGAAAATAAACCAGGGAGGAGAAAACCCTGTTGACTTGATGAAATAACCATAGATATGAAATAACTGTTAATTTTATCTCTGTTGAGAACATTAAAAGTCAGCCGGGGCAATATAGCAAACTAACTTATGTGGTAAATTTTAAATACAGTCCTTAAATTTTAAGTGACCGTCAATCAATGAATATTTTAGTGGATGGTTAGTGAGGATCGGTCAATAATACAAATTTTAGCTATTTTGCGTCGACGTTTCGACAATATTTATTGTCATCTTCAGGACCTGTGTATGAAATACAATAGAATATCAAACGTAACGAAACAATTAAATATTTGGGTGAACGTGTTGGTGATGTGAGTGTGTGCGTGCGTATGTATCATTGTATATGTGAAGACTTATGATAGTTTGTTTACATCTTCAAATTATCTTTAAGAAAACGAGCAAATTATAGTATGAGAGAACTTAATTTATACAGCATTACAATTTAAATTACTAACTGTAATGTTATTTTAATTAATTAAACAAACAGTAATCAACAATTGGATATTAGATTGGTACATAAATTGTTTATACCTACAACAGTCAACATATAGCAAAGTAATATATTACCTATAACTAAAACAGATTAGGAGATGTTTACTACGTAATTATTAAAAGTTATTTTACTATGTTTCACTCCCTACTGGTGTTAACAAACAATCATAGTTTAGAAAGATACAATTTACACAATACTGTAAAACATTACGACTTAAATCAGATAGTTGACAAAGGTTACAAACAAAAGTTTCTGGTAAATTTTACTAACAGGTAAACTTGGATAATAATTGTAAACATATTATAAAATATAGTCAAGAGTACTGTAGAATAATGTAATTTATGTATGTGTCCACAATCACCCTTCTCTCTCACCCATTCTCCCCCTGTCAGTCCTTCTCACAGCCTCTCACTCTAACCTGAAATCGATCTATCACTCACTCACTCACTATCACCCCACACTCTCTCTCTCTCACACTCTCTCTCTCACTCACTCTCTCTCTCTCTCTCTCTGTCTTCTATATCTCACTCAGTGTCTCCCTTCTTCCCTCTCTCACTCTTCCACCCTTCTCTCTCTCTCTCCCTCTCTCTCTCCCTCTCTTAACTCTCTCTCTCTCTCTCTCTCTCTCTCTCTCTCTCTCTCTCTCTCTCTCTCTCTCTCTCTCTCTCTCTCTCTCTCTCTCTCTCTCTCTCTCTCTCTCTCTCTCTATCTCTCTCTCTCTCTCCCTCTCATTATATCTCTTCATTCACTCTCTCTCTGAAAGATACTCTCTCTGATTTTAAATACAGTAAAAACACTTTTCTTGGAAGTAGTAGCTTGTGCATTTTTCATTTGTTAATTATTTTCTAAATAATATCTACTGAATAGTGCGAATAATACGTTTTTACCTTAGAATTTAATTTTGAACGATATATTATTTTTAATTGTACACAGATTTACTGTAATTATTGTAATTAAAATAAAGTATTTGGAATTAAAATTATAAAAAATTGATAGTACTATAAGTCTTAAGTTTCCCCTGGAAATCTTAAGTAAAGATGTTCAAAGTTATATTAAGCTGATAATTTTGACAGCAAATTGAAAAGAGTCTGATAAGTGTGGACGAAACGGGCACACCGTAGACCGGACACCATAATAAAAGCTTCCATACTGCCAACAAAGACTTCCATTTCCACGCAATTAAAAATTAAACAATATACGAGAATGTATTAAGACTATATGATGTAGCACCGTACCAATTTTATATTCATATGCGATTATTATGTATTTGAATTGATATATTTCTTTGTATGTAGATTATTACTACTGTGAGATGTGTGTTTGTTTTTCTTTGTGTAAAGGGACTTCATGTATACTCATGTAAAACGTGTACAAATTAATAACAGATAAAGTGAATAATAATCATAAAGATTGCAGCACTGCTATACAAAACGTTGTCACGTCGGATTTTTCTAAGACAAAGGGATAAATAATTACTTCAGTAGTGCGGTACAGAAAAATTGGGTATAATCTTGTTCATGATGTCTTTTGCAGGTCTTAAAAGTACTTCTGTAATAAATAATTAACTTAATACAAAATTAATTCTTTCTGTTTAGAGTAACGGCTAAACACTATTACATAACAATCTAGGTATATAGGTAATGTGTATTAAATGCAATCTAGGTAAATTTAGGTTAACATTGTTAATTGTGGGTTACACCTGCACAGAATTTATATATTGTTTTGTGAGGACATTATGAAATTACTATTACTATAAAATATATTATATAATATTTCTTTTATATAATTAATATTATTAAATTACTATTATTATATGTGAATGCTAACTGAAGCCTGTACATTTATTGTATAAGATTTATTTTAACGTGAAGTTTTATTTAAAGCCATGGATCAATTAATCTGAGCATTTTTTACCTTAGCGGTAGGACTGGAATTTGAAAACTCCATTTTGTATCATAGCGTTACACAAGAGGTAAACCATGTTTAAAAATACATTTAAAAGCAATTATTTTTTTTATCAATGGTGTACGTGTTACGTGTTGTCTATTAACAAAATTATTGGCGACAAAACATTTTCTTAAAGCACGAAACTGTTAAATAAAACCCGGATAGGTACTAATTCTTATGTTTGTTCATATCCTTCATCACTAATGTAATAGCTGGAAGCGATACTTGTATTCTTGTGTTTTACGACAAACAATTCTCTCTGTTGGTAAGTGCCGCTCTGAATATATAAGACAGCGCGTATTTCCCTCAATGTGAAGTGTCGACAGCTTGCAAACATGAATCACTGTCTTGATAGCGTACTCCATACTATGTTTCTTTTGCGTACATTTATTTCTGTCCATTTTTAAGGACACTAACTTCACATATGTTACATGAATAAAGTCTGGTTCTGTTTGTGAATGGATGGAAACAAACAGATACAGGTAAATATAATGTTAAATGTAAATTATCCTTCCTTCTTCCTATTCCTTTCAATTACGTTACATAGACTAGTGTGTTTATAATAATCTACTACGTTCAACAATAGAACAGAAAGTATGCTATAGTGAATGCAAATGGAAGTTGTGGACTGTGTGTTATAGCAACGGTATACGTTATAGCGTTATGCCAAGGGCACATTCCTTTGTAGGCGTGGAAAATGAAGTCGTACAAGAGAAAATCCAACGTAAATTGAAAGTTCACGCATCAGATTTATTAAGTATACACTTGAGGTGTCAGACACTGAGTTAATCGGGAGAAACTAAATCTATAGTTACGACGGTCTCTTTGATCATCGTATGGTACAGTGGAAAACAAAATTCAAGACACCGATTAAGTCAGTAATCACCAGCTTTAATTATTACAATTAAACAGTTTGAAATCAACAAGATAGCCTCTTACAACAAAATGAAGAAAAAATTGTTCACTTGCAATAAAAATGTCAACTAATAGAGACCCTCATAATTATAAAACACGTAACACTTCGTCAAAATACTTCAAACCGCACTGGAATAAATCGTCACTAAAACTAAACTAAGCATCGCTGAATGGCTGGCCATATTTATACCCCGCTGATATTAAAAAATAATCCCATAATGCGGGTCAACACTAGAGCGTAATTTCTTGTGGCCTTGAACACAGCGCGCGCGGATCGGTGAGTCTGGAACAATTTCGTTAACGCCTGCTAAAAATCACGTAGCCACACAATATTAAAGCTGATTCCTCTAGAATAGCCGAGAAACAAGTAGAATGTTCAATAATGTCATAACAGTATTTAACCTGAGCAAGGCGTTTAGATAGAAACAAAGAGTAGTCATTGAAATGCCATGTTGGTAATATGAGGACTTTACGATTTCCAAAATTTTTTAAATATTATAAGCTAGCTGTGGATTAGTTGTGTGGTACGGAGTAGGAAGTTTGGAGCGATCACCTCCTCTAAAGCGAACAGTTCAGTAATTTTTGTCCTGCCGTAAAGTCGGCGTCGTGAGTAATGTTCTTGTTGGTAAAAGTAATGATTTTGAGATGTTTATGACATTATTTATTATAAGCAGAAAGATCACTGTTGAACACCACTATATAAAATTTTCCCGATTAGCGCTTTCAAGTTTCACAGCTCATTGTCAGATCGGAATTAAACCAAAAAGCCTGAAAAAACCCTTCACTCACATCTCACCCCACCCTACTCACACACAACAAGCTATAATTGAATGTCCCTTCCCCACCCTCAGCCCTGTCCCACCATCTGGACAGTTACATATTTTTCTAGCAAATTCCTTGTGTTTCAGTGTTGTGTGTGTGTGTGTGTGTGTGTGTGTGTGTGTGTGTGTGTGTGTGCATTCCTTTTAAACCTAGTATTTCTCATCCACACACGTGTGCCAGTCACAAACCCTTATTTTAAAAACACGTAATTAGTCCTAAGCAATTTAATTCTTAATCTTATCTATCTGTCCTCTATCATTTACTTCTTAATTATGTTATAAAATATTTCTTCATTATCAAATTTAATTTTAGTATTAATTAAATTGTCTAACCCTTTTTCTCTTTCTTTCAATATTTCTAACTCCTCCCTAAGCTTCCTTTCAACTGTGTTATTTACTATTTTTACAATTTCGTAGTCTTCCAAAGGATTAACAAACTTATGGTTGTCTTCTATGAAATGTCTTGCATATAACGAATTCGTTGTTCTATTACCTTCTCCACGTTTGTGGTCAGACAAACTGCATACGAATTTTCGTCCTGTCTCACCTAGGTACACTTTGTTGCAGTCTCTACATTTTAATTTATAAATTCCGCTTTTCTGTAATACTGGGATTTTTTCTATATTTTTATTCCTTATCTTATCAAATACCGTTTCACATTTTTTAATAGCTATATCTACTCCGTATTCATTAAAACATTTTATAATTTTTCTAGTATGTGAACCTATGTATGTCAATGACCCTGCATAATTCTTTTGTTCTGGTACTATTTTAGCTTTTTGTGTGTTAACCCTTTTCATAACGTTATCCACTATGTTGGTGTTATAATATGTAACTGTCCAGATGGTGGGACAGGGCTGAGGGTGGGGAAGGGACATTCAATTATAGCTTGTTGTGTGTGAGTAAGGTGGGGTGAGATGTGACTGAAGGGTTTTTTCAGGTTTTTTGGTTTAATTCCGATCTGACGATGAGCTGTGAAGCTTGAAAGCGCTAATCGGGATAATTTTATATAGTGGTGTGCAACAGTGATCATTCTGCTTGTGATTTCAACCACTAACACAACTTTCTTGATTAAATTAATTATTATGATCAAATTGAGTAATTTTAAAATTTAAAGGTCTATAGTCGAAAGTATAGGTCTACATGGAGCAAAACTGTGGGAAATTAATAAAATGGATAAATACATAATAAGAGCTATGGAGATGTATTACTGTAGAGCTAAGACAAGCGATGGGAATCGACCATGACATTATAGAAACAATAGAAGCAAGAAGACTGAATTGGTTTGGACACCTAAAAGGAATTTCGGATGAGAGATGGCCAAGGAAGGTATGGGAACGAACTCCACCCTCTAGAAGAAAAAAGGAAGATCTGAACATTCATGGAAAATGGACGTCGAAGACGCAATGAATGCAAGAAGACTTACAGGACAGGACTGTTTAGACCGGCACCATTGGAAGGTAGGATGCGAGAGGCGGCGTTAGCCGTAATTAAATCGCCTAAACAAAAGGAAATCTCCAACGTATCGAAAAAAAACTGAAAACTCAATAAACTGTTAACCGTTACAAATCCCGTTAATCTGATGCTGCGGTTATGCATAAGCATGTAGGTGCCACAGCATTATTCCGGCAGTTTATGGCTTGCAGGCGCTATCCGTGTTACCGTTACCGTTACCATACCATACACTCTGTCGGCGGTTGAATTACAGTCTCTTTCATCACCTTACATAAACTAATACAACCAGTTATTAAGCTACACTTGTAAGCAAAACGCGATAAATGAATAACACTTTTAAGTGAGTCAATTTCCTTTTTACTTTGACCTCAATGAGTTAATTATTATTTGCAACTTAAACAATACATTAATTTGGTTGATATTCAGAGTTTGGTGTAGTAGTGTACTTTTCACTAATTTTATATTCATGTATTTTACTTTCTCCGTTTAATGCTTTCAAAGTAGAACGCAATATAGAAAATTATAGCCATTGGAATAGGGTAGTGATATACGATTGAAGTATAGTAAGTGTTCAGCGTTTTGTACCTCCATCGCTACCTACATTTTCATGTGCAATAGAGAGATTTTAACCTTTCAACTGACCGTAAAATTTTTTAGTTTTAATGTGATAGCACATTTTTCCAACTTTCAGCTGCAATTCATGTACAACTAACGTTTCACAGTAATGAGCTGTTATAACTAGACCATAAAAAACGTCTTTCTGTTTAGCCTCTTACAGCAATCCTCTGTACGGTTGACACATTGTATTACACCGCTCAGAATAAATATCTAATCATGACAGTCAATAAGTAGGTGGTATTTTTATGTTAATGTACTGTAAAGTTCCAACGATTTTTCTTTTTTATTATTTTCACAAACTGCTTTGTTGTTTACAAGATAATATTCAGATCTAAAATTACTCCGATTTAAAGGCTACAATTTCTGTTTTCCGTTGTTCCTTTCACAGTTGTTTTAGAAAAATATTTTACTGTATAAAATTGAATAACGTTTAATAAAACTAGCATAACACAGTCAGCTTAATGTATTGTATCGTTTAATGTAGAAATTGACACATTAGTTATATACAAGAGAAAAAAATTATATTTAATTTCAACAACTATAAATGTTGATGAAATAAATTAGTTACATGGGAACATAATCTCCATACAATAATTAGATCAAACAATTAAACCAATTATGGAATACTTTCTATAAGTCCAGAGCAACCAACATTCATATATTTTAACAGTTTTTATTATCAGATTAACAGTTTTGTGAAAGATTAAATTTTGACTTGGCGCAGGCTGTTAAAGCAATATACAAATATAATAATAAATTAATAATTTAAATGTACATTTTTTGCTGTTATCTACAAACAGGTTAAAATCATTTCTGCTAGGAAATGTTGCTCACAGTTAATAATGAAGGATCCACTTTAAGGATAACAATAATTTTTCTGTTTTTCCCAAGTAAGTAAATTTTTATATATTCCAGTTCTCTATGGGAACACAAACTGAAAACATAGATTTTAATACATCTATTGTAAAATTAAATTGAAGCCAAGAATTACACATAAAATTACACTACTTAGAAAATACTTAATACCTTGTAGTAATTTATATTCAAGTAAATGCTAACATACATATTGAAAACATATTTTTGAATACTCGAGAGTAGCACGCACATTTTAAAAAAGCAACAACACATACAATACTATTTTCTTTAATCTAAATTTGTGTTAGTACTCTTAGAAATTGTAGTCTCATATTTAATTATGACTACAATTATGAAAACAGATTGAAGATGTGTATACATTTCTTAAATGGAATCTGCAAAGTTTCTGGATTGCAGATATTCACAATTAAATCCAAGGTGATTGTTTCTTGTGGAACTGATTCCGTACGGGCAAAAATTGTTATACAAGATGGCACTGTCCTGGAACAAGTTAGCTGTTTTGAATACCTGGGCTACAGTGTGTCTTAAATCCATGCAACGACTTGGTGCATAATTTGCTTAAGTTCAACTTTATGTGCGGAACCATCAGGCGAACCTTTAAGTCAGGAAGTAAAGGAACACGCCTAAAATCATACAAGGTGATGGCTCTTCCCACACTTCTTTATGGGTTTGAGAATTGGACTTTAACGAAACGCCAGGCCAGTCGCACCCAAGCGGCTGAAATAAGGTTTCTGAGGCACGTGACAGGTTATACTCTCCATGATCATAGAAGAAACACAGATATACGACAGGAACTGTATATTACGAGTATACTCGACAGGATTGCCCAGTATCGGCTGAATTGGTGGGAACATCTTTGCCGAATGGATGACTGTCGGATCCCCAAACAACTATGGAACTATAAGTCGAGGGCATGGAGAGGTGTGGGACGTCCCAGGAAGCGCTGGAGTGACCACCTGTATTCTTTGCCTATTTGAGACCAGAACAAACCATTCTTGGTTTAAACCTTGAGCGGAATGATGATGATGATGATGATTGTACGTCATATTCACAATTGCATTTTTGCAAATATTCTCATGGAGTCCTTATCATTGAATACTACATCTATCACGCAACTGCTTGGTAAAAAAGCAAATAAATTAATTTAATAATTGACATTGCAGACAACGTTGAAGGAATATTGAATCAGAGTGCAAAGAAAATGTGAATTTTAGATGTTTGCCCATAACGGCAAAAGCTTGGAATAGTGTTTCGGAACAATTAATTTTAAACTAATTTTTGAAATTAGTATACGATTAATAAGGAATACGATAAACAGGGAAAATCTACTGCACAAGAAATGGAACAACCAGTGGAAAGTGAAAGGCCAGCAGACATGGAAGACGAACAATTTAGTGTCTACATAAATGTGACAGCGGTTTACATGTTGCACAAGACTTGGGTCATATTTAATGCGGTATATACTGAACAAGAAAACCTGAGATATAGTTACAAAACATAAATCCCATTACAGGAATTTAAATCGTGTGTTCTGTGTGGGTTTTTTTTTCAGCCCACATATTCAAAACTTTTTTAAACCTATTTTCAAGTGGGATATTATCATGGTTCACAGTTTTGAGATAGATGTTAACTCATTCCAATGTAATGTTTACAATTAAGTGGTGTGTACACGTGTGGTATTTTCTTAGAACCATGCTTCCAGAGGGTAATACTGTCCACTTGGGTAAAGTAGTCATTGGGGGGAGAGAGTGAGTGAGTGAGTGAGTGAGTGAGAGAGAGAGAGAGAGAGAGAGAGAGAGAGAGAGAGAGAGAGAGAGGGGGGGGGTGAGAGGGAGAGAGAGTCATGTGATATGTGTACAAACAAACCTTAAAAACCTTAACAGTAGGCCTATGCTAGTTTAATTTAATATCAGACATAATATGGAAAGGAGTTGAGTCGATCAGTGACTTGCAATGAACGAAATCATCTAATGTTTGAGAAAGAAGACGAAAATATCATACATTGGCTGCACTGAAGTAGAACACAACTCCCTTCTGCTCTTAAGCCTGTGTTGTATTTTCACTCCGTTTAGCCCTTTCAGTGCCAACCGGTTCTGCCTAGTGCAGTATTAAAGTGCCAAGCGGTTTTCTCAGTTTACAACATGTGTTCACTTAAAACGAAATAAAAAATTTAATATTATTATATTAAAAATCAATGACTGAAATTTTCAACTTACCTAAAATACAGATATAGGCCTATTATATCGCGCAATCTGTTTTCAGGACATACAAGGACGATGACGACGCATGGGACGAACCCAACATATAGTCGATAAATATTTTAACATATGTTTTGGAAATATTTTATTATTATCTAAAGAGTATTGGAGGAGTATGCAGAGAGAAAAGAAGAATACTGGTATCTACGAAATTAGAGACATTTAAAAATATCACAGACACAACTAAAGCAACAAAAGTAAAAGTTTTTTTTCATAGTTTTCAAATAACCCAAAAAGTAATAAAATTTAACATTTAAACTTTAAGAATACTGTTAACATATTGTGACGACGGTCTACTTGATCGTCGTAGGTACAGTGGGAACAAAATAAGTACAAGACACCAAGTAAGTCACTGATCACCAGCTTTAATTATCACAAATAAACAAGATATTCTTTTACAACAAATCAGATAAAAATTGTTCACAGGCAACATAAAACACAATTGTATTACAATTGTCCCGCGCAATTATATAACACATAACACTTTCCACAATATTAAGAACCGCACTAATAACCACTTGAACGCACAGATTAATTTCCGACAATAATTCGCAACTCAAACAGAACTGAGCTTTGCTGAGTACTTGTATTTATACCCCGCAGAAAATCCAGAAACATCCATACAGTACCCATCAGCTAGAGCCGTACTGACACTAGGGCGCAATGGATTGCGGCCTTGACACAGTGCGCGCGTGCCTGGCGAAGTCTATAAAAGTCTCGCGAGGGCGTGTTGAAATCACGTACGCACAGACATTACAGCCGGATTCCTCTGGAACATTCGATAAACACGTAGATTGTTCTGTAATGTCGTATCAATAATACGACATTCTGTATTACGTGTATAATACGTACATTGTTATAATTGTGTAGTACTCATTCACATTAAAAATAAAATCGAATAAAAATGAAAAAGGAATATTATTAAAAGTTAAAAACAACTGATTCACGTTAACGAAAATGCGTGCCCACTTATGTATGGTATCTAAATGCGTATTGTACCCTACACGCCTACTGTTTCGACAAGCGTTTGCCGATCAGGCTTTTGCCGAATCGAATGTCGGATAAAACACTCGCGGCTTCTTCCGATCAAAATAGGAAACCCCGATGTGATCTCAATAACCGACGACCGCTGTATTTGAATTCCTTTATCCAGGGATATGCATTCCATTGCGTCGATAAATCTACTATTATAAATTTAGCTATTTTCCGATGTTGTAACTTTGGAAAAGAATTTTAGAGCTACATAAATTATGTGTTTTTACGCCATTTCATACAAATTTAATTAATAACATAGTACAGTAGCTAATTTTCTCACATTATGTGTCAAAAGAAACTAAGTAGGTTAGTAGTTTTTCTGATCTTACACGCCATGCCAAATTGTGTAAATGTAGCGTAGGCTTAATACTTGAAATTTACGGTGTGAACGGAAGGCAGATACGGCTATCCCTAAGCTTACCAGTTACTTCCCTAGTTACTACTTAATAGTTGCTTACTAGTTACCTGAAAGTCGTCTTGGTTGCTCACTTCTGTAGGCAAAGTCGTTGTGTTTAGGTTACGATATGTAATAAATAATGTAGGTCTACTACTTGTTTCAGGCTGTGCCAACCGACTATTACATTTGTTAGACTGATACGGATACAACTCGTCTTAAATACGAAATACTAGGCTGTATGAAGGAAAACGAGTGTTATTAATTGATATTATAAACAATATTAACTAACAATTAATAATATGTGATATTTTTAATTTTCTGCACATTATATCTTAGAGTAAATGGTGAAACATTTGGCAATTCAATTAAGAAATGTAACAGATTTCACGCAACTCGTGGCAATATAATGCAAACAGCAGGTAGAAAAACACGTATTCTTCTTCTTCTTCTCCGGCTCTACAGCCCTTGGTGGACCTCGGCCTTCTCAACAATCCGCCTCCAGTCATCTCTATCCGCCACTCTCTCTCTCCATCCTCGAACTCCCAACTTCATCAGATCCTTCAACACCTCATCCAACCATCTCATCCTTGGCCGTCCCCTTCGTCTTCCGCAATAGAGTCTTCCATGCATCATTCTCTTATTCATTCTATCCTCTTCCATTCTCTCCACATGCCCCAACCATCTTGTCCTCTGTGACTTGATAAATTTTACAAGGTCCCTCTCATGTATCAGTTGTTGCAATTCTGAAGTAATTCGTATTTTCCAATTCTCGCCTTCCCTCACTGGTCCATATATTTTTCGTAGGATATTGCGTTCAAAAATTCTTAAACTTTTTTCATCCTCCACTGCCATCGTCCACACCTCTGAGCCATAGGCAACATTAGGTCTTATGAGTGAATGATATATTTTTAGCTTGGTTTCTCTCCTTATATTTTTATTTCTAAATATATTTATATTTGAAAAATACGCTCTATTTGCATACCTTATCCTCTATTTAATGCATTTTTTATGTCATTACATTCGATACTGTAGTGCCCAAATATTCAAAGCCTGACACGCCTCCAAAGCGCTTCCCATTTATTTCCAGGTCACGAGGTTTTCTTCTATCCGCAGACTTCGACATTATCATATACTTTGTCTTGCTCTCATTCACAGTTAGCCCAATTTTTGTTGCTACTACTTCCATCACTTCGTATACCTCCCTAACTTTGTTTGCATTTCTTGCAACAATTGTAATATCATCCGCATAGCCGAATATTTGGCTAGATTTTGTAAATATTGTCCCTTTTTTATCGACCATCTTTATAACACTGTGTAACACCAAATTAAACAGTACCGCAGAAAGACCATCACACTGTTTTACTCCATTACTGAAGCTGAAGCTTTTGGTCATCCTATTAATCACTTTAACCTTTGCCCTTGTATCCTTCATTGTCATTTCGAATAATCTTATTAGTTTGTTAACTATGCCGATTCCCTCATTACTCTATATAATTCTTGCCTATTCACGTTGTCTTCTGTTATCATATTTCCTTCTTTGAAAAGCAGAAAAACACGTATGCCAACGTGAAATAAATTTTATAAAATTATGACTGTATCTAATGTGTGACTGGAAATATGTAACTTGTATGTCTTATGTTTCTGCCATAAACAGTACAAATGGGTGTGATTTTCCTTAAAGCCAGGTATGAGATTGTGTTTGTAATATAATACGTTACGTACAAGCAAGATTTATGTTGACGTCCGACAAACTTCACAATATCGTGACCATAAAAATGTTTTTGTGCACAGTCTAGGTCCTTCATAAAGCAAAATATGAAATGCTTACACACAAAAAACCTGATCCGTCCTCATGCTGTCAAATGAAACCACAGCAAACGGGGGGAGACAAAATTGCTTTGTAAGCCACGCTATTTTGTAGAGATTTGTCGTAATAGTGTCGACGATCCCATTTTATCTAAAGTGACTCTTCCCCTTTTGAACGCACGGGAGGACATAGTTACTCTTTATGTCTGTATGTCTTCAGGAGAACTTGTTAAATGCTTATGTTTTTATGTCTTACGAGTATCCATTATTTTGTTTCTACTTCTGTTCAAGATTGAGGAATTTCAGAAATTGTTTTGTGGTCAAATATTTAGAGTCTCAAGAAAACAAGGAAATATTTAAGATAATATTTTTGATAAGAAAAAAAACTCATAAAATTCGTTGTGGCTAATCTATCTAACCAGTTTGGCCCGCATATAAAAATCTTCTTAATTCAAGTAACAAGATAAGTTAATAATTTTATTCGGCTAGTATAATTTCTTTACGGTTGTGAGTTTGTAACTGTTAAGTAATATCTTTTTTATTTTAGATGTGGTTTTTATTAAGTTTGATATATAAAACCATTAAGTCAGCAAGTAAAGGAACACGCCTAAAATTCTACTAGGTGATGGCTTAACCCACACTTCTTTATGGGTCTGAGAATTGGACTTTAATGAAAGGCCAGGCCAGTCGCATCCAAGCGGCTGAAATGAAATTTCTCAGGCACGTGGCGGGGTATAGTCTCCAAGATCATAAAAGAAACACAGATATACGCCAGGAACTGAATATTATTAGCATAATCGACAGGATCCCCCAGTATCGGATGAATTGGTGGGAACATCTTTGCCTAATGGATGACTGCCGCGTCCACAAGCAACTATGGAACTATAAGCCGAGGGGACGGAGTGGTGTGGGACATCCGAGGAAGCGCTGGAGTGACCAGCTCTAATCTTTGCCTGTTTGATACCGGAACAAACGATTCTTGGTTTAAACCTTGAAGATGATGATGATGATGGTGATATAAAAACATAAACATATCCACAGAGTATATTACTTAAGAAATATTTACGTTTGAAAGTCAGATGGGTGGACTTAATATTTTAAAAAGAAAACTAAAGTTTATCTAAAAATTACAATTATAAATATACTCCATAAATAATTAAAATATGTTCCAAAATAACTTAAAAAGCTAATTTTTTCAATGATATCAAATAAAATTACATTTATTTGTCAAAATGTCATAAACTCATTATACATTAAATTTGTTCTAATTTAAGAAAATATTAGTAAATAAAACTCAAATAATCTTTCTTATGTTTCTGAGCAAGTTCACCACTACAGAAATAGTTACAAGCGATGCTTATTTTCTTGTGTTTTACGGCATATAGTTTCCCTGTTGGCAAGTGCCGCTTTGAATATGTAAGGGAGAGCGCGTATTTCTCTCAATGTGAGGTGTCGACAGCTTGTTAACATGAATTACTGCCTTGTTAGCATGCTCCTTACCATGTGACTTTTGCATACATTTATCTCGTTTCTTTTTAAGAAACATCACATAAGTTACGCGAATAATACATAATTGACTGCATTTGTTTGTGGGTTTATACAAAACAAAGAAATACAAATAATTTTCATTTAAAATTAAATATATTTATCTTCTCTATTTCTTCAATTTTACATGATGCAATTCTATGTTACTATAATAATTTCTATAGGTCTGTATGTGACTATATACAGTGGAATTCCAAGTAGCCTATACTGTAGATAAATGGAAACTATGTTATACATTTGAAGGAACTTATTACTTATCATCATCCGACAACACTGAAACACTTTAGTGAGTCCTGTCTTCCAAAAGGAGGTTCCTCCAGTTTACTGCCGATCTCCAAATCAGCATACCGATACTCCCAGCATACTCCGTCAAAACATATATCCGGCGGATTTCTGATCTTCTCGCCTGATCACTCACACTTCCTGTATTATTATCTTTTAGGTACTATTCATTTATTCTGGCGATAAACTCGGCCTAGTGAAGACGACCAATTAAAATAATTTATAGACATATGCCTATTTGGAGAGGAGTTTCCGATATGCCACCGTTTCTAATTAGGTTACAGTAACACAACGGTTTGCTTAATTAGGGAAGTAAAAATCTAACACTCAGTATTAGTAAAAACAGTTAAATTCTAAAAAATTAGAAGGCAAAATTGTTGCAAAATAAGTTCTGTTTTCCATAGTGTTGCTGTTATCCTTAAGCATTATATTTAAGTGTTCCTTAATATAAGTTATACGAGTGTAACTAATAACAAATATTTACGCGACTCAAATGCAACACAGGTTTTGTTTAGTCTGTATTCATAGTTTTGCAAAATTTAATGCTACTAAATTATTATTTGTTGTGTATGTTGTTGAACACGATATTTTCAGCATTATTTCTATTCTGATCCAGTAAGAAGTAACTTAATTGTGGCGGAATGGAGCCTACTGTATAAGAACAAATAGAAAACGTTTAACGTTAATAGGACCTAATACTAACTGTCACCAATGAAACAAATACAAAGGGTTTCTTTATATTAAGCATTCATATTAATTATTTAAAGGGCTCTCCATAGTTTTTAACAGAGATGTCAAGTCTACAGAGATCTAACTCCTATCGAAAAAAAAACCTCTGCCGTATTTCATATTTGGTGACATTCCTTCAATAATCCATTGCTGTAAACACTCAATATCTTGAAATATAGTTGAGTCTACTGTCTTTATAAAACTCCCTCCTTAGAAAAAATTTAACGGATTTAGAGTAGGTAGTCTAGCAAACATTTAGCCATAACGTTCTCATCTTTCACATAAATTCATATCCTGGAAGTTTATTGTCACGTCCTGAAATATAAAGAAACGGTTAATTATATATATTCTGTAAAATACAATTCATTTTTGAACCAGGTTTTTTTCAATTAAACAGGCAATTCAGAAGTCTTGTGAGTTTATTATTAATGCACACATAGTCTTTGCAGATTGTGAAAGCTTTTTGATTAAACAGTTACCGGTATACATTTGTAACACCGGGATATATTTCCAATGAACGAAGCGTTAGTGACAGCTGCCAAATTCTTTTTAAAAATCACAAATCAGAACGTTTATCAGGGATATGATCTATCCCCAACTTCACTTAAACTTTTTTGTGGAGACTTGGCAAGTAAATGGAGACGTTTTGCGACCAGAGCTTTTCCGGTAAACACTATTATTAGTTTAAATATATTTTACGTGCGGGTGGCCAGTTGGCATTGCAAAAAGCGGAGAATGCTTTGTAACAATAAACACACAAACTTAACCATGAGCTTATGGTCGATATGAACTGCACATCATATTGTGAGCAGAGAAGCGTGAAGAATAGCGATCTGCTGCTAACCTAGAAGAGAGAGAACCGTCACGTAGCAAAACACAAATTACGGATTTGTATAATAAAGACGAACCCGTCTTGGGACCCGGAACTGGAGAGCAGCTGCACTTGACCGGGACAACTGGCGGAGGCTGTTAAAGGAGGCCTTGACTCAGTAATGAGCTGTTGCGCCGCTGATGATGATGATGATAATAAGGACGAAAGTGATGGCATTTCGAAAACAATCATGCCATTTTGAAAATAATCATAACCATTACGATGTTAGAATAAGTTTCTCGCTTTCAGTACCAGTTTTGTGATGTTATGTTTTACCAAAACATTGAACAAAAACTCACCAAATTTTTGGCAATTTTTGAAACTATTCTACGCAGTGTGATACGGAAAACACGTAGAAAAAACGAAAACGAAATTTTAGTAATTCACGGTTGTATCTATTGTGTGTTAAAATATGTGAGATTTAAACATGTAATAACCAGAATTACGTCTCCTGTATTGAGTATAAAGGCGATTTTTCTAGGCCATTCTTTAGATTGCTTCTATAAAATGATACGTTCAAGGAAGATTTATGTTGATTCGTGAAAAACATTATAAATTCGTGACAAAATAAAGCACGTTTTCTTTAGGCAGTCTTATTTTTTCATAAGGCGCGATATGAAGTCTTACACAGACAAACATGTCACGTCTTTATGCTGAAAAATTCAATCATGGAAAATGTACGGAGCTAAGATTGCTTTGTAAGTCCTGTTATTTAGGTGAGTTTTCGAAGACTAGTTCGACGTTCCTATTTTATCTAAACTCTCAGAAATGATACGCTTCTAATTTTGAAGATATTTAAGAAAATGTTGTTCTTTATGTATGTGTATCTTTACGAGACCTTGTTAAATACTCTCTCATTTGATTAACTATCGTCTGCATTGTTTATTTTCTAACAACATATGGGGACTTGAATGAGGACTTTCATAAGTGTTTTGTTGATAGACATATAGCACCTAGATAAAATGAAGAAACATCTAAGATACTCTTCCCAAGAAGTTTAAAATAATTACAAAATCTTAGCCGTTTCCGGTAATAAATTTTATTTGAAAAATAAAATTATATGTTTGTATGTACACGTATATGTGTGTATAGCCTGTAGCTTAAATAAATTTACGTGCACATTCAAATAGTTTCATTTAAATATCGTACTTTCCTTACAATTACCAAGTTTGTCTAAAACCAAGCTTTAGGATTATTATTAAAACTCTGTTAAACTAACTGTATTTTTACTCTAATCTCTATAAAGGTTAATGTGTCTTTGAATATAAACATAAAAAAAAATTTTACTTTGTTATTGATACTCTTAATGTCAAATGAAGAGACACAATTTTGACAAGAAATATTTTAGTTTCAATTCAAATTAAAAGATCTTCAATTACAATTTTTTAGCACATGTAGATTTTTTAATTTAAAGGTCTTACTCATATAGTCAATTTTAAGATTATAAGACATAATGAAAAAATTGTTAATTTTCTATTGTAGAGAGTAAAAATTAATTAAATTAGGGAAATCGTATCTCACAATATTAAATATTGTATCAAATATTAAATTTTAGATATACACTAAAACGTTTACTTAAATTTATATAAAAATTGTATAAGTGTTTGTGTATTAACTCAGTAAATGGTGTTGTCATGTTTTGTAATTAAAAATATATTTGTTAAAAATTTGTGTCTAAAATTAGTGTGGCTGTTAGAGTATGAAACTTATTTTAGTAAGCATGATCTGATGTAGCCGGTCAATCATATTATAAAACCGTGACGGAGTTTTTATTGCATGACATTAAAAATTTATATAATAAAAGAAGATAAAGGAAAAATTGACAAAAAATTGGACAAATATTGGTTTCAATTATTTAATCTCTTTATTACAACTGTAAGAAAACAAAAAATGGCTTAGTATACTTCCGCACCTATTACGTGCATATATATATCCTTATCACGGACGGAAAATGAATTTAACACTGATGTAATAGAAATCATTAGAGAATATAATCTTTAAGTCTGTTGTTTCTATACTCTTCTCGACAAATGCTCAAAGCGTCTTGGCACCTTGATCGATTACAAAGCTACTTGAGTACACACCACACAAAATAGTAATTTAATAGTAAAGGTTTCTATGAATTATATTAAAATTTCAAGTTTAGATTGTTGACATTCTCATCTAAACTAACATAGAACGTTGTTAAATTAAAGTACTTGACATGTAAACAACAATGATTCTTACGTTAAGCCAGTGGTTCTTCTGATTAAGTAGATAAGAGCCAGCATCAAATTTGCTGACATCAAATGCCCAGACTTAAAAATTTTTCGTTAGTACAAAGCGTGTTACAAAACCATGAGTTTCATCCTTGCAAGAAATACAAAATTCCAGAAAGTTAAATGTTGTTATATGCACACATTATTGCAGCCCATGATTTCAAACAACAAATAGCAGATATTAAATACCATTTTTGTGGAGTCAACAGTTTCTTTTATAAATAGAAAAATTTTGTTTTCTTAAATTGTCACTAATAACATATTTTCTTTAACATTCTGTTGTGACTATTAAATTCATTAAATATTAAACAGGTAGCAGTAACGCTGAATGTGAAAACATATCGTATAGAACACTACAAAACGCAAACAGAACAATGAAAACAGACTATGTTAATGAATATGTACATGAAAATGAATCTTTTTGTCAGGTTGCCGAACAGTTTAGGAGAAAATGCATAATAAGCATACAATTTGTCAAAAACGTTTAGTATTTTCATACATTTTTGAGCCTCCAAGTGGAATAGTGGCTAGCATGCACAATGCATTGTCTATTTGGTTCTACTCACAAATTGTTTATAAACAGAAACGTTCTTATAATGTGAATAATAACCTGAATATTTCAAAACTTGTGTTACAAGATCGTAAAATATTTTCTTTAGAAAATGTAGAAATTTATGTGGTAACATTAAAATAAAATAACTTGTTGAGTTACATGAAAAACATGATCCAATGAAAATGTTTAGCGAATGCTGTCCATATTTTTTCAAGTAGGTGTCAGAAAATGTGTCGGTTGCTAGTCGTGCGGTTGTAGTTAAACACCAATCAATTTCCCATTGAAACCCCAGAGGTTTACTGTCAAAGCGACATAATTCTAATAAAACCTTATAAGTACAATTCACTTATATTTTGGTGCTCCACTTTAAATTTCATTGTTCCACTTCTGTGAAGCCTTCGTTTATTTAATTCACAGAAGCGACAATTTGTATTTCGTTTTCTTTTCCTTTATAGGTGAGAATACGTCTGGTGTATAAAGGCTTCTACTTTAATGCGATTCTTAAAATTATTATTAATCGATGGCACAATATACTCATTACAAATTATTAGATTTTAGACATTTGCCATCGTGAGTTAAAATTAAGAAAACATTCTGTATCCCGGTTTTCTGAATGTGTGAGCTACTTTTTCAGTGTGGTTATTGAAGTACGTTAGTGTTATGAACTTGTTGTTTTCTGTCTTTGTCTGTTATTTGTTTTGTGTTTTGTGTAGGAGTTTACTGACTATTGTTCTGTCGTATCCGTTGGATTCTACTAGATATTTTATCGTGTTTAGTTCGTCTTTGTAGTCTTTTTCATCTAGTGGGATGTTGTCAGTAATATAAAGTAATTTATAATTTTTCTAGATCATAACTTGATTGGTTAGTTGGATTATAATTGGTAACTTGGTTAATATTTTGAAGCATTCTGTTAATAACAGTTTTCAAAGTATTTTAATAATATATTTAGATTCGTCTTTCTACCTCGTGTAATTCTCAGCGATTTACATAGAATTACGATAGAATAAATTATTGATAGAAAATATTAATATATCTTAAATTCATTGAAAGCCTTTGTCTCAGAACTTAAAAACAACATACAACTTTATCTGTAATCCACAATTTTTAAAAAGTGGTACTTGATTCCAGTCTTTTGTTTTAAAAATAATAGTACTTTCTGCAATTGCACTATATACATTAGTGTCTGAAAATAAAATAACCACGTTAACATGAAGGTTTAACAATATTTTCTACAGAACAGAAATTTATAAAGGAAACGTTAAAACATACTTTACGGCATGAACATAGTTAAGAATTGTTTAAGCACCGTACCTGTGCAATTAGAATATCTCAATATGTGTACGTTTGATTGTTTGTATGAAATGAGAGAACATATTGCATTGAAGAAATACCGAGAAACATGTATAAATGTCAAACATCGAAGAACATATTAACAAGGGATAAATAATATTGGTTAGCCGACCACCCGTCTCATGGAGAATCCTATATATTCTGAATGGCGCTTAACTACTTGCAAACAAAACAGTTGAGAACAAAGCTTATTTACTGTAATTTTCCGTGGAGGAAAAGCAAGTTTCTAAAACAAAATTGTAATTTTAAAGTCATATTTTGTTATAAAAAGTGTGTTCAACATTTCGTAATATTTATGAAAGGATTCCGAAATATATTCTAACTTTTTTATAGCGCATAATTACTTTATCATAAATAACTTAGAAAGTACTGATTATTTCTAAATCAGCTAAAATTTAATTATCAATTAAATTTAAACATATTGTAAAAACGTAAAGAGTTTACTTTTAGGAACACGTTTCATAAATAAAGTCAAATATTATTTCTTGCGTTTTTGCACCTCCATTGACGCTACAGAAATAGCTGAGAGCGGTGTACCTATTCTTGTGTTTTACAACAAGCAATACTCTCTGTTGGTAAGTGCCGCTCTTAATATATATAAGAGAGAGAGCATAGTTCTCTCAGTGTGAAGTGTCGACAGCTTGTTAACGTGAATTACTGCTTTGTTAGCATTCTCTTTACTAGTGAGTTTTGCATATACTTATGTCTGTTCCTATTTAAGGGTAACAACTTTACATACGTTACGCGAATTATGACTGGCTCTAGGACGTGTTTTTTTTTTGCGAGTGTACTCAAAACAAAAAAATACATGTAATTATAATGTAAAATTTAATGAAATCTTCCTCTCTGTTTCTTCCAATTTACATTTCACAGGCGAACGTATTTATAGCTATTTACTGTACTAAGGAATAGAAGACAAAGTATGATGTAGGTAAATGCAAATTGTGGACCCCGTCCACTTCTTGCAGCGTTCCTTTATTGTCATGGCCCACGACTCACTCGCATATTTTAATGTAGAGATATTGCAGTTGTCTTATAAAATTTAATCCTCGTGCTGTGTCTTGTTTTATTGCTAAGATTTCTGTGAATCATTTTACAAAATATTCTCAAATTTATTTATCTCCTTTTTTATATCATATTCACACTCATAGCTCACTACATATCCAAATATTTAAAACCTCCAAGTTGTTCTAAAGTGCTGATGTTTGTAACTACGAGCTTATAACTTGTATCTTAGTCCTCATTAGACATTTACTTTTAAAGGCTATGGTTGTAATCTTTTTCAATGAAATTATCAATGAGTAGACTCTTCCTATTTCTTGCAATTAAAATTAACTCCTACAAGATATAATTCAAGACAAATTCAAAGAAGTCGATAATTGACATTTATTAGGGCAGTACGAGGCACCGGAGTTGGCATGAGGAGAAAGAGTTTTATCAGTCACAATCTAAGTATTAGATCAAGGCGTGTGTGCAAAGAGACAGAGAGTAACACCAAGAGTGGGCGTGTGGGTAGAGTAATTTGAAACACCGTGTTGATAATATGACAACCTTAGGATTCTCTTACATGTTTAAAGGACTATAAGCTTATCACTGGATTGCGGCGTGTGGTACCCCGTAGGAATAGACGGACGTTCAGCTGTTGTAAAGGCGAACAGTTTAGCCATTTTCTCTACCCGTGAAGGCATTGATGTTACTATTGATGTTGTCTTCAAAAGTGAAAAGTAACAATGAAGTCTCCACGACAACAGTAACTGAAAACATACTGTACCATAAAACCGTTACATATTGGGGTCAGTTTAGGTTAATCTGAATCTCCGTCATTGATGTTGCGGTTATACATGAGCATGAAGATGAGACCAGGTGGCATTAGTTGGGCAGTTTATGGCTTGCAGGTCCTATGCTTGTTACCGTTACATTACCGTTGGTCGGCGGTCAAATTACAATATGTTTCGTCCCCTTGCATAAACTAATAAAACAGATTATAATTCTACAAATGTTACGAACACATTTAAGTGAAACGTTTTGTTTATACTTTCATATTATCAATCCATCACAGTGTTAAAAAATTTCGTTCCGGTAACAAAATTTTTACTTTTACTTTAAGGTAAACTTTAGCTACAAAATCCTTTTTATATTGAAGTGCTTAATTAATGTATCAACTTTCTTTTCAGAGCCTTAACTTATTCATCCAAAACGCACACGACATTTCTGCAATTTTTATATCTTTAACAAAATATTACTTTAAGTTTGATTTTATGTCTTCAGTACTAACGGGTACTCACTACTCAGCAAGCGATACTGTAGTATGGTCATTACAGGCTTCTGTTTCCCTGCTGTCCACCCGCACCTACTGTCCGCCTCCATGCTTAGTCTCTCAGAGCAGTTGTAGAACAGTACGTTCCTTGTATAGGGTGTATCGCACTAGTAAGGACCACACTCAAAAATAAGATGTTTTTGTGTCCCTCACGTTAATGAAAAAAAGTAGTCATAACAATAGTCTTCTAACGTAATCTAGATGAAACCGTTAGAGTAATGTATTGTCGATAATTGAGAAAGTGGAGAAATTGATATATATATATATATATATATATATATATATATATATATATATTGTTCGATATTTCGGATCGAACCGGTCAACAATTTTCATTTTTTCGAAGTTGGCACTATGGCGTTTCATTCATGCACTGGACCTGAAGCCTTTGTCGTAGGCCGAACTTTGTAGTGTCACCACCCACGAGTCGGCCTCCTCGGCAGGTAGAATTCCTTGCATGTAACCTATCCTCTTCCCAACCAGTCTATCCTGCCCGAGTGTCAGGATCAACCCATTCGTGAGATTACGGTAAGTCATTTTAATATTATTTATTTCTTGTTAGCAATTCTGCATGCTACGCTCCTATAGAGCTCACCAGAGGCTATCAAATTATACAGTAAGAAAGCCGTCTTACTTTCAATCTTTCAAAATAATATCGTACATATATATATATATATATATATATATATATATATAGTAGTCATAACAATAGTATATATATATATATATATATAATAGTCATAACAATAGTCTTCTAACGTAATCTAGATAAAACCGTTAGAGTAATATATTGTCGATAATTGAGAAAGTGGAGAAATTTATATATATATATATATATATATATATATATATATGTTTAGTATCCGGTCCGCGTGGACCAAAAAATGTTAAGTAGAAGAATGATCCGCCTTGTGTGGACCAAAAAATGTTAAGTGTGAAGTGTTCTATTTACTGTAGGTTGATTCGCCAGGATGCAGAAATGATGAAGCGAGTGGACTGTAATTAATACATTTATTTAATTGTTCACATTTACACCAGAAATTGTTAGGTTTCATTTTTGACTAAGAGATTGGCTAATAAGCACATCGTGAATACAATTCGTATTACATTAAAATTAATTTGATGAAAGGGCCTAAAGGGCCATATATGAAGTGTTGGCCTAAGGCCTACATTAATTGTCGCGACAAGAAGAAAAATGTGACATTAAGGCTGCGGGCGCGAGCCGACCGCCCCTTGCGAGCGTCTGCGACGAACTGTGCGGAAGCTCGGACATGAATTGATCAGATTAAAGTGCAAATTAAAGAGCAGATTAGCCAACCTATAATGTAAAAATTACCGCGCTACTGTACAATATATATATATATATATATATACGTTTTATACAGAAATAAAAAAACAATTTTAATTTCAGGGACTCTTGAAATAGTTGAGTTACATAATAATGTTATCTCTACAAAGCAAACAGATTAAACAATCTATCAAATTGAAGGGTATTTTCTGCGAGGACAAATATACCAACACGGATTTATAATTTAAAAGATTAGATCATCAAACAGCAAATTAATTTTCGACTTGGCCTCGTCTGCTACAGTAATATAAATATTTTATAATACACAGAACAATTACATTTAAACTTTCAATCTGTTGCTTGGAATCACGTTAAAAACGTTTCTGTGATGCTCACAATGCTCGCTCAGTAACATAGTATTCGGTAACTGTTTGCTCAGAATTCGTAACAAAGTATCACAATAATATTCGGGTTTTTCCTTGGTAAACAATGTTTCTATGATACTGCCATCATGTATTGTAACACAAACTAGACAGTGGTCTTAAGATACATCTGTCGTGTACAGCTTTCACTTCTTCTTTATGGTATCAGGGACTACAAATGTAATTACACCATTTGGAGAATACTTGTCAACTTCGTTCATGAATACTTGTAGAGTCGTTCATGTGTGCATAATTAATAAATAGAACAGATATATTGACAAAACCGATTCCAATATTGATAGTGCGGTTTGACACAAAAATAAGCCAATTTGAAAGCAGAAAAAAAGATAAATTTCCTTAAGAGTTTATAATAACTCATGGTCGTGGTAAATGTATTTCCGTATTTAATTATTAGTACATAAATTCTATAAGTGATCGTTTCATGAGATTTTAATGATTATTTTAATAATAATTGCTTACACCAACTTTGTCACTACTTATTGCCACACTGCTAAATACTTCGTTCTTGACGAGGCCTTTCGGTCTTAAACGATAATGGTCGTTTAAGACCTGAAGATGGTAGAGACACCGAAAGGCCTCGTCAAGAAAGAAGTATTTAGCAGTGTGGCAATAAGTAGTGACAACGTTAGTGTTATGATGGCTGCTAATAAAACTATCAAAACTAGGCATAATTGTTTAATATTTGATTAATTTGATTTTATAAGCGTCTGTCTCACATAGTAATGACTTTTCCCTTTTTAAACGATTTATTCTTCTTCTTTGTGAATTTGTGAAATATTAATTTACAAACAGATTTCGTCGTTAATTTATTCAGTATAATATGTAAAATTAAGAAGGAATACGTAAAGTAGTTTACATCAAGTGTGTGAAAATGGGGCATACCGTTGTGTTGCCAGATAACTCCACGGTATACGAGCGTAAACAAACCGCAGACTGAATTGTATACTGGTAACCGTTCCCCCTCTCACACACTGTTTAGTGCATCACTTCCTAACACTCATAAACTCTCACACATTTTCATGTGTAGTGGGTGTTATTCTATCACGATGAGTCAGCTAACAAGAAACAGCAACTTTCCTCGAAGTCGTTATGCCAATTTTTAAATTTCAAACTTGTCAGAGAGTGTTCTACTTGATTTGTTATACCCACAAACATGTTCCCTTGGATGTGTTTCATACCTTGTCGTTGAATTCACTACTATCTTCTTCTTCTTTTCCTGTCGTTACAACCCAGCGTCGGTTTCAACCTGCTCAATGACTTTCTTCCATGCCGCCCCCTCATTACACATCAGTCCCCATCCTCTCATCTTCATACACCTCAATCATCCTCCAAGTTGTTCAACTATTTCTTTCTGGGTCTGCCTCTAATTCTTCTTCCTACCGGTTTCCAATTTACAACTCTCTTAGCCATTCTTCTGTCATCCATTCGCCTTCTGTGGCCCAGCCACTCAAACCTCTTACTTTAATAAACCGGACCATGTCGGCACCCTGAATCTCTTGTTCCAGTTCGTGGTTTATTAGAATCCTTTAATAGAGATGCTCAGTTTGTAGAGATACAACGATTTTTCGAAAGGTTTTCCGTTCAAATATTCTTAGTTGTTTTGCTCGTCTGTGCTGGTTAATATTCAGGCTTTGCATCCGTCTGTTACTACCGGTCGTATAAGACATTTGTATATAGTCAGCTTAAGTTGTTTGTTTAACATCTGGTTTTGGAAAGCTTTTCACATGAGGATCACTGTTGATTACTACTATAACTTCGTATTCTCACCGATGATTACAATTTTTGTAAGTAACACATGACTGAGTGTTTTACACGTTTCTGTGCGTTTTCATAAAAACTGAATTCAAAATATAGTAGACCAATTTTTTAAAATATACATTGCAAAGAATGAAGTAGATCAGCAAGTGTTTTGATTGTTATTAAAAATACGGTCAGTCCTATGCTTTACGGTAGCATATTAGTTACCTAAGTGTTATTTTAGGTACAACTTCGGAAGTCGATGCGTCTGGGTTACACAAAAGTGTCAATATAGTAAATTCTGCAGGCTGAATCAGTAGTATGCAGATAACTCGTTTAAAACAAGAATAACTAGAATATCTTCTTCTTCTTCTTCTTCTTCTTCTTCTTCTTCTTCTTCTTCTTCTTCTTCTTCTTCTTCTTCTTCCTCTTCTTCCTCTTCTTCCTCTTCTTCCTCTTCCTCTTCCTCTTCCTCTTCCTCTTCCTCTTCCTCTTCCTCTTCCTCTTCCTCTTCTTCTTCTTCTTCTTCTTCTTCTTCTTCTTCCTCCTCTTCTTCCTCTTCCTCTTCCTCTCATTCTTCTTCTTCTTCTTCTTCTTCTTCTTCTTCTTCCCTAACAAGGATTAGGCCTAGGTGACCTGTTCCGGCTTCATAGGATTTGTTTCCATCTTTCTTTATCTCCCAACGCGTCTTCTTAATTAATTAAAGATGGTTTGTGTCTACTTGCCGCTTTTGGTAGTCATCGATCATCCATCCATACGCTCATGATTTTCCTTCCAATTTCTTCTATGCGAATTTTTTTCTCATTTCAGTTGTACATTTCCAACTCTTTTCTAATCTCTTCATTTCTAAATCGATCTTATTTAGAACAACCTTTGACCGATCTTAGAAATTTAATCACCGCTGCTTGTATGCGGATTTCTTATTATCCCTCTTTCTTATTATCCATAACTCACTTCCATAAAGAAGGATAGGGAGAGCCATTACCTTGTAAAACGTGAGCTAAGTATCTTAACGCATCTCGGGTTTTAGTGTTCTTCTTATAGTGCCGCACATCATATAAAACTTATCTCGTTTATTGTCTGTGCCTCATATGATATATCATAGCGTTTAGCCATTACGGAACGTTCTCCATGTATCTCGGCTATCCCAGCAGAGCCAGCAGCGTACGTGCGAGGTCGTGTTACGTAATACGGAACGTTCTCGTACATTCGATAGTGTTGTTCGACAAGCTTCTCAGCTACCCCAACGATGCGTGTTCCTGCCAAGGCCGCGCTGAAGTATCCTCTAGAATTTTCAAGTGTTTGTTAAGAGCGCATAATATGGAACCCTGCCGGCTATAAATAGCCCATGTCTGCCGCTTAGTTTTCAGTTGTATGTCGGGCGATTTACACATTGCGTCTCAAGTAGTGTATTTTTGAAAACTGATTATAGCACGAAATGCTTTATTGTTGACGTTATTATTTGTGTGGACAGATTAACTTAAATTATTGTGCGAGTATAATCTTGTTGAATAACTTGTTCCTTACAAACTGTTAATTGTGACAACTGAAAATTGTTATTAGTGGTTTCATTGGTGTCTTGTGTTTTGTTTTCCACTGTACCATACGACGATCTAGGACTAGTTAGCTAAAGTGAGAGAACTGTTCAGTTAGTTGGTTGCTAATCATTATTTTGGCTCTTACAGGATTGTTTCCCAGGAAAGCCATCACTTTTGTGATGCTTGTGGAAATTCTTAAATTATACTGAATCAAACACCGTTGTGAATTATGTAGCGCTCTTTGCAAACCATTTTCCGTGGTATCTATTTGCATCGTACAGGTCGTCAACAAACAGAAGCATATTAAAAAATTCCGTTTGTCCTATACAAAAGCCTGTAGACTAGTAAATATCTAGAATATTTTATTCAAATATCTTCTTCGAATATTTTATTTTTGTTTTTGTTGTTATACATAAGTCTGATTAGTAAGATGTTTGTAAATGGTAAGACTAACTAGAATATTTATGACGTAATTAGTTTAATGACCATCCATTTCTTATATCAGTATCACGAACTCCAAGAGATGTTGTATTTTAACTACGTTTTTGTGCACTGGTATTATTCTATTGCGTTGAATACTCGTAATGAACTCACTGAATGTAGTATACTGCCTCCTGTTTGTAGAGTTGTGTTTTACGGCGAACAATTTTCCCAAGTAATAAGTGCCGTTCTCAATGTAAGAAGGGATGTATTTCCCTGTATATGAAGGGTTGCGAGCTTGTTAGCATGAATTACGGCCTGGTTAATATGTTCTTTACTGAGCGGCATTTGACCTCATTTCCCCCAGTTTCTTATGTATAACTCATTCTACTGTTTTACATAAACTTAGGAACTTTCGAGGATGTTTGTGTTTTTAAATGAGAATTTTTACAAACAGAATTAACACTGTTGCACACAACTATAGAAAAATTATTCCGATTTGGGCTTTTAAGCTTCACAGATCAGATCGGAAATAACAGTAATGAAATTAGACAACTTCTTTATATTAACACTTGCCCTACAGCGCGTGTACATTTTCGTAAACAAGCTTTACGTTAAATGCACTTTCTGGCTATTAACTTACTGGTGGGTTCAATCATCCATGTCGGTACTTTTACATTTCTTTCTAGTTCTTTCTGTGTGTGTGTGCGTGTGCGTGCGCGCGCGCTTGTTTCGTGTGTACATTCTTTTCATTACCTAATGTTTTAAAACCTCTCTCACACATACTTTTAACTGTAAGTTCCTTTTCGGCACAGTTTTACAATGCGATATATTGTCATGAGTCGTGTTATATATTGATATATCAGATTCGAAAACTGTGTCGAAAAGAAACTTACAGTTAAAAGTATGAATAAGAGTGGATTTAAAACGTTAGGTAATGAAAATAAAGTACAGACCAAACAAGCGCGCGCGCGCGCGCACACACACACACACACACACAGAGAAGGTACTAGAAAGAAATGTAAAAGTACTGACTCGGGTGACTGAACTCACTAGTTACTAATAGCTAGAAAGGGTGTATAACTTAAAGCTTGTTTACGAAAATGTGTACGCGATGTAGGGAAAGCGTAGGTATAAAGAAGTTGTCTAGTTTCATTATCATTATTTCCGATCTCATGATGAGCTGTGAAGTTTGAAAGCGCTAATCGGAATAATTTTTCTCTAGTGGTGTGCAACAGTGATACTTATGTTTGTGATTATAACCACTAACACAACTTTATTAATTAAAAAAAAGATAATTTTTATCATAAACGGCAATGCATGTTTCCTCTATGGAGAGATGTTTAATGAATATCATGAAAACTATTTTTTAATAATTAAATTAGTTTGTACATAAACATGAAATTTTGCTAAATATAGTTAAACAGAGTATGAACTTTCCTAAATTTGTAATGATTGGCTCTGTTTATATAATTTAATTGGTAGTCTGTTACATTTTATTAAATGAACAGATTCATGAACGGTATTACAGCATGTAATAATTACACAATATTTATTTAAATATACATATTATCACTGAGAGAAATTATTCTGTCGGACTCGGAAAACAGGGTACAGATGGGTATACATTTGTAAAATCAAATCTGCAACGGTCTGGATTACAAATATCCACACTCTTAAAACCAAGGTGATGGCTTTTCGTGGAACTGATCCCATACGGGCAAAAATTGTTATAGATGGTACTGAGCCTGGAAAATATCAGCAGTTTTAAATACCTGGGCTACAGTGTTTCTTATACAACTGTGAATAAGTTGTGTAAGTTCAACCTTATTTTCGGGATCATCAGGCGAACTGTTAAGTCAGCAAGTGAAGAAACAGGCCTAAAATGATACAAGGTGATGGCCCTTCCCACACTTCTTTATGAGTCTGAGAACTGGATTTAAACGAAAGGCCAGGCCAGTCGTATCCAAGAAGCTGAAATAAGATTTCTCACCCACGTGGCAGAGTATACTCTATAAGATCGTAGAAGAAACACAGATATACGGCCGGAACTTAATATTATGAGTATACTTGACAGGATTTCCCAGTATCGGCTGAATTGGAGGGAACATCTTTGGCGAATGGATGACTGCCGCATCCCCAAGCAACTATGGAATATAAGCAGAGGAGATGGAAAGGTATGGGACGTCCGAGGAAGCGCTGGAGTGCCCAGCTTTAGACTCTTTGACTGTTTGAAACCGAAACAAACCATCCTTGGTTTGATCTTTGCAGATGACGATAATCATCATTATCAATGAGATATAAATAAAAACACGATAATACCGTCAAATAATATCGTTAAAACAGTCGTACTGAACGTGAACTTAGAAGAGTAGAATAAATTAACAAATGAGACAGAAAGCAAATCGCAAATTTTGTTAATAATATATTCATAACAATCATACTTTCCTTAAAATCAATCTAATTTTACAGTTGCCCAACACCCAGTACACAAACTACGAGTCACCTGTTTAAATAATTTACTAGTATGCTCCCAGATTTGCAGAACTTCACTATTTTTAGCATAGTTCATTTATTATTAGATAAATTTTGATATTAGATAATTTTTAGTCGTTAGAAAAATTACGCAAATCAGGATTAACCTAATATTATTTGCTTATTTACGTAACTGCTGTAGAGTTACTTTACAGTAAACTTTAAAATTCTAAAACAATCGAATTTGTTTTAAATTTACTTTAATATGACACTGATTGGATTTTTTAATTTTTTTAATTTCTGACCAAATTTGTATCATGTAGTCTAATGTGATCAAATTATTTTCATATTTGTATCATGTAGTCTAATGAGATCAAATTATTTTGAAATGTTTAAAACTTAATACTATATTCAAATTCTGGTTAAAATTCTCTTTAATTTGTTATCCCACATTTAATAACACCAGCTCGCTTTCATAGATTTCGAGAAAGCCTTTGACCGAGTTGACAGAAATAAGCTCTGGATACTAATGATAAACAATGGGTATCCTCCACACCTTGTAAATGCAATCAAAAGCTTGTGTTATGCGACAAGAATAGAATAAACACAGGTAATAAGAGAACGGATGAGATAAAAATTAAACGAAGAGTGAGGCAGGGATGTAGCTTGTCTCCCACTCTTTTCAATATATATATTGACGATGTTCTTAAGAAATGGCAATCAAAGAAATATCCTGGAGTCCAGCTAGACCGACATACTTACCTGAGTACGTTACTATTTGCTGACGATAAAATGATAATACAAGAGAGTGAAGATAATTTACAACTGGCAGTGCACCGAATGAATTAAATATGTCCAGAATATAAACTTAAAATTGCCTTGCATAAGACGAAAGTTATGGCTTTCCAAGGCAAGTATCCAGTTAGGTCGAAAATAATTGTCAACAATAAGCCAATCGAACAAGTATCAAATTTCACATACTTGGGCTGCGACACAAGCTACAATTATGACAGTGACATGGAAAATAAAATAAATAAGCTCCAGGCAATATGTGGCACAATAAATAGAACATTAAATAACAAAACACGAAAAGACACTAGAATAAAATTTTATAAAACGATGGCTGTACCTGTACTTATGTATGGGAGTGAAAGTTGGATAAATACCGAAAATGAGACAGAAAAATACAGGCAGCAGAAATGAGATTTTTGAGACGGGTCAAAGGCTGCACAAGAAGAGATTTAGTAAGAAATAAAGACGTGCGAAATGAACTGAATATATATCCAATAAATTAAAAAATAACTGAATATAAAGAAAGATAGAAACACCACGTAAATAGAATGGGAAATGGGAGAATACCCAAAAAAAAATACTCAACTACAACTCAAGAGGGAAAAGAGATTTAGGAAGACCACGAAAACGGTGGTCGTAAGTTTGTGAGGACGGAAAAGGCAAATGCCTAATCCTTGTAGTGCAGAAGAAGGAGACATTTAATAACAAGGTGGAATAACAAGTTAAATAAGATTAGGTAAAGAGCAGAATTCGAAATCGACAATACGGAAACATTCTAATTAAGAGTCTAAATGACATGAACACATATAACGAATGGCGGAACACAGGCGACCTCTAAAGTATGGTAATAGCAGTCGGCAGAACACAGGAAAGGCGAGATCGCGATTACCTTCCAGTGATAGATTGACTTAGGCGATAGAGAATAGCAATTTAGAAGAACAAACCAAGGGAAGATGAAAACGGAAGCTAGGAAATATCCTAGCACGTAGCATAGAAAACCTCATCGACAGTCACATCTGTTTAGGAAAAGGAAAACGGGAAATTCAAATACCACAGAAATCACGAGGTGGCCTCGGGTATACCCAAGGTCCACTGACTGGTATCGGATTAAGGGCACATATCTGAGACGTTACGAATAAACTAGAAAAGAGAATCGGTCGACGAGTTATTATTTTCAGCTATTAAAATCCTGTTATATTTTGCGGACCAGTAAATTTACTGAGTGAATTTTAATATTTGTCTATAACAAATACTCTGCTTTGTTCAGCATATGGTAATTATAAATTTTATATTAGTGTTAATTAAAACTTGAAAGTGTTGATGTCCCCAGTACTCAATAATTAATTATATTACAAAATTCTCCCTATAACGCTAATCCTGATAAATTAGATTTTATTATCTGATTTACATTTACATTTACCAAAAATCTCTTTATAGTCTACAAAATATTTTTATTTTGGCATAAACTCCCTTTACTTATTAATACTGCCTGCAGTCGTGCAATTTCTGAAGTTACAAACTTAATAATTGAAGTTTAGTGACTTGACTTAAGATTAGTATTAGTGACAGGTTTTATACCTTTAGTAACATGTTTAAGATTAAATGACTAATTCAGAAATTCTAATTTTATAAATTTTTAACTATTTATTGTTATTACTTTCTTTTTCAGTTGGCGTTTGGTGATCCGGAATTCGTGTATTTGTGGAATCGGATGTAAGTATGTATTTTATTTTCTTTACTAAAATATTTATTATATATTTCTCTAGTTATGGCATTGTGTTGATTTCTTAGTAATAAAAATTAATATAAACCACAATGGTTTTAAATGTCATAAATATAATAATCTTCAAGTGGTAGGCTATATATAGTACCTACACTTTATCGCCGAATAGATTCAATACAATTAGTCAACTCAGTAATAGTAATTGTTTCATTAAACCAAGTGAAAGCTTTGATTGTAATATATGTCCAATAATTTGGCAAGACAAATACATTTCAGCACATCGTTACAAACTCAGTGACACATGTTGTGCTAATATATTAGAAACTATTTTAAACAGACTGTAAAAGTGTACTTACTGTCATTTCCTTACAGCATAACAACACAAAAAACACACAATATAAACAAACGAAGTGCTTGACTAATACTGTTCAAAAATGAAAATTAGTTTCAGGTTTGGTGGTTTCCATTCCTTTTGTATATTTTTAAAACTTATATATGTTTAAAACTTAATACTATATTCAAATTCTGGTTAAAATTCTCTTTAATTTGTTATCCCACATTTAATAACACCAGCTCGCTTTCATAGAATTCGAGAAAGCCTTTGACCGAGCTGACAGAAATAAGCTCTGGATACTAATGATAAACAATGGATATCCTCCACACCTTGTAAATGCAATTAAAAGCTTGTGTTATGCGACAAGAATAGAAAAAACACAGGTAATAAGAGAACGGATGAGATAAAAATTAAGCAAAGAGTGAGGCAGGGATGTAGTTTGTCTCCCACTCTTTTCAATACATATATTGACGATGTTCTTAAGAAATGGCAATCAAAGAAATATCCTGGAGTCCAGCTAGACCGACATACTTACCTGAGTACGTTACTATTTGCTGACGATAAAATGATAATACAACAGCGTGAAGATAATTTACAACTGGCAGTGCACCGAATGAATTAAATATGTCCAGAATATAAACTTAAAATTTCGTTGCATAAGACGAAAGTTATGGCTTTCCAAAGCAAGTATCCCGTTAGGTCGAAAATAATTGTCAACAATAAGCCAATCGAACTAGTATCAAATTTTACATACTTGGGCTGCGACACAAGCTACAATTATGACAGTGACATGAAAAATAAAATAAATAAGCTCCAGGCAATATGTGGCACAATAAATAGAACATTAAATAACAAAACACGAAAAGACACAAGGATAAAATTTTTTAAAACGTTGGCTGTACCTGTACTTATGTATGGGAGTGAAAGTTGGATAAATACCGAAAATGAGACAGAAAAATACAGGCAGCAGAAATGAGATTTTTGAGACGGGTCAAAGACTGTCCAAGAAGATATTTAGTAAGAAATAAAGACGTGCGAAATGAACTAAATATATATGGAATAAATTAAAAAGTAACTGAATATAAAGAAAGATAGGAACACCACGTAAATAGAATGGGAAATTGGAGAATACCCAAAAAAAATACTCAACTACAACTCAAGAGGGAAAAGAGATATAGGAAGACCACGAAAATGGTGGTCGTAAGTTTGTGAGGACGGAACAGGGAAACGCCTAATCCTTGTTGTGCAGAAGAAGAAGATATTTAATAACAAGATGGAATAACAAGTTTAGATGACATGATAAGATTAGGTAAAGAGCAGAAGTTGAAATCGACAACACGAAACATTCTAGTTAAGAGTCTAAATGACATGAACACATATAACGAATGGCGGAACACAGGCGATCTCTAAAGTATGGTAATAGCAGTCGGCAGAACACAGGAAAGGGGAGACCGCGATTACCTTCCAGTGATAGATTGACTTAGGCGATAGAGAATCGCAATTTGGAAGAGCAAACCAAGAGAAGATGAAAACGGAAGCTAGGATATTGCACGTAGCATAGAAAACCTCATCGACAGTCACATCTGTTTAGGAAAAGAAAAACGGGAAATTCAAATACCATAGAAATCATGAGGTGGCCTCGGGTATACCCAAGGTCCACTGACTGGTATCGGATTAAGGGCACACATCTGAGACGTTACGAATATACTAGAAAAGAGAATCGGTCGACGAGTTATTATTTTCAGCTCTCAAAATCCTGTTATATTTTGCGGACCAGTAAATTTACTGAGTGAATTTTAATATTTGTCTATAACAAATACTCTGCTTTGTTCAGCATATGGTAATTATAAATTTTATATTAGATTATATTAGTGTTAATTAAAACTTGAAAGTGTTGATGTCCCCAGTACTCAATAATTAATTATATTACAAAATTCTCCCTATAACGCTAATCCTGATAAATTAGATTTTATTGTCTGATTTACATTTACATTTACCACAATTCTCTTTATAGTCTACAAAATATTTTTATTTTGGCATAAACTCCCTTTACTTATTAATACTGCCTGCAGACGTGCAATTTCTGAAGTTACAAACTTAAGATTAGAAGTTTACTTACTTGAATTAAGATTAGTATTGGTGACAGGTTTTATACCTTTAGTAACATTTTTAAGATTAAATGACTAATTCAGAAATTCTAATTTTATAATTTTTTAACTATTTATTGTTATGACTTTCTTTTTCAGTTGGCGTTTGGTGATCCGGAATTCGTGTATTTGTGGAATCGGATGTAAGTATGTATTTTATTTTCTTTACTAACATATTTATTATATATTTCTGTAGTTATGCATTGTGTTGATTTCTTAGTACTAAAAATTAATATAAACCACAATGGTTTTAAATGTCATAAATATAAAAATCTTCAAGTGGTATATAGTAGTACCTACAGTTTATCGCCGACTATATTCAATACAATTAGTCAACTCAGTAATAGTAATTGTTTCATTAAACCAAGTGAAAGCTTTGATTGTAATATATGTCCAATAATTTGGCACGACAAATACATTTCAGCACATCGTTACAAACTCAGTGACACATGTTGTGGTAATATATTAGAAACTGTTTTGAACAGACTGTAAAAGTGTACTTACTGTCATTTCCTTACAGCGTAACAACACAAACAACACACAATATAAACAAACGAAGCGCTTGACTAATACTGTTCAAAAATGAAAATTAGTTTCAGGTTTGGTGGTTTCCATTCCTTTTGTATATTTTTAAGGTTTTGAAATTAATAAAGCGTATCTCGAGAGACGAGAGCCTCGAAGTAATCGCTGTAAGGATGTTACCGCCGTTATGCTGGAAAATATCTTGAAGAAACTGTGTGTTGGGAAAAATGTATGTATAATATGTATAAACATTATCTTATATTGAACGAGTACACGACCAAGCGTGTGTCTATAAACATTGTGTAGTACATACATATTCTGTAAAACAGCACGTGGTTTAATGTAATGTCAACGAAATAATGACAACATACAGTTACACACAAATATAGAATAAACGCTGCGTACTATGTGGTCACGATTTTATTTTAAAGACATGAACCATGGGTCTCAATATGGACATTAAAGAAACGGTCACTCTCTTGGTTTTCAAGAAGGAAATCAGATTTGGTTGTTCAATCAAAAGCGCCGAGATGGTCGCTCACCAAAACTTTAGTCTAACTAGAAAGTACCTTACACTGTGAAAAATAGAATAAACGATGTTGTCTATCGGATTCAACAGGACGGACGGCGAAAGTTCAAGGATATCCACCTAATCGCCTGGCCAAGTATTACTTCAGAGATGATTTACCAGTTCGGGACAAACAGGCTTAAAGAGGGGGCAGTGCTACGCAATACAGAACGTTCTCGTACAATGGTGAACGTCGTTCTACCCGTTTCTCGGCTATTCCAGCAGAGCCCAGCTGTAATGTTTGTGTGCGTACATATTGCTGCTTTGAGATGAAAGACAATTTCGTGACACTTACCATGCGAGGGTGAACAATCGACGTGAACAATCGAGGGTGTTTCAGACCGCAAGGGTCAGCGCACTGTGTTCAAGGCCACTGTCATCGACACTGTTTCTAGTGGATTCGAGAGCGCCTGTAATAGTCTTGTTTAACATGTCATCAAAAATTCACAGATTATTCTGGCATCTAAGCGGGGTATAAATATAACCATCCACCGACGGTGAGTTTAGTTTACGTCGGGCGATTACTCAGTGCGTCAAAAGTTGTTATTAGTAAAAAGTGATTATTGTGCGCCACTCTGTTAGTTGACAATGTCATTGCGTGTGAACAAATTTAATTTGAATTGTTGTACGAGTATAATCTTGTTGAATAACCTGTCGATTACAAACTGTTATTTGTGATTAATTAAAGCTGGTTATTAGTGACTTCATTGGTTTCTGTATTCTGTTTTCCACTGTACCATACGACGATTAGTTAAATGATCGTAACAGTATGATAAAGTATGTATGCATATTATGTTATTGAAGTCTTCCTCCGGTATGGACCGCGTCCACTCACTTAGACCTGATAATACTCAGTGTAATATGAGTGAAACGTTGTGATACAAGACATTTTTTCGCGGTCCATACCGGACGAAGACTTCAGTAACATTATGGACGCGGGTCGCGGAAGCCTACGTGAGAAAATATGTATGTATATGTTTTTGTAAGTTTGTGTGAGTCTGTGAGTAACATTGTAGCTGTATCTTGGACAGTGCGTGGTAAAAGCAACTTCATGTCTGGTGTTGTATTATGCAATAATCTTGCCGTTGCTCATCTCTAATGTATTGAGATTAACATGTCTACCGTTACTTTGATTTCAATTGTAATCAATACTGTAGACAGACAGTGCAGCGACAGTGACAGTGACAGTGAGAGACCAGGCGACATTAAGTGAACAGTCCGGCGTGGCGCGGCGTAGTGTCTCGTTAAGGCATGTTGATTAATGTTTGCACCGTTCACAATAGAACAAAACATCAAGCTTCGTTAAGTTCCGTCATTAATATTCAGCGTCTCTTCTCAACTGGATTAAATGCCTAACGCAGACAAAAACCACTGAGCATGGAGTGTACCAGTAGTATTTAGAATATGGTGTCACATCTTTATCTGCAGAATTAACATCCAAATTTTACAAGAATTTCCCGTATTCAACAATAAAACTTTGCTTGCAAAAGTGCACCACATGAAGCAGAAAAAACTGTTATAATTCCCTTAAAAAAATCCCTTTTCTAACCTTAATGGTGATTTACTTAATACAATTCCTATATTTGTTCATAACGTAGTAATCTCGTATTCAAAATGTGAGTGGTTGGACTGTGAAGACACCAATACACTAATAAATATACATACATACATACGCAGGAAGGTAATATGGATGTATAGGCCTATATTAAAGAATGCAATGAACCCAAAATAATAGATGATTTAATTATATTTTAATATTACTCTGAGTGCCTGAATATCTCCACCTGTCTCTCTCTCACTCCTCTCTCTTTCTCTCCCTCCCCCTCTCTACCTTTCTCTCTCTATCTCCCTCTCTATCTATCTACCTATTTATCAATCTCTCCCTCTCTATCCCCTATACAAGAACCCTCTATTTTGCGCTCTTTCTCTGTATATTGTTACAACGGTCTTGCTGATCGTCGTACGCTACAGTAGTCAACAAAATACAAGACACCAATGAAGTCACTAAAAATCAATTTTAATTATCACAAATAACAATTTGTAATCAACAAGTTATTCAACAAGATTTTACTCTTGCGGTGATTCACGTTAATCTGTCCACACAAATTATAATGTTAACTATAAATCCTTAAATTTGTAGTGACCGTCAATCAATGAATTTTGTTTTTAGTGGATGGTTAGTGAGGAGCGGTCAAAAATAACACAAATTTTAACTATTTTGCGTCGACGTTTCGACAATATTTATTGTCATCTTCAATATTTATTGAAATATTGTCGAATATTAATATTAACTCCTAAAGGGAATGCCTTGTCGCTGTAGCCACGTCACTCTATCCCTTGAGATATTCTTCATTTCTTCATAGGACTCACTATTCACGACACTCATTGTGCTGCGGAAGAATGCAGTTCTTGGTCTTCCTTTGGGCTTCTTCCGCACTACTTTGCTCTCAAAGATGTTAGTTAAAAAACTACTATGTCTGATCACATGCCGTATCAACTTAATCTTCCTCACCTCTATACTCCTAAGCAGTGTTATATTCTCATTTATTTCCTCTAAGATCTGTTCATTCGTCTTCCTATCTGTCCGACTAGTTTTTGTCATTCTCCGCCAAATCCACATCTCCATTGCCTGAAGTCTGTCACTCTCCACCTTCCCTAAGGTCCACGACTCACACCCGTAAGTTAAAACACTCCATACAAATACCTTAACAAACATTTTCCTTGTTTCAATACTAATATGGTTGCTTGTGAATAAGTTCCTTTTGCTCTGGAATGCTTGTTTTGCCAGAGCTACTCTCCTCTTAATCTCTGCCAGACACTTATTCCCACTTGTAACTATGCTACCCAGGTAACAAAATTCAGTAACGTGCTCCAATATTGTGTTGTTCAACATAATGGTTGATTTATGTTCAACATTATGGTTAATGAAGACATTAAGTCTTCTCTTTTTTTACTTACAACCATTATTTTAGTTTTCTTAACATTTATCCTCAATCTCCAAGCGTGAAGAATTTTGTTAAACGTACCTAACATTCGGGTCATATCCTTTTCTGAGTCAGCCATCAGTATAATATCATCTGCGAAGCGAATACTGTGTATCTGTTCCCCATTTATTTTAATTCCCCTAGAACTCCTTTTAATCTGAGTTACAACAATTGTCGAATATTTATTGAATATATGTTGCCGAAACGTCGACGCAAAATAGTTAAAATTTGTGTTATTTTTGACAATCCTCACTAACCATCCACAAAAAAAAAAAAAAAAAAAAAAAAAAAAAAAAATTCGTTAACTATAAAGAATTGCGCACGTTAATCACATTTTACTAATACATCATTTAAGACGCGCTGTTTAAATCGCCCGACATAAACTCACTAACTAATCGCCGACGTAAACTGAAACTGAGCGGCTGGTGTTCGTTGCTTCAATAGATAGCACAAGTGTCCTAGAATAATCCATAACACGCGTAAACACTACTAGGAAACACTTGAGCGTAATTACTTGCGGTCTTGAACACAGTGCATGGCCGGTGAAGTCTGGGACAGCCTCACCGCATGTTAAGTGCCACGTAATTGCCTTTCTTCTCAAAATAGTAATGCCTACGTACGCACACAAACATTACAGCTGGGCTCTGCCGGGATAGCCGAGAAACATGTAGGACGTTCTGCAATCGCGTCACAATATGTACAGTATATTGCAATGTGACAGGCGGTCACACCATATGTGATTATGTAAAGCATAATTGTGACCAGCTGTAGTGGGTGTCCGCGACAATTGGGGTGAGACTGAAAGTAAAAATATTGCTAAAAATTAAGAATAATTGTATAAATTAGTAATAAGACAATATAAAAACTATGAAGCTATAATTTAGTCTTTGTGTGAAGTGTTGTGCGCGTACAAAAAGGTTATCTTAATTTATTCATACGTAGTGGAAACGTGTGTTCTAGAAAAATCGAGAAAACGGAAATACAATTTGCAACACGTGGCGTGTCCAGAATGTTCTTACGTATAGCATAGAATGTATAGGAATTACGTCTATGCGCAGGTAGTCTGTGACGTCACCCTATATCGCTGCTGGTTCAGTGTACAAGAGTTTTCAGGCAGTCTTCATGTAGCACTCATCGAGAGCGGTTGCAGTATAGTAATTGTTCAGTCCAACATCCATTCCAGGCAGTCTATGGTATTAATTAGGATTTAATTAATATCTGTAATGCTCCACGTTCTTTGAGAGCCAATTTTGTACGGTGCTAATATGCAAATTACTTGCATAAATTAATAGATTACCTTAATTATGTAATATTGACTTAGATAGCTCCGTGTTGTTGGAGCGCCAATTAATATACTGTGTAATTAATTAATTTGTGAATTCTTAATTGTTAATTATATAAGGATTAATGAGTAGACCCCTCATAGGCTAATTACCACAATGTAATTAAGGTACAAATCTACTAATTTACTTAGGTTGCTTCTTTAAGATTAATGTGGTTATGATAGTGATGTGAATTGTGAATTACACAGGGTTCTCTGATAATGATGAACGCATTATTGATTGCTTAGGTACTAATTTATTATATGTTAAACATTCCGTATTGAAAACAAACATGTATCCTGGTACCTGCAAATACATACAACATATATCTCAAAACATAAATTCCTCCTTAATTGCTCTCTGAAATACATACAACATATATAAAATACACACAACAAAATCAATAATATTTACTCTACCTAATGCGTTCATTCACCCAGATGGATTGGCTTTAATAGATCATAAATATATATATTGAATGCAACCTTCTTTTAATAACTTTTCTCATAATTGCTCACGGTTAGATTCTTGGAAAGAGACAGGACAGTAGTTGACTATGCTAACAAGATCATAAAGAGTTACTTGGTAATAGTTAATCCATTAATCCATCGACGCTATACCCCAGGTGATGACGATCGTTGAAAATGCTGCTCCATTGAATAATGATGATGTTGATCACTTTCACTTGTTATTCGCAATCGCGTCGTTAACAGAATAGGGTGTTGTGTTATTCTATGTTCGCACGCTCCACTTTGTCTCCGCGTATAACCATGCTTGCATAAGTGTTCTGTGTGTTCTTTGTGTGACTACACAAGGTATTATTGTGTGGCTGATGAATAGTTCCCTTGAATAAAAGTGTCTTGGTTACAGTAATTTATAGATATTATTACAACGTTCACACACATTGTGAATTACTGCCCGTTATACTGTTTTCTAAGTCGTAAACAATTATATATATATATATTCTTAGTTAAATAAAGTTCAGTTCACCATTCCGCGTACATTGAGAATTCACGGTTGTTCGATATACCGATTCACTTCGAAATTCACGTGACTGTTCTTAATAGAAGTACGACACTTAGTAAACTCGTGAGATTGTTTGTAACATTATAAAGTTAATTACGAGAGTTATATGTCGCACAAATACTTTTGTAGTCCGATTTAATATAAGACTCATCGCGAACTGTTTGGTAAGTTATGTTAGACACTCAAAGTTTCTAAATAAGACTCCTCGCGAACTGCTCGAGAATTATTATAAGACTTTCAACATTATTATATGACTGCCGAAAATTGTAATAAGACTGCTTCGTCCCGCGTCGGACACTTAGTTTTTATTAACGTCTCCCTACTAGAAATTTGGTCTCTGGCTTGTCCACGCCTAAGATTACTATGATAGGCTGAAACACTACCCTCTCTCGAAGTCTTTTCCCACCATCTCGAAGTCTTCCAGTCTTCTACCCTTCTGATTTGTTCTTCTGCTAGTTGCTATGGAAACTGGCTTCTCTTTCGCTCTCCCTCGTGAAATACTTTGTTCTGATAGGTAGCTAGAGATGTTCTTTGAATCGTCTTGTCCAGGCGTCACTCTCGTTCTGGGAAATGCGAGCCATCCCCCGCGTGTCAATCAACTCATTGTTCGAGTTTCCAGCAAGGGTTTACTCTTAACATCTCGGGTATTGTTCGTTCCTGAAACTCTGCGTCCTGGCAATTAACCGTTTTCCATCCAGTGTCGACAGCTGTAACCTCCACGCTTTCTCGTTGTAAATCTCAGCTTGTCACTTAGGCGTATATCCCGCTGTGACACGACGCTGGTCCTCTTCATAGTTTGTTGTTCGGATCGTTTCTAAAGACTGCAGTACGTCCTGAACCCTTTGTCTCTCGTCTCGTTTTTTGTATAGTGACCTCGTTCCTTAGCTACACCCTTAAATGTATCCTTGCTTCGATTCTGCGTAAACGTACGACTGAGCCAAGTACATTGTTCAATTTGTTACGGTGTCATAATTCTCCGTTGGCACGCTCCTATCAACTCAAGTCGTCGTTTCTATTGTTACCTCGTACTGAACACGCTTCTATTGTCTGATAGGGCGTTAGTTGTCACCTACCCCAATTACTTTGTTTTATGGCTCTGTTCGTAGAGTCACTGCCACCGTAACGTGAGAACAAACTGGTCACGAAGGAAATATAAATTTCTAATTTTTTTTTATTGCTATAAGTCCCTGGGGCCCGTAAAGTCGAGGAAGCAGCGAGTTACGGCAGGGAGCAACCACGGTGTATGAGAACTTCTACTACCTTTCCTGAACTTCGTTTGCTGATCGTGGCGGCTGAGACGGACACCTAGACGCGGGGCAGTTCCTGGAGGCGTGGCTGGAACGTGGAACACGGACGACGGATCGCTGCAGACCGGAACCGAGATCATCGACCGGGACGACAACGAAGACGAGAATTCAGGAAAGCGAAATTTAAAACTAAATTGGTTTTTCAATAATATAAAGCCTTCAAAAGAAAAAGAAACTTTTTGAACATTTAAAATTATATCATTGTTTGAAATAACAAGCAAACATTTTAATACAAATTAGTGTAAAAAAAAGAGACAATAAATGTATATAAAACACTAATGGAGCATTCTTTTTCTGCAAGTCTGGTCAGCTAACTACCTGTTACCTTGCAATAGGCCTATATTATATAATAATGCAGTGTACCCTAAATAATAGGCGATCTAATTATATTGTACTCGTAATATGTGCTATATTAATATTACTCTGACTGCCTGAATATCTCCACCTGTCCTCTCCTCTTTCTCACGTACACAAGCAACCCGGCTTTCTCCCCCTGTCTCTATATAGGCCTATATTAAAATTTGTTTCTTCATACGTAATTTTCGATGTTTACTGCAGGATTTTTATATTGTGTATATTTTATCAAAAATTAATTACGTCTCAAAATATATTTTGTGTACTTTTTGTCGATGTACTTCAACCTGGCTCACGTTTTACAGAGTAATCCTATGTAAGTATAATATTAGAAACACATAATCGCATTTAACAAAGATTTATTCTTCAAAACTTTTGTTGTGTTGAAATAAAATTTTGAAAGATGTGTTAGTGGTTATAATCACAAACAGAATTATCACTGTTGCACATCACTATAGAAAAAAATAAAAAGATCAAAAACAAACAAAGTATACTTCGACACGTAATTATTATTTTTAATTTTTTAACGTATATTTGCATACTCTCTCTCTCTCTCTCTCTCTCTCTCTCTCTCTCTCTCTCTCTCTCTCTCTCTCTCTCTCTCTCTCTCTCTCCGTCACACACACACACACATATTATTTAATATTTATTACTATTTTGCAGTCAAGATATATTGATTCCTTCCTTGAATATATCTCGGAAATTAGATATTTTTCCCATCGTCAGTCAGCTTAGTTTCTGATATTATTGAATATTTGTGTTCAGGTTGGTTATTACTCTGGCTACCAATCTTTTTATAGTTTAAAGTGCTATTATTGTGTGTAGGTGTGTTGTATATATTGCAACATTACTAGTATTATAAAATAAATGAATAGATTTCTGACCATGTATCCAACGCAACTATAAAGCGTTAAACACCGGCTAGGTCGTAGGATTTATTCGTTGCGTTAAATATATTTGGTTGCACAATAAACGTAATTTTTCAAAGATGAGTGAGACGTTGATTACGTGAAATAATTAATTAAAAAGCATATTAAAATAATAAATCAATGATTAATTAATAATAAAAAGAAAGTTCTAAAACATTAGAAATTGAAATTATAAAATTTAAAAATATTGTCTTTTATAAGTTTACACTGTGTAAAACATAACATAACCTTTCCATTTAGTACATAGAAAAAACATATAACCTGAAATATATAAACATACATGCTGAACAAATTATACAAGTACTGTGTATTGCATGGGTGTTTGACTTTGACTAAGTTTTAAAAATGGGTATAAAGCAACACATTTTTAAAATAATATTAGCTGTACAAAAATAAAATTTAATTATTGCTGTTAAAATTTTAATAATAAAAAATAACATTTAATTGAAGACTAATAATTATTTCTAATGACACACCCAATTTGTAACATTGAACAGAAGACTATTATTTTTTAGTTTTATTATTAAACCAAACTTATTATTTTTAACCACAACTTAAAATTACGTAAATTATTTACATTTAAATCTTTAAGTTTTTACTACCTCATTTTTTTTTTTATAAATTCTTTGTACAAAAATATAATTGTTCAATTGTCACCTACGTACTGTCGAAGTTACCGTTGCGTGTGTGTGTATGTTTGTGTGTGCGTCCTGAATGATGACAATGACGATAATGATGATGCTGATGCGTTCTCAGTCTCTATGGCCTGTTGCTGATGATGGTCCTTGTTCCTCCATCAATCGTGGTGTATCGTGAAGATTTTCGAATCGATTGACAGACCAGCAGAGTGACGTCGTGTGAAGATATCTTGAGTCTGTTGATTAGCAAACGGGCATAGTGACCTGGTGTGAAGATTCATTTAGTCTGACTTCGCCCAAGCCTTCCAGAGGTATTCATACTAGACGGCGAACTGACATGTCAGAGATTGTTTTCGACGTGTTGAATTGTGTCGATTTTGAGTGTAGCGTCTCTTTGATTGGTGATCACACTTTTTAGTCCATTTACATAAAATTTACCGTAACGCGAGCAATTTCATTGTTTTCATAATTTTTCACTCGTCATTTGCATGTAACACACTTGTTAATTGCTAATTAATTATAGTAGTAATTACCATTAATTGCTGTAGCATCTTTATTATTACAATTTTTTGCAATAATTTTGCATCACCTTAAATATTTAAATGTAGTTAATCTAATGTTGTTTTTAGAATTGTGGTATGTCTTTGGTAACAAGTAAAACACGTATTAATTAATTCATTTTAATCCTATCTATACCTGCTATAATGACAAGACCACCAATTCGTGCGTTTCTCCCCTCGTAGAACTTTGCATGTCGGAACTAGCATACACACACAGACACACAAACGCTGTACGGGCAGGTGCACACTTTTTACAGGCAAAAGCCTGCACTTTACAGCACAAAATTGTTTAAAACTGTTTGTCGTATTCTTTTCACACTAGTTATTTACAAAACATACCGCCCTGGGCAAATATGCAAATATATGTATTGTTGCAACATATTTTTTTATTTTAATTGTTTCCAATGTTAAGTGTTTTTGAAATTGTGTCGAGTTTTGTGTTGGTTTGTATAAGTTCAAGTATTCTTTTGTCTTGTGTTTTGTGTTTATATATTTGTAAATTTTCCCATATGTTCATTATGGCGCCTTTGTGTGATATGGGTTTTATTAGTGTTATGTTGGTTATATCTGGGAATTCGTGTCCTGTACTTATTGCATGTGTAGCCAAATTGGATTTATATATTTCTGGTATTTGAATGCGTTCAAGTTTTCCAAATGACTATTTCAGTAGTTTTTTGTTTGTCCTATTGCAGATTTGGCATTAAATTTTGTATATTCCATTAGTCATTGTATTATCTTTGTTGTGTGGGTTACTCAGTTTTTGTATGCTGTTGTTTGTTTTGAAAGCTATTTTAATGTCTGTATTTTTGTACATTTTTATCATCCTATTATTTACGTATGTGAATGTAGCTCATTTTTCATTAATGTTTTTATTATTATTTATGTGTTTGTAATTTTTATGATTTTATAAATCATTTTTCAATTTAAATACTAAACATTTACCTTACTGGCTTACCACCGCCTTTCAAAGGGGAGGGGGTGGCATCTAAACTTCATAATATTATATCTGTCCGTGAAAATCTAACGCAAACCAAAGGTATTGATAAAGAGTTTTATCAAAGTATTTGCTAAATTACGTATAATTACACGAACATCATTAAATCAACGTTAACATGTTAATAGCATTTCATTAAAGTGAAATAAAATTAATAGTATATAGAATAGCAAAAACGTACTAATTATTCTAAGGGTTTCACGGCCGGTGTCAGTTGTATTAGAAGTGTTTACCGGGCTGCTTGATCGTGGCCTACGGTTTACAGACAAGCCAAACTTTTCGACAGCGCCACTGGCTGCCATCATCAGTGGAATTCAAAGAATTTGAGGCTACCTGAACGCGGGTTGTTAAAGTCAGGCCAACAGTACTATAGTAAAGTCTGAAGATGTCCCGCGATACTACCTGAACTTATAAAGTTTGGTTTGTCTGTAAAACGTAGACCACGGCCAAACAGCACGGTAAACAATTAGTATACAGGTAGCAACGGGGGAAATCATTAGCCTTCACCACAGTACTCCGGGGAAAACAATTGTTGACTACCTGATGGCATAGCGCGATGGACGCCAATCATACACCTTTTTTATTTTGATTGGCTCATGGTGTAATTTTTACCTGTACGTGGGATTTGGTGAATTTATAAGTACAGGTAGCACGGCGCGACACCTTCAGCCTTTACCACAGTACTGTGGGCCTGACGTTACCAACCCGCGGTCAGGTAGTCTCGAATTCTTTGAATTCCACCGATGATGGGAGCCAGTGGTGGTGTTGAAACGTTTGGTTCGTCTATAAACCGTAGAACACGGCCAACCAGCCCGGTAAGCACTTCTAATAGGCCTACAACGTAATAATTATGTTTCATTTCAAAAATACGGGGAATAAAACGGTATAACTATACATAAGCAATTAACAACTTGCACAGTTGGACACAGTGATAAAAAAATCATCTGACTGAAACAATCTGGAATTGAATAATGATTTAATCACAATAGTTCATTAATCGATGACATTTTGAGGTTGCAGTATGTAATCGTGCTTGCTACTTCTGTTTATTTAATTCACGACATAAAGTGTTTTCGAATGAAAGGAAAATAAACAGTGACTCCCTTGTACACCGTCAAAATAGCTTAGAGGAGTCACACATGCTGCCAACGTAAGCTGTATGATATACGAGCACAAGGTAAAAAAAGTAAATGAATTCAAGGTGGTAGAAGAAATCCAGATTACTCAAGAAGATATTGAAAAACACTTGGCACTCAAAAACCAATTAAAAAATGCCCAAGGTTTTCAGGGAAACCCAAGAAAAAGACATGTGTTATTTGAACTGACGAAAGGAGGGAGAGATATCGATCAAGAATGAAGGAAATGTGGGAGAAGAGTAAGAGGAGAAGGGAGGAGCCAGTTGAATGAAACGTAGTCCACAGTGGCTCATACGAAAAAAAAAACACAAGGTGAATAAGCAAATAATAACAACTGACTGAAAGTGTAAATTTTTGATGGGAACAAAAAATAATTCTTGGCAACAAAAACGATATTATATATATAACGAGTAAATATAGTCAAAGAGACCCTAACAAACACAACATCCAGGGTGAAGTTCATGGGAGAGCTCTCTCGTCCATTCGAAATTAAGACAGGAGTGAGACAGGGCGATGGCTTATCGCCACTCCTATTCAACTGTGTCCTAGAGAAGATCGTGAGAATTTGGAACTTGGAACTGGAGAGTCGAGGAATAAACCCAATATGCCTCGGAAGAAAGTCGGGAGGAATTAAAGTCAACTGCCTGGCGTTTGCAGATGACTTTGCGGTACTATCAGAAAACCCAGAAGAAGCAACCGTACAAATCAATCTCTTGGAAAAGATAGCCAGCCAAACAGGACTAAGGATCTCAGTTGAAAAGACCAAATTTATGACAAATGACAAACATGGACCAAAATTCCTTGAAACAGAGATAGGACGAATTGAAAGAGTCAAAAAGTTTAAGTACCTGGGTGAGACTATACAGGAGAATGAGTTAGAAAAAGCAGCTGTTGGAGATCGAATTCTAAAAATGGAAAGAGCATATGGATTAACAAAAAATATCTACAACAAGAAATGCATCTCCTGGAATGCCAAAATAAGGCATTACAACACCGTCGTAAAAACGGAATGTCTCTACGCCAGCGAATGCCTCTCGATGAACTATAACCTCGACAAACTAGAAGTCCTGGAAAGGAGAATTCTAAGAAAAATCATGGGTGCAGTTGGGACTGAAGATGGATGGAAGCTGCGAAGCAATAGGGAAGTCTACCAGAACGTGGAAAGAATCTCGGAGACTATGCGGAGGAGGAGGCTGACATTTATCGGACATCTATACAGAATGGACAAAAATCGATTAACCAAACAAATATTCGACTACCTCTGGAATAAGAAGACCACTACAACGTGGATTAAGGAAGTTAGAAAAGATTTAGAAAGGTCGAATATCACAGAGTCCCAAATGTTAGAAATAAGTGAATTTAGGAGTACAGTGAAAAATCTGGAATTGTTTCAAGATGCAGGAAGACCTAATAGAAGTTGACGAACTTGGACAGAGGATCAAAGGAAACAAGCCAGTGAGCGTATGAAGGAGTATTGGAGACAGAGGAAACTCCAGGCAAAGAAAAAGAAATAAAGTTGTAGCGTGATCCTAAGTGGTCAATTCGCTTATAAAAAAAAAATAATATAACGAGTAATATGACAAAACCAAGTTTACAAATAACAAAATCTATTACATATTAAACTGTAGAGACAATAAATGATTTTATGGAAACAGTATAATTGTTATTAAACAACGAATATATAATATTTATTAGCTTTATAAAATTAAACTGTAGAGCGAAGTAAAATCTAGTGTAATCTTATTTTTACTACCCTTCTCGCATTTTATTGCCGACTGTCACTTGTTTTATATGTTTCTATAAAAATATACATTAAAATTTTAATGTTGGATTTTTTAATTTAAAATGTTTTAAGTAAAATGATGTAAATAAATTGTAATGGAATTTAGAAAAATACTACAACATAGTCGATGCATTTGGTGACGACGTATTCTGTAAAACCGAGACTAAAGTAAAAACAACAGAAATGAGAAAATTTTCGAAATACATAGGACTAACCAAGACAATAAAGGAAAGTCGAGTTGGTATTGTAATTCGTACTGTATAATAAAATATTAATTTAATCAATCAGCATCATTAGCCGTGGCTCTACAAACCTCGGTGGGTCTTGGCCTGCTCCAATTGTCAATTCCATTCTTTTCTGTTGCATGCCCTAGCTTTCCAGTTTCTTATGTTTAGCTTTCCGAGGTCCTCCTCTTTCTGGTCTTTGAATCTACTTCGGGGTCTCCCATTTTTTTACTTCCCATTCGTTTCTGGTAGAAAATATATTTCGTAGAGTGTCCTTCCTGCATTCACTCCATGTGCCCAACCCACCTTAGTCTGTATATTTTGATTATCTTCACAATGTTCTGCTCTTTGTGAAGATGGTATAATTTATAATTACTGCGCCTGCGCCACATTTCAATTTCTTGTACTCCTCTTTTAATATTTATTTTATAATCCGCCTTACACAGCAACCTAGAAGTCTTTTGCTACTTTTGTCAATGTCCAGGTTTCTGAAGCATATGTCAGCACTGGCCAGATAAGTGTTCTGCAGATTTTGCATATCGTGCTTCTTGAGATGAGCCAGGTTCTCTTTAAATTCATAATATGTTTTATTTGCAAGATATATTCTTCTTCCTATTTCAGTGTTTGAAGACAAAGTATATCAACTCTATTACTACCTCTATATTTTTTGTGGCTATTTCAAAGTTCTGAGGTGTAGGGCGTAATGGTAGTTTGTTGGCAGCATATATATTTGCAATGGGAGAGATTTGCATATAAAATAATAAATTTCACTCCTAACATATGATAGCACGTTTCAATGAGAACTGGTCAAAGTTAAAGTTGCGTGTTAGAACATTGTATTATAGACAGTAAGAATCATGTCAGAATTGTTGGATTAAGTTAATTTTTGACTGTATAAAAAAATATGAGTGTTGTGAATTAGTGCGAACGTATCCATAGGCATATGGCGAGTGCGCGTGTGCGCGTGTGGATAACTGTGTTACGAATTAACAATAAAAAACAAATTGAATTAAATAACTTTTATGTAAAGCAAAAGTCTGACATAAGACTGACACCAGATTGTGCATAAAAATAAGACCAATCTGGTAGTAATGTTTGTTAACGATATAAAGTACAAAATATATGAGTTTTTCATAAAAAAAGGTTTTATCACCCACAAGAAAAGTAATAATATTATACCGGTTTATTTTGCACGTTTTACATTGCCCATATGCAATTTCTTACAAGTAGAATGTTATCTGGACTGTAGTGAATGGGTGAGGGAATAGTTTTGACCAATCAGATGGGCTAATATATCAGTTGATTTGATACGTGTGACGAGATGCAAGGCAGTCTACAGTAGTACTCATAAAAAGCAGTATCGCTACTCTCTATAATGTGTAATCGTTAACTCTGATTCAGTACGATAGGTCTGTCAGGAGTTACGAACACTAATAGTAAAGTGCGCGACTGATATTCGAGTGCTAATTCGGTAATAGTTTCAAGATTGTCCGATTAGGTTTCTATGAACACATCAAGTTGCCAGAGCTACATAGCCTAATTAACTAATAATTAATAATTGAATATTGTCATAGAAGTACCCAACCCGTACAACGATCCTGAGAGCTTGAATCACAGGAGGAGTTCCTGAAGAAGAACCACAGGAGGAGCGGCGGTATCCTGACGCCTACCTGGAAGGAGCAGCTGTCAACACTCACCAGGAAACCAGGAGAAACACCGCATCATTCATCTTATTCAGGGAAGTGAACCCATTTATAATAAACTAAATAAAACAATTATAAACTTATAAGACATAGAAATTTATAGAAATTAACGTGTATGTTATTAGTGTGTAGGAATTATTTTAAAGTAATAATGAAGGTCAACAGAAACTGTTCATTCATTTTATTTACAAAAGAAGCAGTAATTTATTTATTTATTTAAACAGAACTATTTATATTGTTCGTATAAAAAAAACTTTCTATTAATTTTGTTGTGCTCATATAAACTGTAGTAAACTCTGTGTCGTCTAAATTTAAGAAAATCTTTGATTAAAGCCAAACATTCCATCTCTTGATATCGACTTATTTATTCTACGCGACCTTGTACATCGCAACACACACACACACACACACACACACACACATACATACACAGACGATTTTGCTATATACAAGAAAAAGTGTAGGGTTTCTTTTAAATAATAATACTTCTTATATTATATTGAGTTTGTAAAATAATTTAAAAATTTATTAAATAAAATCTCAAATTACGAATTAAAAATTCATTATTATTCCCATAATGCGTTTTGTTGTGTGTGCTCAGCCTACACATAATTATTGTAACTATATAAATAACATTAACATAAATCTAATTCACAAAATATAAATTGACATGTATACATAAACATGAATATATATAAGTTTTTATAATCTAAAAATATTTGTAATCGAATTGCTCAGATTTTATTTCTTTTAAATTGAATATTTTCCTTATTATTGCTTTGCTATGTGCACGTACACATAAATATCGTATTCAGGAAATATCACTCAGCTTTCGAATCAAATAAATATTTATGATACTTTACAATTTCCAAAAAATAATAATAATTTTGCAAATGTTAAAAATCGTTATAAAATTCGTATAATCTATTACTATAATTTAACCATTTAAATTTTACAATTAGGGTACTACTTACACAATTAGAGTTTATCATTGTCACTTTGCACTTTCTTTAATGTCTTTCATGACCTGTTTGTTGACGAGAAAAATGGTTTCATGTTACCTTATTGTTTATGCGGTAAGACTCAATGATTCCTCGTCACGATCTTGAGTCCTGTGCCCTGTGTCGATCCTCCGTCGTCGTCTGGTCGTCCTGGTGTCCGTCGTCTTGTCCTCCTGGTGTCCGTCGCCCGGTCCTCCTGGTCCATTCATCACTCAGATGCCTGGGACGGTGTATCTCCATACTGCTCGTTTATCGACCTCGGATGCTATGCAGTCGGGCATAGTCTTCGGCTCCCGATGTGTTTGATTAGACTGGGGATCGAGGCTTGCGATCCTCGCTTATTTATACTGTCGGGGGCAAAAGTCATGTTTCAACCACTCCGTGCACGAATTATACTGTTATAGTAATTTGTCAAGCGTCCCTTTAGAGATTCGATTATTTTTCGTTATTATTTTAATTTTATTCCCAACATGCGAAGTCTTTTGGTTATTACACAATGTTCAAACGATCGGTAATTTTTATGTATAATTGTATATTAATAGTTTTTTTCATACTTTAATTATTCTGATTACTATTAACTTTTATTTACACTGCATACAAATGGATTGTTTGTTTCGCACTAAATTTTGCACATGTGTGTGTATTATTAATATTATTAATAACGTAGCGTAATTTGCTTTGTCATAACTTTGGCGGACTTACCTAAATTTAAATAAATTAATTAGTTAATTCACATTTATTTAGGAGTGACGCCACGCCGGTTTCTACTTGTTTCACACATACATATCACTTACACTATACACACTCTTACCTTGTGTGTGGCGTGGTATGCCTGTACCGACCTGTACGTTAGGTGTCCCCGTTTACTGGTTACTCAGAGCTTTCAATACACATTTGTAACTACTGACAGTATTAATTATTCATACAAATTTAGCAGTTTTTTAACTAATTGCGACAATGGACAGTAACGTACACAAACGTACTGTAGCATATATTTTTTTTCAAGTTTATTGTGACGATTTAAATAAAAAAAATAAATAAAAATTTAATAATAAAAATCGAAGAATGGGAAGTTAGTTAAAAAACATTAAATCGCACTCTTAAACCAATTACCCCTGGACTAACTCATGGTAGTGATGAGACTTAAATAAGAAAATTTAACTAGTATTAATTAATTAAAATTGTGAAAGCAAAAGTTAAAGAATAAAACTGTTAACCTTTATTATACTTATCATGCTATGATCTGTGAATTCCGGATTCAACTTATATACCGAGCCGGCATTAATAAGAAATACGTGTAAACCATCATATAAAGAATTAATAATTTAAAGTCACTAGTAATAGGTGTAATAATTTCAGTATACGAGGAAAATCTCATTTGTTTATTTTGTCTAACTGTAAGACTGTAGTATTAAATAAAAGATGGAACTATATTATGGCGGAGTATTCGCTCCGCGTTGTTGCAACTTTCCTGTTGTAACAACTAGGGATTAACGATGCGGCTTTCTACCTCTAAACAGCTCCACGCTGGGGCTCTTCACAAAATGTTATTTTGTGTGTATTTTAATTTAAGTGTTAACTTCCACTAAACGTGTGGACAGCTAGACATAAGTAACGAAAATGTAGTGAGTAAATTTTTGTGAAACAAACATGTAAGAAAAAGGAAAAACGTGTGTAAGAGGTGACATCTCCTGTAATTTAAATAACCAGTCAAATATTGTTCAAGTTAAAAAAAATTCCAACATAATGTACAAACAATAAGTAAGCTCCAACACGACGGTGCAATTAAACAGGTGATGTGAATAACAGTGAAAAGTGACGACTTGGACCTATACTGCCTTTACTCTATCGCCGAAAATCCTGACGACTTCACGTTAGCTGGCACCATCATATATCCATTTCATCGTTACTGGACAGACTACCCCTAGGACAATCCACGACTACGAGAGTACGGAAGAATCATTCGTCAAGACACGGACAGTTAACCATAATATAAGAGGTGACGCGGGAGCTCGTCTTCCGTGAGTTATACATATTTTAGAATATAAGTACTTAAAGATGAAAAAGACTTTCAAAAGACAATCAATAAGCTCTAAGATTTAAACTGGTGTAACCACCAATTCTTGTAATCATACATTGTAACTTAACTTTCGTTACGTAAATTCAAAAGTTGCTCAACTAAATAAAACCATTCTTCAAATGGTACTTAAGGAATAATGTAATCATATAATCAAGTATGGTAAATTTGAAAATTCTTAACAAGAAAAAGAAAGACTCGGATCCGAGGTAAACTCATTATCTAAATGATCATTTTATTTTAGATAGAAAACCCCCTTACAATCTCAGAGTAAATAATATCTTTATTTGTAATGTGTTACATATACTATGTGAATAAAAGGGATGTCATCTTTGTTACCTACTAAAGTGAGTGCATAAATCAGTTAAACGCTTCCCCTTGTTTCCTATAATTAGATTAATTGTAATTTTGTTAGTCTTGTGTTTTGAGTTTCAGTTTGTTACAACGTAGGCAGCCTGTATAATTGGCTAGCGTCAATTATCACAGGTTCCCTGGATTATGACGTAGCCGACACGTTATATTATCTGCAGTCCAATTTTACTTGAAGCTTCTTCTAATGCTGTAAAGGCACTAATGAGATATCGTTTTGTCCTGGCAATTAGATCAATATCACCACCCTATCAATACAACCCTATGTATACAAATGTTGTATACGTTTGTTTACGTTCGTACCTCTTGTGTTTATTTTGGACCCTTATCGCTTTTTCTGGTGCTAGATAAAATAACAAATATGACAGACTATCTCCTTGTAAGAATCGAATTCAAGTCCTGAAAGAACGTAACACGGTTTTCTGCGCTTGAACTTTTCATTCTATTTTCGATAGAGAGATTCTCGATTAATTTAATTAAATGTGTTGGTGTCCTGAATTCCTTCAATGCTTTGTAGAGTGCAATTGAATAAATAATATTCTTACTGAAATAGAATATGATTTGCACAGGGTGTAAAAATCAAGTAAACTTTCTGTTAAAAGCAATGTTGTGTAGGTTGTGTTGCGTTGTATGATTAAAAACATTAAAAAATATGGAGAATTCAAATTCTCTGAAATTTCTGTCGCCTTTTCTTTTAAACAATGCGATACTTTTGAACTGGACGGTACGTGAACGCTCTTTGAACCGGTTATATTATTTATCATCATATTTTTCTTTTACATGACAATTTTAATAAAATCAGGTATTCAAGGAATAATCCAGATGTTCTTAAATATATTTTAGGTACAGTATCATACAAAGTTCTTACACCTAATATAAATGATGAATTTACTATATAACTTTTTAATAATAAAATTTTTGTTTGAAATTAGAATTCCAAGTGCTAGTCAAGAAGTCTTGTAGTTATTGGGTTTATTTTAGTTATTCTAATATTGATGTAAACACTGATTATATTTTGATTTTTTTTTCATATATTTTATAATATTTTTTTAACAGAGTAAAAATTTTTACCTGCGGGCCTAATTAAAATGACTAATATAAAACATAAACTTTAAAAAATTATATATTATTATTATTATTATATTAGCGAATCCAAGCAAGATTCCGGATGTTTTTCGAAACTTATTAAGATTTATAGTATTCTTAAAAATGTTATGTTTTTAAATAGTTATATTTAAAGGATTATAAATTTAAGAAAATGTTATAAATTATTGGATCTTTAGTGAAACATTTTAAATCATTTATTTTACGTTTGATGTGATTTGTGATGGATAAAATAGTAATTTTTTATATAATCCTAGTTGGAAAACTTAAAATTCAGTTAAATAAACACGGACTATACTGTGCAAAAACATTATACTGTGTAATTTTTTATTACTGTTCAACTAATCTAGCCGTAATATTAAATTTATTTTTCAAAGGCTTTTACTACTCATTATCAGTTTATAAAATAACTAGTTATTTCATGGAATAACTAGGCAGAGTTTAAAATAATGTATTTATTTGACATTTTAGTTCAGGTAAATCATGAAATACATAGTTATGTCATGTAATAACTGAATTATCCACTTTAACGGTAACATATGTACAAAAAAGAATTTTAGTGTTTGAACTACACATAATTATAACACCTTAATTATTCTACGATAATTGAAGAACAGAAATTTGCAAATTGCAGTATTCTACGATAATACACAAATGATACGAATTTTCAAAGGTTAGAAAATAGTCGTTGTATGCAGCCAATAACCTTGTATGGAACGGCAAATACTTAACAAGCAAAAACTGATGTAAAAGAACCTCATACGGCCGTCTAATTTTATGCATCATACACTAAGCTGGAAAATTCAAAACTCAAATAAAACAACTATGAATATAAATGGGTGTATCAGAGATTACTGAAAAGATAAGGTGAAATATGTTGTTTAAAAAATATTACAACACAACAAAAATAAATAAGCCATGTTAGGTATGTTGCTATATAAACGATGAAAAAGGGGTTACAGATAGAGACATAGAGAGAATAGCAAAAACAAGAGCTGAAAAAGAAAAAAAAAATTGAAAACCACACAGCGAGATGGGAACCAAATTCTTTAGTGCGGAAAAAGAATTGAGGCTACAGTATACAATTTGCAAAGCATTTTAGCGTAACAAGTCACGTTCACGATGAATAAACTCAAGAAGGAGAAAAAGAAAAATGAATTGGAGAAAAGAAATTACGAACATTTTTGCAAGCGTTAAAAATTAATTTATAATCTTAGTATACTTAAAATAGTTATCAAAGTTTATGTAACTGGTTATACAAATATGTATTTCTTATTTATATTTTAGGCTTCTTATTATAAATTGCATGAGTAACGATATATAACGAATCATATGAGTCATATATAAACTAATCTCTCAAATTTAAATGTACAGAACCTCCCTTAAGGTAATTTGGCGTCTACGATATTGTCCTAACACTAATGTCTAAATTAATCTTTTCTTAATTTAATCCGGCAAGAGGCGCCGTAGTGTTTGCGAACGCATTCAAGTTTCTCTTGCGCTGACTAACGTAAACACAGAACTAGGACCAAAGAACCCTTGTAACTGAATTAAACTTCAACTATTGGAGGACGAGAGCGGGAATACATTTGCATCATCCCTTATTGACTTATCAATTTGCTTCAGCCGTCCAGAATAGAAATAGGACGGTTGGAGAAACCTTTTGATAAGGGAATGCCTGCACAAAATTATATTTTTACGTACGTGGTATACATCGTTATTTCTCTTCTACCGTTGTTACAAAGTGCGTTATCTTTCAGACACACAAGACAGTAATGTTATTAATAAGTTACTAATTTTAATTATATTACTATACATAACAGGATTTTAATTACTCTAATGTGATAATTTTTGTAAAATTATTTCTATTTACTTTTTTACAAATAACGTGTTACGATATGCATGACACAACATGAAAAATTTCAGCCTTATGTCATAATATTATTGCGCCTTGTGACTTTCCTAACACTATTTTCAATCAATATTGTTTGTGCACTAAACAAGGTTGTTTAGGTCTATTTATATCCTAAACAAATTTAGTTGTAACGTACTCTATGATAATTCTCTTTGCTTCTTTATACCATAGATTGTTAGCAATAGAGTTAGCAGCCATAAGAATAACACTTTTATTATTTAACACTTCTCTATATTTCATTTACTTTTAATTTAATATTTACTACTAGTATGTAATTTTAATTTTCCTTAAAATTAATATTTAATTTTAAGTGTTTAATTTTAGTATATTTAATTTTAGTAATGTCAGTATGCTAGTAGTTTATTTATATTCTAGTAGTATTTAATTTTCCTTATCTTTAAAATGTTTTTGGATCAGATATTTTGCTCATCCTCAACAATCTAGTGGAATATTTATGTCCACATTTGCTGTTTCTAGTTTTTATACGCAAATTTCCGTGTAATATTTCTACATTTAAAAAAATACAAATTACCTTTTACTTATAGTCATATATATGAGGGCATTTTAGTTATCTTGTTCACATGGGTAATTAATTCTGTTGCTTGCTTTTTCCATTCCGTATAAAAAATTAATGTTATCTGTGATACGGTGTGTCTACAGGAAGATATTGATATCCTTCTACATGAAGGTATTTAAATATCGGATTAATATTTATTTAAGCGTTATATTTTTAAAATGTGTACAATTTTTAAGAAGTATGAGATGTATACTTTGTGAATAGGTTGACATAAAAACGGTCGCTACGAGTAAAGAAATCCTACCGACCTACCGTTTATTCGTTATTCAATTTGCAAGAAGTAAGCCAAGACGCTCTTTTACGATGCGTTTGGGAGAAGATCTTACTGTGATACTAATCGTGAATAAAGAAAATTCGACATATCAAATCTACTGAAGTAAAACCAAGGAAAGGGTCTGTGCATCTGCTACGGAAATAAGAGAAATACTGCATTTATCAAACAAGTTGACGGTAGACAATGGAAAAGCAAATGAAACCAAAGGCTCAATACGTTAGATAACTGTAGATATAATAATATAACGATCACAGGCATCACGTGCTTAACACACATTTTCTTACCATTAAAAACTTAATTATTTTGCGAATTATTGGTCAGTTCTAATATTTACATAGTTCGTTTTAGATATAATATCATAAGATACTAAATTTATATTATTTTCCGTTTAATTAAATTAAGATTTATATTTTTAAATTTATTGTAATTTTTTGTGTAATGGCTTTCTTGCACTACCGGAGTAACTTAAAGAACGGTCTTTTTCGTTATACTCATTTGAATTACATTATACTTCAAGCGGCCTTTACTGCCCCATTTTCTTAGTATGTACTGACATAACGAATGGATTATAAACGTGTCCTTTTCGGGAAAATCAAACACAGTATATCTACCTACATATCTCTATCCTTAATATTTTTTAAATCCTAGCAAAAATAAAAGAGTTCGTTTGACTAACATCTGTAGAAGATGAACATGGAAAAGCTAACATATTTTTACGTCTTGTGCTTACGTCACAAAGCAGTGGCGTATAGTATTACAACCCTTACTGCTGCTGCATGCTATAAATAACACTCCCATTACACACTCGCTTAGATATATGCGATGAATAATGGATGAGAGTAGGTAATGCAGCGAATAAAATAGGTCACACCTTTTTCCAGCTAAACGATAGAATCGCTATTAAAAAATAGTACAAGTTGTAAAACTGTATGTCAAAAAAATGCTGAAAGTAAAATAGAAATAAAAACTGTGGAAACCATATCCAAATAAATGTATAAATGGGATTTACTGCAAAAGAACATTAATTTTTTCTTATAAAATTTACATGTCAATTGTACTTACTTCTGTAAATTTCTAGCTACAATCAAAATAATTGATTTATTTATTTGGATGAGTTCAAGTCAGATATTTATAAGCAAATTGATTAAACTTTTTTTTTTACTGTCATGGAGTGTGACGATTTGGCAATTGTATGTTGATGTATAGAGATCACCAAACAAGATTTATCGAAACGAGAGAATCGTAGATTGTAGAAGGTTACATTATTAGATGGTGATGGTTCACACTTAAACTTTACAGGCCTAATATTTAAAGTGGTTTTGTATTGTTACATTATTATATATAACACGATTGCATATTATTGTTTCGATGCATTACGTTTAAATAGGGCTCATTGCTATACACAGAATCAAGACACTTTACTTCTTACTAATATGAGAATATTTTTTACTCAAAAGAGATGAGCAATCAGTATTAGCGTTTATGTATGCTGATCTAAAATCGTAAGAGAATTTCCAAGTGAGTGAGTCTGACATATTTGTCTTCCTTAATATGTGGAACAATATATATTTGTTATCAAATTTCACCTTTGAATTAATTAAAATATTTAAATACTTTTTTGTTTCCTTTAATATTTTAATTTCCTCTATCTACTTTCTTTGCACGGAATTATGTTCGACATTTATAATTTCATAATCCTCTAACGGATTAACAAATATATAATTTTACCAACAAAATGCTTAGAATATAGCAAACTGGATGTCCTATTTCCTTCCCCTCTCTTAGGATTGACAGTCTAGACTCGAACTTACGGCCCGTTTCGTCTACGTAAGGAGGAGAGAAAAGTAGAACATAAAGGTTGGTGGCAGTCGGATACTTAGTGGTTGGTAAAGTACCAGGTCTTAATGAAAACTTACCAGGCAGCAATAAAACAGAACTGAGACAAGGGGTAGTGACTCAGCTGGTTGTTTGCTGGCTAAGGCGTAACAAGGGTGTTTACCTGCTACGGTTGTTTACGTCAAGTTGACGCATCAGGGTTATAGATGAGTTATATAAAGGGGTGGAGGCTTCTAGGTAGATATTTTTGTTCCACCTGAAGATGAGCCGCGAGGCTTGAAAGTGCGTGTAGAAAGTATAACTGCATGTTAGTGGTTGCAATACAAGTTTAGTAAAAAAATTAGGTTTAACCACTAAATTGTGTTTATCTTTTAATTGTTTATAAAGTTACATATTAATACGGTGCTATATAGAATTACTCATATTTTAATACTGTCAGCTTAGTTTGATTCGATTGGAAATAAACATCAGATTTGGAAATCATCAGAAATAATCATGGAAAGAAACGTAAGAAAAAGATACCACAAGTAACTACGTGGCTTTAGCAAGTTGCCTCAGAGAATAATTGTTGTGTTATATATTACACTTTATTCTTTTTTTATGTATTACCTGCCCGTTTCTCTGTTTTTAAATATTTGCTGAACAGTAAAATAAAATCGCCGTTCTTCTTTAGAAAAGTGAAATCTCGATATTTAGGATGATAATTAATTCCTTTTCCTTATACCAAAAAGAATAAGCAATCTGTTTGTTTAAAATTCCTTAGATTTTGAAGGCCGGACTGTTAGGCCGTGATCTACTGCTTGCGTTTAAGACAAACGTTGCGGCTGATCACAGGTCTACAAAACATTTTTTTGTCTGTAACACGAATAAAATATACTTTTTCTCATGTATTTTCCACCGCTGAATCCGAAAATGACAACGAAAAGCTGTATCACATACAGTTTTTTTGTTACAGTTATCTCCTAAATTTTTTTGAAAGGGCTGAAAATAAATGGTGCGAATCCAGATGTATTAATATACAATGAATATATTTATTATTTACTAAACTAAATCTATTAGATAAATCTATTTCAGTCTATGTCAAAGAAAAAAAATACTTTTGTACCTTTTTTTAAGGTTTGGTTTAATTTTTAGTCACTTTTTCCTCTTATGTGGCGTCAAATCTTCTTTTTTCATAAACCAGCAATAATCTCCCAACATAGCAGGATCCCAGAAGCCTTGATATCTTGTCTCAATGGTTTTAATATCCTAGTGAAACCTCTCTCCCTATTCGTCACTTACTGCCCCTAAATTCTTGGAGAAAACTTCATATGCGAATGTAAGAAATGTATTTTCAGTGACATTCGGCAACCCATGGCTTTGTAAGACTTTAAAAGATTTTCAACCAAAATTTTGTAGTTTCTGCTTTTATGTTGCAAAGAAATCCTTTTACTACTTTCACCAATGATTTTCATGCTGCTAGCTCTTTTTGTATAACTTTTACTCAATTCAGGGTCACGAATTACTTTTCTTATGTCAGGTCCAGTAAAAATAACTTCTTTGACCTTAGCTTCACTAATTCGAGGAAAACGTTCAGTCAAATATTCGAATCCCTCTCCTTCTCTATCCATGGCTTTGACAAAATTCTTCACTAATCACAACTTGATGTGTAGAGGTGGAAGAAGTACTTTGTTAGGATCAACTAAGGGGTCGTACAAGACATTTTTATCTTCTGGTTCATAAGATGTTCTCATTGGCCAAACTTTTTTTACAAAATGTTTCGGAGTATCTCTACTATTCCATAAGCATAAGAAACAGAGAAACTTTGTATATCCACATTCTAGGCCCATTAATATGGCAATTACCTTAAATCTCCACAGATTTGCCACTTAAACTCTTCGTACTTAATTCCATTTAGAATAGGAAGCATGTTGTCATAAGTTTATTTCACTGAAACTGAATAAGCTACTGGAATTGATGGCTTTTAATTTCCATTATGAATTAAAGCAGCTTTAAGGCTAGACTTAGAGGAATCAATAAAAAGGCGCCATTCGATAGTAATATGTTGTATTCTAAATTCAACCATCAACCCCACAATGTCGAAACATACACACCTTGAACCCTCGAGTTTATAAAACATCGAGAAGTTGGCATTTCTTTTTCTGAAGGAGGTAATGGTTGTTCCTTTTGCCAAAAGATTCCACTCTTGTAATCTTGAACCGAGAAGATCAGTTCGCTGTTTTGATACACTTAAGTCGTGGACCAAGCCATTTAGTGCATTTTCCTAAATGAGATGAGGGTCATTCAAACGAGGTAAATAAATAGGGTCAACATTATCTTTTAATAAATCTTCAGTTTCAGTATGTAGATCTTCATCGTCATGGAGCTCTGGAATAACAACATCTTCAAAATTTAATGGTGAAACTGGAACTGGTAAGCCTTCTTCGTGAGAACAGGTCTAATTGCACAAGGCACAGCTGGGTAGTCAATTTTTTGTTTTCCTTTTTTGAATATCCTTCAGTATATTGGTTAGACAAAAACAATAGTCATTAAAATTGTTGGTTGGCTCACGCAAAACCATAGGTACAGCAAATGGCATAGAACTTCTGTTACCTCTTACCTGTTACCTCTTCTGTTAATAAGAGTTATATAACAACTCACACAACAAATATGGGGAGCACAATTTTTATCTTGGTCCCCTATTTCGCAACCAATATACAAAAGTATGCTTTTTTTTACATTTTCTGTTATAGGCCTGTCTTGCGATTTTAATACATAATGTCCACAAACGTAACAAAACTTATGTGGTGAATTTTTAGACAATCTGCGCTGAATACTTGACATTTTTAAAGAAAACTAAACTTATAAATCACATAAGCTCACTGTGCACTGTCCCACTAATAATTATGCGTAAGCAGAGACAACAAAGGAAATCAACTCTCCCCACCACTGTTCTGCAGTGCTGCCAACCGTCTTATTTTGAAAACAGAAAAATATTGTACAGAAACAACATATATGGCACTGCAACATAAAAATGTGACGTGCTGGCTCTATTTTGATTGATTAAACGTTATTTTCAAGCCACATTTATACTAAAAATTATATTTTGATCTGTGTTACAAATACACTGTCGACCAGTGTAATGTTAGTCTAGGACGATCATGGTCATACTGTGTACGTCAGTACTGTGGTGAATTGTCGGACTCCGTGCCAATTGTCGGACTCCGTGCCAATTTTTTAATAGTTTCTACACTAAACTATGTCTTTGTTTGTGGGGCCAAAACGTGTGTCTTAAACGCAAGCAGAAGACCACAGCCTTACATCTTGGCATATAATAATTTCAACAATTCTGTTTGTTGTCAGTGGAAATTTTATAAAAGTCGTTAACAATTCCGAAAAGACGATTTACGATTAGCTAAATAATAAAGAAATAGTGATTACTCTTTGCTAGTGGGAACTGGCAATTAGAATTTCGTAATTACAGTATTTTACAATTTCTCCTAGATTTTATAGTTTACATGCTGTCGCCTTATTAACAATGAAATAGAACAAATTACATAGAAATTCTGTTATTTTACCTCTTACTGCTAACTTGCCGTAAGAGTTTACAACCTCTAAATTACTTATTTGTAAACCTACATTTTTTACACAAGATAATCTTGTGTCTTTATCTTAATACAGTTAGAGAATTCATAGGGCTTGGAAACTGACGCTTTTCCATTCCTCACTCGCGCACAGACGTAAACATTGGACTAGAACCTAACGCCACTTGTAACTAAATTAAAGTTTAACAGAGATAGGGAGAGCGAAAGTACATTTGCATCATCCGTTATTGACATAACAAATTGATTCAACCGTCAAGGGTAGACACAGAGCAGACTGATCAAACATAGAACATTTACCCCAAGACAATATAATTTTAGTTACTAATTTAGAAGCCAAATTATAACTTTTCTGTTTGAATTACAAGAGGAAAAAAGAGCCGTTAAGTGTAAGACAATTTGTACTAATATTGTACGTTTTGTTTTCTTACTATCATGCATTATTATAGAGATATTTTTTAAATTCCTTAAAAATTATATTAAATAATGCATATTTCCAAAATGTTGCAATTACATATAAACATAATACTTGTAAACAAATAATTAAATTTTTAATATTGTTACGACTGTCTACTCGATCGTTGTAGGTACAGTGGAAACAAAATCAAGACACCAATTAAGTCACTAATCACCAGCTTTAATTTTCACAGTTAAACAGTTCGTAATTAACAACACAGTCTCTTACAACAAATCAAATAAAATTGTTCACACGCAATAAAATGTCCACTAAAATTAAACACAATTCTACTACAATTATCCCGCCCGATTGTTAAACACTTCACTAATAACCACTTGAACGCACACAGTAATATCGCCCGATAATCACTTGTAATCTCCCGACAATAAACTTGGACCGCACTGTAAATATATCGCGACTAATACTGCAAAACTAAGGCCGCTGCCGACACGTATTTATGCCTTCGCTCACAGACCAGAACGTTCCAAACTACGTCTTAGCGCCAGTGTGTACTACGTAATTAACTGCGGCCTTGACACAGTCCGCGCGGATGGCGGTTTCGAGAAAACTCTCGCGAATGCGTCCTGAAGTCACGTATGCCACACACATTAGAGCGAGATTCTTCTGCCACATTCGACAAACACGTAGACTGTTCTATGATGTCGTAACAATATTTTATATAATACTTGCCGTATATATAACTCACATAGAGTTAGGAATACACAAATATTCCTAGAGAGGATTTAGAAGTGATATCGATTCTGGATTTTATTGAACAGAAACAACTATGCTGGTGGGACACATGCAGAGAATGGATAGTGATAGAATGGTAAAACAGGTTTGGGAGGCAAAATCAGGGGGGAGAAAGAAGAGAGGAAGACCGCGACTGACTTGGGATGGAATGATGGGAAACATTTTGAGAGAAAGAGTCTTAGGCTGGAGGGAAGCGAAGACATTGTCAATGGATAGAGTAAGATGGAACAAATTTGTAAATTGAGTGTAGTTCATGTACTTATCATATATTGATGAAACCCGACACCAATATGGTGTAAGGGTATTTTGATAATAAATAAAAAATACATAATAAATATAATAATAATACATAATAAACAAATAATAAATATATAACTCACAAAAATATATTACTATTGTCAATTTAATTTAAGTTTTTATTTTAGTAGCAAAAGTTTTAATATTCTTACACTGCATGATAGGAGTTAATAACACAGCAGTTAGTAGAACATTATGGAGATAGAGTAGGTAGTAAAGTTATTGAAATAAAGCCGGAAAAAAGGGGTTGAAGCCATGCAAAGTTATGGTATGGACAATTCAGTATAAACATTGCAATCTAAAATATGTAGTGGTATATTTAGTGTATGTAGCTACACAAAAGAAATATCAGAATTTTATTTGTTACCACAAAATTCTTTTGTGAGTGATAAAACCAGTAAGTAGGTTTTTGCGTATATGTGTTATTGCGTGTACATAAGCGCGAGGGCGCGTGCAGATGGACAGAAACACAGGATAAAATCACAATATACACCAATATTTTATATCAACTAGATTTAAGCTTTAATTGCGTTGGGAAAAGAAAATATGAGCATGTTAAAAGTTAAAAATGGGGTATAGTGCAAATCGACAGGTAACCGCTAACTGCTTAGAGATCCTAAACGCTAGTGTGTAGAAAACCGTCATAAAATAATCGGCGAGACCCTTACCCCTTGACCGGGATTAATTTCCGATTCCCGTTATCTCCGAAGAGAATTTAAACATCTGAGCGCTGGCTTACGATAAACTGATCCGGCGCGTTAAAAACAGTATTACATTAGGAGTTGTTAAACGTTATAAGAACATTATTGTTGTTAAATTATTAATTTTTAAATTCTAGTGATCTGTTATCAAACAAACAAATAAATAATAAAAATAACATAAAAAATATTTAATCGTTGTCGCAAGGTAAATTTGGAAAGACTGACAAAAATAATATTAATAATAATCAATCATTGCGATGCGTAAATAAAAACTTGATAATGTATTAACGACAACAAAAGATTGAATTTTGTAATTCGTGGATAACAATCGGCACAGTTACTTGTATTTCTTTCTTCTTTATTAAGTTGGAGTAGCCAATTGCAAACGAGTTGTTGAAAAGGTGAATAAGGTATTCTAATAATTTTAATAACAGGTGAATAAAGGTCTGCTAATCGTCGTAATGTAACAATGGAAAACAAAATACAAGACACCAATGAAGTCACTAATAAACAGCTTTAATTATCACAAGTACACATTGTAATCAACAAGTTAAATTGTCCACACAAATAATGACACCAATAAAGATTTCCGCCTATAATCACTTTTTAGTAATACACCACTTGAAACGCACTGTGTAAATCGCCCGACTATAACTCGAACCGCACTTGAATAATCGCCACTTCAACTGAACAGACCGTCGCTGAATGCCTATATTTATACCCCGCTGATACTGTATTCCAGAATAATCTGTCACATTGGGTGACGTGTTGAACAAACAGGCGCTCGTGAGAATCCACTAGAAACAGTGACCTTGAACACACTGCGCTGCCCTATGCGTCTGGATCATTCCCGGCTAGTGACGCGTGACAAGTGTCACGTAATTAATTGTCCTTCATCTCAAAGTAGCGTCAATATTTACGCACCCACACATTATAGACGGGTTCCGCTGGAATAACCGAGAAACACTTAAAATATAATGACGTAACATGTAATAGCGAGAAACGTGTAATGGCGTAACGATATTAAGAGCAAGAAATTGGATTTTTAAAAAGTTTTTGCAAATTTTTTATCCGTTCGTCATGCGAACAAAAAACAAATTAAACGATAAACACATACACGATTCGAAGAGTTGTCCGCAGACAGCTGTTCTTGATATTATTGTCCACAGAATAAACACATACACGAATAACTGTATTTAAATATAGTGTATGAAAATTTAAACAAATTGACGCAACCACATATTGCTGACATGAACTGAGAACATTACAGCACTATATTAAACACTGAGCTTACAGGGAAGAAATATCAGTTGACAGTAACACTTAATATTGATATGAACTTAAGTGATACAGAAAGCATAGTACAGATAACACAGACATTGCAATACATACAATACAAACAAAAAGTTATTCATTCAAACTAGAGTGTATATGTTAACAATTTGCGTCTTTTTGGCTTACAAATGTCGTCTCTATTAACCAAAACACTAATAGCTAGGAGTTATGATGGTATTCTAATTTGGATATTTGTCTTAGGTATTTGCTGAGGCGCACAGTTTCTTCCCTTACAGTAGAAACTTTTAGGCCTCCGTATATAGAGTTGTTGGAAAAAAATCCATGAAGCGTCGACTATTGATCATAGAGTTTTTGACTGAAACCGCTGTGCACTTATCTGTTTTCTCGTACTGGCAGTGCCTTAAAGTTGAATATAATATAATATATATAATATTATAATTAAATATTAGAATTACCTTGGTTTCCTTCTTTGCAACTTCTATGTGTTCTCAATATACACAACACGTTTCGGGACTTAAAGTCCCATCATCAGGTGGATAAACTTTTCACTCACGTAGAGCACGTCACTAGATAAAAAATATATAAAGGTCACGCACATCTCGCTACTCAGTCGATTTCCCCACTCGTGTTATCTCACGATGCGCATCGCTACCGACCCCGCGAGCGACTGACAAATCTATTCGGCCTGTACCTATCTGTCGTGCTGTTTCAGCATGCGTATAGCAGTATCATACAGTTCGTTTGATTTGAACGACAGTTTCTCGTTCAGAAGCTGATCATTGTGTGTTGTAGAGGCTCTGTAAATTTCAAACTCCTCCAGTGCGTCCATGAATTTACTCTTTTTGCAGAAATGCAATGGTTTGAAATTATTTCTAAAACTGGAATAGGCATGGTTGTGAACGATGATATGCATGGCAAAGTTTGATTTGACGTTTCCAATTTTGCCCCTAGACAGGTGTTCTTTATATCTATCTAAACATTTTCTCCCTGTTTGTCCAATGTAAAAACTATTACATACTTGACATTCTATTTTATACACTCCTGAACAGCTTTCTACAATTATGTATAATATAATATTATAATATATAATATATATTTATATAATATTTATATATTTATAAATATATAAATATATTTATATTTATTTATATAATATAATATTATTCTTATTATCTAATATTATAATATAATATTATATTATATTATAATATAATATTATATAATAATATATATATATATATACAATACCTCCATACTAGTTTAAGAAGTGTTTTGTATATTAAACGTTTGTTTATAAGCTAATAGGATACGAACAAATTAGAAACAGCTCAGTGAGAAGTGTTCATACTAATAAACTAGACCACACACTATAGTATTATAAATACATCTGCCATATTTCATAATATAGTAAAGAAGACGCAATTGTGAACTTAGGAAAAAGCTTTTATTTTAAATAATAATATACTTTGATTCCGTTGTAAATGTTTTATCAATTATACAAATTTACGTATTAGTCCTGTTACGTGGTACGTAGTTCGTTACATTATTCTAGTATGAAAACACTGTTTTACGCGTATTTTATTTCACGTATGATATTGTTACGACATCACAGAACAATCTACGTGTTTATCGAATGTTCCAGAGTGATCCGGAATGTAACATGTGTGGCGTACGTGCTGGTTGACGCATTTTCAAGACTGTGCCAGGCTTCGCTCGGGCGCACGGACTGTGTCAAGTCCGCAAGTAATTACGTCGTAACTATACTGGCGCTATCGAATAATCTAGTAATTTGGGGCGGTATAAATACCAGTACTCAACGACGTTCAGTTCAGTATTAGTGCGATATATTGACAGGGCGGTTAGAGAGTTATTGTTGGGCGAAATTACTATGCGCGTTCAAGTGGTTATTAGTTAAGTGTTGTGTTTTATAATCGGACGGTAATCGTAATACAATTGTGTTTAATTTTAGTGGACATTTTATTGCGTGTGAATAATTTTTATTTGATTTGTTGTAGATACTGTGTTGTTAATTACGAACTGTTAACTGTCGAAATTAAAGATGGTAATTAGTGACTTAATTGGTGTCTTGTACTTATTTTGTTTTCCACTGTACCTACGACGATTGGGTAGACCGTCGTAACAATAGTTAATAATCTTTTAGTCTCTTGTGGCTCTAAATTTATATTCAAAAGCTCAATACTTGTCTAGAGTGTACCGTATTATAGATGATAAAAATCTATAATGTTTCATCACTGAACACGCAAAGACAGTCTGACGTGTTTTATCACCACAGCTATAGAAACATATTTATAGTAATAAGACAACAGAAGCAAGCAAGAAGTCTTCTGTAAATACTGTACGTGATATGAAAGCATCGGTATTGATGCAAGGTATGGAAAACAGAACAGTCAACCTGTCTACACGCAAAAGTAAAATAAACAAACAAAACAAAGGAGGAGGAGGAGGAGGAGGAGGAGGAGGAGGAGGAGGAGGAGGAGGAGAAGGAGAAGGAGAAGGAGAAGGAGAAGGAGAAGGAGAAGAAGAAGAAGAAGAAGAAGAAGAAGAAGAAGAAGAAGAAGAAGAAGAAGAAGAAGAAGAAGAAGAAGAAGAAGAAGAAGAAGAAGAAGAAGAAGAAGAAGAAGAAGAAGAAGAAGAAGAAGAAGAAGAAGAAGAAGAAGAAGAAGAAGAAGAAGAAGAAGAAGAAGAAGAAGAGTTAATTTTATTAGATTTATCAGACTAAATTATGCGCTTTAAATTTAACTTTAATACTCTGAAACACTTTGAAATATTAAATATAAGTCTTGATAAATCTCAGAAAGATTAACAACGTCTAAAACAGGTAGCATATTTTCTCTATTGTAAGATATACGCGTACACGCTGTACTTTGCAGCTGAATAAAGAAGTATTAATTTCCTCTTATTACAGTTTCTTTGACATGAAGAGTCAATCAAGATTATTTCTGTAAGTAAATTTCATTTATTTCAAGTATATCTGCAGTGCAATGAACAATTTCTTTTATAATTTTACGATGATGAAATAGTGGATTAATTAAGAAGATACCAAAAAATATACATTTCGGTTCCTAAGCCAAGGGAAACAAACATAAAATTAATTTACTGTTGGAGTACACTCATTCAATATAAAATAGCGATTGAAGCTGAAACAATAGTTAAGTACTGATTTTACGTTGATATGATGTTTCTTATGATTATATTGTCCAATATTCGCCACAAATTAAGTCAATTTCAGAAGAATGTAATAATTATATTCTAATTATATTGCATTTTAGTTGAGTACTAAAAAGAAATTTAGAAGGGATTCAAAGCTAAAATGATTCAAAATTGAAACCAGTTCTGCAACGTAAATGCAACAGACGAACAAGTCAGTGGGCTATATTTAAGCGTTAAGCGTCAGAACAGTTGTCATGACGGAAGATGAAAGGTGATGAACTTGCTGTACACGGTCTTTCAAAATGAGCTAGCTATCAACACGATTTAGAGACTATTAAGTTTATCAAAAACAGACGTGGATAGATTGCTCGTTTTATATATCTTCATGCGGTAGAGATCAGCTTTGGGGGAATTAGAAAGAGGTAAGAAGACAGCCTTTGGAATTGAAAATCAGATCAGTTTCTAAAATGAAAGCAATCGACCTATTTAATAAATCGTCACTATATCCCACACGTGTATGAACATAAAAAGTATTTCAAAACCTATGATACTAATACCTAACATTTTTTACCATTTGCCTTGATTATGTTGCTGATTACATCAATTTAGCAGAGGTATTAATAATAAAAATGTATTTTATAGTTTATGGACAAACTAGAAATATTGGAAATACGAATTATTAGGAAACTATTAGGCCCATGAAAAACTTGAGAATGTTGGAAATTAAGAAGTAATGATAGAATATATCAAAGTTTAGAAAATATAACAGAAACAATGAGAAAAAGGAGACTTTAATTTTTTGAACATTTATATAGAGTTGACGACAATAGGTTAACAAACCAGATCTTCAAATATCTGTGGGGGAAGAAGTCAACATCAAGTTGGATTAAAAAAGTCCAAAAGGAATTAGAAAAACTAATTTACCCTACACGCAAAAGAAGCAACTGAAAGTGACGTTTTTCGGGTAAAAGTGTTAAAAATAGAAGGAGTCCAGGGTAGGAGAGAGAAAACCGCAGGTTCAAAGTGGACTGAAGACAGGAAGAAGACACAGTAAAAAGATGAAAGAATATGGAAGAAAAGAAAAGAACGAAGAATAAAGATTTGAAAATGGCATGTGTTCCTTATGTGACCGATACACAAAAAAATATTTTTATTTCAAAAAACTAGATTCTGCTGAGCTGTTTATTATTATTTTTTTTATTATTTTGTTCCTCGACAATGAGAAGATCTGTTTACATTATTTCTTTTGTAGTGAAATGAATCGACTAATGAAGCTACTCTGCCTAGGTCTTGAATAGAATTGCACACACGAGTGCGAAGTCCAGTGAACAACATGCTGTAACGTTCATTGTTGCTGTAAATTACTGACAAAAATGTTTTGATTTCAATAAACACAATTTTTAAATGACGAATATGTTAAAAGTATGTAAGAGCACTTTTTGTTTATGCATGAAACTTGCGTTATAGAACATAAAAGGTTTTACCAACTTACGCTTAAAATATTTTTTATTTAGAAATTGAAAATGTATATATGTAATTTCATATTCTCAAGCCAATTCAACTAATGGAATAGACCAATGATCTTTATAGTGAATTTATTTCTGCAACTGGGTGTACGTTTCTAGTTGTTCCGTTGAAGTAACAAGAAGGATAAAACTATATTTAGTTATTATTAATGTTTATGATACTTCCTCTTGTGAACTTACTTGTTGTATTTTCTCATTGTTGTGAACTTCTACGTCCGTTTCGGAGTGGTGTTCTCCTTCTTCAGTGAGTATTGGATTCGGAATGTGCAAACTGTCAGTATTTTTAACGGTATTGGTTAACAGGTTGAGTTAGGGTGGGGGTGGAGGGCATTGACGCAGGAGTTTGAATTGTTGTATGTGTTGTTTATTACTGTGTAAAATAGTGTGTTTGATTTAAATTGTAACTGGTCATTGAGTATATTGTTGGGTTGTGTTTTGTTGTGTTTGTATATTTAGTTGTTCCAGCTCAAGAAGCACAACAGTGAGTAAAAAGCTTTAACATTCTTTTCTTAAGGTTGGTTATCTCTGCTTCCTTCAACGTGACGAAGCTATTATTATATTTCGATATGTGATCATCAGCAAAATGAAAATTAATATCAGCTCTGTCTTAAAGTTTTACGAGCTTGTACATGCCAGCTCATAAATACCATAAAAGTGATGGTAAAAATGTGTTATAATAATGTTAACCATATGTCAATATCTTTTGTTACTAGAATTTTGTATATAGAACTAATTACTGCTTCGTATTCAATGTGCTGCAGTTATTAGCCACTGATGTTTCATTGCTGTTATTGATGATTCACAAACGCAATCAGTGTTCTACACAGTGTAGTGATTGTCTGCATTAGATCTTACTGAGACAAAACCTACATGTTTTTAAGAAGCTCTACGTAAATCGAGAGAGTAGAAATAAACACGAAAGCATCCGTCGTTTATTACTGCAGGCCTGGAGTGTTACTTATGTTAGAATCCTGATTTGAATTTTTGATAATACTCAAAACTAACTCGATATTGTAAAAGAAACTGTAATAAAATTAGTGTATTATAATTTTAAAATTGGTGGAATCACTGTTTAATCTGAACTGTAAATTATCCTAATTCTTGTCACTACTATGCCAATAAGATTTGTGTATTTCACTTTTGCTGTCAACGTCTGAATAACCATTTAGAAAAACCACTAACTTAGCATGGCTATCGATTATGAACGTTATAAAATTGAATTCAAACATGTGCTTAAGCAGTGTAAATTTAACTATATTCGCTAACGACGTAATGCCTTCTGCTTCAGCCCTACTGTTAGACTAATGTCCTACAGACCTAATGTCTGCCCTACATTTTCACAGTTTAACAGGCAAAAACTAATTTTCAATGTAACAACGTACAGCTCTGAGATACTAGGTTATTACAAGCCTTTTAATGACAATTTAATAAAAATGTACCAACAATTTAATTAGCCTTTCATTTTTAGACAAAGATAATAGAATTACAGTTTTGTTGCGTCATAAAACGCCTTCAGTAGCTTACAGATGTCATTTATCTCGTTAATATGTTTTAATTTATAACTTTGTTTTAAGTTTTGTGTGAACAGTCTCATTAAAACTAGTGAATTTTAAATAGTCTGTACATCAAATTTAACTATGATTAAAATGAAAATATTATGTCTCATCACTTGACAAATTTTGTACTCTATCTTCTTCTTCTTCTTCTTCTTCTTCTTCTTCTTCTTCTTCACCTCACGGAGTAGGCACTTTGCCTGTTCCGTCTTCACAGTGTATCTCTTTATCTCACTCTGGGTCTTCCTTCGTCTCTTGTACCAAAGGGTGTATATTGAAAAGCAACCTTAGGTAGTCGTCCATCCTCCATTCTCTCCAGGTGGTGTAACCATTCCCTGCGATATGTCTGGATCTTATCATTTGTGAAGAATACCTGCAGCTCTTGTCTAATAGACTCATTGCGCAAACGATCGTGTCTTGTGCAAGCCTTTGTTCTTCTAAGAAACTTCATTTCCGGAGTTTGAATCTGGTTTTTAATGTTCTTTGTAGGAACCCATGTTTCAGGTGCATATAGTACAACAGGCACCCCCATTATTTTATAAAATTTAACCCTTGTTGCTTGTTGCTTGTTGCTTTCCTTGTCTTTTTACCCAACGTTCTATGTACGACTCCACACATCATCTGAAACCTCGATATTCTACACTATACGCTACAGAATTTGTATTTCATCTAAAACGTATGAGTATAACTACTAAATACTTAGAGTGTTAAGATGAGTTTTTCAGTTTTAACTGATAATGAAAACATTTTTCTACATTACTTTTATTAAACTTAACACTCATGTCACATAACAACATTTGTTGATAGAGTTCATTTATAATGAAGACAAGAAATGTTTCGCCTAGACATAACCTGACACTAATTAGAAAGCTAATGCCTGCTGGCAAAGCAAGAGAATACGCTACTAAAAACAGACGTTAACCCTCTGCGGTGGGCCAAACGAGATGCGTTTGTATGTTCCTCTCGTACGGCAAACAAAATGCTAGGCTTTCAGTTTGTTCGTCTCTCTAGCATGAGCGATCAAAGAAATCGTCACGCTACTGTTTACATTAACGAACATGCGAGTAACTGAACCCACTCCTTTGAATGCCATACCATGAAAGGAAATAGGGACTGTAACCTTGCTTTCAGATTAAGTAATTATTCTTATTTCAGGAATATTAACCAACTTTACAAATACCAAGCCTCAAAACAAAGATTTCGTTAATATTTTAATTGTAAATAATTATATATTTATAACTATTTTTAAAGGTTTTATAAATTATAGTAAAAGTTGTATCTGCTACAAAACTTGGAGAGAGGATATGGAGGAGAATATGTGTGGAACAGGAACTTACAGCAGAAAATACTGGTGGTTGAGATCTCAGTGTTAATCTCTAGTGCAACTGCATACAGAACCAAGTCATGGGATTTGAGTTTATTTTAGTTAACGTTCAAACACTACGTCAGATATAAAGATTAAATTTCAAGAGAAGAGGGAGTATTGTAAAGTGATATAAGTAAGATAAATTTAAGTACATTAAAATTGCGCCTTAATAAAGAAAACAAACTGGAATATTTTAAAAAATTGTACATTCTTTGCTTGTATTATATTCATCATTTTAATAACTTCCAATTATTATACACCTCATACTGACGTCACCATCATCATTTGTAGCTCCCCAGCCTACCGCGAGCCTCAGCTTCTCTCAGGATTATTTTCCTCCAGATACCCTATCCTGTACTTTCACACCTTCTAGAATTCCATTGATCCATTGTAATATACGTCTTTTCTTTCCTTCTGGTGTGTTTCATAATATTCTTGAGAACAACCTCTTCGTTTCTTAATAACATTCTCTGAACATGTCCTGCTCATCGCAACCTAATTATTGTTACAATATCAAGCGATCTATATAACTCGTAGAGCTCTCTGTTGTAATTCATTCTCCACTCTCTACCTTTTCTAATGTGTTCATAAATTTTTCCAAGTATTTTCTTTTCAATAGATGTAAGTCGGAACAGGTCGCCCTGTGTCAGTGCCCGTGTTTCGCTTCCGTACATCAGGGTCGGTGTTATTAATGTACTATATAGACTAGCTTTGGTTTCGCGGTGTAGAAGCTGTGATTTAAAGTGTTTCATCAGCCCACAAAACGCATCTGTTAGCATTCTGAATTCTTTTACTTACTGATATTGACATACTGTATTTTTAAAAAAAGTATTTTTAAATTGGGCGCCTTACAAACTTTAAATTATTACTGCCAATTAAAAATTAACAATTCAAGTAATAATCTTACATTTTAAAAATTCTGAGAATAATTGTTTTTCAAAGAATGTCATTTTGCCAATGAACAATGTGATGTCAAAGAATTTAAATGCTTAGCGTCTCAAAAAGTTTTAAATAAAATTTCATACTTTAACTTCATGAATCAAATAAATTTTATTAATTTTCCGTTTTTCAATTTACGTAGATCCTTTTTTATTGTCTCCAATTCATTACTGTCTCTGATTCATTTATTTGCTTACTTAATTTTTATTAAATAATTTGTTTTATTGTTACCTAATGTTGTAGGTCAATGCACCTAAGAGTAAGTGCCCTTGATAATCCGCCTGGCCGATTACGTGTTCTTGTGTGAGTGACCCAGCCTCGTCGGACGTGTAGGTCAAGGGCTACTCGCGTAACACGCGACATTTACTTGGAGATAGTCCATTTGCCAAGGAAGAGTGTAGTCCAACGCGTAACACGCGACATTTACTTGGAGACAGTCTAAGACCAAGTCCAAGTGTGCGGAGCATCAGCCTGGCGTGTTTCGTTGGTCGCAGTGTCCGGGCTAACCGATGACTGCTTGTTACCTTGATTAGCGATCTCGCATTATGGACTGAACCCTCCTAGGTATTTAATTTTGGAGGGATACAACAATGTACTATTTGTTAGAGTCTGGACTTCGAAGAGACCCGCATCAGCGGAACGGGGAACCCTTCAGAGACTTTCCATCGTGAGGTAGGAATTGGCCGCCCACAACTGGCAGGGCGCCTCAAACCTCCAAGGAAAAGTCTCGAAAGGCTGCCGATTGGCAATGTCGTAGCACGGGAGAGAACAGAAAAGGAGGAAGCGCCTACCAAATGCGGCACTAGGCACACATAAGGCATGCGCAGCCCTCCCCAGTCTATCACCGTGCTCCGGCACGGAGAAGGTGTAGGCAGGAGGGTTGGGAGGGCAAAAATTCTCTTCTGCGGGAAGATCTCTAACTTGCGATGATAGATCTCAATACCCCCCTAAAAACTAATCCCCTTGTAGTGTTGTTAAGATCTAAAAAGTTACCTTTTCAAAGTAGAGAAGATTTACTAACCTAACAGAATAATACAGTTATAAGATTGAAGACGCAAAATATATAACGGAAATTGGATCAGATGAAATAAAGCGTTACTTGGGATAACTGAATAATTTTATTTAGACCTAAGTAGTATTTTCGTAATTTATAAAAATTAATGACTATTTTTATTCTTTTCTCAAGATAATCAAATCAGATAATTTATTCTATTGTTATGACGGTCTACTGATCGTCGTATGATACTGTAGAAAACAAAATACAAGACACCAATTAAGTCACTAAAAACCAGCTTTAATTATCACAATTAACAGTTTGTAATTATCAAATTATTTAAAAATATAATTCTTATACAACAAATCAAGTTAATCTGTTCACACAAATAAAAATGTCAACTAATAGAGTCTCGCACAATTATAAAACACATAACACTTCGCCACAATACTTCAAACCGCATTGAAATAAATCGCCACTTAAACGAAAAAAGCCTCGCTGAATGCTTGTATGTATACCTCTCTGAAATTTCAGAATAATTCGTAATACACGTCAACTATTAGGAAACACTAGAGCGTAATTGATTGCGGCCTTGATCACAGTGCGCGCGGAACTGTATGGTCTGGAATTATCTCGTTGCGAACGCCTGACAAGTGTCACGTAATTGTCCTTCATATCAAAGTAGCAGCAATGTGTACGCACACACACATTACAGCCGGACTCCGCTGGTATAGCCGAGAAAAACGTAGGATGTTCTGAAACAGCGGAAACATATGTAACGGAAATTCAATAAGACGAACTTAAGTGTTGCCTGAAATAAGTGAATAATTTTATTTAGGCCTAAGTAGTGTTTTCGTAATGTATGACAATTAATGACTAGTTTTATTCTTTACTCAAATTAATCACATCAGACTGGTGTGTTCTGTTATTTTAATTTATTCTAATTTATATAGGAGTTACACTAAAATTTATATATTTTTCTGTGTGCTTGTGTTTTTAATAAATTAATCTTTTTGTACCATCGAAGTGTATTAAGACTAAGTACGCTGTATGGTGGTTATGCGAGCAGCCGGTCACAACCTGCCGTTTATATATTCTCAGATAGAGAATACTGAAAAGAGCACTACTCGGAAGTTAATCCATTTTCTCTAGCTTTGTCGACAACCTTTATACTTACTACATATACGAACTACATTCCTTTGTTGTAAACGCTTTTTAATTCTCCAAAGAACGGATGAAACTACGTAAACAATTTTTACATTTAATTATGAAAGATCAATCTAGAACCCTTTACACCTTTAGGTCATAAATACTGTAAAGGCAAAGCTTTCTAGGTAAGAAGGGTTTAAACTTGAGAGTGGCGCACGGCGAGAGAAAATAGCTTACAATACTTTCTGCCGCCGCCGCTGCGTACCATAAATTTCACATACATTACACACCTCTCAGAGATTTCAGTTGAATAATGTATGAGAATTGGTAATACAGGGAATGGAATAAGTTACGACATTTCAACTAGATACTTGGAATGGAATTCAACTGGAAACAAGTGGAAATTGTAGAGCGGTACATGAGAAATAACATTTATAAAGTTAAATAAGTTTTGGAGGAAAGAGTGCCAACCAATTTCGTAAATGGAATGTAATACAAGACAAAACCTGTTTTCTCGTTTCTTTAAATTTCATTTTTAATTTTATTTTCCTGTATAGTTGCGCAGTTATAATAAGAGTGGCATTTTTTTTATTCTGTCAGTCTACGAAGTAGAACAGAGCATGAGACGCCCAGCACTGTATTATGTGACCTTGTTTCTTCTTCTTTTGGACAGTTTCAAAATAAATCTGTTATATTGATACGTAATACGGAACATTCTACAAGTATCTCGGCTATCCCAGCAGAGCCCAGCTGTAATGTGTGTATGTGTGTGTGTGTGTGTGTGTGTGTGTGTGTGTGCGCGCGCGCGCGCGTACATGTTGCTGCTATTTTGAGATGAAAGACAATTACGTAACACTTATCATGCATCAGCAAACGTGGCTATTCCAGAACGTACCGGTGGCGCCCTGTGTCTGTTACTTAATGCGAAACGTGCATATGTTACATATTATGCGGAATGTGTCTGTTACATATTATGGAACCCTGCAGGCTATAAATACGCCAACCCGCCACTTAGTTTTCAGTTTAGTTTGGGCGATTACACAGTGCGTCTCAATTGGCGTATTAGTGAAAAGTGATTATAGTGCCGAATCATTTATAGTTGACAATATTATTTGTGCAGACAGATTAACTTAAATTATTGTACAAGTATAATCTTGTTTGATAACTTGCTGATTATAAACTGTTAATTGTGATAATTAAAGTTGGTTTTCAGTGACGTCATTGGTGTCTTTTTTTTTGTACCGTACACTGTACCATACGACGATCATGGGAGTCTGTCGTGACATCTTATTTTGGATACTTAACGGTTAGTCACAAATTTCTAGATGCAGAATATGCGGAATTGTAGGTCCTACATTAGATGAATTCAGCAGTATTTTTATTTCAGGACAAAACCAGAAGCGGTTTTTTGATACCGCACACAAATTTCTCTAACAGGTAATCTGAAAGACAACAAAACGATGTTGTTTACCTTTCCGTATAAATGTGTTTTACCGACAGATTGTTCTTTGTAGTTTCAATAAGAATATCAAAACTGCTATTTATTTTTTTTTAATATTATTAATTTGTTTAGCACGATAAATAACATACTAGTGAATTAAAATTTTGAATTGTTCTCCGTACAGTTCAGACTCTAGTTAAATCACCAGATTTTTAATTTTATATTCATATTTATCGGTGTCCAAGCCACTTATTTATACTGATAGAATAAAGTATTTACCTTATTTTGTTTGTCCGTCTGGTGGCTTTATTTCTTCTTCGTTATTACGACGCGTTTCGGGACTAATGTCCCATCCTCAGGTATTGTCACTCAGCAGAGGTCGTCATTTAAGTAAAAATATCAACACATAAAACATATAACATAACTTACACATAATCAAGGGTAGTCCAGGTAGTCCATCCTTACACATAACTTAATTTAGTCCGAGATGCGCATCTCGACTTGTACGTGTTCCAAAGTTTAAACGTTTTTATTGTTGATTATGTGTAAGTTATGTTATATGTTTGTTTTATGTGTTGATATTTTAACTTAAATGACGACCTCTGCTGAGTGACAATACCTGAGGATGGGACATATGTCCCGAAACGCGTCGTAATAACGAAGAAGAAATAAAGCCACCAGACGGAAGGCGGACAAACAAAATAAAGTAAATAATTTATTCTATCAAGATTTTTAATGTATTTTTTGTACCCACGATAAAATGGAAATAGATTTTGTTACACACGCAATAATAATGTCAAATAATGGAGTTTTGCACAATTTATAACACAATAATACTTCACACAATCTTTGACACACACTCGATCCGCGCTAAGGAAAATCGCTCACGTAACTGACTTGACAACGCCAGACGCTCTTGCTTTTACAAGTCGCGCTGAGGTCCAGTATAGCTTTCTCTCCTTACTGCACGCCGGCTTAATGCGTATCTGAAGTGTTCTTGAACACACTAGAACCTCTTGTGAGCGGTCTTGACTAGGCAACACCTGCCATACCAGCTGGCGGTGGTGCAGAATGTTGTGAGCTGTTTGGTAGGCTCTTCCTTACAATATTAATTCAATATCAGAACTTTCAAAGTGCTGTATTGTATGTTACCAAATAGACAAATTAATTTTATCATAATGATATCCTAAAATCATGTTTAATTACTGACATAGGTTACCTTTCTTGGCGCCATTTATATGGTACCTTAAAAAGGTGTATTTACACAATACGCATTGAAGGTTAATTTACGCAATATAAATTAGAAAAGAAAACTCTCGACTGCAAATATCCACAATTAAGACCAAGACGATGGATTTTCGTGGAACTGATCCCGTACGGGCAAAAATTGTTATAGATGGTACTGTCCTGGAACAAAATAGCAGTTTTAAATACCTGGGCTACAGTGTGCCTTACAATGCAAGAAACGACGTTGTCAATAATTTAGATAGGTTCAACCCTATGTACGGGACCATTAGGTGAACTCTTCAGTCAGTAAATAAAGAAACACGGCTAAAATTCTACAAGGTGATGGCTCTTTCCACATTTCTTTACGAGTTTGAAAATTGGTCTTTAAAGAAAGGCCAGACCAGTCGCTTCCAAGCGGCTGAAATAATATTTCTCAGGCACGTGGCAGGGTATACTCTCCATGACCGTACACGAAACACAGATATACGGCAGGAACTGAATATTATGAGTATACTCGACAGGATCGGCCAGTATCGGCTGAATTGTTGAGAACATCTTTGCCGAATGGATGACTGCCGTATCCCCAAACAAATATGGAACTCTAAGCCGAGGGGATCGAGAGGTGTGGGACGTCCGAGAAAGCGCTGGAGTGACCAGCTGTAATCTTTGCCTGTTCGAGACCGGAACAAACCATCCTTGGTTTAATCATTGAGGATGATAATGATGATGATGATAATGATGATGATGATGATGAATTAGAAAAATGGCTGTAACTTATGTAGTAGCTTAATTACTTACATAATAAATAAAATGAAGTAAATAAAATTTTATAAGGCACTTTTATCAGGTGTTGTTGAAGTCAATTCCCTGACTATGCAGAATTCACTTAAATACGCTATGCAGTAATATTACAGTAAAACATGTGTTAATGTTTATTTTATATTTATTTTGTACCCATATAAGAGCGGAAGGTGATAGTGCCGGCGTACGTGTGTTTAGCGGCCAATGAATGGCGGCTCTTGCTTTGATTGGACGTGCTGTTCGACTACACGTTTTGTGCTTCCTATAGTAACACAATAGGGCAATTTGTTTTCCAACACTAGGTTTTTCTCATCTCAAACAGTGTTTGTTCTGTTTCATTTGGAGACCTTTTCATACAGTTTTAATATGATAAAATTTTTAGGCTGGGGGGCATTCCACAAAAACGTCATCGAAAAATGTAACGCTTCCACACATTCGATTCCCCACAGTCTAGAAATTTGATATGTAAACGCATCAAGACGGAAATAATCGATGCTGAAATTCAGGTTAGCAAACGTTTTAGTGAGAGTAAATTTGGTTTTACATGCTCTGTTTGTGATCGTCTGTGGTTGGAAATGATTTACGTAATCCACCAAACGTAATTCACATTATACGTTTCAAAAGCCTAAAAATATTATCATGCTTCGATGTTTCGGTTTCGTCGAAATTCTTTGAATGCTTAGGTGCATAAATAGAGAGAGGGAGAGAGAGAGAGAGAGAGAGAGAGAGAGAGAGAGAGAGAGAGAGAGAGAGAGAGAGAGAGAGAGAGTTTCCTTCATTTTCTCGGAATTAATTTTTGGCACTTAGCCCGGATTTCATTTCCACTCTACAATTGGCGATTCGGATAACTGGAGTTCGGATAAATGGAGTTCTACTGTATTATTTCATTTTGAAAATTTCAAAATTTTTGTATGTTTCAATTTTGTTGTCATTCTCTGAATTACATTACCTCTAGTTTTATGTGTGTTTGTAGTATTTGTGGAGGAAGGATGGAAGCTGACGAGTGTGGAGCGGTAAATTGACTAAAATCATGCAGTTAATTAAAATAATTTTCCTTTTAATTTATTCATTTAAAAGCTCCACACTTGTAATGTAAATGAATCGATCTATCAACTGCAAGCCATATGCCTGCCAGCGGCTGCTTTCATATATGTGTACATAATGTCTATTACCATAGTCGTTTAACTATATATATCCTCAATACACTTTAGTATGCCACTTCACTAAAAAAACAGGTTATTGAATATTGATTTCCTTTAATAAATTGAAAGCACATTAGTCAAGCACTTTAGCTTAGACTAACCACGGGAGAGCGACAGTAGCTATTCTCGATTATTACTAATTGAACAAAATTTTTCTGTAATAATACGCAAAGAATATACATCTTCCAAAACCGTTATCTATTAAAATTGTGCAGTAAACCGACGTACAATATTTGCTGTTTTATTTTTTACAATTAAGAAACTAGTATTACTAAATAAGAACAGAAACTACCACGAATATAAAACAACTAGTGCGATATTTACAGAAGGCTCACAGAAGGCGATATTCTGAAGAGTGACATGTTTATGCACACAGTACCTTTGTAGTTTGTATAGTAAATGTTTAAGAAGATAAGATCTTCTTCTTCTTATTCCAATCTTCGTCTACCGCAAGGTGTAGAGATTGAGCAAAGGTCTCGCCACCGTGGTCTCTGCATCGCCAGGGCCTCGTCTTTATTCCACTGCACTCCGCAGCTCCAGCAGAAAGCACCTCACATTGCCCTCCCAAGTCACTCTTCACCGGCCTCTGGGTCTTCCCCCAGCAATTTTTGCCTCATACATTTTTCGATGTCTATTCCTTCCATCCTCTGAACGTGTTCAAACCAGCGCTACTGTGCTTTCTTAATTTGATCTTTCAAAGGTACTGTCTAAAGGCTTACTCCTATAGTAGTATTTCTGACTCGATCTCTTCTTCTCTTTCCCTTAACCTTCGTGAGGTACCTCATCTCCATAGAGGTAAAATAATAATATGCATAAATCAGCAACTGTACCTTTTTCCTCAGGCGATAAATGAATTCTTACCAAGAGGTATGTGAAAGTAACAGTTCAGTACATGATTAGAGATTGACAAAAATTAGTCTGTTAAAAAAACATGAGTGATGTAACAGAACGTAATACATTATTCAGAAGACACAGACGATGAAATTATAAGTGATAACACAGAGGGAGAGTCATCTAGGGAACCGGCAAATAAAACAACATATCAATATCATCCGTTCTCCTTACTGCTCAATATTGTAGTGACGTCAGGCGAAATTGCGGTTGGACGTAGTGCCTCCGCTTCTAGTTGACTGGGTAATAATGTTTGCAACAAGGCCCCACGGTTGTATGACGGGACGCCCGTAGCTTTCTCCAGCTAACATTCTACGCGTGAAAAGAGCAACATAATACGATTCAAATTGCCGTATTCAAAGAGCAGTATGTTGTAAACACGATTCCTTGAGGAGGGAACAATTGTCAAGCACTACAAAGTTAAGGTGTGCAAGGGATGTAATCAATCGTAGTGTATTAATTTATTTTGTACTCTTCAGGCGGTAATCACTCACTGATTTGACGGATTGTATGTACTGTGCCATGGCAAAAAGTTACATCTACATCTACATATCTACAAAATGACATAACAGCCTCATGAAAACTTGTGATATGTTTCTAATCTATTGATACCTAACATTAGCTAAAGTGCGTATTTAAATAGTTATAGAACAGAAAAGACCTTACTTCCCCTTCAGAAGTCAAGCTCATAGGTTTGAACTTAACGAATGTTCTGTGTATTCCGATTGTAACCTCTATGTGTGGAGTTGTTTCCTGAACGTTATGGTAGGTTTAAAATGTCGGATACAACGTTAGTGAAATAATCATTTAAATTTACGTCACGTATTTGTCACTTAGTTGCCGATATTATGTGATGTGGGTACTTCAGAAGTCTGCTGGCATGTGATTATGTTGTGTTTGTATCCTTTTTAATTCAAAACGTTTTCAAGTTTCTGAAAATAAAATAAAATAATAACTTCTCATTAATTTTCAGATCCACTTCCCGGGTTATGAGGTGGTGACCTAATGTTGTTTAGTACACACGTTTCGACCTCGTTGTTTTAGGCCATCTTCAATGGCTGAAGCACTTAACGTTTGCTGACACGTGTGGTGAAAGCCTTCGCCACAGTACTGTGGTGTTACTGACGAATAGCGTGTCAGTAAAATTGTAGTCCTTCTGCCCCTGAAGATGGCCTCCGACGGCGAGGTTGAAACCTCTATATCAAACAACGTTTAATCCACGGCCTGGTAGCCCGTGGGGTAGTTCTAACAATTACGACGCTGGCCGTGAAAGCTTAGGTAATCAAATAACTTATCATATTTATCACTCATATTGTTGTTACGAGAAGCCCATCTAACAATCCAGAACATTCTCCACTCCCCGTCCAGTGTGGCTTGTGTTGTGTCATTCAAGTAGGTGGTTCTAGTGAGTTCCAGGAAACTTGAGATACGCATTAAGCCGCCGGCGGCGTGCACTAAGGAGGCAAAGCTGTACTGGACCTCACCGCAGCCTATATAAGCCACAGCAGCCGAATCGTCAGTTTAGTTACGTGAGCGATTTTCGCTAGTGCGGGTTGAGTGTTTGTCGAAGTGAAGTAGTATTGTTTTAATAATTGTGTGAAACTCTATTAATAGAGATTATTATTGCGTATGGACAAATCTAACTGGAAACATTGTACTAGTTAATTATAAACTGTTTGATTGTAATAATTAAGTTGGTGATTAGTGATTTAATTGTTGTCTTGTATTTTGTTTTCCACTGTACGCTACGACGATGAAGTGGACCGTCGTAATATTATGAAGTGGTAATAACAGAGAAAACTGTATAAGCAGGTACTAGATAGAAACCAGATGAGTGTTGGTGTGTGATAGTTGTTAAAATCTAAACCAATAACATTGACTATTAATTTTATTATTCCTAAACAAGTATTACTTGAAAATATCGTTATTATTTGATAATCGAAACACTCATATGAGTACAAGAGGAAATCGTTCATGAAAAATAATTGAGTAATCGTTTCACATTTCAATGACACGGGTAACTTCACAGTAAAAGCTGGGGTTATGGAAAACAATTTTTTAATATACTTTTTTATTATTTATATACGTTGCTGCATAGTGCTCCACTGTTTCTGTTATCCTCATATGTTACAATGAAACGGAAAATGAAAACGGATATATTGACACTATATATTAAAATTCGTGAAGCAGTCTTCTCTCAGGTTACAAGCGCACAAACACCTACCAGCAAAACACACACAATATCATGTAACATGGGAAAATATATAATGTTCTTCTTTGCAAAGTCAGGTCACCACTGACCAGATCGACATGAAGAGATTTTATTCAATTTAGTATGTATCCCCTCATGGATACACTAGGTCAATATTAACACATGAGAAGTATTATTATGGCAACTCATATAGAAAAGTTAATTACAACTCTCTTTGCTTTACACTTTTACACATAATCTGTGATTAAACTAAGTTTTCAATTATACACGGCTGTAACAATTAAATAGAAAGTCAATATTTGTATCGTACAGTAATTGAAAATTTATATATGTAGCATAATTGTTATTTCTCTCTACATATAAAAAGTTTAATACAATTAAGTATTTTTAATAAAATAAAATTATTAAAAAATTTCTATTTGTGTTAAACAACAAACATAACACACGTAAGCTGCTCAAAGCGCCAGGGAGCACACTTTGTTGAGTAACAAGGGTAATTATAATTTCACGTGAACAGGTCAGCAGAGAAAATAAATGCTTCACAGGCATACACACAGTGTGATATTATTTTCCACGTACAAGTATTATATCATACTGTAACGACATTACAGAAAAATCTAGGTGTTTGTCGAACGATCCAGTGGAATCCGGCTGTAATGTTGTGTGCGTACGTGATTCTCAACATGCGTTGCGAGATTGTTCCGGACTCACCGGTCCGCGCCTGCTGTGTGTAAGGCCGCAACCAATTATGTTCTTGTGTTTTCTAGTAGCATTCTTGACGCCTGGTAGCGAATATTCTGGAACCTCGGCGGGGTATAAATACAAGTACTCAGCGACGCTCAGTCAGTTTGAGTTGCGATCTATTGGAATGCGGTTCGTAGTAATATAGTTAGTTATTGTCGAGCGGATACACAGTGATTACACGGTGCGGTTTGAAGTATTGTGGGGAAGTATTACGTGCTTTATAATTGTGCGAGACTATTGTAATAAAAATGTGTTTTATATCAGTTAACATTTTTATTGCGTGTGAACACTTTTTATTTGATTTGTTGTAAGAGACTCTCTTGTTAATTAATCACTGTTTAATAGTGATAATTAAAGCTGATGATTAGTGACGTACTTGGTGTTTTGTATTTTGTTTCCCACTGTACCATACGACGATCAGTAGATCTTCGTAACAATACTTTATGCTTCTGTAACGTTAATGTTAAAGATTCACGACGTTGACACCCACAACTCAAGTTTATTTTATTGAAATGTTGTTGTCGTAAACTGAACTCAAATAAATGTTATGTTTCCTACGAGCATAAGTCGTGAAAGTAGCAACACAGATTCGAATCGTTTTAGGATCCCAAAAGATAAAGTCTGATCGCACCCGTTTCAAAAGATACCATTTATAACGCAAGTGTAAGTCCAACCGTAATATATTTACATATTTACCATTGGCAATGATTTTTTACAAGGCAATGATGTTTCGTAAACTAATGTCTTTATTAAACTGGCCTTAGATGATTTTCCTGTTATTCATAATAATAAATGCACTGTGTATGGCATTTTTAGTCCGCTGTCGGCATTTATAGGTGAAACTCTACTAGCTGTATTATTTTGTTATATTATTTTATAATTACTCCTATACTTACTTTGCATCTTGAAACAAAATTGTTTTCATAAAAAATTAACGATCGATAATCTTTCCTAGAGGTTAACTACAACTTTAAAATTTTGCAAAAACTGCTTGCAATTTAACGAAAACTAGTTTAACTAATAACTGAATAAACTCACATCATCATCTTCATCATCATCGTCGTCGTCGTCGTCGTCGTCATCATCATCATCTTCTTAACGGTTTTAGGCTTTAGCGGCCTGTTCCTATTCCACAGTCCACCTTTTCTTAAGTCTACCAACTTTTCTTCTGCCTCTAGAGTTGAAATCTTTCGCCATCTTCGGTATTCTACTTTCTTCCACTCTATTGATGTGTTCCCTTCTGTATTCTTTAATCCTTTTACTAGCTGAAAAAATATCTAAATTACTTCTTATCTCCTCATTTCGTATATGACCTCATCTACTGCACCTTTTAGCTGATCTCAGAAATTTCATTTCCGCTGTTTGAATGTTCTGTTTATCTTTTTCTTTATGACCTAAGTTTCAGAACCATACAGTAGTGTAGGTATTGTCATTGTTTTATAAAATTTTATTTGTGTTTCTTTTCTACATTTATTTTACAACGTTCTCCAATTCATTCCACACATTCTTGTGAAATTCGTCACTATATTTTCTATATCGGTATCGTGATCATAAGTAATGTCACGTCCTAGATAGTTGAAATGTCTTACTTGTCCTATGCATGTGTTTTCTAAGCATATTTTAGTTCCAACCGGTTCATCTCCTATAATGGTCATTAGGAGCTAACACCTTAAGATGTTTTCACATCTCGGATTAGGCTATGCGGTATATAGAGTAAACTCACAATCTCTGTAAATAATTATCAAAATAGGCAGAAAATATTTTCTACAAAATCCACCTCAGTAGTACGGAAAGATATAGGCTTAACTATACCACAATCAAAATAAAGAATCTCTTCTTGTTTATACCACTATGTAGAAGCGTGTAGTGTCAGATGTCACGTTAAGGTCATTTAATTAATAAGGTTGTCTTGTGTTATAATCACAATTAGCGCTTTCAGTTTTAACAGCTCATCATCAGGTTATTTCCAATCTGACGATGAGCTGTGAAGTTTGAAAGCATTATTCGGAATAATTTTCTATAATGGTGTGCAAAAGTGTTAATTCAGTTTGTGATTATAACCACATATACAGTTTTATTAATTAAATATTCTGATAAGATATGAAAACGACGACAGGTAATGGACGACAATGATAAGGTAAGTAAAGTCATTTAATGCTTTAAGTTAAAAGTGAAATTTAGGAAACTTCGTTCCGATCGGATGATGAGCTGTGAAGATTGAAAACGCTAATCGTAATAATTTTTCTATTGTGGTATGAAAGAGTGTTAAATCTGCGTTCATAAATTTTCTTAATTAGTCATACAATGAAATATTAGTTCTTGCGGTTAGATTTTAATTTATTTAAAATTAAGTCTTGTTTTTCTCAACAGAGTTTTGGACTGATCCGTATGTAGTCAGCTAACTTTTGTTGGTAAACCAACGGAATACTCTAACCTACTCGTTCAGACACATGCTAAGGTTCTGCGGTGAGCTAAACACGTCACGATTGAATGTTCTCTTTCAACGGGAAACTAGCTACTAGCCTTTCACCATGTTCACAGTCTAACGTACGCGATCAAAGAAGTCATCAACTCGCGTTTACGTTAAAAAATATGTCAGCAAACAAACCTCTGCTTCATGCGACACAACCTAAAAATATATCTGTAATTTGCTAAGCTTACTTTCAGATTTCAATCTATTATTATTGTCTCAAATGTATGTTCTTTTAAAGTACAAACAGGAAACTTCTACAAAAATTAAATTTTTTCCAATTTGACAGCTGAAAAATGTTTACAAGCTTATACTTACGAAAGATGGTTTTATCAAGTTCTTCATAATTTATAGTTTTTATGGAACATTCACTGAACAAAGATTTGAGATATTATAATGAACATCCACAAGTAATTTCTCCACGAAAAACATAACTCGTTTCATTTACGACACAATGTACTTAATGACATTAGGAAAACGGACATTAGAAAAACGATACGTATTGATACCCCTTCTAGCACCTTTAATATTAAAACAGACCAATTGTACTCTAAAAACTCCACAATACGTCGCAGGATATTCCGTCGTCTAATAAAATAATGCAGGAAATTGTTTAAAAGATCGTAATATTTTAGCTTCTTCCTTCGATGATGAATAAACTTAGTCCACTGTCTGTTTGGTTATATCAACATAAAGTCGATTCTCATACCGTGGATATAGTTTCACCAATTGCTTGTTGTTCTTGTTTGATCCTTTGTATGTTTAGGAGTGGCTCAGCGCTGTTCTGTGTAGCTTAGATATAAAGTTCAATACCTTCACAATATGTTCCCGGCGGACTGTACTTACAGGCTTAGTTTTATTCGTCTATGAGTCACAAAAATATAAAAACACTAAAATAAAATTAAAAGGTTTAAACTTTATGTATGTATTGCAAATTTTATACCCTTATTTTGATAGAGACTATGAGTAATTAATTTTGTTCTCAAAATTATTGAACACTGGGATTGCCGAAAAAAGGGTTGCTGTTACCTAAAAAAAGTGTCGGGTCTCGTTCCGCCTAAGATTTGGCGTAATTGTTTTTCGTAACACTTTTGTCGCTTTTTGCGACCTGAAGAAGATCGCTGAACTTGGGATACGAAACTTTGCCGACGATGTAGAGAATTCACAGCAACCGACCGCGGCCTAATAGTCCGGAATTCACAGCAACCGACCGCGGCCTAATAGTCCGGAATTTTATAATTTTGAAAGTATTGACACCGGTCGTGTAAATTTAAGACATTGAAATTTTTGTTATTATTATGAATTGTAATTTTATCAGTACACACCTTACAGCCGATGCATTAAAGTGTTGAACTACTGTATACTTGTGTATACAGAATTAGCATTTTTAATAACTATTATAGTTTTAAATGTGTCTAGTGCAGATAACTAACTATTCAGTAACTTTTATTTGTCCTAGACTAGTATTAAAGTTTAAAAACTCAAAAGGGGCTTTTCTTGCTTACAATTAACAGTCTGTTTTAGGAAAGCAGACAAACTCCAAAATACAACATACATTATTACCCGAATACATCGTGTTCATACCGTAATACAACGTACATTATTAACAGAATTCATCGTGTTCATACCGTAATACAACGTACATTAATACCCGAATACATCGTGTTCATACCGTAATACAACATACATTATTACCCGAATACATCGTGTTCATACCGTAATACAACGTACATTATTACCCGAATACATCGTGTTCATACCGTAATACAACACACATTATTACCCGAATAAATCGTGTTCATACCGTAACAACGTACATTATTACCCGAATACATCGTGCTCATACCGTAATACAACGTACATTATTACCCGAATACATCGTGTTCATACCGTAATACGACGTACATTATTACCCGAATACATCGTGTTCATACCGTAATACAACGTACATTATTACCCGAATACATCGTGTTCATACCGTAATACAACATACATTATTACCCGAATAAATCGTGTTCATACCGTAATACAACGTACATTATTACCCGAATACATCGTGTTCATACCGTAATACAACGTACATTATTACCCGAATACATCGTGTTCATACCGTAATGGAAAGACTAGAACTAAGTGTGTAACAATATCATCATCTTCAACAACGGTTAAAAAATAAATGTTTAGTTCCGGCCACAAAGAAATCAACTACAATGGTCACTCCAACGCTTCTTTAGGTAGTCCCACAACTGTCCGTTTTTTGATTTTACAGTTCCGGATTCCGGACAGTTTGATTTGTTTAGGGATGCGGCAGTCATTCATTCGATTAAGGTGGTACAACCATTTTAGCCTATTTCGGGCAACTCTTTAAAGTATATGATAGTGTGTTCAGTTCTTGTCGTATATCTGCATTTCTTCTGCGATACTGAAAAGTATATTTTGTCACGTGCCGGATAAACTTAATTTTGGCCGCTCTAATACTGAAACTTTAATTTAAAAATACGTTTTAATTTTAATTGTAAAATTAAAATGTTTTTGTTAATTTTAATTTAAAATTAAAATTTTTTAATTTAAAAAGTTTTTAATTTTAAATAAAACAGAAGAAAATTATTTTAAAAGAATTTTTGTCCATAGAGCCAGATCAGGGTAACAAAAAATTTCATTTAACAAATTACATCCCGTTTATAACAGATAGGATTAAGCCAGCATCGGCTTTGCCGATTCGGCAGGGCTTTGCTCCGGGACACGGGCTCCCGCGAGTTGTGCAAATGCCTTCCTTGCGAAAGCCGATTGCCCCGGTGATGAGTCCCTTCGACTCGGCCGCCGCCTTCGGGCGGTCGAGCCTCTTGTCCTCGCCAGCGTGCCTCTGCAAAGTTTGCGTGAGCTATGTCCTCGGAGACCAAGAGGCCGCGACCAGGCGTTACAATTGGCTGAAGCCATGACCACTAAGATCCCCGTCAGCACCTGCTTTGCTGATTCGGCAGGGTAATGACCTGAGACACGGGCTCTCGCGAGGTTGTGCAAGTGCCTTCCTTGCGGAAGCTGGCTGTCTCGGAGTCATTCCTTACCATTTCGGCCGACGCCCTAGGACGCTCGAGCTTCTTGTCCTCGCCAGTGCGTCACTACGTTCCCAAAGGCTAGCCTGAGGGGACCATGGTGTCGCGCCTCGGCGGGACAATTGGCTAAAGCAAAAGCTCAAGCTTGCCTCCGTGGTGGCCATGTAATTTATCATGGACCCGCGGACTGCACCATAACTCCCTTGTGCAGAGCAAACGACCGCGCTGACCTGTTGGCACCTGGCGTTTATCAGGCCTAGGCCTGGATAACGCACACAAATTAGGGCGGAAGACGCCAGCGCATCATCCATCCATCCAATAGGTTAAAAAAATATGGTCTTACCATGGTATCAGTAAACAAACGTCACTTTTTTTCACTACTAGTGAACAATAAAGAAAAGTCAAACAAACTGGAGAAAAATGGAGTTTATGAAATACACTGCGCAGAATGCGATACTATTTATATGGGACAACGTGGCCGTGCTCTGAAACATCGCACTTCTGAACATAAGAAGGCGACTTTAACCAATACGGCCAATACAGGTTTTGCAGATCATTGCTTACAACACGATCACTTCATAGACACAAAAACATAACACTACTCCACAACATACAAAAAGGTAAAACAATGGATTTGTTAGAAATGTTAATGTTAATGTTAAATGGATTTTTAAGTTCAGTTAATTTTATATTATGCATTCAGAGTATATTTAGTTCAGTTAATTTTACATTTTGCATTCAGATTATATTCAGTTTAGTTAATTTTATATTTTGTATTCAGATTGTATTTAGTTTTTACAGACACCTGATCTTCCCCTAGCTCCTGCACTCCCCTCTCCATCTTAACACCCTCACAGATGTTCCAATACACGCCCTAAACAGAAAGCCACCACCACCCTTACTTACATCTTGTGTTTAGGTTTATATTTCATTCATCTTTATGGCTTAGGAAGTCGAAACAGCTGTCAGAGTTAAATAGTATCTGTGAAACGTACCAAGTGTTTATATATTTCTAAAAAAACTTTTTATACAAAATATTAATCACACTGCTAGGTTGGAATACGTTAACGACTGAACGAAAGGTAACCAAAACAGAGTGCGAATAAAATTGATACTTTGGTATGTTGACACAAATCTGTGTTTTTTATCTTTTAATTTGTATTGAAATAAAAGTACATAAAATTCCAATAACTGTTTCTTGCGTTATCGAAGTTATTTCCTTTACTTTTTGATTTTTATTGAAGTAAAAGTATATAAAATTCCAATAACTGTTTCTTGGGTTATCGAAGATATTTTCTTTACCTTTTGATTTGCATTGAAGTAAAATTATATAAAATTCCAATAACTGTTTCTTCCGTTATCGAAGTTATTTTCTTTACATTTTGATTTGTATTGAAGTAAAAGTAGATCAAATCCCAAACTATTTCTTGCGTTCTCAAAATTATTTTCAGAACGTTGCTTATCTCATCATAACTTAAGATGTAGACGGATAGTCTTACGTTCTCACCAAAGCACGTACTATATATATATATATATATATATATATATATATATATATATATCGCTATGTACGCTTCAAACTATAAACTCTCTAGCGTTTCATTACAGATAAATTTTAATGAGATAAGACACTCTCTGTAGTAATTCGCTTTGTATAGACTTCAAGTAAGTTAGTTATGTAGTTCCGCTCATCCCTTTATCTAGTAGCGAGAGTAATGTATATGAACACGTTATATTGTAATGAATAATATATTACATTTAATTTTTTTTTAATCACTTACACCATCCATTACCATTGGAAGTCAACAACTGTTACTGAGGAGGAGGCAGAGGTAAAGTGAAGATGGTACATTACAGTATATAAATTAACTTAATCAACAACACACCTCAATAATAATATTAAAATTCACGTATTTGTTAAACGCAATACGAATTTATGATAAATGCATATTCTGAATGCTTATAGTACAAATTTAAATTCAGTTTGATGTCGGTAAGATAAAACATCTTATTTACCGCATACTATGGAGAAAAATATTTACAATTAAACAAAATTGATGTATTAATGTCCTGTATATATATTAAGAACGACATACTTGTAACCTTATGTTTAAGTGCAACCACATTTAAAAAGAAAACTACGTGTTTATTAAATGAAATACTGTATATAGCAAACATTTGATATAATTACACGTAGAAGCGTGTGAGCGTCTCTTTACCTTGAGCGTCTAGGAACTGGTTTTAATTGTAACACTCATTTACACTGAAGTGTTGTAACTAAGTTTTCTGAGTTTTGACTAATTTTAAACAAAGTTTTTCTAAGTATTTTATATTCACATTCTCCTAGTGTTAAAAAGGCAGTACGTGAATCACATAAAATAAAAACCTGTAAAAGTAATTCGGCCTCATTTTGATTTTGTCAAATTAGAATTTAAAGTACTTGTTTATCAGTACTTTACTTTACTTTATTGCTATTATGCAGCCTACTCAATGTAATGAATTCGTTACTGGTTGATATTTCACATTAAGTAGTATATGTACTGTGTTTAAATAATTGTAGAAGAAAAATTGCATAATGATTTAACTTATGCAGATAATGCTGTCTCTTTTGCTACATCTACCATAGTTTTACACTATAATGTACTTAATATTTGGTTTCGACACAAAATTATGTTTTCTTTACATTCGGCTTGGTTAAAACACTACATTACGTTTTAGAGAACACAAACTTACCTGACATAACACCCTCAAAATTTTTGTCACACAAAGGAGTGCGTATACTGCTTGCGTTCCTTTATCATTTCAGCTGTCTTTGAATTAAAAACCTGTTCGATGAGGCAAGATTCTCTTTTCCTCCTAAAATTTGGCGAGAATAGTACTTATCACAATTAAAGTATTTTTATGACATTACAGAACAATCAACGTGTTTCTCGAATGTTCCAAAAGAATCTGGCTGTAACGTTATGTGCGTACGTGATTTCAACATGCATTCGCGAGACTTTTCTAGACGCCGCATGCCGCGCGGAATGTGTCAAGGCCGCAATCAATTACATCGTAGTGTAGAGCTAATGCGTAGTATGTGGGATTTTCTGGATTTTCGGCGGAGTATAAATACCAGTACTCAGCGACGCTCAGTTAGTCTGAGTTCCGATTTATTGGAATGCGGTTCGTAGTATTATAGTTCACAGTTATTGTCGGGCGATTACTTTGTGCGTTTAAGTGACGATTTACATAGTGCGGTTTGAAGTATTGTAGCAAAGTATAATGTATTCTATAATTGTCCGATTCTCTATTAGTGGACCTTTTTATTGGGTGCGAATAATTTCTATTTGATTTGTTATAAGAGACTATCTTGTCAATTATAAACTGTTTAATTGTGATAATTAAAGTTGGTAATTAGTGACGTAATTAGTGTCTTGTAATTAGTTTTCCAGTGTACTTACGACGATTAGTTATACCGTCGTCACAGTATTATTAATATATTAAGACAGCTGTATTACGTTTTGTCTTGTAGTGCTTGAAATAAAGTTTCTGAAGTAGGAAGTACAAGTTCAACAGGTTTGCGTGCAAGAGGATGCTTCTAATACCATTAGGGTAACTGCAAGGTTTGTTATTTCTTGTGTATTTATCAAGACACGACACGCAAAGCGTACAGTATTGACAATAACGTAAGCTTGTTCAGTAGAATCTGACACGTGTTTATCGGAAAAAAGAAAGTATATTAGTTTGGTAAATGGGAACCAAGGGCCAAAGGTGTAACAACCATTTCGTACATGTAACCAAATTAATTTGTTACACAGAAGCCTATGTTACTAGCCATTACGCGCACAAAGTCTGGATCATCATGCATAGGTACTTTACTACAGATATAACAGTATGAGAAATGAAAATAACCACATAAGAACAATATTCTTTTCAAATTTTTTAACTTTATTCATTGGTTAGAGCAACAATACAGCAACTTTATTATATATAGTTGTTAGGAGGATATTTATAAGGATATTTTACATAAGTATAAACGTCAAACAAGAACACATATACACTCGGTTAACGCTTTCCAAGCTACTGCTGAAAGAGTGTCTAGTCGCTGCTGTCATTAACTAGTAATTACACTCACGAACAGATCTTGTTCAGTATAGTAAATCACAAGGTACGTATAATGAAGGTTTTCTTTTAATGTCAAAAGGTCGGCACACCGAACTTCAGTTGGCATCTAACCTACAAAACTTCATGAAAATTTTCTTGCTTACAAAAAGTCTTGCCATGTAAATTTTATATTATTGGTTGTTTCAACATTACGACATAATTTTGTTTGCAAAACGATACACTGTTATCTGTACGCTCGTGTCTTCTAGCATAGTCTCTTCCATGATTCTTTCCAATCCGGTTTACATAAACTTTTATTTCGTTGCCTGAATATTGAACACATCTAAATGAACATTGTAGGGTGTAAACGTAGTTAGAAAACACCCGTTTTAAATATAAAAGTAAAGTAAACTTAGGATTCTTTTTTTAGTTATAGTAAATACCTAAGTGGTCACTTGACAAAAAGTAACCTTCAATTACGTAGTGACTGTTAATTAGTAAATAATGCAAGCTTTAGTGATGTTTAGTTATTGAATTCATTGGTTTCAAAATACAGTAATCCTCCGTAATAAGGGACTATATGCTGTCCAGGCAGTGAAGGCGGCTGGAGGGTTAGGAGACCCTTGGCTCACGCACGCACACTGGCAGGCCGCCTAACAATAGACGGGGGACGGCACTTGACCTGTGCTTCTGTCTTTTTAAATACAGTTTACTATAATAAATTAAATTTTGTTATTCTGCTTAATCTTATAGTTTTGGTCGTTCCATTTAATTCAGACTGTGATTTCATTTAAAATAAGTCCAAACACGAAGTTTGTACGACGATTTTCAAATGTTTTACTCTTATTTGTTTATTTTGAAATATTGTGATTGCTAAACTTCTGAGAATTATTTACGCGACTGTTATTAAAAAAATTGTATTATTAAAAACTAAGATTCTGATCATTTAATTTACTTTTCAACTATTTTTCTGATACACTCCCTTTGGATGCCAGAAGCCGGTTAAATGGCCCTATGGTTCATTGTTGGAACTGCTAGCGGCCGATTAAATCGGCCCGTCAAATGACACTGAGAACTGCCAGCGGCCGATCTCGCTGGCTTTTTGTATATTCATCGTAGCGGATGCATTACTTTTAGTATATTTTTATACTACACGTAAAATTAATTCTAAATAGTTAGGCTACTTTACTTTTTTTATACAAGGCTTTAAACTCGAGCTCAAAATTCAACTAAGTATATACTCGGAATTTTAAAATACATAACTTTCTCTCTGCGTTCAAAACTCTGATGCTTATTTTGCAGGCTTGAGACTGCCGATGGCCGCATTAAAAGTTATATACAAGTTTATCAATATTTACAAATTTACAACAATTAAAAATCAAAATTCTAATAAAATATTTACAAAATGTAGCAATTTTGTTGTTTTGCTAAATGTAGCTTGGGTTGAGTGCAACTTTATACTATAGGTGCACAACCAAAATCGTCTTCATCAGTGGTGTCGTCATATCCATCCTCATCGGAGTCATCAGGTGCTAAGTTTACAATCAGTTCCTGAACACTTGCTTCATTTAACCCCTCGTTCCTCCAGTCTTCATCAATCAACTTCTGTACATGGTCGACGTATTTAGTCCACATGTCGGAAGTAAAGTTGACAACAGATTCTCTAAATCGGTTTTCAATATCTGCCAGTTTAAAGGTTGTATTCCTAACCTTTACGTAATTTTTTAGATTCGCCCAAACCACGTCTCTCTTGCATGTTACTGAAATCTGTAATACCGGTAATTATTTTCCAAATTACGTGATACAATAATACACATTTAATTCCTGACGCGCTACCTCGTCCTCTCAAGTTATAGTTAAAGTTTAATAACATGGACAGTAAATTTTTAATATATTTACATAGATACATATCACATTTCATTTTGTGTGTCTGTAAAACAATAATATATAATATTTTTATAATAAATAACATTTTTAAAAGTTCGTGCTAGTAAAAAGACAAACAATTATTTCGATAACGTATAACAACTATTATTTCATATACTGTTTATTTGAAATAAAAATATGAGGTTTGAAAATAATCTTTATATCTATATATTAAAATCTGTTACATATGTTGATTAAATTTTTCAGTATTATAACAATAAAGAGGTGGGTCGTCAATCTGCTCTTTATCGAGTATCACAATTGGTGAATCGGAAAAAAAAATTAAAGGGAGTGTCACAGAAAAATAGTTGAAAAATAACTAAGATGATCAGTAACTTAGTTTTTAATAATCATAATTTTTAATAATAGTCGCTTAGATGGTGTTCTAAAGTTTAACAATAATTAACAATAGTTTAAAATAAACAAATAAATGTAAAACATTTGAATATCGCCATAAAAACTTCGTGTTTGGACTTATTTTAAATGAAATTACAGTCTGAATTCAATGGAACAATCAAAATTAAAAGTTTAAGCACGACAATAAAATTTAATTTATTGTAGTGGACTGTAACTAAAAAGACAGCAGCGCAGGTCAAAGGCCTGTCCCTGTCTATTGTTAGGCGGCCTGTCAGTGTGTGTGTGTGTGTGTGTGTGTGAGGGTCTCCTAACCCTCCAGCCGCTTTCACTGCCTGGACAGCGTATAATAGGAGCCCCGATGTTCCCGTTATATTGAAAGACCGTTTTACCTGTAATAATGGATAGTAATCCCCTGCAACTAATAATGGGGATATATTTAAACTACTCATTTAAGCTACGTGCGTAAAAATATAAACTATTTATTTTACTATATTCATATAAAATAGATACTGTAGAGCAGTACAGCAATTAAAGACATCTATACTTTATACAAAATGCTATATACATAATTGTAATACAAACGTAGTCTGCTGTAAAAAACAGTTTATATTTTGAACAAAATGTTCATAATTACAGTAAAAGCTTCGTCCAACGTCTATCTCCTACATGAACAAGACGGCTATTGGCCAGATTTCTATACTTACTGGGTTAAAAAATTGCTCATTTTCTTAGAAAAGTTTTTATAGTTAAGTTCTTTAGTCAATAGCCCATGCAAGTATTGCAAGTATTCATAATATAGCGACAGGTTTTAATTATTTGATTGAGTAATACAGTTTAAGTGGTCTTTACTTTGCTCACTTTAAATTTTTATGCCTCATCCTCTTTGGTTTTTCAAAATTCCATGTACGTCTTATAAGCGGTGGTTCGTTTTGGCGGGATCCGTTATAACGAGAGATTACTGTATTTCTGTTGCTGATTTTATAAAACATATGTCGTTATGAGCAATTAAATACAGAAATAATTAATAGGCTTACACATTGCAGTGAGTGTTTTTGTGTGAGTGTAAATTGTAAAAACGTGTAAATGCGTAAATTATTAGTAAATGTGTTTATACGAAAAAATCACATACGCGGGCGCGAATGCACAGATTCTTACTTCCACGAGATAGGCAACCTGCGGGACGTAGAGTCATCCTGTCTGCGGGACAGGATTATGGTACCAATGCCAATACAAGGTAGTGGCATTGATGGCGTTCCAAAGTGTCTGTGCAATTTTTCTCGATGTTTCACCCGGAAAATGTTAGATTATGCTCTTGCCTTTGCGAGGTATGGATATAAATGCCAACACCGGCCAAGTTCAGTCATCACCTATAATATTTACGTGCGTTATCGAAGTTGTCATTGAGACTTGCTATTTAGTGTAAAGTGTTGATTTTCTATTATTCAGTACAATAGTTTAATAAAGTGAACTTTATATTAGTTGCATTACTGTGGGGTTGTGTATACGGGTGCGTTTGTGTTATTTTTAACTGTAATTAAAATTGTAATTAGAGATTTCATTTGATGTCAACTATTTTATTTCATTTATTCAGCACAATGACCCATCCGACCGTCACAAGAATATAATTATTTTAATATTTTCTTTTAGACTCTCAACAAGGAATTATACTTCACACAACTTGATGTTCATCGTAAAGCCAATGTTGAAGTATTTTTGTTTTATTCATATAAGGCTAATAATGAAAATAAATTTTCTCTAAAAGTTGACAAAAATATTTAAAACGTATGTAGACTTAATAACAGAACTTCACAAAGTCTTTTGTCATCAGACGATAACAGAAAATCCGTTTTTATGAAACTACTTGTGGCCCGGAAATTTTTATTTGATAGTCAGACGTAGAAACTGCCCAAGTGAGAAGATGTTTAGGGGTCGGGAAACGTGAGAGAATTATGTAAATAATGCCTCACGAGGACGTTCTGAAATCAGTGGTCTTTTCATTCTCCAAGTCTAAGATCGCCGTTTCACATTAAAAAGAATTATAAGTACGTAGTTATTGAATTTATTAATTATATTAAAAACAGCCTGAAATTTAGGAATACTAGTAAGGTATAACAATACGAAATAATTATTAAAATTTCTGTACGTCAAAACGACAAGCTTTTATGTAGCGCTTATTTTTAGAATGGAATGTACGTATTCATGGAAGGAAAATATAATACGAACTTTTCGCAATATCTGTTATTAAATTCCAATGTCGGTACCTCAGTAATTCACTTAAAGTGTATGTCAGAACATACCGATAAAAAGGTTTACTGCAGCTAATGCACTTTATATTCAGTTGAAACCATATAACAACGGAAGGAGACATTCTCGGTGTCCTCGTGTTTTACGACCAATGAATAACTTAAGTGTTGATGCTTCGAACGCTTGTGAAGCTATTTCAATATGTAACCTGCTTTCTATTCCTTGTTTCACTACTAACTTAGAAAGGTATTATAAGAATTCCCCTTTTTCGTTATTTTTATTATTCCCTTTGTCTGCTAAAGACATCTCGTGAATTGGTATTATATATATTTATTTTTTTATGCGCGCGCGTGTTTTTTTTTGGGGAGTGACATGGATTAAGATGGAATAAATAATATAAATTTAAAAAAAATTCCCTTTCTTCACTTTCATGATATTATAGACCGTATTAATAACTATATACTTTATGCGTGTGTGTGTGGAATCAATGTTATCAAATCATTATCCTAAAAGGGCGATGCTCTAAATAAAATGCGATTAACGCCTCCTCACCGCTGCAGGGTGATTAAGTCAATTTAGAATCTCGACGGTAGGCTTCGTTTCACCACCATTTTTAAAACCAATAATAGCCTTTGGAATTCGGTTCGCCAGGCTGTTCACACACAAGTAGAGTCAAGGACGGGTGTATATAAATTGATGTGTAATGATTGTGAATGTTTCTATATTGGTCAAACGGGGAGACATTTTATTAAAAGATTTCGGGAACACACTCCATATAATCTCATCAATAAAGGTGTTTCTATAGATATAATTTCACACGAAATTTAATTACATGCAACCATTCGTACACGAATTTTAATACGAACTTAATACCCTTACATTATTGTAGTAAGGGTCGTTATATGGATGCATGGGAAGAATTTGAAATCTATAGTGGACATAATAACCCAGTTACTCATGATGGCATTCTTAACGATAAATTAGATTTCAAATCAAACCCGTTATATGACACCGCGCTACAATCGATTATGAGATAACACACGGCGAGACACGCGTTTGCTCAGTGTCCAGTGGGCCTCGCGCAGTGCACTGTGTCGGACGCTTGTACAAGTTTTACAATTATACATATGTGTGTTTTTTGTGAATTTTAATATTTGATGATCTCCTTGTAAGTGATAACTATCTGATGAAGGGTCATATGACTCGAAACGCGTCATAAATATACAACTTGAAGTCACTGGACGTTTTCAATAAGGTAAATTATTTAGACTTCGCATGTTGCGAATACAGTTCAAATAAGAACAAAAAAAAGTAAACGAATCTGTAAAGGGACGCTTAACAAAATGTGACAATCCAAATCGTGTACAGAATTGTCGAAACATGATTCTTGCGCCCGACAGTATAAATAAGCGAGGATCGCCAGCCTCACTCTCAGTCTACTAGAACCCATCTGCAGCCGAAGGCTGTGTCCGACAGCGTATCATCCAAGGTCGATACCCCAGCGGTACAGAGGAGCCATCGGGTATGGACCAGGAGGATCAGACGACGGATTCCAGGAGGAACAGAGGACAACGGAGGATCAACGCTGTACAAGGACACAAGACTCAGGATCATAACGAGGAGTACCAGAGTATCACCTCATCAATAATAAGGTGACACAAAACCATATTACTCGTCAACATGGTTCATGAACAACATTAAAAAGAAAGAATATAAAAAAAAATAAAAAGAGAATATGAGAGACTCTATATATACTAATTTTTGTAAATATTAATAATTTTAAATTTTATATTGTTAAATTAAAGTAAGAGAATGTACAATTTTTATAATTATTAAAATGATACAAATAACAGTACTTGCAATAACACATAGAGTCATTTATAAAGTAATAATAACGTCATAACATAACTTGCAAAATTTTAATTATTTTTCAGTAATATAATATTTTATTACTTTTGTAGTTGATCGATAATTCTTTGATATTTGATTGATATTTACGTACACAAAGTAAAGCACTGATTAAAAGAAGTAATTCAAAATAAATGCATTTTTTTAAAAGAATATCTGAGCAAGTCGAGAGCACATTTTACATCATATAAACTTTATGTCACGTCATATTTATTCATGTTTATGTTTATATGTGAATGTATAATTGTGTTTAAAATTTATGAATATTTAGGTAAGGATACTTGTATAGTTACAATAATTATGTGTATGCGGAGCACACATAAAAGAGGAAAACACATTATGCTAATAATTCTGATGAATTTTAATTCATAATTTGAAATTTTTATTTAATAAAAATTCAATGATTTTCCACATTCAATATGATAAGAAGTGTTATTAAAAAAAAAAACCTTTACACCTTTTCTCGTTAGAGCGTATTGTACCTATAATGTAGTGTATTCAATAAAAAGCGTGTAGTGTATTATAAAAGTGTATATATTTTGTTGATTGTAAGAATATTGATAAATAAATTATTAAGATTTTATTTAACTAACGGATCAAAAACGGTAGATTGTAAAAATATTGGTAAATAGATTATTATGTATATCAAATGCTCCGCCCATTTGTGTCAGTGACAATGCTAGTATAAGTATTTATTGGCTTCAAAAATTGATAAATTCGCACATTTTCTACGGCGTAGAATGGCCTTACTCACTTCTGATGTCCAGCCATATAGACTAACTGAGCATGAAGTTACGTGTAACAAATGAAAACAGCAAAATGCAACAGCAAATATCACACACTAGTTCTAAACGATTTTACGTTACATTTAATACCAACTCAGACGTTTATTTCTGGAAAGACGATCATTAATGCATATTTAAAGTCACGTATTTATAAAAACTCTTTTGGAGTAGGTGGAATCCACTCTTTCTTCATGTAGCCTACATGAATGAGCATGTTATGTAAACAACCTCACGAACAAAGTTACCTTTTTTTAAATATCTTTATTCCTATTATTAAAGTTTACAATGTTTATTACATTCATACCACTAGGAATTACCTGCTCACCACATACTGTGACCAATGGCAAGTTAAGTTTACTAATGTCCTTGCGATATATTTAATGCAACAGAAACAATAAACAATCTTTCATAGGCTCTTTGTCACAGGACCGACAATTTTGTCACAGGACCGATTAGCTCTTTGTCACAGGACCGATTAGCTCTTTGTCGCAGGACCGACAATTTTGTCACAGAACCGATTAGCTCTTTGTCACAGGACCTATAATTTTGTCACAGGACCGATTAGCTCTTTGACACAGGACCGACAATTTTGTCACAGGACCGATTAGCTCTTTGTCACAGGACCGACAATTTTGTCACACGACAGATTAGCTATTTGTCACAGGACCAACAATTTCGTCACACCTTTATTGTGTAGTCACTGAAACCGTATACAGACTGTACTAAATTTTAATATACATACTAAAACATATATCCTTAACACTTCAAAATTAACCCCAACTGAAATAACCCGTCTTAACCTTAATTCACACCAGTGATTACAACTAAGATATAGTGTTAAAAATTATTATTAACCTAATAATTATGTTACAAATAAAATACAAACACAAATTAAATTTGTGCTGTTAATGACAGCATTCCGTGTGGGTAAAATTATTAGTAACGATAGAAGTTATTATTGTTTAACTGTAAATAGGTTATGTATTTTGTAATACTGTACTGGTGGCACAACACTCACGGTGCAATGTCTCTTGGGAAATTCAATTTGCCTCGTTTCAACACTGTATTACGATTACAACATAATTATAAGTTCACCAACTGTAATAAATAATTTTCTTTGTTATGGTAAGGTTACAAAGGCACTCTCTGCCCTGTAAACATTCACAGATTCTCTACGCGCGTGTAGCGTGGCCGTCGTATATTGATTCTGAATCGCGTAAGAGAAAAACAGGTCGTAAATGTTAATTTAAACTTTTTCAAGTTAATAAAATTCAGGACGCCGTAATGTTGGCGAACTCGATAACTTTCTTCTTTAGCTGACCTCTCTCTTCCGCAGTATCAAAGATCCGTTGTAACTGAATTATAATTTGACGGAGAAGGCGTAAGCAAGGTCAAACACTGATGCTTTATTGACTTGTATATAAACTTCATATCAGTTGTGCGAATAAATTGGATGTAAATTTCAAATAATATTGTGTTATAACTTCTATTTTTAAATAATAGTTATATAACAGCTAAATGTAAATAAAATAGTCTGAGGAATGTATTGCTTATTCCTTAATATATAAATCATTGAATGTAGGTTTCAGAAAATATTATAAATGATTTAAGCTTGCCATGTACATTTGTGTGCAGCTGATGGGAATAACACAAAACCACGCAAAAACAAGAATTCACGATCAGTAATAAAGTAAAATAAGATTAAGATTGCTTATTCTTAATTTATTCTGAAATTTGATTTTAATAAAGCTACTAGTGAGAAGTTAACACGAACTTCTGTAACAAAAATATGAACTCAGTATAGGTGTGTGTAACTACGTATGGAGGGAACACTGCTTAAATCAGTGCACCAATTACGTATCACATATAGTGGATGCAACTAATATTATACTAATGCACACACGTTTTCTAATTTGAAGAATCGTTTCTCACGTATTGTGTAAAATAGTGTTCCCTCCCCTCACAATCCATCGCTCTCTCTCTTTCTTCCACTATCTTTACATTTCACAGTGGCATAGACAATGCATTTCGTTCTTGAGTTTAGATTTTTTTTTGCATAAAAATGCAGAGATAAACAAAAATCCTTCCTTTCAGCTTTTTTTGTACCTAAAGGTGTAAGAGTGGACACGCATATGTTACATTTATAGCTATCTGGAAAGCAGTCATAGAAATCAGTTCACCATAAAGTTCTTCTGCTGTGATTGCCCCGTACGGTCTTAAGACTACGCGTAAACGTAACGTCGGTCACATTTGAAGATTTTTTTGGAGATTTTGTTTAAAACATTTGTAATAAAACACTAAACCAAAACACGGGAATATCACGTGGAACCGTTTACCACGTGTGCTTATCCATAGGCTTAAGTATAAAAGTTTCCGATGTAAGAAAAAACTTTTTAATGTAGCAACACTTTAAGCTTCTGTTAAATAATTACTGCATTGTACAGAGTTGATTACATTACTGGCGGAATGACCATTCGAACGCTACCAACTTTGTACTAGCCGGAACCATCCGTGAACCACTAGGCAACTTGAAACGCTAACAGGAAAAAATTCCATGCTCGCAGGTCGGCTCAAGCATACCGCAATTAGAAATGTTCGCACTCGCGTAACGAATTAGCCTTACTATTTATTTCGAATTATCTACTGGAATTTTATTACGAAAAGTTTTGAATTTTTGACATTCGCTTGTATTTTTTTTTATCTTCTTTTGGTGGTTTAAACCAAACGCCTTCTTCTGCGCCTTTAGAAAATATTGACTTATATTTCATACTTTGAAATGCATATTCGTGATCCTTATTAGAGTCGGCATAACTACATGAATATAAGTGCCTGCATTTATTTCTCTCCAGATTTTCAATATTCTAGCGTAGTAGAACACGGCAGATAATTAGATAACCCCACGAGCTTATTCTCGAGGCATCTATAGTTGTCTGTTGTTTTAAGCCCTGGCAAATTTCACGTCCATGTAAGCTTTAAAGTAAAATAAAATTGAGACAATTGTACATTTTAAATTAACGTAACGTAGAGATTAGACCATAGGATTTTAACAGTTATATAAGATTGCCTCGGAAATTAAAATGGTTTCTTTCGCAATTGGTCGGTATACAAATTGTTTGTCACAGAGATGATGCCAACGGGTTTTGTATACGCATATCCTAAGTTACCCTACATGCTTCTCTCATAGATTCAGTATTTCGTTTTATTTGCCAACCACTCGAAACAGGAGTACATAATGAATCATATCAAAATTATTTTAACTTTACACTTAATTTTCAATGTGGGCAGGTGAATTAAACTGTTATTTATAAATAGACAGTAAGGAATATAACATCGAGTTATAAGATTATATTTTGCAAAAATTAACTACTAAGGGTTTTTCTAATTTGGCTGACCGAGGTTAGAACTTGGTTTATGTCTCGGATATGTACAACAGTTATTATTATACTTTTTTATAAAGAATTCAAATATATTCTCACAAAAACATTAAATTTGTTTCCAAAGCTGCCAGTTGTTTCAGTACTGACTGCACCTTGGTACCGACTGGACAACAAATATTTTTGAATCGTTGTCACAAATGTATTAAAATTATGCCTATAGCATGTATACTTATGCGCCGCCAAGCGGCAGTTCTACGTACTTGCCAGAGCATTACGTACTACGAGGCCATTCGCTGTGTACAAGCGCAAAAAAACGGTAAAAATTATTAATTATTATTTGGGAAGCTATAAAAGAACAAACGTTTTCACTAGCTGATAGACAATGAAAATACGAGTATTAAAAAAAACCTTTGTCCTGTGATGTAAGGGTGATGACTGGACACAATTTTGAGAAATTTCCCTTTTCAAATTTAAAAATTTATTGTGACTGAATGACAAAATATTTCGGGATAAAAATTAATATAGAAATTCGCCTATTGGAATACTATATTCTAAAATTATTTTATGAAGAAAAAGTCATTATTTCACTCATTATTAAAGGAAATTTGAAAATGCACATTTTTGCAAGTTTAAATTATTTAAAGGCAATTTAAAAAAAAATGTACGACTAACACAGATCGATAGGAAATTTTCCGGGGAACAAGCTGGAATTTGGGAATTTTTTTTCTGATTTGGTGAAGTTATCATCGGAAAAATTGAAGAAAACTTTAGTGACTCGCGCTACGCTGTTTGCCGGTAGTGAAAAGTCGGGGAAATGGGGTCCGAATTCTGGAAGTTGGATAAACCTTTAGGTAAACACTAAACCTATCGTTTAAAAAAAATCACCTCGAAAGATGCTGTTTCTGGAAATTTTTTATTTTTAAATTAGTTTTACTCTGCTACTACTGGATACTCGAACTTAACAAAATGTTTCGTCTTTTACCAATTGAAGTCGCACACAAACTAAGAACAATGTAACATATCAAGCTACTTAAGGGTCAGCCTGTTCTACATAAGGCCTATGAAAATGATGAAACCAATATAACAGTAAAATCCTCTGAATACACCTACTCGAATTACGAATAAGAAAACCAACGAGTCAATTCTGCTAGAGAGGGTAGAAATACTTTCTTTTGTGTAATATAACTTTTTGTAATTGGTATTTTTTTAATTGATTCGAAAAAACATTATACACAACTAAGAGCCTTGAAATAATCTTTATTTTCTTGATAACATATTTGATTAGGACTGAGAAACCTGATGTTGAATTCACCCACAAAAATTTGAGTTTGTTCAGAGAAAATATCTCAATTTTATCCTTCCATATTTAGGAATACTAAACACCCGTTTACAATATTTTGATATAACAGGTAAAATTACAATCAGAAATTGTCAGCACAAGTTATTGATCATAAATATATAATACAGGAGAAATGTTTCTACTCAACACGCTTTCTCTTAAATAATGGTAGGGGAAGTTCGTATGGTATCGGACAGCGGCTGGTATCGGACAAGTACGGTTTCTCAGTTTTGTCGCATGAAGCAGCACCTGCTTAGCAAGTAGGAAACTTGTTTCTAAGTGAGAAGTGCACGTTCGCCATTCTGAGTTGAGCAGTTGAGCCGTTAGCGAGTGTTTGTAATTTTTGTTATTTGTGTGTTGTGTTTGCCTGCACGGAGTTAACTTATCACAGTAACTACACCAACGAGAATAAGTTGAATTCAGTTTTAATTACACCAATAGAAACATCATATTTTATTCTGTATACCGCGTGCTTAAAATGTCACTTATGTCTACGCTGCCAACTGTAGACGTTGTTTTCCCTTTGTGTGTCATTCGGGTGGTTTCGGACACTAATCTAACGGGCGGTATCCGACATAAAAATTTCTTATCCTATCGTGCGTACTGATGGCTGCGTTCTTTTTCAGGAAATGGTGGGATCGAAAAGAGGCAATTGGGAAGAAAGTAATATGATATTAGCAATAAATAAAGTCAGGAACAAGGAAATGTCCATAAGACAGGCCAGTGATCATTTTTCGGTTCCTAAAAGTTCGTTAGGTGACAGACTAAAAGCTCTTGCAGCCGGTAAAGAAGTAAAGTTACGACCTTGTGTAGACAACAGTGGCACATTTCAGAAAACATTTACTAATGACCAAGATACTGAATTATATAACCACATAAAAGCATTGGATAGTCAACTCATGCCCCTAAACAAAAAAGAATTTTTGAAACTAGCTTATAATTTTTGCTGAACGACTAAAAATTAATCACCGATGTAACAAAACAACACTGTAGGCAGGAAAAGATTGTTATTATGAGTTTATGAAACGACACCGAGATCTGAGTTTAAGAACTGCAGAATCAATGAGTTTGCAGCGTTCAGCAGGCTTTAACAGGGAACAGGTCGACTTGTATTTTAACAAGTTAACTGAACTGATGGAAAAGTATTCATTTAGTCCATCAATTAAGTTAAAATAGTTGTAGCGTAGTTTTGTTTATTTAAAAAATTGTAACTGATTGTATGATTTAAGATTTGTTAAGAAAAGAATCACTGTCCGATACCACCCTCCCTCCAATTTTGAAAATTACTGAAATGTAATGATTCATTTCATTTTCAATATCTTGTCTCTTCATATTTTTGTAATAAAATAAGTTGTGTAAACATTGAGCAGCAGTATTAAAGTTTATAAAAAATTGTGTTTAATTATGCTTTCATAATCCTAAAAAAAATTTGAAAATAAAATAAGGTGTCCGATACCGCCCGACCTTCCGCTAAATAAATTTATAAATTTTCTGTGTCTTTAAATTACTTACGTGTTTCTGTATTAATGATTAGTTTAAATTATTAATGTAATAATTGTGTGCGATATTTAAAAATGTAGAGACTCTTTTGTAAAAATTACTTTTTGGTAAAAAATTACTTTCTTACTTTTGATAAGAAAAACTTATTTGATCTGAAATACGTTGTACTGATTTATGTGTTTTCTAAATGCTCACTATGGAATGAAGAAGGGGGTTTGTTTTACAATACTCTCAATATCTATGTTAATGTAAACAAGATTGATTCCTTTGAACATTCAAATTAGCTAACAGACGCGTTAAACATATATTATATTGTTCGACTATCAAAGGAAACATACGCACATTTCTTGTTTGCACAACGGTGGCAAAACTAATTATGAGTGAGAGAACGAGGAACGTGCAGCAACAGAAGTCAGGTTTGTTATTTACGTAACAGCGTGCCTACACAAACGCCTTTTCACTTCCAATCAGTGACGTATTTCCTTTGAAAATGTATTCTAATATTATATATATCTACAATGAAAACTACGCGTAATTTATTAGAAATATTTTTATGCTTCGTTATTTTGCATACACTCTTCACCTAGTTAATAATTATTTTTTTCTTATTTAGCAAAATTCTTTTTTATATCTAATTGGAAATGAATATATCTACATTTATACGCGTTATGCTAGAATGTAAACTGTAAGAAATGGAAAGAGACAACAAATTTACTATCATGATTAGAGATAACTAATTGTACAATAATGTTGGTCTTTAATGTGGGAATTATATTAATGGAAGGTTGGCTAATCTGATCATAATCTCATTCCGCTTGCTATTGCAAGCTAACACAGTGCTCTGAGCGTTCGAATACAACAGACGTTACTTACGCTTGTTGCGTTCGCCTGTCGTCTTAATTATTTTCATGTCACGACTTATTATGTAGGCCTTAGGCCTAAATCATTTCATGTATTTTTCGAGCGTTGCATAATTGCGTCTCATTTCTATAATGTAAATTTTTCTTTCTAATGTGATTTTCTCAGACGTCATGATGCGTAGAAGGCTTAGCTAACCTTCTTGAAATCTAAATTCATCTGTACCATTTACGTACAATAAATGTATTAAATTACAGTCCGCTTATCCACAATTATTTTCACCATCCTGGCCAATTTAACTCTACGACATTATTAAAATGATCAACCAAGGAATCTACACTTCAAATTTTTAGTTCAACAAAATATTAATCAAACACAATTCTTAACAACTAATACTATAGAGATAACTAGGCTACTATCATGTGCAAGTATGAAGACTCTGCATTTCCTCAGCCAAATATTACATAGGAATGGAAGTGAAAGAATATAAAACCGAAGTAGATAGAAAAAGGAATAGATGTCCCTCTCCGATACGACTTATTGACAAAATTAAAATATTATCGAATTTGATAATGGAAGATGTTATGAGAACAGATTGAGAGATAAGGAGATTTATAACATCATTTGCTACGATCGTTATAAAGTAACACGACATTAGGACACTTACAACAAGAAAGGAAAAGAAGAAAAATACTCTTCTTCTTCTTCTTCTTCTTCTTCTTCTTCTTCTTCTTCTTCTTCTTCTTCTTCTTCTTCTTCTTCTTCTTCTTCTTCTTCTTCTTCTTCTTCTTCTTCTTCTTCTTCTTCTAGATTAGGCTCTCAGCCTGTTCCGTTTTCACAGCCTCTCCAAGAGGCTTATACTGGATTATCTTTTCTGATATCCTCGATTCAACCAATTCTATTTCATGTGAAGATTATGAGAAGTTGTAGTTTCCCTATTAGAGGGTACCATCCTCCAGCTAGGTAGTTAAGTGATGGGGCTGCCACCTTAAGGCTTCCCAACGTGCCTGATTCTCTGTTGGGTGTTCTCCTTTAGCCTTTGAGGATCCCTCCACGCTAAAAGGCAGTGGTGTTGTAATTTTTAATCAAGGTTTTCTTCCTCTGGCCTTTAATGAACCAACGGTGGACTGCAAGGCTGCAGCTAAGAAATTACAATTAAAAAAGTAAGACACCCCAGCTGTCGAGTGGGTTCTGTTGTCCATGACGTGTCCATTCATTAACTAATTATAAATGTATCACTACTGACTCCAATCACTATTTTTTTTAACATGTTAAACTTTTACCTTATAGCCTGAACTAGTCTTTACTTATTATAAGATTCATCAGAGGCCTCTGATACAGCTTGTAATAAGCAAAAACTAGTTCAGGCTATAAGGTAAAAGGTTAACAGTTTAATAATTAAAAATTAGTGATCCGAGTCAAGAGTGATATATTTAAAATTTAAATAATATCTGTTACATTACCTGTTTCTCTTATTCTATCGTTCGACAACCTATCGTACATTGTCTTTCCTAGTACCCTTCGTAATATAGTTATTTCTATAGCTTGTAGTTTTCTTTGAGTTGTTCCTGTATCTGGCTTAGTCTTTGATGCATACGAAATTACTGGACGAATTGCGTTTTTGTAAACCCTAGTTTTTGCTTCTTGTGTGAGGTATTCATTATTCAGAAATTCCTCTTGATTTCATCAATTAATGTACTATTTCTTAATCTGTCCTATTGTTAATTGTAAGCCATGTTCCTACGAAGACTGTCTTCATTAATTGTTCTATTATTCTGTCATTTATCAGAAGATTACATCTTAATGGGTCATGTTAAGTTATAATTGGCTTTGTTTTCTCTTCCGCTATCGTCATGTTGTAGTTATGAAACTTACAATACAGATTAGAAGTAATTATCTGGTTGGTACATCCTCTTCATTCACTTTTTTAAATATTATATATATTAAACTTTCACTGTGAACACTTACTTTTGGTTTTGTTTTCCAGACGTTTCGACGTGGTGTTCTTCTTCCTCAGTAGGATTTAAAATACTCATCTGAGGAATGTATTTTAAATCCCACTGAGGAAGTCGAACACCACGTCGAAACGTCTGGGAAACAAAACCAAAAAGTAAGTGTTCACAGTGAAAGTTTTATATATATATATATAAAAGATTAGAAGTGTTTGCAGGCGGGTCTGAACATAGATGGCTGGCTGCTAATACAACCAGAAAACCCAGATTGCCGTCGACCAGCTACTTCAAGTGATGAGTGTGAATCTATTTGAATTTTCAATATAATTCTGATACGTTTTACTTTTAATTGAAAAAGAATGGCTGAGACACTACATGATTGTAGTTTAGAGTCTAGTCTATGATCTGATTTATGGAAGCAAAAGACATTGCTCGAGGTGAAAATTAAGTGAAATTTATACACGTAGTGATAGACAAAACAACGTTAAAGCAGCGCGAATGTGAGACGAAAACCGAACTATCGTTCAGCGTGAAGACTGTTGTGGAAGACCCAGTGGATTATTAGTGCACACGCTTTTACGCAACTATGCTACAACATTTTTTTTACCAACGGGAAGTCACACAGTAAATTGAATATAACCGTTACTTAAAAAGTAGCCCAACATAAACGAGTACACAAAAACAACCCAAACGTTTTGACAGTTGCAAGTGCATTTGTGAATTGTTCTAGTGTACGGGGAAACGAATTTTTCCTACATTTTGAATACAGCCAAAACAGTCTGTATCCGACCGTATCAAATAAAAACGTTAACAAATATAGTGACGTCATTTATGATTTAGGAGGGTTAAAAATCTTTCCAGTAGTTTTGGCCTTAGTAAAGCAGTGGATATAGCGCTTGATATTATTACATAGGCGTCAGGTACGATTTCCGGGAGCACCAAGATATTGTTACGTAATACGGAACGTTCTACAAGTATCTTGGTTATCTCAGCGGAGCCCAGCTGTAATGTGTGTGTGCGTATATATTGCTGCTACTTTGAGATGAAAGACAATTACGTGACACTTATCACTCGTCAACAATCGAGCCTGTTTCAGACCTCACCGGTCCGCGCGCACTGTGTTCAAGGCCAGACACGACACTGTTTCTAGTGGATTCATGAGCGCCCGTAAGAGGCGATTGTTTAACACGTCATCCAAAAGTGACATCTCATCGGGTTATAAATATAAGCGTCCAGCGACGGTTAGTTCAGTTTACTGCAGGCGATTCGTCAGTGCGGTTCAAGTAGCTATTACTTAAAAGTGAAAATTGTGCGGGACTCTGTTAGTTGACATTATTATTGCGTGTGGACGAATTTAATTTAAATTATTGTACGATTATTGAATTACTGTAATAAAGTTTTGATTACAGACTGTTAATTGTGATAATTAAAGCTGGTTTTTAGTGACTTCATTGGTGTCTTGTATTTTGTTTTCCACTGTACCATACGACGATCAGCGAGATCGTCGTAACAATATCAAGATGTGTTTTCAACCCAGGTTGACTCAGCCTGTAAAAATTATTACCAGATACATCAACCTGTGAGCAATTATAGACGCCTAAAGCGTAATGCTGACGTTCCTTTTACGCCAAACGACTCGAATAAGGCAGCCTACCGTGCCTAACTCCGAGATTGCGTAGATAGAAAACATGTTATTATTGCTATAAGGTAACTCAAGCAGACCTGTCAACAAGGAGTCACCCTGTGCGTACGAACAAGGAGTCATTTATATGGTACTAGACCTGGTCACTACAGCTCTTCTTCGGACGTCCCACATTTCTCTATCCCTTTGGCTTATATTTCAACAAGTACACGTCAACTCAAAAACGTTAGGCTCTTTATTTTAAGTGTTACTGTGTTGTAAGCAATGTATATGCACATTAAACATTATGTTCTCCTCAACCATGGCTTTTGCTTATTTCAACAGTAACCTAGAAACCAAAAACCATTGTCACATACCTCACAAATGAAAACAACACGTATTTTTACTTCGCATTAAGAAATAGGACAATTTGCAATTACTACACTTCTTCATTTCTACATCGTACTATATCGACACAATAGCATATTGAAAACATCGATAATGTACTCCAGGATTTTATATAGTCGATTTTTTTGTAATTATTTGATATTTCGTCTTTAATCCATGTAGGGGAGTGTGGGGTAGCACCGATCAGCGGGTAGCCCCGATCAGGTCGGTAACGAGAGTATAGTACGCTGTAACGATATCTGTTGAATCCTGAACTCTAGCCAGTTGCACAGTGAACTAATTAAAAACGACCGCTAACCATTTCCGCCATTGTACTTACAATGAATTACAGAAGAGTGTTTTAGACAAATTTTTTCTTATTTCTTCACATCTTTAAAGCAACGTAATGATATTTGCACTTAAATTTTGAATTATTTAATTGTACAGATATATTGTTAACGTTTTTAGCATTATTTGAATTCGTTATTTACGGTTTTAAACTAATTTACTAAAGTCTCAGGATATAAAACTCAGTAGTATACGCGGTGGTGTAGCAACGATCAGGTGAGTGAGGGAATGACGATCAACTGTACTGAGTTACAACTGTACAACACCATACTGAGTTAAGTACTATTAAATACTAATGTGTTGCCCTTATATGTTCGTGATACTTTCCTAGGTTTTTTTTTGAGTTTTGTACTGATTAATAAAAACTTTTTTTTATTATGGCGTATCTTAATTTAAAAGATACCCTCGGAGTTAAAGATTGTCAATATTAGTGTATTTTGAATGAGAAATTATTATAATGTGTATTATAGGAAAGATTTTTAGTAGGCCTATACGGAGAAAATAAACACACAAAAATTAAATGGCATTATTTCCCATATAAAATACACAGGATATAGTACATTTGCTTATGAACTAAGAAAAAACCTAATTTAAAAATTTATTTTTAGGCTTAGAATGTAGTAAGGACCATTTGTAGATATAAGTAATATTCTAATGTATGTTTTATCAATATATTATTTGCTTTTTACATTGACAATATTTTTTAGAAATATTTTTTTGGTTTTTATTTTTTCCCATTTAATTTTCATAGGAAATGAACTAATCGTCATTACCCCGCGGGTGGGGGAATACCGATCAAAGCCCATTTTTTACTTTTTATGCAATAAGAAAAGCGCCTTTCAACTTTAACACTTACAGTGTATAACTAATAATCTGCTCTGTTATATCAACAATTTTTTAAATTTTTTTTAACGTTTAGCCAATTCTTCAATTTTTTATCGAATTTCTCCCTTAGGTGATCGGGGCTACCCCACTCTCCTCTATATTGGGCTTGAGTAATATATTTGTTTAATTTATTGTTATTGTTGTTTTTATTATTATTTTTGTATATTTTGGAAAAATATTAAGCTGTAGGCATTTTTTGTTAAAATATGTTTCCAAAAAATTAATTAATTGTTTTTTACATTTAATAAATTGGTTATAGGAATGAGTTACATCACATTGTATGGTGTTTTCATCCATCATTTTCTATATAAGTAACTCGACGTTTCTTGCAGTAATTATATAAATTTGTGGTTATTCAATTTCTTTCTTCTGCAAGTAGTATAATTCGTATATTCTTTATATGTAGTATAACATTCGATTATTCGTTAATTTTCTATTAATAGAATTCTTTCGATTGTTATTAATTTACTTAGAAACCTCTGATGATACTGATATTTTTCTGTGAAACGTGCGTCAGGTGTTAAAAAGAATATACGAATTATACTACTTGCAGACGAAAGAAATTGAATAACACCACAAATTTATATATAAACACACACACACACACACACACACACACACACACACACACACACACACACACACACACACACACACACACACACACACACACACACACACACACACACACACAGGTTACAAATACTCGTTTATCTCATTAGCAGCCACTATCCAGATACGGTTTTGTAGTTACACAAATATGCTCTTCTTTACAGAACAGGAAAGAACAATCAGACCAGAAACGCACTGGCAAACGCATTCAGATCTGATTGGCATCTGTCATGATCGGCGATACAGAATATGCCTACTACATTCAAAATTGTTCGCTTCGGGATAACGGGCTTTCACATATTGATACCTAGGGTTCAAAATTATACCAGATAGCGCAACATTTGGTCAAGATATACACCGTCTTCTTCATTAGTATAAATAGTACTTGGAAATATAAATGGTACCGGTGACGTCCAAAAATAATTCTGCATAAACGTTAAACTATTTAAAATGTTCATTCTGCTTTGTAAACCTTCTTCCGGTATGGACCACGTCAAAAACTTCTTGTTCAACAACTTTTCACCCATATCCTAACAATGAGTACCCTCAGTACTATGTAACATAGACCTGAGGATACTTAATGTCATATACAATATATGACTATATATATATATATATATATTGTAACAAATTAATTAATATAATTTTATTTTGTGGAGCCCCACGTTCTTTGGGACGCCAAAATGTAACAAACTAAATTTCTCTGTGTAATTTAATTTGTTATTTTAATTTAACTCATACACTTTATATAACATTACTAACAACGTGTATGTATAATTGGAGTTCAGGTGTAATTATAATAAGAGTAGTCCTTATAGAAATCGTAATATGTTTTCATTTATTACATCAAACAAACATAATAAAAATAATATAATAGTAATATTTACTTCGCCATAAGAAATTCATTATCTATCGTTTCAATGTTTATTTATACATTTATTTATTTATTTGTACATTCATCATAAAAATATAGTTTATATCTTATGTCTTATATTATCAATTCTATATAAAGCATTTCTTATTCATAATATAAAATCTCGACTACTCAGTATGAATGTGTTCTTTATAATTGGTGATATTTATCTTCTTATTCTTTACTTGACATACCTTTTACGACTTTATAATCATTTTAACAAAACTAATTGAGTTTTTTCAATTACTTTACTTTATGTGCTTTCAATAAAAAAGTTAACTTATTAAATCAATGATTAATACTCCAAGCAAGGATTTAATTATCTTTACATTAACTGTTCATTCATTAAAGAAAAAATCATTTTAAAAAATCCTGATTACGATTGAATTACATTCTCTTATCCCTTTCTACATAGTTATTTTTTAATTTTAAAATGTTTTTATCAATGTCTTTCAATGTCTTTATTCTGTGATAATTATAAATTGGTTTTTTGTCACCTCAAATTCTGCAGATTGTCCCATGTCCTCCAGTGATCTGTCGGTCCTCTCCTACTGGATGTCCTCTTGCCTTTTCTGGTTTCACTGGTCGTCCTCCCGTCACTCGTCCTTCATGGTCCATCGGCTGCTGTAGATTGTAATGACGTGTTGCTCTGGATCGGCTGCTGTTGTGATAGAAACAGTCTCTATTGCTCTGCGTATCATTCCTCTGTTAGATGTTCTCTCGCCATCTGTCTAGAGTTGATGTTCGTAATATTAAGTGATTACCTGTATGCGGTCCGCCGTGTGACTTCTCAAACTTATTACGTTACGGGTTTCAAGGCGTATGCCTCATCATCAGACGTTTAAAACCAAAAACACATATCACACAAAACTGCGTTTGTCAAAAAATAAATTTGTCAATATTGCGGCGCACCGCATATAGGTAATCACTTAATATTACATAAAAGTGACTTGGATACCATACGTAACATGAATGTTGATGTTCGTAGTTGTAGACTGTTCGTAGAACTCCGACGATTTTTAGTTACGGTAATTTTTATTTTTTTTATTACTACTTGAAATAAAACATTTTCCGTAATACTTTATAATTTATGATATAGAAATCATGTTGCTGTTAGACATAGCGCCTAACTCTGTCCGAAGTAATTAAAATTTCGCGTCTCAAACGGACATAGCGTACCGCCACGACTGAATACTGTTTGAAGAGAGAGTTTGGCTCTCCTGGGCTCTAATTTATATTCACCAAGAAAACCACACCTGTTGGCTCAGGAATATGCATGTCAAAAACTGCCCACGGCGTCAGTGCCCCCACTCTCGTCTCATTTCACATATTCGCACTTTTTCGCCAATCGCACTGTTTAATGCGGACTTCAAGGTGATCTAATATTGTCTAATTTAATTACACACATGATATGTAATTATCATAACGATCGCATCATTAGTGTAATTATTATGCTTTAAGAATCGCAAAGAATTCCCACTGATTGTCAGAATTACGTAGAATTCGCACTGCACATGTGTCTGATTTTTACGCATTTTTAAAAGTTTTTACACTCTTTCTAATATTTATGGTTTGCTTAAAATTAAATACAATCTTAATTTAGCATTTATTTGGGGTGAGGTTGCAAACTTTCAAGCTGGAACAGGCTTCACGCACACACTCTATTTACTTGTGTACACGCATACAGCGGTAATCGCGTGATGTTTCTTGTTGATTCCTTTTTATAAGCCAGCTTCCAATTTCACACCTGCTCGTCTATTATATATTACTAAAATTAATTTAAATATTTATTTTATTTCATATATGCGGATTACAGCCTATGCTTGTATTGTCTCAATGTATGTGTGTGTGTGTGTGCGTGTGTGAGAGAGAGAGAGGAAAAGTTGTCGTACAGGATATTTTTGATGCTGTCCACACCGGAAGAAGACTTGAAACACATAACGGAAACCGAAAGCATAGTTGAGAATATATTAACAATGTTGTTTTGGATATTTTATTTTTTAAATGAGTTAACCAAAATTATTTTGGCTTAAGTCTATTTTCACAGTTATTATAAATATATTTGCTCTACCCAAATAGAAACGGTTTAAGTATTTTCTGTAAGTAGTAACAGTTTAATGAAGCAGTGCAGAAGAAAACTATTATAAATTTTAATACTGAAGTAGCGTAGCATGTGTATGTGCACATATTTGTTACAAGTCACGCTTTGCTAGTTTCATATCATCACGTATTAGATATCTAAGGTAATTTAGTTACTTTTTGTTCAAAACTACTTAATAGTAATGCACAAACTTTGTCCATTAACAGCAAGTTATAGAAATACGCTGTAAGCGATGTCCTCGTCTCGTATGATTTCTTTCACTTGTTATCTTTTAACGACCACAGTTGCTTCTGTTCCACTGAGATTTATGCAGTTTCTTTGTCACACGCTCTTGTGTTAGTCGCTGTGACCAACTTGAAGAAAAATGGGACACATTTTTTCGTTTATAGTTGTGTGAGTGAATAGGCTTTTGCCGTTTCTATTGTTCATTCGCATTCACTTGTAAAACATATTGTTACGACTGTCTCCCTGATTGTCGTATGTTAGATTGGAAAACAAAATACAAGACATCATTGAAGTCACTAATCACCAGCTTCAATTATTATAATTAACAATTTGTTATCAACAATATAGTCTCGTACAACAATCCAAGTAACAATTGTCCACACGCAATAGTAATTTCAATTGATATAGTCTCGGTCAATAACACTTCGCCACAATACTTCGAACCTCACTTGAATAAATAGCCGCTTAAACTGACTCTAAGCGGCAGCAGTCGTTTCAAGAATAGATTAGCGCAAGTGTTCCCGAATAATCCATAATAGGCATCAACACAACTCGAAAACACTAGAGCGTAATTGATTGCGGACTTGAACACAGTGCGTGCGGACCAGTTAATTGTGGAACAGCCTCGGTGGTTGACGCGTGGTAAGTGTCACGTACGCACACAAATATTACAGCGGGGTTCTGCTGGGATAGCTGAGAAACATTTAGAACGTACTAAAATGGCATAACAATATGTTGATTCCATGACTCCATTAAGCGTGACTTCTGCCGTTCTTAAAACCATACTATGTATTTCAAAGGGCACTAGGTATTCAAACAATACAGACAAATCTGTTACGATTTGCCCAGGAGCCAATAATATTACGAACTTGGCGTCCAGATGTTTCCTCTTCGACCAACTATAGTTGCGCCATGTGAACTGTTTGGCTGTTCCTACACCAAGATATTTCACGCATTCGGTTGTCAGGGCTACGTTTCTTGTTAATTGGTACGATTGATGTTGTATCTTGGCATACTGTGGAAGTGATGTCTGCTGATTTTGTTCCGTTTAGTTGTCCATTTACATTATATAATTTGAAGGTATACTTCGCAGGCTTCCCCATTGAATGAGCGCGTTGAAGTATGACAGAAGATCCACGCGCAGGCGTAATGATTAAATACTCATATTTTATTAAAATCATAACTCATGTTAAATGACTGCATTATACTAACACAATTCAACATTCTAAACCTTGTTTCAAAAAATATACTAACGATAATTTAAGTACAGCCAATACTCGAACATCAGGAAAGGAAGTATATTATCGTGCTCTATGTAATTGCTTTATGTTTCTCAAAGGAGACTAAAGAAAACATGGAAATAAGAAGCATTATAATGAAGGAAGAAGAATAAAATAAAGATAATAAACCAAAATTAAATTTAACAAAATATGTGTCAACGCTTTTGTTGTAAAAAAGGTTACATGAAATGTTTTGTAAACAAGAAGTATGCGTTTTTTACAAAACAGTACATCGTAATTGCACTCGTTTACCTCAAGGGTAGAAGCAATTTTTAATCGATAATAAACTTTTCTCATATAACACTCTACACACTGTCTTCATTCAGTATTCATTTTTTTTTTTTCTTCGACAAAAAATATTTTGGATGTTGATTACTTTGTACGTCACATAATATTTACAAATTAAAAAAACAAAATAATTGTTTTCATGATTATGTTTACATACTTTGTTTACTTTATGCGAGGAGAGGCGTCACACAATTTGTTTAATAGGAACCCTCCCAGGAAATTTGAATATTTCGATGATATCTAAAGTATTGGATGATAGAAATAATTTACTTGTTATCTTAGTAAACAAAATCATCATCATCATACTCAAAGCTTAAACCAAGAATGGTTTGTTCCGGTCTAGAGTAGACAAACATTAGAGCCGGTCACTCCAGCGCTTCCTCGGACGTCCCACACCTCTGCGTCCTGTCGGCTTATAGTTCCATATTTGTTTGGGGGTGCGGCAGTCATCTATTCGGCAAAGATTTTCCCACCAATTCAGCCGATACTGGGTTATCCTGTCGAGTATACTCATATTATTCAGTTCCTGCCGTATATCTGTGTTTCTTCTATGACCATGGAGAGTATACCCTGCCACGGGGCCGAGAAATCTCATTTCAGCCGCTTGGATGAAATGCGTACTCTGTATTGGTCTAGTTAGATATTGTGGGATCCCTTTCCTTGCCATTACTGCCCATAGTTTGCTCCGATTCACTCTGTCAAAAGCCTTCTCGAAGTCGTTGAAAGCTATGCATGTGGGCAGCTGATACTCTCTACGCTTTTCAATGAGCTGGGTTATTGTAAATATACAATCTAAACATGATCTGCTCTTCCTGAAACCGTTCTGTGCCTCTGAAATTATGGCCGAAAGTTGCTCCGTTATCGCATTCAGCCGTGTTCTTAATATAGATGCATATAATTTGTATGAACTATTAAGGAGGCTGACTCCTCTGCAGTTCCTGCAGTAATTAGGATCACCTTTTTTGATTATGGGAATTACCTTTGCAATCCGCCAATCGTCTTGGAACATGACCAATAGTCCATCATAGATTAGTGTACTGCAGCAAGCTGGTGCACACTTTATGGGAAAATATTAATTTAAATTGTAATTTTATTAGAAAAACTTTTGGAATGCAAAAAATTGAACAAAATGGCATACTCTCAAAAAGTTTTACAATTTTAATGTGAACATATTTTAACTTGAAACATTATTTTCTCATTAGACTCTAGCATTGGAATATCATTTGCTTTTAGTTTACAATAAGATATTAGTGTCAGTGTAATGATGAAAATATCGATAAAGCATTAGTAGCTGCATATCAGTCTGCGCTGGATCTCTTGTCTGCAACTAACAAAGTATATCTGTTTACGTAATATAAACATTTAGTCTGTAACACATTAACCGTCTGTACTGTGTAAGCGTTCAACATGACTTTATGTGATTCGCCAAGAGAGGAACGGTATGACATTGAACGGTAATACGTAAAATGTAAAATTTTGTTACACCATCATCCTCAAGGTTTAAACCAAAAATGGTTTCTTCCGGTCTCAAATAGACACGACCTCGGGCGTCCCACACCTCTCCGTCCCCTCGGCTTATAGTTCAATAGTTGTTTGGGGACGCGGCACTAATCCATTCGGCAAAGATGTTCCCACCCATTCAGCCGATACTGGGCGATCCTGTCGAGTTTTCTCCGGCCGTATATCTATGTTTCTTCTATGATCGTGGAGAGTATACCCTTCCACGTGCCTGAGAAATCTCATTTTAGCCGCTCAAATTTTGTTACAAGTTTAAATAATGTTAAAAATTACTTGTCCACTAATAGAAATATGTATTGAATAATCGTCGTATTTCTTCACTTGTAAAATTTTATTGGTCTGGAACTTTTGTGTTAGCGTTTCACTGTCTGTTTGTTTGTTTTAACGTTTGCGTGTTTCAACTGTTTGTTTTAATTGTTTGACCACATTATGTTCACATAAAGGGGCTAAGTTTATGCGGGTAATGTCACTTCAACAGTCTTAGCATTTACTGATAATTTTTATAATATTACAGTCATCTGTTCTTATATTTAAGACTGTATTGTTTATTAACAACGCTTATTTAACGCTTAAAACCTCTAACACACAGTAAATATTATATAGACTCTGTAATAAATTGCAATTATTACTTTAATTATAACTTTATATATTTATAAAAATTATTACAAAGAAAATAGATTTACAGTAATATAGTCCAGCAGACCATCATTCTGTTTAATAATGATTGTAAAATCCAAAGGTGAGAATCTTCTTGTTGTCACTGTTTATCCACTTTACGCCAGAGATTACATATTCCCCTTGTTGTGAGGGGGGGGGAGATGACGAAAATCGGCGACATAGAAATTGAAGTGAGACACCTACCACTCCGATTACTACAAAGAGGGTGATTCCAGTGAGTGACGCGACTTACTCAACTGCACGCAAGAAGGGATTGCGGGAGAATGAACGCCACAAGGAGTCATAGTATATCAGATGCCGAAGGAGCTCAGGGAGGGACACACACTTTCCTCCGCCTCCCACGTCATAACCTTGAATCAGATAACACTGCCAGAAAAAATACGAGCAGGAATCCATGGGCTGAGCGTTCGAGGAGTTTCTCCCTCAGCACATGAGGTCTGCGTTTTGGGTACCCACGTTATCGAGTCAAGACATACTGCAGTTGAAAGTCGACTCAAGTGGATAACGTTTCTGCATAACCAATGAAATGGTTCAAATGTGGTAGCTGAACTCTTTCAGCCTAGGTAATTGTACTTCTATTTCTCGCTCCCCCCACACACATACATACATACAATTTCGAATCTTACTTTACAGAAGCCCCTAAGCATATAAGTATTTGTAGTTATCGGTGTTGGCTGTCTGGTTGGGGTTTAGTGTAAAAAATGAAAAATGTGACAGAGAAATGTAATATTTTTGGAGGAATAAAATGTTCTTGGAAATACTTTTTATACAAGTAATTCCTTATTTCTGTCAATAATATGCTAATTGATTTCTTTACATCTGTTTTATATTACTTTACTCACGTTTAGCAAATCGAACTGCACGATAACAAGTATACTAATCAGTAATCTACGTGTATTTTGATTTAATTATTTTTATTCGTCTATATTTTTTTAACCTTGTCGGTTACTTATGACACTGTTCAGTGACAAAATTTGTATTTTTTTAAATTCTTCCTGTTGTATTATAAACTTTTAATATACCATCTGGTTTCTTGTTATTTCATCCTGTTGCTTGATATTGTTTTCGTGTTATAGCCAAGTGTAGTCTTCTCTTCCTGTTTGTAAGACTATACACCGCTATTTATACATAGTTGTTGTGTCTCCAAGTTGCGTGTACAATTAGTTGTTAAAATTACCTTGTGTATTCATGTTCCCTTCCTTGCAACTCCTTTTTTATATTTTATACACAACGCGTTTCGGGACTTATAGTTCCATCATCAGGTGATAAAATATGTTCACGCACATGGAGTACGTTAATTAATAAAAGTCACACACATCCCGTTATTTAAGCGACACCCAACCCGCGTTATCTTACTATGCGCATCGCTATGGAGTGACTAACGATTCCACATCGTACTGTGCCCGCATTTATCTATAGTATTGTTCTAGCACGCGTATGTTCTAGCAATAGTATCATATTGCTCGTTGGAATTGAAAGAAAGTTTTTCTTTCGGAAGCTGATCACCCTGAGATTTAGAGGCTCTGTAAATTTCAAACTCTTCCAGTGCGTCCATGACTTTGTTCTTTTTGAGTGAACATGTGAGTGAACATATTCACCAACATATCACCAGATGATGGGACTATAAGTCTCCGTGTATAAAATATAAAAAAAAAGTTGCAAGGAAGGAAACCTGGATACACAAAATAAGTGTAACAATTACCAGCTGTTTTTATCTTACTAGCTTAAAAGCAAATGTATAGTCATTGGATTTCGTTATCCATGGCGTGTCCGTTACTTAACTAAATATAACTAATTCACTACCGACTAGGAACACAAAGTTTTTTACGGGTAAAACCGTAAAAGTTTACCTTATAGCCTGAAACGGTTTTCGCTTTTAAAAGTTTCTTCAGAGGCTGCCGCTGGGAGCACTGTCCGTCTTGTTCTTGGCGACGGTATCGACTTTTGAAAGATCGATATTGTATGTGTGTAGGGTGTGATATGTTCGAATGATATGTGTGATTTGAATTGTGTTTGTTCGTTTAGGATGTCGTTGTTATGTGTTTTTATGTGTTTGTATATTTCAAATTATTCAAGAGTGTCTAGTTTTCGGCCTTTTGTGTGTACGTGTAGAATGTCCATGTTATTTTCGATGTTTTAATATGTGTGGTTTCCTTCAATGAGGTGACTTCCAAAGGTGGATTCGGTAGTGGAGTGTAGTGCCTTTGTGTGTACAATGTATCTTTCTTTGAAGCTACGTCCGGTCTGGCCAATGTAGAATTTGTTGCAATCTGATTATAATCTCTCTGACATGATTATTCGAACATATCACACCCACACACACAACATCGATCTTCCAAAAGTCGATACCGTCGCCAACAACAAGACGGACAGCGCTCCCAACGGCAGCCTCTGAAGAAGCTTTTTAAAAGCGAAAACCGGTTCAGGCTATAAGGTAAAACTTTTACGTTTTTACACATAAAAACCTTTGTGTTCCGAGTCGGTAATAATTTAATTATATTTACCAAATGTATAGCTTTAACATCACACTTCATAATCACCTTTGAATAAACGTGTAATGATGAGTAACAACAGTTTTGTTGAGAACAACACTCAAATGGATAAGCGCACTGTGTGTATAACGAAACCAAATTATTATTAATCTAACATTAAACATTCTCGGAATAGTGAAACGTCTCACGTAAAAGTCTTAACGGTCAGTCACAACAAGTCACTGTTATATACGGTAGACAGATTCGTAAGTTCATTTACTTTTAAATAGAGCGCTCGGCTGTGAGGCGTGTTTTTGAAGGGCGCTGAATGAAAATTAATAACTTCGCCCTGACATTCATATTTGACCTTCACTTTCCGCTGACATGTGTTTCAGCACGATTTATTTAACTCAAATAAATGAAGTGTAACGTTGAGTGAATACGTTCCTAAGTGGATTTTTATAAATGTTTACCCAACGTTTTTGATGTTTCTATCTCTGGAGAGGCAAATTTAATCTTTTGTAAGCCAGTAAAAATTGCAATAAATTTCATTGTTATTTTATAAAACATAATAACTACAACACGCTTCTTTCTAGTGGTTTCTATTCTTCTAATGGCCAGTCTGTTGGATATCATACAGTCTTGATAATGGCCAGCCTGTATGATATCCAACATCCGAAATGAATAGGAACTATCAAAAGAAGAATGGACAGTATTTTTTTTTTTTTATCAGCCATCTAAGGACCACATGCCAATTTTAATTCTTTATTATTTTTTCTTTTCTTTTTCTCTAATGTTCTTTCATCTTTTCACTGTGTCTGTGTCTGTGTTTTCTTCCTGTCTTCAGTTCACTTTGAACTTGAGTTTTTTCTCTCCTACCCTAAACTCCTCCCATTTTTAACCCTTTTGCCCGAAAAACTTCTCTTCCAATTGCTTCTTCTGCGTTTATATTAATTTTTTCTAAATGGTTTTGAACTTCTTTAATGCAACTTGATGTTGACTTCTTCTCCTACAAATATTTGAAGATAAACATCTTATTTATTTGAAAATCAATAAGTCTATTTATTTTAAATTTAATTCATTATGTATTGAATTTTGACAAACGCTACAGCCAACAAAATTGTAAGAGTTAATTCTTACAAAACGTATGATTCATAAATGTGTAAATATGAAATTATCAACCTGGATAATACAAAAATATTAATAACAACAATAAAACAGTAAACAATATGTTACTATCACATACATAAGCAGTAGAATAACAAAATTATTTAAACATATAGGTATTAAAATAGCTTACAAAATAAACAAAACTAAGTAACTCATAACAAAGATTATAAAGTAAACAATGGAATGTACAAAATAGGATACGAAGACTTCAACCGATGTTATATAAGCCGGATGAAAAAACAATTTAAGGAAGCGATACTTTGAACACTTAATGCGTACAAAAAAACCTAACATTTTAAAATCCAACGTGAAATAAATGGCACATTTAATAAATACAGAACATGAATTCCCAGACATCACCAGCATGACTGTAATAAAACTCATACCACACATAGGTACAATAATGAATATGTGGGAAAACTAACAAACATAAAACACAAGACAGACTAATAACAGAACAAATACAAATCAACACAAAACACGACACATTTTTCAAAACACTAAACATTGGAAACACTCAAAAAAACAAAACCATATATACAACACCTGTAGCACGAAAGTAAACATTCGTGGGCATAGCAACAACCATCCTGGGCACAAGTATTGAACAAGACAAAAAACTAATATGGCAGACTATTATGCCCAAGACGTGCTCCAAGTAAGGAAACTATATGTCTTGAACGATTGGTTGACAAAAGTTCCAATTCGAAAGTTCCGATTTTTATTTTTCCAATTGCACAAAGTTCCATTAGTATAAAGTTTCAAAAGTACAAAATTTCCAAATAAATTTTAAAATGTAAATAATAGCCTATAGCTTTCAGGTAATCTATGATTGTATAATTTTCAACGTATTCTTGATGTCGCTGAACAATGTTGAAAATTCTTTCTTCAAAATTTCGTCGACGAGCTGACGTTGGATTTTTTATTTTTTGTCCTAGATTGAGTTGTCGTATCATGCTTTCTGTGCCACCTTGTTCATGTTGTACCTCGTTCAGAAAATTATATAAGCTTAGATGGCACCGTCTCACTACTACCTGAAAGCGACTATTTATCCGGTAACACCCGTAATTCCTGTATACGTCGTGGATTAGTAAGGATATCTTTCAAACGTTCACTCTGAATCTGTTTTTTAATATTTTCTCGGTCAGGAAGTTCTGCAAGAACACTAGACGGTGCACCTTGTAATCGTTGTAGTATTCGTGAAGGAGGTTCCTCCGGATGTTCAGTAGCTTCCCTTTTCATACCTGACAGTAATTGTAAAGCTTGTACTTCTTCCCGATTTGGAGCATGCGTATGTGCAGTAGCTTCACCACCTTTACGAACAATAATTTCGTGTCCATTACTTTCCGTTGAAACTCGAGCAGGGCACTCGTTTTTCCTTCTACAACGCCAATAAACAGTTTCCTTATTCGATGAATGTTTGTAATACAGGAAACCACAGAAATGTAAATAAACTGTTTTGCCCTTCTGAATGAGTTCGGCCATATCGGATCAAAATTCAATTTTTAATGAAGTTACGATAAAATTTGAAGCTCTGAATTTTGTAGTTTAAGTAGTTTATGAAAAAATTTATAATAACACTAACCTTGTGTTGCTCGGAAACAAAATAGTAAGGAAAAACAATTATTTGAAATTGGAACTTAAACTGTTTGGAACTTTTGTTTTGGCACTTTTGGATGGGAACTTATGTCCTATTTCAGTCCTGAACGTAAATAGTATTAAATATCAATATAAATATAAACAAGACCACAGTGTCAGCAGCAAGTGTATGAGCAATGATTAACTTGTTGAAATTGGCAACTGGAATGGCGGAATTGGCAACCGCAATTGGCACCGTATTCCGTGCAACGTAAGTTCGACTACCATAAGCACTCTTTATCTCTTTATCCGTTCATTGCTGTTCACCAGAACATTCTATGTAATGAAACATAAGTCCAAACGAAAATTACATAAGTAAAAAAAAAACGGTGACTGAATGAGTGCTACGGGGGTCATTCAATAATTAAAGAGACTAAGAGCTGTAGGGGGCAAACGGTTTGTAGGCGGAGTACGTTAGTTTCAGAACTGTAGGTTGGCATCCCTGTTCAGAGTTTTGATCAGCTGTTTGATTAGAATTGTTTTGTTTATAACCTGAAATTCTCACTTAACGATGGCGAGTCCTCTTGAAGATTTGTATTGCGTTGTAACAACATGCAGAATTCCGTTTTGTGCTCTCTGGAAGTGAAAAACCGGCTAAAATTTGTTCTTGTACAACTGAACAATACGAAAAACCTGTATAAAACTGTGGAAATTTTTATAAGTGGGTAGAACAGTTTACAAATGGTCAAAGTTCAATTACTGACGAACACCGTTCTGGACACCCAGTTGAGGCTTCAACTCCAAGCCCAGCTTTTTGTGATTTTTATAAACTCAGCGGACAAAAAGCTATGGAATCCTTATCAATAAAGTGTAAAGTCGGCAGTGATGATTAAAATTCCTGGATTTCCGTGAAAAGATGTCATTATCTTTCATGATAACGCCCTTCCACATACAGCCCAGTTAACAAACGAAACCATCGATAAATTAGCTTGGGAAACTCTACCTCACCCTCCCAACAGCCCAGACCTGGCTCCATTCAATTTTCACTTATTTGCTCCACGAAAAGATGAGACACGTGGAACGAAGTTTTATGATAATAACGAGTTGAAAGAAAATGTCCTAAAACGGCTCTGATATCGACATAACATTTCTTTGCAGTAGGCATAAACAAGCTTCTTCAGATATGGGACAAGTGTATTAATGTTGCTGGGGATTGTGTAAAAAATTAAAAACATTTCATACTGATTAAATACACCTTTTTTCCGCTACAGCTATTTGTCTATTTTAATTATTGAATGACCCTTGTACACTAGAAGCGTTGACATTTAGTACGAACGTACACATAAATCGTACTCTTACTTACATGTAAGAACGCACTATATTCTTCCGACGGTACCACTAATCGTCGTACGGTACAGTGTAAACATAATACAAGGCACCAATGAAGTCACAAAAAACCAGCTTTAATTATGACAACGAACAGTTTGTAATCAACAAGTTATTTAGCTAGATTATAGGTACTCGTACAATAAATCAAATAAAAATTTGTCCACACGCACTAATAATAATGTCAACTATTAGAGTCACACACAATAATCTCGTTTCATTTATTGTTGCATTGGAGTGTTAGTGGTCTCAAATATTTCTACTAGTAATTTTGTACAAACCACTATGTTGTCTTTGGTATTGACGAGCGCTTTCGGCAGTCAAGCCATCTTCAGGTCATTTATCAACAGGTTGGTAAATGACTTGAAGATGGCTTGACTGCCGAAAGCGCTCGTCAATACTAAAGACAACATAGTAGTTTGTACAAAATTACTAGTAGAAATCTCTTTTCACTAATAGACATTTGAAATGCACTGAGTAATCGCCCGAAGTAAACTGAAAACTAAGCGGCAAGTGTGGGCTATTTATAGTCTGCAGGATTTCCATAGACCTGAACAAGCACTCGAAAATTCTAGAGGATACTTCAGCACGGCCTTGGCACTAACGCACATCGGCAGGGCTAGTCGAGAAGCTTGAAGAACGACACTATTGAACGCTCGAGAACGTTCCGCGTTACGTAAAAATATGATGCACTGCGGTATAAAGATCGGCCCCGTAGATAATTTAACCAGTATACTCAAGATTGCGATAAGAATGGGTGAACACTTAAGTTTACGGCCTTGGATTATTTGGTTATTTGGACTAGAACAGGTCGCTGTACCTATAATGTTTACACCTACAGCAGTACAGGAGAGTAATATGTAACGGCGGGCCGATATACCTATAACAGGTATTTTGGATCGATTACTTTTGTGGAACCTAGTACTGACGAATAAACGAGTACTACGACTAGAAAGTCACATATTGGAGCTGAATACTTGATTCTACGTATGTGCCGATTGCAATACAAGTACGAAACGAAGCAAAACAGCGAGGTTCAGAATGTCTCTATGCCAAAGAGAGAAGCTTTTTTCAATAAATGAAAAAATGCATACTGATGTTACATTTATTCTCATGTGTTATGCAGATATATAATATAGATTATAATAAAAAGAATTCGACGAAACCGAAACATCGAAGCATGATGTTTTTATTACAGTAACAAATATTTACTATATAACAATATATTTACTATATAACAAATATATTTACTACATAACAAATATATTTACTATATAACAAACACTATCATGTTAAAACGACAGAGACCGAAGATTTATGGACTGTTGGAATCGAAAGTGTGGAAAAAATATAGTGTTAACATCACCACATTTTTCGATGACGTTACACATTTTGCATCACGCATTTTGTGGAATGCCCCCCAGCCTAAAAACATTATCATGTTAAAATTACATATTATACTAGTCACTATCTTGGTAAATACTGAAAGAGCGATTTATATTGTGTTATAGCCTACAGAGTGGCTGATAGGCCATATAGGACTTTTTGTTAATGTGATTTCGGAGATGATTTTAACTTCACTGCACATCTCAATTGTTTGCCATTATTTATTGTGTTATTACGTGAACTCTAAATTCCATTGCCTGAGTTTCGCAAGTGATTTGTCTGTTCAAAATGGAATCAATAATTTAATATTAAATTTATGTCGTTTGTTTACTCCTAGTGAAAAGTCAAAATTAGTATTTCCAAATGGTGATAGGCTTATAAATTCCTTTCTTTTAAACAGTAACATCTTAATAAAGCCACATGTAAAGTAACACTGTTAATACTTTTAGTTTCAATTTATTTCTTCTAACAAATTATATAACTCAGGTATATCTATTAGTGGCGGCTGGTGTTATGGCTCCAGCGTTGCACAACCACCAATATAGAATAACTAAACTATAAAGTAATATACGAAATCATTAAGCAGTTATAAGTATCATAATTTTCAACTGATAACGTATTAGATTCTATGCGACAATGTTCACGTACAATTCAAATGTGGCGTACAATTCAAATGGTTGCAGGCCGCTTGCAACTTGAAGAGTAAATGGCAGAGCTTACTACACAAGCACATGGGAGGACATGTGTTACTCTTCACAGTTCGCCTATGTTCCTTATGTTAGGTAGGCGGTTGCAAAGTTTCTGCAACGTTCCACTAACAGCGCTGTAGTGCATCTTTAATTTTGTCATGAAGTGAGCACAGCCTTCTTGATTTACAAGTTGTATCAGGTTTTAAACAATGTTGGTTCAAAATAAACGTGTACTCGTTGTTTTTGAGGTTACAAAATTATAGTTATAATTTTGTATAACTGTGATTGTGATAATTACGTGTCAATCAACTGTTATCAATTAACTGTGTGTTAAGTAGTTCCAACAACTATTGCAACCACCAAAATTTGGAACCACCAGCCGCCATGATATCTATAATAGGTATATAATAACAGATATTTGTACGTATTATTTTTTTGAACGGTTTCGTTAATACGTATTATTATAAAATAGTAATTTAGCCCACCTCTAGTGGAGAGTCGTTTACTTTAATGGCTGAGACAGACATGTGTGATATTATTCCTGTAGGTCTGTGTGTACACACTCAGGTTTTCAGTTGTAAAAATTTAAACTTACCTTCAGCAACATAATTAGAAAATTCCCCTTAAAGTATAATAATGTCGCTTCTCAAGCTGACGTAATTTAAATTTGTATATGTGACAGCCAGTGCCTGTGTTTATTTCTCTCCGGCAGACGGCGCGGGAGCAGTACAAAGTGCTTTATTACGAAATGTCACTTCTGTTCTCCGCGAAGCTTCTCCCCTGCGTGGAAATTAATAATATTAAAATCAACGGCGTTTAGCTGTTATGTAGACTACGTTTTGCACGAATTTACACCATTCCGTAGTCTGTTAAATATAATTTCATTACAGTCGGATTTAGCTTTAAAAATTCGGCACCATTGATGTGACTTAATAATGACGGAGAAAGTTCTACATTTATTGGTACTTATAACGTTGACATATTTAAATATTTTAACGTTGACAATTTTTTTTAACAAAAAAGGTTTCTGAAGATTATTGAAAAAATATAACACAAATTTTAAAATATTTCCTTCGACTTTTCGACAATATTTAGTGTCATCATCGGGACCTGTGGAAGGATACAAGAGATAATATCAAACGCAACATATCAATTAACTGAGTGAATGTGTTTGTATAAATGTGACCGTCTGTATGCGGCGTATGTGTGTATGCATGAAGCAGTTGAAACAGTTTGTTTTACACCATCGAAACAATTGCATTCATTACATATTGTTTTCCTTAAATACATCGAGAAAATTATAATACCCCATAACGTAAATCATACAATATTACAATATAGATTATTGAGAATGTAAAAGTTCTTGTATAATATTTATAAGTAATTTTAGAAGCGGTAATCAAATATATATGTACTACAATTGGTACATATTTATCTTTGTACAATATATATACATATTTATAGAGTACAATTATATACATAATTGAACATCCCTACAATCTGTATTCAGATATTATATATTTTACTATGCTATATGTAGACTTGTATATGTAGAAATAGTATCTGTATCATTATTATATTATACTTATTGTTTTTGATATTTTATATTCTATGCGTACAGAGGTCCTGATTATGACAATAAATACTGGTGAAACGTCGAGAGAAATAATATAAAATTTGTGTTAAACTTTTTGACCGATAATCGCAAACCCTTCATCGTTACAATTTATTGATTGACGGTCACTACGATATTAAGGATTCAATGTTGATAATATTTATTTTTAAATGCTTATTGTATTTTACAAAAAAATGAGTTTGTTTAATGTCTATATCTAGTTACAATATTAGTCTTTGCTTATTTTTCAACGAGATACTCAATCTACTGTAAGGTAACAAGTGTATCTGTTACAGTGAGAGAGAAAACAGATTATTCAGAGTGAGATGATTCAAGTAGCGAAATTCACATTGCATATCATATTCACTAGTTTACAATTCAAGTAACACAATTACGTAGTACGTCGTTTACACTGTTATGACTAGCTGTACTGAGTTAATCAAATCCGTTACGTAAATTTAACATTTTGCACTTTTCCAGCTGATTTTCTACTATTAAATTTGAGCATTTCCGTAATTTGTTTATTTACTTTCCACTTTCTTCTTAATTTCATTCATTCCTGTATCCAATTGTAGATTACCACTGATTCTGGCGGGTGTTACTGATGCGGCAAATGTGTGTTCAATATTTCCCACAAAAACTTGATTGGAATCGTTGTAGTCTTTCAATCCTGGACTTGGCTGCCGTCTCGCAAAGTTTGATTCCGTATGTTCACATAGAATTTTGCCACGACCAAAGTATCACTTTACATTTTAAATTAACAATTGAATTTCACCAACTTTTTTCCAATGAACCTATATTGTTTTTGCCTTAATGATCAGCTGGTTATGACTGATCCTCACATGTTTTGCCCAGGTACATATCTAGAGATATTTTCTAGGGATGTACGACAATATATAACTTTATCCTTTTTAAATTATCGAAAGGTTATACCTTTGTGTAATAATGGGTTTATACATATAGGACGGCCTCACTGATCGTCGTATTTTACAGTGGAAACAAAGTGATTGACATTAATTATGGGTTTTAGACATTTAGGACGGCTTCACTGATCGTCGTATTTTACAGTGGCAACAAAGTGATTGACATTAATTATGGGTTTTAGACATTTAGGACGGCCTCACTGATCGTCGTATTTTACAGTGGAAACAAAGTGATTGACATTAATTATGGGTTTTAGAGATTTAGGACGGCTTCACTGATCGTCGTATTTTACAGTGGAAACAAAGTGATTGACATTAATTATGGGTTTTAGACATTTAGGACGGCCTCACTGATCGTCGTATTTTACAGTGGAAACAAAGTGATTGACATTAATTATGGGTTTTAGACATTTAGGACGGCCTCACTGATCGTCGTATTTTACAGTGGAAACAAAGTGATTGACATTAATTATGGGTTTTAGGCATTTAGGACGGCCTCACTGATCGTCGTATTTTACAGTGGAAACAAAGTGATTGACATTAATTATGGGTTTTAGACATTTAGGACTGCTTCACTGATCGTCGTATTATACAGTGGAAACAATGTGATTGACACTTGTAAGGTTTAATTACCAGCTTTAATTAACCACAGTTAACAATTTGAACTCAACAAGGTACTCTCATACAATAATTAAATTTAAATTTGTCCACACCAATTATAATGTCACCTTATTATAATACCACAATAATTAACACAAGTATCACTTTCCAATAACCCACAACAATCACATGATCCGCATTCTACAACACCGTCAGGAATAGCTAACTCTAAGCGGCTTACACATACCCCGTAGAAGCTCTACAATAATTTTACATTCTTTTGGCGGCGTGCCATTATAATTTGCGTAATTACAAGTGCTCGAACAGTCTGGAGGGTACATGAGTGCACGGCCTTGACACTGACGTTGAACGCTGGGCTAGTCGAGAAACGTGAAGAATGACGCTCTGGAATTTTCAAGAGCGTTAGTCAATTGCCGTAGCAATGCATTTCTTTGTATAGATTCTAATTAATTTTTGTTCATCTATACTTTATTATACCTTAATAATATACATCCACACATCCACTGACAAGTAGACTGTTCATATCAACAATAGACTCTACCCGTCCCGGAAAAAATTTGTCCGATTGGACAAAACATACTCGATTCATAGCTGCTGGTATCTCCTCAAGCAAATGCTTCTTCTGCATTTTTGTAATCAACTCTCGTGCACCGTATTTTTAACTGATTCTTTGTACACTAGTTTTCTTGGTCATGCTTGTTTTCTTCAAACTCCGGATAAGTACCTTCTGAAAATTTACTATGCGAAAATGAATCCAAAATGTACTCTATAAAATCTCGATATTTATTGCAACACAATCGTATGCTTATACTCATATAACCTATTATTCCATTGTAAATAACTCGTTGAGTTTCCTGCAGGTCTCCCTGTAACATCTTCACATAAATCGCTGCAATTAGGTAAAACAAAATAGGCAATAATAATCGTAATAGAAAATAGGCAAACAAATGTATTTGCACTGTATTAATTTAATTATATTACTACCTACTATACCTACAATTTCTTTTCCTTAATATTCGTGTTTTCTAGGCTTTATTATTAAGTCAGTATGATGCTGCTTTATTGTGGGGTTGTGCACAATTGCTTACTTGAGTGTTTCTGTTCTCATACTACAGGCTTTCCTTTTATGTCTACAATGTTTCTATAATTTTGCCTTGGAGTAAGTTATTTACATGTGTAAGCCTCCAATGTGTAATCGGATCAAGAGCTAACGGCAGTAGACGTCTGCTGCGCACGCGCGTTTTCTCCCCCCTCTCATTCTCTCTCACTCTCTCTCCATACGCAGAACCAAAAAACTTGTATTATAAATAGTCACCATTGTCAGTCCTCAGGGGATTCTCTTCTGATTCTACTTTCCAACCCGAAAGGTCATAGTCTGTCCCAGCGTATTGTGTAGGGATAATACATTACCACAGGAGATTTTGGTTTACTGAAGGAGTATTATCTGCTTTATATGATCCATTAGCATTCAGATTTTCTTTATATTAACGCAAATGACTAAGTACAATCAGACATTTATAGTAGTAGAATAAACTTTGTATCTGCTCAAATACAGTAGGGACACAAAATAAAATTTTGTAGAGGTTTAATAAAGAAAAGGAAAACTATCTATTCATAAACGTATCAATTCCTGATAGCTCACAGAATCGGCAAAGTTTAAAAATAAAATTTATTTTAAGTTTATTTTATTTTATTTTGACGGTAATATGCTTAAAATATCTCAGAAATAAGACATAAGATATAGTTCGCATGAAATACTCATTGCATTACGTACTCAAGTCAATCTTAATAATAATATCCTTGAGTAAACAAAAGTTAGGCCGTAGGCCTATATGCATGAAATTGCGTTCAGTATGGAACGTTAAAGTGCATTTGTGTATTTTCTATTTAGGTAACTCAAAGTTTCTTGCAGCAATTATATAATATTGTGATGTTGTTCAATGTAGTTTCTTCTGCAAGTAATGTATTGCGTTTTTGTTTCAACACCTGACGCACGTTTCACTGAAAAATATCAGCATCATCAGAGGTGTGTATGTAAATCAATAACAATCGAAATTATTCTATGTTAAGAAAGAAACTAACGAATAATGGAATAATTTCGATTTTAATGTAAAATAACTTGTAATCAATTTAAGTCGATTAGTTAAGATTGTTTTAATGTTTATTTACTGTTTAGTCGGTTATATTGGAAATATTTAATGTTTATATTAATTTACTTTTATTTATTTTAATAAATTTATAATTTTAAATACATCGTTTTTTTTTTGTTTTTATTGGTCTTTGTTAGTATTTTAATAAGTTATTTTTATTTTGTTTGTAAATATTAAGATTTTCCCACATATTCATTTTTTGAACTGTATGTAGGCCTATGTTTCAATCTATTTCTCGTATAGTATTGTTAGGACGGTCTACTCGATCATCGTAGGTACAGTGGAAACAAAATCAGTACAAGACACCAATTAAGTCACTAATCACTAGCTTTAATTTTCACAGTTAAACAGTTCGTAATTAACAACACAGTCTCTTATAACAAATCAAATAAAAATTGTTCACATGCAATAAACAACGTCCACTAATTGAGTCTTGCACAATTATAAAACACATAACACAATAACTCTTCACTTTGGCAAGCACTCAATCCACACTAGCGGAAGTCGCTCACCTAACTCACTGACAACCCGGCAGCTATGGCTTTATATACGTTTATAGTTTATTGAAACTTTCACTTGTGAAACTTACTTGTCTTTTCTTCTTGTACGCGTTTCGGCGTGGTGTTCGCCTTCGTCAGCTTCGAGACAGACTGCCATTAATTTGTAACGGTTTTTAAGGTATAGTGTTGGTGGTGTGTGGGGGAAGGGGATTGGCGCGTGTATCCAAATTATTGTTAGTTTTTTGTATAATTGTGTCAAAAAGTGTGTGTGATTTATACTGTAATTGGTCGTTAAGTATGTTGTTTGGTTGTGTTGTGTGGTGTTTGTATATTTCATATTGTTCTGCTGTGTTATTTTTTCGACCTTTGGGTAAGTAGTGTAAGATTTCAAGATTAGTATCTAATGTTGGTGTAGCTGTGGTTTTTGTGTGTATGTGTGTGGCAAATGCGGAATGTATATGTATTGTTGTTGTATATTGAAATCTTACACTACTTACCCAAAGGTCGAAAACTTAACACAGCACAATAATATGAAATATACAAACACCACACAACACAACCAAACAACATACTTAACGACTACAAAAAACCAACAATAATTTGGATCCCCGCGGCAATCCCCTTCATCCACACACCACCCCCACTATACCTTACAAACCGTTACAAATTAATGGCAGTCTGTCTCGAAGCTGACGAAGGCGAACACCACGCCGAAACGCGTACAAGAAGAAAAGACAAGTAAGTTTCACAAGTGAAAGTTTCAATATACTATAAAGCTTAGTGCTGTGAAAAAAGATGATGAACAATCAAAACAACTTTATATACGCTGTGCTGAGGCCGAATACAGATAGTACAGACTATATCAACATTGCGTTCTTGTATCAACATATTACATCAATATCACGAGTTCAGTGTAAATACATTAAATAAGGTTACCACATAACTTGCTTAGGTCATTGCTATATAAGTGACTATCAACACCTACGGTATCACTAGTTATATCAATCGTGCTTTAGAAACTCGTAATACAATGGTATGGCAGCAGTCATGCTGTAGATTTTATGTTGCAGTACGATATGAATAAAATAAACTGCAGTAGAAAAACATTCTACCATCTAAATTCTGAATACACATGCCTCATGGAATCTTGGTTTGTTTTTTAAATGTCTGTTGAAAATGAAATTAAAATTTTGAAGGAGAAAAAATATTCCGAGTTTCTGAAAAATGTTTTTTATATTGTGGACCTTACCAGTCTTTTAATGTAAAGCAAAGGTAGACGTGGACGATGTGGTTTTGTGGTTTATGCGTGTGTTGGGTGTAGTAGTACTGTTTAATGTGACAGTCAAAATTTTAAAGTTAAAAGACACACCGTCGACTGCGTAAAGGCACAACGTTAAATACACCTTTCTCGCCAGAGAATTAACTTTCTGAAAATTGAGTTTGAAATGTTATTATATTAATAACGGCGTGTGTAGGCGCGACAGAAGTGTCAATGTGTCACACAGAATTTGCTCTGTGCCCGAGACATTGCTCTGTGTGACGTGAGTTAATGTCTAGTGACGTTTGTATTCTCAGAAACGATATATAAGGTAGGCCTACGTCTTAACAAATTTTAACTCTCACTGGCGTTGTACTATACACCCTAGAAAAACATAAAGTAATGACGAACAATAAATCTGTCTTTAACTTTTATTTCAACATTCATTTTTTTTTTTTCATAAACCACAGCAGTAAATAGAACAATAAATGTTTAAAATTTTACGATTCCGTTTTAGGAAAATATCATCATTATCACCCGTGGCTCTACAAATCTTGGTAGGTCTTGGCCTGCTCCAAGAGTCGATGCCATTCCTCCCTATTGAATGCCCTGGCTTTCCAGTTTCTTGTGTTCAGCTTTCCGAGGTCGTCCTCTATCTGCTCTTTGAATCTACTTCGGGGTCTTCCCCTTTTTCTACTACCTATTGGTTTCTGGTAGAAAATATGTTTCGTAAGCTGTCCTTCCTCCATTCTCTCTACGTGTACGACCCACCTTAACCTGTATATTTTGATTTATAAATTTTACTGAATTTTATCCTTTCCTTTCCTTTTCCTGGCGTTACAACCCAATGATTTTCTTCAATTCCGCTCTCTCATTACACATAAGTCTTCATCCCCTCCCGTCGCCATTACATTGCGTTCTGGGTCTGACTCTAATTCTTCTTCCTACCGGTGTGCATTCTGCAACTTTCTTAGCCATTCTTCTTTTAATTTATTCTCCTTACGTGGCCCAGCCACCTCAAGCCTCTTACTTTTAATAAACCGGACTATGTCGGCACACTGAATTAGTTGGTCCCGTTCATGGTGCATCCAAATCCTCCAGTAGTCATCTTCGGTTTGTAGAGATCCATAGATCTTTCGCAAAACTTTTCGTTCAAATATACATAGATGTCGCTCGTCGCAGGCTAATGACCATGCTTTCCATCTATTTGTTATTCGCGGTTGTATAAAACTTTTGTAGATAGTCAGCTTAAGTTACCGGTATGGACTTATGGTATTCAATTTTTGGGTACTGCAAGTACAAGTAATATTGAGATTATCCAGCGCTTTCAGTCCAAAACTTTAAGATCAATAGTCGACGCTCCATGGTTTGTCTCCAACAACTCTATACACCGCGACCTCAAAGTTCCAACCGAGAGAGAAGAAATCACGCGCCTCTGCAGGACTCACATCTCCAAACTAGAACAGCATCCTGACCACATGGCAATTAACTTGTTAGACAACAGTGAAGATATTTATAGACTAAAGATACACAAACTATTAGACTTAACATTCAGGTTTAATTAATAGTGTATTCTCTGTATTTTCTGTATTGTGCTGTCTGTGATATCTGTTCTGTATGTTTTTGTATTCGTGTCAATTCATACGTGTTAATGTCAACCTGTATATGTGGCTTATGGGCCCAGTGTTTAATATTTGAACTTATTGTATCATGCCAGCAGGAAGTGGAAGCGATTTTTGTTCATTTGTTTACATGTTTTATCATTTAGTTTTGTATTTTGTGTACCTCTTTAATCTATTATCGAATACAAGAAGAGCTGTCAATGTCAACTCTTCATAATCCTGTGTGTGTTGTCAGCCAATTTGTTAAATGTTCGCTTAGTCGAACAGATTACAGATCTCCAATAAATAAAAAAAAAAGTCAGCTTAAGTTGTTCTGCGTAATTTGTGAACCTAAGTAAAGAAAATTGTTGGCCACGTTCAGATGTATAATTACCAACTGATACATATGCCCGGTTGTTTGTGACATTCCCTGTTGGCTTTATTGAAATTTATAGTAGTGGAATAATTTTAATTCATGTTAATAATTATTTTGTAAAGCAATATTCCTGCTTTCTAAAAACTTTTAAATATTCTATGACTTTTTTTCACGTGAGATTTGTTCACAATCTTTGTATTTCACGGGTACCTCTTACATCTTTCCGTGACGCCGAAGAAAGCCGCTTAGGTGAACTTTATTGTGCAGTCTGTTAATAGTTTATGGTCAGTGTTCTTATAAAGGAGGAACTTTTTAATAGCAATCGTAATTTTAGTAATCATGAACCACGGCCCAACATCCCAGTAATTCTTTACTGAATTAATTTTTTTCAACAAGTCTAAACAGAAATATATGTTCTACAGATGTTTTGCACTGTTCAAAGCATATCAAAATTTAAATGGCTTTTTCCATTACCATTTATTTTCCTAATAAAATTTTAGATTTAAATTTAAATTTTAGATTAACCTTACACGACAGAACACAAAATATAAACACAACATTTAAAATGCCAAGTACAACCAGTTGCGTAACACATAATACTGTTATTTATGAAAACTTATAAATTTCCATCTGTAACGTAAATTCCTTAATAAATGAGCACGTACCCAATACTACGGATAGGTACTTCACTATCCAGGTGTGTAGAGGTTATCTCCTTATTGTATTAAGTAAATTATGACATGTGCTAGATAACATTATACCAAAATATAACTTAAACAATTATATTTCAAGCAGAATTATCACTGTTGCACACCACTATATAAAAATTATTCCGATTAGCGCTTTCAAGGTTCACAGCTCATCGTCAGATCGGAAATGAACAACCAGACATGAAAACAAACCCTTCACCCCCAGCCCACCCCTCCCAGCTCACACACAACAAGCTATAATTCAAAAGTCCCTTCCCCACCATCTAAGCCATGTCACCTCCATCTGGACAGTTACATATTTTTCTAGCAAATTCCTTGTGTTTCAGTGTTGTGTGTGTGTGTGTGTGTGTGTGTGTGTGCGCATTCCTTTTAACCTAACCGTCTTTCTCATTCACACTTGTGGGCCAGTCACACACCCTTATTTTAAAAACATCCAATTAGTCCTGTACAATTTAATTCTTAATCTTATCTATCTGTCCTCTATCATTTACTTCTTAATTATGTTATAAAATATTTCTTCATTATCAAATTTAATTATATTTCATAAAAGCAAATTATAAATGGCCTTTAACTGTTCTCAATTTTAATACAAAGGACCTACTCTAAACCAATATTTACAACAAAAGTAACTTTTTTTCACACATTAATATTCGATTGGTTCTTAGCCCATATTTCCCCTAGAAAAATAACTTCAGTATTCTCCAGTGACAGTAGCCAGTTCTTTAAGTGGTTTGAAAATTGATTAAATTCTTTTTGTAGTTGTCCTATTTGGAATATTATTATAAAGGTTTTTTACAAAAAGTTTAAAGAAACGGCTACAAACTTAATTCACTGGACACGGTACAAACAAACGACCAAGGGATTAGAAATTTCTGAACTCACATTTGCACTACATCTTATATACATAAGTATAATTACCTTCATATCATTTACAGGTAAATTAAATGTAATTAATGTACTTCTTGTGTATTGTAATATTTACATCATATATTAATATATTAACAGACATATGCGCATATAAACACGTGCATGTTTTACGTAGGTTGTGTGTGTGTGTGTGTGTGTGTGTGTGTGTGCATATACTCACGATTTTTTCTTGTATTATATTTATTAGTAATAAATAATATTAGTTTTTTTATACAAGAGTACATTTTTATCGCCTATAGGCCTATAATTTTTTTAATATATTTCAACAGTATTTCAGCTGTTAGTTCAGAAATATATTTATAATTTATTTTAATGTTTTGTTTACTTTTGTGACATTTGTTTAAGTATATAATTTCTATTTAACCTATCGTAGCATGTAGGTTCTTCTAAATTTCTCGCAACCATTGGTTCCGCTACGTCATCTCGCCAACTCCTCCGTGGACGTCCTCTTTTCCTCCTCACCGGTGGTATCCATTCCAGTATTTTGCGGGGCCATCTGTCATCTTCCAATCTCTTCACATGCCCAAGCCAAGTCAATTGTCTACATGTTACGATAGGTTACAATGGAAGTTGGGGACAGAGAAACGGCGACAGCTGTAAAGATCCGTTATATATGTGTGTGTGTATATATATATATATATATAATTTCTATTTAACATCCCCGGTGTATACATATTTGCATTTTAAAGAAGTCGTGCTTTGCTGTTTCCATTTACTATTCTTACCAAAAGTTCTGTATTCTTTAATGGTCCTCAGAATGTACTTTTATTACGTTTCTATACAGATTTCAACTCATAAAAGTGATGATAATGAAAGTGATGAGTAAAGAAATAGAAGGAAAATTAAAGGAAGAAGTGGAAATATTAAAAATAAGAAATAAAGATGAAAAACGACTAATGAATATAAAAACCACATTTGAAAATGAAGAAATACTTAGCAGCTTATTAGACAACAAAAAAAGAGTAGAAAATGAGTTAACGTAAATGGTAACGGCTACAAAATTTACCCACTATGGGTGGAGCTAAGTAAGATCTTACTCCGTCAGGGGGCGGGGCTAGATAGGTCCGGTAAAACGGTATATAAGAAGTGAATGGTTTCATATTTCTATGTTAGTAAGTGACCTGAAGATGGCTTGACTGCCGAAAGCGCTCGTCAATACCAAAGACAACATAGTGGTTTGTATAAAATTACTAGTAGAATTATGGTTTGATTTGTTCTATGTTTGTGAGCTGGCTGCAATTACGTTAATTCAATTTTTTCTATTCTTTAACTATATTGATAAAGCAACAAAGATACGTTTAACAAAAAGAAGAAGTATGTTATTCTTTTATTTTATGTTGAGAGTTATAAGATGATTCAGTGTAAATACGATATTGTGAAAGATTGCCAAGGACAAGGAGTTATGGAATGGACCCCACCAGGAACAAAGAAAAAAGGAAAACCACCCATCACCTGTATAGAAGAAATTCAGACTATATTGAGGAACGAGAAATTGACGATCTTTGGATGGATAAGCAGTAATGGAAGATGAGAATTCAACCGCTTGTGTAATCTTAGGTTCCGAAAAATGTGTGAACATTGTACAGCTGGAATAACGTATATACGGGTTAAATTGTACGCGAAATAAACACAAGCAATATGATGCAAGACTTAAATTACAGCTTGTTAACTCAGAAACATAAGTTACTATTAAATTTAGTAACTTATTATCATTTTTGAGACATACAAAACAATGATTAAAACCTGTTTCATCTTAATTTCATCGTTTTGAAATAATTGTCCTTCAGTTGTTTTGATAGTTCATCTTCTTCATTCACAGCACTTAATTAATACTGATTGTTAAACTTTCACTTGTGAACTTACTTTGTTTTTTCCCGTACGCGTTTCGGCGTGATGTGCGCCTTCGACAGCGGTGTGAGAGAATGTCCAATGTTCATATTGAGCGAAAGTTTAACAATCAATATTAATTGTTCTCCGTCTAGCTTCAACAATTAAAAAAGGAACGTATTTATTCATTATTTATACTGTTTCTTATATTTAGACGAAATTCGTAGCAGATGTTTACAGGGGTGATTGCCCTACGTTTTCAGGGGTCGTGCAGCCGCATTAAAAGCCACATTGGCGTTGTTTACACAGCAAATATGAAACAGCTGTCGGTTGTTTTGTTAGCAATTAGTAAGACGAGTTAAAAAAAAAATTGTTTACGTAGAGCGAACTTATTAAGAGCATCATCGTATCACTTCTTCACGTATTCCGCAGTCTTCCATTTTCGTTACCGCTGACTGCCCTCCCCCCTTCATTGGTTCACTTCATCAGCATCTCTTTCACTACTCTGCACCCCTAACTTCTTGTCATCTCCTATATTGTAATGTATATACTATAACGGCAAAAGGTGTATGGTGTGTTGTTTTAAAATAATAATAACACTTCTTATATCATATCGACTTTGTAAACATCATTCAAAAATTTATTATATAAAATTTTAAAAACTTACGAATTAAAATTTCGTCATTATTATTCGCATAATATTTTTCTTTTGTGTGTGTTCATCATACACACAATTATTGTCACTATAAAAATAACATTACACAAATATTCATAAATATAATACACAAGATATAAATTGATATGTATAAATAGAAATTTTTATAACATATAATGTGCTCTCGACTTGCTCAGATTGTATTTCTTTTTAAATTCCATATTTTTTTATATTAATACTACTTTGTTGGTGTGCCTACATATGAATATCGTATTAATAAAATATCAATCAATTTTAGAATTACTTAAACATTTACGCTACGTTATAATTTCAAAATTAATTTCGTAAATGTTAAAAATCATTATAAATTACTACAATTTAACCAATTAGATTTTACAATTATTATTTACACTATTAAAGTTTATCATTGTCTCTTTACTCTTTTCTTTAAAATATGTTTTATTACTCGTTTGTTGACGAGTAAAAATGGTTTCATGTCACCTTATTGCTGTGCGGTGATACTCAGTGATTCCTCGTCATGATCCTGGGTCCTCTGTCCTGTGTCGATCCTCCGTTATCGTCTGATCCTCCTGGAGTCCGTCGTCCGGTCCTCCTAGTCCACTCAGCATTCAGATGACTCGTACGGTGCTATCTCCATACTTCTGGGATATCGACCTTGGATGCTCCACCGTCGGGCATAGCCCTCGGCTGCAGATCTGTTCCAGTGAATGAAGGTCGAGGCTGGTGATCTTCGCTTATTTATACTGTCGGGTGCAAAAATCATGTTTCAACCATACTGTGCACGATTTATATTGTTATAGTTTGTCGAGCGTCCCTTTACAGATTCGATTATTTTTCGTAATTATTTTAATTTTATTCGCAACATGCGAAGTCTTTTGTTTATTACTCAATGTTCATATGGTCGGTAATTTTTTTAATTATAATTGTATGTTAACAGTTTTTCTATACTTTAATTGTTCTTGATTCTATTCACTTTTACTTACACTGCATTAATATGCATTATTGTTTCGCACTAGATTTTGCACATGCGCGCGTCTTAATATTATTACGTGGCGTAATTTGTTTTGTCATATCTTACGCGCACTTACCAAATTTTAAATAAATTACTTATTTAATTCACGTTTATTCAGGGGTGACGCTATGCCGATTTCTACTGGCTCACACACACACACATGTCACTTACAATGTACTCGTCTTAGCTTGAGTGTGGTGTGATATGCCAGTATCGTCCTGCACATTCTATGTTCCCCTTCGCTGGTTACCTACAGCTTTCAATACGCATTTGCTATAAATATTGACGATATTAATTATTTATTCTAATTTAGCAGTAGTTTTTTAACTAACTGCGACAATGCACGCAGTCGTACTGTTGCAATATTACTTATTGCGACAGTCTATCCTCTAGCACGGTCTGCATAATGGTATAACCGATTAGAGGTTAGAAATGTTAATGTTTTTTTTTTTTATGTAGTTATCTAGTTATCTCGAGCGTGACACATTTTTCTCATTCTGTTTTAAAGCGGTTTGTCTCCTCTCAGTCAGACTAATGATTGTATAAGGACATCTTATACATCTTGTAGAGTTACGGGGAATTACACACATAGAAAATATATTCTGACGTTCTATTTAATTACTTATGGGCGAACGAAGAAAATAATTACAGATGCATAATTTACATGTACTTGAAACAATGCATTTCGTGATGTCGAATCTAACAAACAGTTTAAAACGTTTAGGTAAATTATCTTAAAATATATTCTAAAATCTATATAGTCAGTTTTACATAGTCTATAGCAGTCATAGGCAACCTTTGAATTTATGGGGGCACGCATATAACTGAGGACCAGATTGACGGACGCAAGTCTCCCCACACGATCAATGGAAAACAGAAAGATGCGGAGTTCAATAGCCGGACGTTACAAACACTAACTGTTGCTTGGTAATATCCTTGCGCAACGTAGAACACCCGATCAGAAAAGCTTTGCAGTAATTTTCATATAAATTTGTGAAAATGTTTCATATTAGGAGTGGGTCATCCACGATTTGTCATTAGCCACTCGCACGTTAAAACTAAAAAAATGTTAAACAAAAAATATAGTTAAGCAGTAAAACATTGTAATAAAAGTCAACAATGTATGGAGTCCACAATGAAAATGACGTTTTATTCATTTTCATAAAGTCCACGGAAATGTAAAACTTGAAAAAATCAAGTTTCTCCTTTGGGGAGAATGGTATTTACAGGCACTGGGAGACAAGCTCGACAATCGTATTGTGGCAATACGTAGCGCGTTTCCGTAAAAAGGCTTGTATTATTTCAATTATTTCATAACACAATACTTCGAAGAAGGTACAACAATGCGGGCGCGTTCCTCAGTTAAAAAGATAAAAAATTATAAATTGTGTCGCGTGCGCGTCAAACATTACCGACGGGCGCACTTGCGCCAGCGGGCTCAGGGATGCCAACTGCTGGTCTATAGTCTATAGCCATATCAGTAATCTGTATAGTTAACAGAAGTATAATAATGGCATTTAATCTTTATAGAAACGAATTAGATTTAATAAAGATAGGGTATCAAGAGACAACAATAAATAAGAGCATTTCAGTGATAGGGTCAATGATTGGTGTTGTTTAATCAGCACAAGGTAATTAGGTAGACTGACAGACATGTAATTAGGTAGACAGACAGATAGTTAAGAAGAAAGACTCACAAACTGTCTTGCGTGAGCGGTGCTTGTAATGAGGCAGTAAAGTAAATAAAGATACTTTTAACAAAATTATCGTTTGGCGATACAGTTCGTGAGAGAGAATAAACAATTCGGCAATTTACTGCCTCAATCTTCTATTGTAGTGTATTAATTGTTCATAACCTAAAGATACCATACATATGATTTATAATAAAGTTTTAATTATTGACATTCTTAAGTTCGATCGATTTCGGTCATAGACCATTGTCAGAAGGCATATAATGTACACTGGCGGCCACGATATTGTAAAACTGTTACTATTTACAAAAAACGAATTCGTAAACACTGATTAATGGTCGCGAAACGTACGTGTGTGTTCAACGTTTCTCGAGAACTGATTTTGTAACGGATGTTTACATTCAGATCCATGCTTTTTGGTATCCAGGCCACTTATATGTAAATGAATAGTAAAATAGTTTATCTTTTCCTTTTCCGTCTGGTGGCCTTTTTCTTGTATGTATATCTACGAGTTTCGGGACACATGTCCCATCATCCCAAAATCAGTTGAGGACAAGACGGGCGTTTGTAAGATAATATGCCATGACTGTGATAGGTTCTACATTGCCCAGACTGGTAGACCCTTTATAAAACGCTTTAAAGAACATTTTCCTAAATAAGAATTTAGTAAAACAGTGTCAAATTACGCGCGTCATCTGATGGACAAAAATCATAATTATACCGATTTCACGACGAACTTTCAATCCTTACCATATATGCAAAAAAGGAAGTTATATGAATGCTGTCGAAGAGTTCGAAATGTATAAGGGTTATGAAAAAAAAAACATAAAAGAAGTCCTTCTTAACGAACAACTGAATTTCCTGTCAAATTCACTTTACGACACAGCGATAAGAATACATAACAAAGTCCATAGTGCACGATCTATAACAACATGAGCACAGCAGTCGACTATAGTATTTCGTGGTGCGCACCAACGACATCGCGTGTGTTCTCACGTTTGGGGTTTTTATATTTTTTTTATATTTATATTCATTGTGATGTGTGTAAAATTGTATGTAAAATTGTTTTTAATATTTTAATACTTGACGAACTTCACCAAGGGATAATCCTGATGATGTGACTTATGTCCCGAAACGCGTAGATATATACATAAAAAAAAAGGCCACCAGACGTAAAAGACAAAGGTAAACTATTTTAATTTTTATTTACATTCCGGTCTATAATTATTTTAAGTCAGCTGATTACTATGTGTTGGTTTTCATTTTGCCGCAATATCTTAAATGTGATACGATTTTTTAAGTCCGTCATGATGTTCAATAGATCATCATCGCCTTCTTCTTTTAAATGTTTGTATATTCGGTATTGTTCTTATATATTAGATCCTATTTCATCATTGCTTGTTTTCAATACCGTTAAATTGTGCTGTATTGGACCATATTCACAAGACTATTGTTTTATGTGTTTGGATACTGTTGAGTTCGGATTTGAATGTTGAGAATCTCTGCGAGATAATGCGGCAAAATGTAAATCACCGTACAGTAATCAGCTGTTATAGTACATACACCTGAATGTAAACCTAAACACTAAGCGACAAATTCAGTTCTCTCGAAGGTTTGGCACAAGCGTACCTTTCACGATCATTAATCAGTGTTTACGAATTTTTATTTGTAAATAGTAACTGTTTCACAATATCGTGACCACGAGTGGACAGTGTAAACGCCCTGACAATGGCCTACGGCCGAAATCAATCGAAATAAAGAATGTGAGTAACTAAAACTTTATTATAAATCGTATGTATGGTATTTTCAGGTTATGAACAATGAATACACTACAATAGATATTGAAATTATATTTACCATTAGTAAGCAATGAGTGTGTGTCTATTATAAATACATCACATTATAATTAATTTACTGCCGTTATTTTTCACATCAAAAGAAACAAAGGTGATTTAGATAAAATATTCCATGATTTGCAACTTTATTAGAGCTGAATATTGTGTTAAAGTAAAGAAGGAAATTTTAACGATAATTATGCTAACTTATGCAAAATTTAATTATTCAATTAAATTATAAAACGTGACTAGTTAATCTGATTATGCAAATATTATTATTTATCTAATCACTGAATGTATCCATTACTAATTAGCATAAATAATGAGACTCTATATTTCGTTGTTATTAAAACAATATAAGAAAATTTATCAAACAAATCAATTGACGTTAATGTCTTTTGATGTTAAGGTTTGGAACAATAATAAACGCATAAAATATATATATAACAAATAGAATGCTTGTTTATTACACATTACTCAAGTTAATTTCCGAAACACATACATAAATCATTACCTGAAAATACATTCAGAAACATATAAAACATAAATCACAATATAAATCTGTCTTCGTTGATGGCTGAAAACATAACATACAACATGACATAGATAAACATACACAAAACATAGACAAATCAAATATTATTCACCCTAAACTAATGCGTTCATTGTGTGTCTCAGATGAGTAGCTTTTATATTCATAATATATTTTAACATTATCTGTACTAAATGATTATACAACTTCTCAAAGGTGTTGGTTCTTGGAAAAGAGACAGAGCAGCAGTATTATTATAATATTAAAATCATGAAGACTTAACTTGACATTTTAGAATATCCAATAATCCATCGGTGAAATTTCCTGCTAACTGGTGACTCCATGTGTGTTCGCTCCGTTGATTGGATGTTTTCACTATCACTTTGAGACTTGCGATGAGAAATCACTCGCGGCGTACGTGGTGTGGTGTTGATGTAACCCGTCTTTACTAACAGTTTATAGAGTTCTGTTTAGTGTAGATACAACCATCCTTAGTGGGTTGTGTTCAAATAAAATGTCTATTACAAAGATGCTTCATATAACTGTTCATGTTCTACTTAGCTTGGTCGTGAGTGTGCGTTATGTTATACACTTGTGTTTATAAATGTTGAGTTCTCTTATCGTTCATGAGTCTGCACAACTAGAATAACTAAGTCTGAATCAAGTTAAGTTTATGATACGAATCACAATGTCCGAAGTTGATACACGAAAGTTCTATTATTGAGATGTAACTTCACTTGTTAAAAGTTTCTAAGTTCCGTAATGTCGAATAATGAATAGTACTTTAAAGTTTATAGTACTGAACTCGAAAGTATAACGATACTTTGATAACTTCGCACGTTCAAAAGTTAAAGTAACTAAGTAAATAAACTGCGCAATACTGAGATAAAATTTTATAAGACTGAGGTAAAATTGTGTAGAACTGAGTTAATAAAACTGAGCACAAACGTTTGATGAGACTGAGAGCCTCGTGTACTCTGACTTACCCTCTCCTGGGTCACATGTTCCTTCCGCTTTGATGATCTTTGGTTTTCGACTCTCTGATTTGCTGCCCTGGTTGTCACCATGACAACAGTCCTCTCCACTTACTTGTTCGGAAGATGCTAACCACTGTTTGGCTGTTGAACATCCCCTGAAGTATACAGCTAAGGACATCGCACTCTTTCTAAGAATATAAAGTGTTCGCCTGTCTGTCAAACCTTTGTTTCGTGAGTTTCCCAAGGTTTGTCGTTACACCCTCGCTAAGAATCCGTTGCGTCCTGTTCATTTTTCAACATCCACCCCGTTTTTTCTACCAATTAATAACTTCTCGCTCGCTGTCACTCTGAGTTGCCTCCACGATTTCTCGTCGTAAATATAAGTTGTCACTCTGGTGTTGTTTTCATGCTGTGCGACATGGTCGTATGTATTCACTGGGTATTCGCTGTATTGTCTCTGTACTATCGAGACTTTCTAAATCCTTTGTCAGTGAGTATCCAGTATCCATTTTCTTACGTTCACACGTGTTGGCTTAACCCTACAGCGTCCCCTCGTTACAATTTCTGCGTACTTGTGTCACTGGACTCTGCTCTTTGTTCGGTTTGTTATGAAGTGGTAAATTTGAGTTGAGTTTGGTCTGTCAAAGTCGATCCCAATTTCCTTTGTTGCGTTAAGTCAAACGTTGTCTTATTGTCTCGTAGCTGGCGTCGGGTTGACGTGTTCTTAATTGCCTTGATTTATTGCTCTGTTTTGGGTTGGTGACCTGACTGTGTGAGAATGCACTGCTCGACCAGAAAATTTATAAATTTGAAAATTTTTGATCGCTTTAAACTTGTGGCAGATTGTTGATTATAATGGATGTTTAACGTATTCGAAGACAAAGAGAATGGGTTGGAATAGGAGGAGATGGAGGAGACTTCACAGAATCAGATGTCTGTTGTAACAAAGAGAAAAACAGACTGATGACACCAAAACTGTATAAGCATTTAACTAATAAAATACTGTTACGAGAATCCTACCGAACAATACAGAACATTCTCCACTCCCCCCGTCAAGTGTGGCAGCTGTTGCGTCATTTAAGTAGGTGATTCTAGTTAGTTGCAGGAACACTTGAGATACGCATTAAGCCGCCGGCGTGCAGAGAAGGAGGGAAAGCTGTACTGGACCTCAGCGCGGCGTGTGTAAAGCCATAGCAGCCGGGTTGTCAGTTCAGTTACGTAAGCGATTTTCGCTAGTGCGGATTGAGTGTTTGTCGAAGTGAAGTAGTATTGTGTTAATAATTGTGGGAAACTCTATTAATAGACATTGTTACTGCGTGTGCACAAATCTAACTGGAAATATTGTACGAGTTAATTACAAACTGTTTAATTTTGATAACTAAAGCTGGTGATTAGTGACTTAATTGGTGTCTTGTATTTTGGTTTCCACTGTACCATACGAATGTGACCTAGACCGTAGTAACAATACGAATTATCTATAAAAAAGATTTGGTAAGCAGCTCAGGGTATACAGATTGTTAGTTAATGCACTAAGAAAATAATATCTCTTAAATTGGTCTCAGTTACCGCAGCACTTTGAAATAAATTTGTAAGTAAAAGCAGCGAAGTATTGCTAACAGCGCGCAAGAGAGAGAAACATAATTGCAGCGATTAGAAGAAAAATTTTCTTATGAACTACAACGCTGCTAATGAAGACAGTATAAAAACACGAGTCAATCCAGCGTGCCATGCTACACGAAACTAAGTACAGCAAGTAGCGTAGAGCCATTAGGTATGCTGTTAGCGTGGTGCCATTAGCGATGGAGAAACAGCGAAGCTAGCTAGATTACTACGTGTAGAAAAACCTAAAAACGCGATGCGCGTAGTAAATTAAATGTGAAGGAAACGTGCACAAAACGCGACGACAACGGTCCCAGTGAGAGCGAAGTGAGAGCAGGCGAAAAAATTTTCAGACGTCCGACTGCCCAGCGCCGTCACATTTTTCTTAATTTACAACCGCCCGGCATTGTGTTTCAAGACGTTGGTATGAAGCTGAGAGTTGTAGTATTCAAACGATTAATTAGTTATTACGTAATTGTATTAAAATTACGTTAGCGAATGATACATTTGTAACATTTTTCTATAAGATTGCGTACTTATATTCTAATTATATTTATAATCCCATTCAAAACTACATTGTTACTACGAATTACGTCTCCTAATGCAATTTGTTTTAAATCGTTGCAAATTAACATGTGGAAAATATATTTAAGTTAAATGTTATGAACGGGGAAAGTAATTTTGTTTAATTACTCCATATAAGTTACAATAATTACAAAAGACGCTCCATTACCTTAATACGTGTATAAACGTACATTGAACTTATAGCTGGCATAAAAATCTTTAAATATAATAGGAAAAATACCTACAAGAGGAAGGAGCGCAGTAAATTTAGGGTCTAGTTATACTCTCTGCCATTACCATTATTTAAAAATTTTAACGTCGTTATTTTTAATTGGCCGACAGTAGTCCTACGAAACGAACAAATGATACTGTCTTCTTCTTGTAGTCTGCCAGAAGGCTCATGAAAAGGCTTAGGAAAATACAAATCCAATTTCTGTACTAGTGTTTTAGTGACTCAATTAAATTTGATGTTTTGGTGGTTGTGCTCTCATCTATCGGACGTGTTAAAGATTTTACAACAACGACTAGTCCCAATTGACATTTTAAAACTAATAAAAGATATCTACACGAACATTTCAATGAAACTAAAAGCCAATAGCGAATTACCAAATAATGTACTTGTAACAAAAGGGATCAGGCAGGTGGATTACTTAAGTCCCATACTCTTCAATGTAGTTATGGACAAAATTATTACAGAGGAAAAGAAAATAAGATGATATGGGATGGATTGAAGTGTGGTTAAAATTATATATTATGCAGACGGCGTTATTATGATGCTATTCAAAAAACTGCATTGTTGCTCCGAAATACGTACGTCTTTTAATACATTTTATTTTAAACTTTTGTAAAGAAACATTTGTGAAATATAGGTATTTAAACTAAATTAGTGAACGTGAAAAGTAATATATTTAATAATCCCACACACAATAATTACAAAACACGCTCCATTCATTCCTATATTGTTAACCTAATACTTGTATAAATGTACATTAAAGTCATAGCTGACATTAAAAGCTTTTTAGATAATAGGAAAAATACCGACAAGGGGGAGCATCGCAGTAAACTTAGGCTCTACATACACTCTCTGCCAGTACTTAAAAATTTTAATGTCGTTATTTTCAGTTGGCCGACACCGGTCTTACGAAAGATCTCTCTCTCTCCCTTTCTCTATTTATGCACCTAAGCATTCAAAGAATTTCAACGAAACCGAAACATCGAAGCATGATAATGTTTTCAGGCTTTTGAAACGTATAATGTGGATTACGTTTGGTGGATTACGTAAATCATTTCCAAACCACAGACGATCACAAACAGACCATGTAAAACCAAATTTATTCTCACTAAAACGTTTGCTAAACTCAATGTCAGCAGCGATTATTTCTGTCTTGATGCGTTTACATATCAAATTTCTAGACTGTGGGCAATCGAAAGTGTGGAAGCGTTACGTTTTTCGATGACGATTTTGTGGAATGACCGCCAGCCTAAAAACATTATCATGTTAAAAAAAAATAATAATGTCCTGTTCCCGTAATCTGCCACAAGGCACGTGACATGCGCTAGAGAATTAGAAATCCGATTTTCAGACTACTGCTTTAGCGATTCAATTTGATGTTTTGGTGGTTGTGTTACAAACTCATACGCCTCATGTCTCGGACGTGTTAAAGATTTTAAAACAAGGCCCAATCGACATCAGAAAGCTAATACAAGTGATCTACACAAACACTTCAATGAAACTAAAAAGGCCAATGGCGAATTATCAGATAATATACCTGTAACAAAAGGAATAAGTCAGTTAGATTTTCTAAGTCCCATACTCTTCAATGGAGTTATAGGCAAAATTACTAAGGAGGTGAAGCACATGAGACGATAGAGGATAGATAGAAATGTGTTTAAAATGATATGTTATGCAGATGACGTTATTATAATAGCGGAAAGTGGAAATTACTTACAAAGACTTGTCAATATTATAGTGATATTTAGTTAAGTAACGGACACGTCATGGACAACGAAATCCAAGAACTTGTGTATAAGATTTACGAAACATGCTAGGAATATAACATGAAGATATCGGAAAAGCAAACAAAACAAATTACAATTTCACAAGACCCATTAAGAAATAAGCTTGTGATAAATGACAGAATAATAGGACAAGTAATGCAGATAGACTATTTAGGAACAAGGTTTGCAAGTAACAATAGGGCAGATGAAGAAATAGAACACCAATTGATGGCAGCAAGACGAATTGCTGGATCCATGAATAACCTTATATGGAATAATAAATAGTCTACCTCTTACAAGAAGCAGAATCTAGGGTTTACAAAAAGCCATATACAGCAGCAACTCAAAGAAAAAGACAAACTATAGAAATGACTATATTACGGAGGGTACTAGGAAGGACAATGCCAAACAATAGTAAAACGGGTGTATAAGAAAGCATCACAGCGTCAAAAAACGGGTGTAAAAAAGAGAAACGAAGGCTGAAAACGCCAAAGAAACGGGTGTAGGAAAGAGAACCGAAGGCTGAAAACGCCAAAGAGACGGGTGTAAAAAAGAGAAACGAAGGCTGAAAACGCCAAAGAAACGGGTGTAGGAAAGAGAAACGAAGGCTGAAAACGCCAAAGAAACGGGTGTAGGAAAGAGAACCGAAGGCTGAAAACGCCAAAGAGACGGGTGTAAAAAAGAGAAACGAAGGCTGAAAACGCCAAAGAAACGGGTGTAGGAAAGAGAAACGAAGGGTGAAAACGCCAAAGAAACGGGTGTAGGAAAGAGAACCGAAGGCTGAAAACGCCAAAGAAACGGGTGTAGGAAAGAGAAACGAAGGCTGAAAACGCCAAAGAAACGGGTGTAGGAAAGAGAACCGAAGGGTGAAAACGCCAAAGAGACGGGTGTAAAAAAGAGAAACGAAGGCTGAAAACGCCAAAGAAACGGGTGTAGGAAAGAGAAACGAAGGCTGAAAACGCCAAAGAAACGGGTGTAGGAAAGAGAACCGAAGGCTGAAAACGCCAAAGAGACGGGTGTAAAAAAGAGAAACGAAGGCTGAAAACGCCAAAGAAACGGGTGTAAAAAAGAGAAACGAAGGCTGAAAACGCCAAAGAAACGGGTGTAAAAAAGAGAAACGAAGGCTGAAAACGCCAAAGAAACGGGTGTAAAAAAGAGAAACGAAGGCTGTTGTAACAAAGAGAAAAGCAGACTGATGACACCAAAACTGTATAAGCATTTAACTAATAAAATACTGTTACGAGAATCCTACCGAACAATACAGAACATTCTCCACTCCCCCCGTCAAGTGTGGCAGCTGTTGCGTCATTTAAGTAGGTGATTCTAGTTAGTTGCAGGAACACTTGAGATACGCATTAAGCCGCCGGCGTGCAGAGAAGGAGGGAAAGCTGTACTGGACCTCAGCGCGGCGTGTGTAAAGCCATAGCAGCCGGGTTGTCAGTTCAGTTACGTAAGCGATTTTCGCTAGTGCGGATTGAGTGTTTGTCGAAGTGAAGTAGTATTGTGTTAATAATTGTGGGAAACTCTATTAATAGACATTGTTACTGCGTGCGCACAAATCTAACTGGAAATATTGTACGAGTTAATTACAAACTGTTTAATTTTGATAACTAAAGCTGGTGATTAGTGATTTAATTGGTGTCTTGTATTTTGGTTTCCACTGTACCATACGAATGTGACCTAGACCGTAGTAACAATACGAATTATCTATAAAAAAGATTTGGTAAGCAGCTCAGGGTATACAGATTGTTAGTTAATGCACTAAGAAAATAATATCTCTTAAATTGTTCTCAGTTAGCGCAGCACTTTGAAATAAATTTGTAAGTAAAAGCAGCGAAGTATTGCTAACAGCGCGCAAGAGAGAGAAACATAATTGCAGCGATTAGAAGAAAAATTTTCTTATGAACTACAACGCTGCTAATGAAGACAGTATAAAAACACGAGTCAATCCAGCGTGCCATGCTACACGAAACTAAGTACAGCAAGTAGCGTAGAGCCATTAGGTATGCTGTTAGCGTGGTGCCATTAGCGATGGAGAAACAGCGAAGCTAGCTAGATTACTACGTGTAGAAAAACCTAAAAACGCGATGCGCGTAGTAAATTAAATGTGAAGGAAACGTGCACAAAACGCGACGACAACGGTCCCAGTGAGAGCGAAGTGAGAGCAGGCGAAAAAATTTTCAGACGTCCGACTGCCCAGCGCCGTCACATTTTTCTTAATTTACAAGCGCCCGGCATTCTGTTTCAAGACGTTGGTATGAAGCTGAGAGTTGTAGTATTCATAACGATTAATTAGTTATTACGTAATTGTATTAAAATTACGTTAGCGAATGATACATTTGTAACATTTTTCTATAAGATTGCGTACTTATATTCTAATTATATTTATAATCCCATTCAAAACTACATTGTTACTACGAATTACGTCTCCTAATGCAATTTGTTTTAAATCGTTGCAAATTAACATGTGGAAAATATATTTAAGTTAAATGTTATGAACGGGGAAAGTAATTTTGTTTAATTACTCCATATAAGTTACAATAATTACAAAAGACGCTCCATTACCTTAATACGTGTATAAACGTACATTGAACTTATAGCTGGCATAAAAATCTTTAAATATAATAGGAAAAATACCTACAAGAGGAAGGAGCGCAGTAAATTTAGGGTCTAGTTATACTCTCTGCCATTACCATTATTTAAAAATTTTAACGTCGTTATTTTTAATTGGCCGACAGTAGTCCTACGAAACGAACAAATGATACTGTCTTCTTCTTGTAGTCTGCCAGAAGGCTCATGAAAAGGCTTAGGAAAATACAAATCCAATTTCTGTACTAGTGTTTTAGTGACTCAATTAAATTTGATGTTTTGGTGGTTGTGCTCTCATCTATCGGACGTGTTAAAGATTTTACAACAACGACTAGTCCCAATTGACATTTTAAAACTAATAAAAGATATCTACACGAACATTTCAATGAAACTAAAAGCCAATAGCGAATTACCAAATAATGTACTTGTAACAAAAGGGATCAGGCAGGTGGATTACTTAAGTCCCATACTCTTCAATGTAGTTATGGACAAAATTATTACAGAGGAAAAGAAAATAAGATGATATGGGATGGATTGAAGTGTGGTTAAAATTATATATTATGCAGACGGCGTTATTATTATGCTATTCAAAAAACTGCATTGTTGCTCCGAAATACGTACGTCTTTTAATACATTTTATTTTAAACTTTTGTAAAGAAACATTTGTGAAATATAGGTATTTAAACTAAATTAGTGAACGTGAAAAGTAATATATTTAATAATCCCACACACAATAATTACAAAACACGCTCCATTCATTCCTATATTGTTAACCTAATACTTGTATAAATGTACATTAAAGTCATAGCTGACATTAAAAGCTTTTTAGATAATAGGAAAAATACCGACAAGGGGGAGCATCGCAGTAAACTTAGGCTCTACATACACTCTCTGCCAGTACTTAAAAATTTTAATGTCGTTATTTTCAGTTGGCCGACACCGGTCTTACGAAAGATCTCTCTCTCTCCCTTTCTCTATTTATGCACCTAAGCATTCAAAGAATTTCAACGAAACCGAAACATCGAAGCATGATAATGTTTTCAGGCTTTTGAAACGTATAATGTGGATTACGTTTGGTGGATTACGTAAATCATTTCCAAACCACAGACGATCACAAACAGACCATGTAAAACCAAATTTATTCTCACTAAAACGTTTGCTAAACTCAATGTCAGCAGCGATTATTTCTGTCTTGATGCGTTTACATATCAAATTTCTAGACTGTGGGCAATCGAAAGTGTGGAAGCGTTACGTTTTTCGATGACGATTTTGTGGAATGACCGCCAGCCTAAAAACATTATCATGTTAAAAAAAAATAATAATGTCCTGTTCCCGTAATCTGCCACAAGGCACGTGACATGCGCTAGAGAATTAGAAATCCGATTTTCAGACTACTGCTTTAGCGATTCAATTTGATGTTTTGGTGGTTGTGTTACAAACTCATACGCCTCATGTCTCGGACGTGTTAAAGATTTTAAAACAAGGCCCAATCGACATCAGAAAGCTAATACAAGTGATCTACACAAACACTTCAATGAAACTAAAAAGGCCAATGGCGAATTATCAGATAATATACCTGTAACAAAAGGAATAAGTCAGTTAGATTTTCTAAGTCCCATACTCTTCAATGGAGTTATAGGCAAAATTACTAAGGAGGTGAAGCACATGAGACGATAGAGGATAGATAGAAATGTGTTTAAAATGATATGTTATGCAGATGACGTTATTATAATAGCGGAAAGTGGAAATTACTTACAAAGACTTGTCAATATTATAGTGATATTTAGTTAAGTAACGGACACGTCATGGACAACGAAATCCAAGAACTTGTGTATAAGATTAACGAAACATGCTAGGAATATAACATGAAGATATCGGAAAAGCAAACAAAACAAATTACAATTTCACAAGACCCATTAAGAAATAAGCTTGTGATAAATGACAGAATAATAGGACAAGTAATGCAGATAGACTATTTAGGAACAAGGTTTGCAAGTAACAATAGGGCAGATGAAGAAATAGAACACCAATTGATGGCAGCAAGACGAATTGCTGGATCCATGAATAACCTTATATGGAATAATAAATAGTCTACCTCTTACAAGAAGCAGAATCTAGGGTTTACAAAAAGCCATATACAGCAGCAACTCAAAGAAAAAGACAAACTATAGAAATGACTATATTACGGAGGGTACTAGGAAGGACAATGCCAAACAATAGTAAAACGGGTGTATAAGAAAGCATCACAGCGTCAAAAAACGGGTGTAAAAAAGAGAAACGAAGGCTGAAAACGCCAAAGAAACGGGTGTAGGAAAGAGAACCGAAGGCTGAAAACGCCAAAGAGACGGGTGTAAAAAAGAGAAACGAAGGCTGAAAACGCCAAAGAAACGGGTGTAGGAAAGAGAAACGAAGGCTGAAAACGCCAAAGAAACGGGTGTAGGAAAGAGAACCGAAGGCTGAAAACGCCAAAGAGACGGGTGTAAAAAAGAGAAACGAAGGCTGAAAACGCCAAAGAAACGGGTGTAGGAAAGAGAAACGAAGGCTGAAAACGCCAAAGAGACGGGTGTAAAAAAGAGAAACGAAGGCTGAAAACGCCAAAGAAACGGGTGTAGGAAAGAGAAACGAAGGCTGAAAACGCCAAAGAAACGGGTGTAGGAAAGAGAACCGAAGGCTGAAAACGCCAAAGAGACGGGTGTAAAAAAGAGAAACGAAGGCTGAAAACGCCAAAGAAACGGGTGTAGGAAAGAGAAACGAAGGCTGAAAACGCCAAAGAAACGGGTGTAGGAAAGAGAACCGAAGGCTGAAAACGCCAAAGAGACGGGTGTAAAAAAGAGAAACGAAGGCTGAAAACGCCAAAGAAACGGGTGTAGGAAAGAGACACGAAGGCTGAAAACGCCAAAGAGACGGGTGTAAAAAAGAGAAACGAAGGCTGAAAACGCGAAAGAAACGGGTGTAGGAAAGAGAACCGAAGGGTGAAAACGCCAAAGAGACGGGTGTAAAAAAGAGAAACGAAGGCTGAAAACGCCAAAGAAACGGGTGTAGGAAAGAGAACCGAAGGGTGAAAACGCCAAAGAAACGGGTGTAAAAAAGAGAAACGAAGGCTGAAAACGCCAAAGAAACGGGTGTAGGAAAGAGAAACGAAGGCTGAAAACGCCAAAGAAACGGGTGTAGGAAAGAGAACCGAAGGGTGAAAACGCCAAAGAGACGGGTGTAAAAAAGAGAAACGAAGGCTGAAAACGCCAAAGAAACGGGTGTAGGAAAGAGAAACGAAGGCTGAAAACGCCAAAGAAACGGGTGTAGGAAAGAGAACCGAAGGCTGAAAACGCCAAAGAGACGGGTGTAAAAAAGAGAAACGAAGGCTGAAAACGCCAAAGAAACGGGTGTAGGAAAGAGAAACGAAGGCTGAAAACGCCAAAGCTGTAGAGCGTTTAACTAACAAAAATTGGTAATCATGTTATTTGAATGAGGAGTTTCTTTAACTGCAAATTTAGTCGTGCTAATTTGCTAAACTGCTAAATGTTATGTTATGGATAAGGCCATTCAGTTTTTCCACCATTTTCAGGACCTAAACCACTAAACTACTAAAGTGGTTTAGGACTTCAAAATGGTCGAAACACTGAAAGGTCTCGTCCAGAACATGACATTTAGCAGTTTAGCAAATAAGTATGACGAAGTTGGAGTAACAAAATGGGAATTAAACAAAAGTAACCAGCTCGGGCTATGCAAATCGTTAGTTAATGCGCTGAGAATATAATATCTTTTAAAATGTTCTCAGTTACCGCAGCAATTTGAAATAAATTTATAAGTGAACGCGGCGAAGTATTGCTAACAGCGCGCGCGAGAGAGAAACATAACTGCAGCGAGCAGAAACAAAGTATAGCAAGTAGCGTAGAGTCATTAGGTATGCTGTTAGCGCCGTGCCATTAGCGACGGAGAAACAGCGAAGCTAGCTAGACTACTACGTGTAGAAAAAACTAAAAACGCGATGCGCGTAGTAAATTAAAAGTGAAGGAAATGTGCACAAAACGCGACGACAACGGTCCCAGGGCGAGCGAAGTAAGAGCACGCGAAAAAATGTTCACCCGTCCGACTACCCAGCGCCGTCACATTTTTCTTAATTTAGAACCGCCCGGCATTGTGTCTCAAGACGTTGGTGTGAAGCTACAAGTTATAGTATTCGTAACTATTATTTAGTTGTTTCGTAATAGCATTACCGAATGATATCTATAAGATAGCGTAGTTTAAATACTAGTTCACACGAACTGACATTTCGTCAGAAGAATTTACACTGTCTTATGTGTGTAATCGGTGTATCATCTATAATAAGTATTGCTGAAATTACTACTCAAACGCATACAAGTGACATGGGATTATAAAAAAAAATGTACATGCATTGCACAAATGCAATGCACAGAGAAGGGCATTCAAAATGCTTCAATAAATCTAAAATGTATATATATATATATATATATATATATATATGTTCATTCACCAATCAATGAATTCATTCTTCATTCACCAATCAATGATTTCATTATTCATTTACCAATGTACAGATTATAAGTTAAAAGTAATCGCATTCATAAGCGAAGTTTTATATGTGTACTACGTTATTGACAACAAAGAAGTAGTTTCTATGGAAACTCACCGGTTCCCATTTTCGATCACGCACCAGCGATCGGCCGCAAATGTGCGACACGTCCTTATAAACATTTTCAATGTTAAAAACCAAGTGAATGTCTTTCACGTTTTCATGGGCAGCAGTGATTATATTCAAGAATGAATTACCTGCTAACGTATGGGTTTAAAAATGTCAGTGAATACACTGCTGACATTTCGGAAAACATCACAGGTGTCGTTCGACGCCAATATCCTATTTTTTACCACCAGTTAACTAGGCTAGTAGATTACAACGGCTTTCAGTAATATCGCGTAAACATAAAGAAAAAAACATTCTGAAAAAAAGAAGAAAGAAAAAAAACCGAAACATCCAAGCTTGATAATGTTTTTAATATGTACTATATATTACAAAAATTTTACTATATAGCCTAACAAATATATTTAGTATATAACAAACATTATCATGTTAAAACGACAGAGACCGAAGATTTCTAGACTGTGGGGAATCGAAAGTGTGGAAGCATTACATTTTTCGATGACGTTACATTTTTGTGGAATGACCCCCAGCCTAAAAACATTATCATGTTAAAAAGTAAATTTTTCCAAGTGTTGAAACAGTCGCAGTAAAGTACATATGTCCGGATGACTCATGGTAGCAGGCCAACGATGAGACAAAAATTACCTGTTGATGAGCTGCGACACACTCCATCCCTCGGAGATACATTTACATAGCTTCAAATAATTTTGGTACAATATTGTTAGCGGTAGTTATAAAGTTGTGTTTTAAGATTACTGAATAGAAGCTTTATTGTATAAGAAGAGTTTACCGGGCTGTTTGGAAGTGGCCGATTCACAGCATTTCGCCCACCGACGAAGCTCTGGGCTGTGCGGTTGTGCGTCGCAGAGACGAACCTCTCGGTAACTGAGTTCCGAGCTACCTTCTGGACCTCCTGCCTTGTGGCCCTGCTCAAGAAGGGCGTGTGCTCTATAGCAGACCGGTTCTCGGCTGTTGTGCTAGCCTACACTAGCGCAGTATACACCGAGGGCGTTTCCACAAATTACCTGGATATATACGGTACCTGCCCAGCCCAGCCACAAGAGGATTGTCTGGGAATCTTGCCGCACGTGCATAAAATTTGCGTGGAAGCCCTCTTAAAGTTTCGTCTAAGGAGCGGACGCCAAGTCCTCTCCTTAGAAGGCGTGATGAGAAGCGACGGGGTACTTTGGCCGCTAGCCGAAGACCCCTGTCGAGGACGCTCTGCAACTTCTTTTTATGCATTGCGGCGAGGTAACCCCAAACCGGGCAAGCGTAGGTAGTGACCGGCAGCAAATATGCGCCGACGTTCATCTTGTCCAATTTCTTGGTCATGGCTAGGCTGATCAGGAGTGGAAACAGTAAGCTCAGACGAGCGGATACTCGCTTAAGAACTGTATGAGCATGGGTACGCCAGGTGATCCGACGGTCGAGGTGTAAGCCGAGGTACTTGACCTCTTTGGACCAGCGCAAGTACGTTCTGCCGATACGTAGCTGCCTAACAGGGTGCTTCCGTCGCTTCGAAAATTCGACGGCTACACTCTTGGTAGCGTTGAGTTCCACTCTCCAATGTTCAGTCCAGTCCCCGAGCGTGTCGAGCTGGCGCTGCAGTCGTAAGACGGCTCTTTCTACATGACGATCGTCCGTAAATACGGCCGTGTCTCCTCGCATTTCGCCCGCCGGGCGAAAGCATTTCATTAAATCCTTTATGGCAGGGCCCGATTCGATCCTCTCATACACCTTCTTTTTTCTGATTGGTCGATGATGCAGTTTTTACCTGTACGTGGGTTTCAATTAGTAAACAATTAGTAAATGTAGCATCACGGGAAATCATTAGCCTTCACTACAGTACTCCGGGGAAAACAATTGTTGAGTACCTGATGGCAAAGCGTGTGCGAGCCAATCATACTCCTTCTTTATTTTGATTGGCTCATGGTGCAGTCTCTGAATTCTTTGAATTCCACTGATGATGGCAGCCAATGGTGCTGTCGAAACGTTTGGTTTGTCTTTAAACCATAGACCACGGCCAAACAGCCCGGTAAACTCTTCTAAAACACCTGACACAGGCCATGAAACCCTTACAACAATTTTAAGAAGGTTTATTATTGACCTGAAATTTATTTCTGCTTATTAAAAAAAATATGTGGTTTAAGCGTATAAGCCGCTGGCGGACAATCGGGAGTTAAATATATTTGATTTGTTGAGTAGAATTACAGTTACAGCGATATCAAATGACGTCTCTAAATACGTGTGCTTTATTATTTTTTATTTTTATTTTTATATACAATTTTAATTATATTAATATTCCTACTCAAATCTCCAATTGCTACTACGAAATACGTACATCTTTTAATGCATTTTATTTTAAATGTTTGTAAAGGAACATTTCCGAAATTTGTTTAACCTAACTTAATAAACGTAGAAGGTAATTTTTTAATAACCCCATACACAATAATTAAAAAAAGACATGCTCCATTGATTCTTATATTGATAACCTAATACGTGCATAAATGTATATTAAATAAATGCATAGCTGACATTAAGTTCGTTTTATACAGTAGGAAAAATACCCACAGAGAGAAACGTTTTAATATACGAAAAGTCTACACACACTCCCTGCCAGTGTTTAAAAATTGTAATTTCGATACATTAAGTTCGTCGACATCGGACCTACAAAAAAATCATACTGTTATGTTCCCGTAATCTGCCATAAGTCTCAAGACAATATAAATATAGGAAATATAAATTTAAATCATAGGAAAATATAAATCCGATTTATAGACTACTGCTTCAGTACAGCTAAATCCTTTATTAGCACTGATTTCATTGTAATATTGTTTCGCCAACTTTTCCATCCCTAGAATCTGGGCTAGTCATCAGAAACTAAACAACATAAAACAACCTACAACAAAACATTATACAAAATACTGGAAATATATATATATATATATATATATATATATATTACTATAATATTTATGACTAAATTTACCTCAAGATATACTTTTTTCCTCAAGAAAAAAGTATATCTTGAAGTAAATTTAGTCATAAATATTATAGTATTATATACTGTACATCAAGAAACGGACTGTAGCAGAAAGTGATTGAAATATATATATACACATACATCATTACGGTTAAGGAAAACTTGTCATTACCATATCATCGTCATCACCACTCCAAGGATTAGGCCTTAGGCCAGTTACGGAACCCATCTCCTTCTCGGTCTACCGACATCCCTCTTCCCAGTAGGGTAATAACCCTAGGTAGCCACAGGTAGACGGATATCAGGCGTGCGATTCAAGTGTTCACACCATCTATTTCTTTGGTCTTCAATCTTTTGGTGCGGTGTTTAAATCGCATCTAATATCCTCGTTCCTTTCCGATCAAAGAGACAACAACCTTGCGTCGTCTCTCTTAAAAATTTCATTTTGGCTGCCTGAACCCTCTGCACGTCTCTTTTACCAAGAGTCCATATCTCACTAGCATACAGAAATGTGGCGACAGCCACAGTTTTATAAAATTACGTTCGGGTGTCCTTTCGTGTTTTATTTTTCAGGTACGTCTGAATCGTTCCACAGATGCGTCTAAATTTTGTTACGTTGGTGTCATTAAAGTGTCATACACTTTAGGCAACATTAGGCACATCATATAAGTATATAAATATAAGAATAAAATACAAAATAATGTAAAATAAAATGAATATTTCTTACCTGTGGGCCGCGGTTGAAAGACCCAACAACGGCTGGACAGCTGTCTGCTTCCGTATTTATACCTCCGCCTACCTGATAAAGACCACTCGCCCACCACTACTTCTCATCCCTAGACCACACCAACCGACACGGAAATTTCCAAACCATACCGTAAATTTTGTTGTACAATACATTGCTTTATGTTGTTTAGCTTCTGAGGACGGGGGCCGATTCTTGGGTTCGGAATGTCAACCGACAAAAATATTACAATGGAAGCAGTCCGAATGAAGAATTTACACGTAAGAAATCACGCATCGCTTAGATGTTTTAAAGTACTGCTTTAGTGTCTCAACTGTACTTCATGTTTTCATTGTTGTGTTACAATCTCATCCATCTACAATATATATATTATGCGTAACAAATGATGTAAAATAATTTTTTATATTAAATTTAACATGTTAAAACTGGTCTCTAAACCAACAATCAACTAATCTCTAATACCTCTTAATACTAAATACATATCAACCACATTAAGTCCAATGAGATCCTTTAGTTAATTCTGGTGTTCTTAACTAAACACTCTCACCTGCGCACAATGCTCTGCTTTTATAACACAAAACACTACACAAGTTCAAATCGATTTGTTCTCTTCAGTCTTCGGAACACGTGTTAATTGTCCAACAGTTGAACAATTTCTGCATTTAAGCCTTTCTTCATGCTTCTTCGCAAACCGTTTAATCTCTTCTTTAATTTTTGGAATACCTAGATCTCTGTGGATATCGGCGTTTCTAACATGCCATGGTGCATTCACCATGGTCCGCAAAACTTTGTTTTGGAATGTCTGTATTATGCTGATGTTACTATCTTTCGCGCACCCCCAGAGTTGAATTCCATACACCCAGGTGGGTTTAATTATCTAATTATAGATCAGACTTTTACTGTATAAAGACAGGTTGGAATGTCTTCCTATGAGCCATTTATATTGTCGGAATTTTATTTTATTTTAATTCCTCTTTGTTCTTTTTTACATGCTCTTTCCATCTCAGTTTGGTATCCTATGATATACGACGGTATTTGGCTGTGTTTTCATAAGGAGCTACCGTTCCATTTGTGACCAATGATGCAAGATTATAGAATCTTTTATTGGTGAAATTAACGTGCGCCGATTTGGCTTTTTTAAGATTAATTTTCCATTTTTTGGTCCATTTACAGTATATACATGGTATTGCTAGCTGTCTACAATAATTGGGTTGAAATAACCTCATCTTGCCCTGTTGTAAGCAAAGCTGTACCATCAGCAAAAGTAGCCAGTTTTGCTTGTTCTAAGTTTGGTATGTCACTGGTAAATAGTACATACAATGCAGGCCCAAGAACACATGTGAAATAATTAAAAAGTAAAATAGGCCCACATTGTGTTGAGTGACGGGCTGCTAAAGATCCAGCTTTGGTTATTTCGCATTGTGCATCTCGTCAATTTACTTGGGTAAATGCGGTTTCTGTCTGGTGTCGTATGAGTTTGGTCACGGCTAAATGGGATAACATTACATGAACTCAATGCTTGAGAAATAGGAAAAGGAATTTGTTAGGTCATTGTTTAAGAAGAGACTGCTTGCTTACAACTGCCATGGAGGGTTTCATAGAAGGAGAAATAAGAAGAGGGCGTAGAACAATGAAGTTAATAAATGGCATTAAAATTCGAGTATGTTACAAAGAAACGAAAAGACTGGCATTCGATAGGACAGCTTGGAGAGCTTTTACCATTTGAAAACCTGCCTTAGGGCAGAACACCAAATAAAAATGCTTGAAAAAAAAATTTTTGTTAATGTTCCTTATTAGGGAAACAGCCACATATAGAAGTATACAGAATGATTCAATGCACAATTTACTGTACAGAACGCGTTGTGCGTGTTAATATTTCACGATAAACAGCAGACTGAAACATTAATGCAGTTTCTTTTGAAAAACAATAATAGAATTTAATGGAAGTGCTTCTGACAAACGTGAATAGAAAACCCGCCCACTCAATGTCTGACAGGATAACAACAGGCGTACGCTACACCGGCCAGTATTTGTTATTGCCACTAATACGATGCACCTGCGTATTTTCCCATTGCCTGTTTATTTGTCCATGTGGATAGTATTTTGAGAGGGAGACGGATAAAGTTATATTTGTTCTCTTGCCACGTTTTACTTATTGATTGACGTAATCGGTCATTTTATTTTCACAACTTGTACACATTTGTTTTTAACTAAATACAATTAAATCACTACCGACTTATAACGCCAAATTAGCATGCTGTGCAAACTTACTATTAATAGTCAACATTAAATATGTCAAAAACAGATATACAAATATAAGGTAGAAGGAAACTACCGTTATAAAATGTCAAAGCGGTATTTTTTCTAAAGAACACACCCTTGTGTCTGGCGACAGAAAGTCGGCACAAAATACCAAAAAAGGCACGTAGCGGACGGACAGCAATAAAATTGTATTATGCTAAAAATTAACAAAAAATAGATAGAACGTTGTGAAAGTTAAGTGCTTTTAACAAAGGATCCTGTTATGTTAGAGTGAGATATTTAGACAGAGAAATCAACTGAAGCGTCTTTTCCCACCACGCGGACGAGCCCAGGGAGCGCGCTGTTATCTAGCAAATAAGAAAACGCGTCAGTTTTTTAGCGGTAAAATTCTAGTACTACATTGGGTAAAATTGAATATCGCGGCACCTAAGAACGTTTAGATTCAAAATTAGGCGAGGTTAGGCCCAGTTGTGTATTAAACCCAAAACCGAGAGTTTAAGGCAGTCATCGGTGTAGTACAACAGTAAAGACTCGTCAATTAAGTCGTCGGAGAAGCTATAACAGTAAAGACTCGTAAATTAAGTTATTTAATTCGTCGGAAGGTAAAAACAGTGACTCTGTTTACCGTCATGCGAAAGTGACCGTTCAGTTAAAGAATTTTAATCAAGTAATCAGTCATCAGAGAGTTAAACAGCTTTATTCAGTTGAAAGTTACCGTTGCAGACTCGGAACACAAAGTTTTTTATATATAAAAACGTAAAACTTTTACCTTATAGCCTGAACCATCTATTGGAACTACAAAGACTACAGAGACGAACTAAACACGATAAAATATTTAGCAGAATCCAACGAATACAACACAACAATAATCAATAAACTCCTACAAAAAACACAAAACAAACAACAGACAATGACAGAAAACAACAAATTCATAACAGTAACATACATCAATTACCGCACTGAAAAAAAATAGTCTACAAATTCAAAAAAGCAGGATATAAAATCGCATACAAAGCTACAAACAAAACAGAACACACACTATCAAATCACACACACAAAGCACAAAACAAATTCGATCTACGTGCTGTTTACAAACTAAATTGCTCAGATTGCAACAAATTCTACATAGGCCAGACGGGACGTAGCTTCAAACAAAGATACATTGAACACACAAAGGCACTACACTCCACTACCGAATCCACCTTTGCAAACAACCTCATTGAACCAAACCACACATACAAAAGTGGTCATACATACGTAAGTGGTCAGTCAGCAACAATGTATAGTGAACAGGAGCACTAATTGTACGGTCGAACGTTCGAGACGATGTATTAGATCTGATACTTTTCTGTTTGCGAATGATTGGTTCTAAAGCCGTAAGTGGTCAGTCAGCAACAATATATAGTGCACAAGAGCACTAATTGTACTGTCGAACGTTTGAGACGATGTATTAGATCTGATAGTTTTCTGTTTGCGAATGATTGGTTCTAAAGCCGTAAGAGGTCAGCAGCATTTTTAGACCTTGTAGTCAAATGTTACAGAAAATTCATTGAGACAATTTTCGATAAGTATGCTTGGAGTATAGATAACAGACTTTCCACTTTATCTTGTGTACATGGCTGTTTGGCAATAAAAGGCGGCCACACACTAAATCAGTCCTATCCAAATGTTAAATTATTGCAAGAAACAAATAGTGACAGTACAGTCCTATATATTAATTTCAATAGAAAAACTTGACTTTTTGACCCCTGCAGCATGCATTGAGGGTGTCCACATTCACAGTTATTAATAGACATACACAAATAACTCTTTTAGCCGAATTTGATGGGACCACACCCGTTTTGGATAAACGAAATTTCGGATAAACCGAAACTTCTATTTAAATAATAATACGTATGTAAGTACAGTAACTTTATTTAGTAATAATAATAATTTAAAATTTACTTACATTGAATATGACACAATAAACTATAAAACGGCACCGCACTGTAAATTATAGTTTCTACAGTTCTGGAACAGCCCTATAGCTTCTTCGTACAGTAATCAATCATAATTTTTTTCCTAAGCTTTGAAGCTCGTTTGCTGGTTGCCCGATCTTGAAGCCGTTTTATTGTTAGAAGTTCTGCAGGGGGCTTTAACAATATACAGTACTTTATGTTTACAATATATGAATATAATACTTTATGTTCGAAAATTAGAGCAAATCGATAATTCGGAGTAGGCCTACTCCTTATCCCAATTAATTCTGATTACTCAATTTCTACTTTATATCATGTGGAATCGCCTGTCTACGGTATTAAATATAGATTATAGCAACAGGAAAATGCTTTTGTGTAATTTTAAAATTTATTAAAAATTGTTTCTGATAAACCGGATTTTCGGATCAACGCGCTTCGGATAAACGAGTTTTTAGTGTACTAGTAATACAACAATATGGAGTAAAACATCGATTTAACAATGCAGAAAATATCAACAAATTTATTTCTACATCACAAAAGGACAGTCCAGTCCAGAAAAGATAATAGTCCAGAAAGGACAGTATAATTTCATTATATAATATTACTGTTTTTAACTTACACTGGAGTTGTACGAATATTAAAATTTTCATTGAAATAATAATTTTTTTACTAGTGACTTTTTACAATCACTAATACGCAACACCAATTTTTTGAAAAGTAATTTTCTTTTACTTTTGTAATAAATTTTAACTTAAAAATTAATTATAAGTTTTGACGCATAAAAATAATTTACCCAAAATCTCTGATCCTCTCTAATCATAAAAACAGGATGAATGTATACGTTATTACTAATGGCACTTAATTCCACGTGACCAAAAATCCAATAGTTGAAATTAGTTAGAATGTTAGTCATGTTTTACTGGCTTCAGTTTGGTTAGGAAGTGAGGGGAAAGGAGGAGTGGGGGAGTAACAATCTCCTTAAAAAAAACCTGGGTCCATCTGGCTCTGGATGTTAGTACCTAGTAAGGGCTCCCGCCTGGGGTTACTGGTGTCCCGGGCAACGGTCTTGAAGGTAAAAGAGAATTATCTCAACAACGGAGAGAGTTGAAGAGCCTAGGTCAGAAAATCCCTAATGATAATCATGCAAGCTTAGAGACATTAAGGTGGCAGTCCTACAGGTGAGCTGTCTCTGCGCAGCGCCAGTAACGCAGCCAGGGAAAAGTTTATTTCTCTCAGAAACCAGAATAAACTCGGAGTTAGGACAGGATTTAGCAGTATTGGACTGGACTGTAAAATAAAAACAATAGTTAGATTGATGAAAAAATGATTCTCGGAACTTGGAATGTTAGATCAATAGCTGGTAAGAAGAATGAACGTCCAGTAAACAGCATTAGTTGATGTAGCCTACATCTCGGAAACAAAAAAGAAGGTTCAGGATAGCAAGTATGTGGAGGGCTACGTGATGTTCTACAGTGGCGATTCCGAGGAACATAGAGCCCAAGGGTGTAGCAGTTTTCAGTAAGAGCTTAGAAGAGAGGATTAGAGTTATATTTCAGATAAAATTACGTTTTTGGGAGAGGTTTAGGGCTACTGCTACAAGATGAGAAGGTCAAATGCCTACACCATGTAGAAGAGATCAAGGTTACGACCAAGTTTTGCCTGAATATCCTTGCCTTGTGTCTCTCCCGTAACGGTAACCTTTTCCTTATTAAATCCTTAAATTTTTAGTGACCGTCAATCAATGAATGTTTTAGTGGATGGTTAGTGAGGATCGGTCAATAATACAAATTTTAGCTATTTTGCGTCGACGTTTCGACAATATTTATTGTCATCTGTGTAAATTGTATGTTTCTAAATTATGATTGTTTGCTAACACCAGTAGGGAGTGAAACATGGTAAAAATAACTTTTAATAATTACGTAGTGAACATCCCCTAATCTGTTTTAGTTATAGGTAATATATTACTTTGCTATATGTTGACTGTTGTAGGTATAAACAATTTATGTACCAATCTAATATCCAATTGTTGTTGATTACTGTTTGTTTAATTAATTAAAATAACATTACATTTAGTAATTTAAATTGCAATACTGTATAAATTGAGTTCTCTCATACTATAATTTGCTAGTTTTCTTAAAAATAATTTTGAAGATGTAAACAAACTATCATAAGTCTTCACATATAAAATGATACATACATACGCACGCACACACTCACATCACCAACACGTTCACCCAAATATTTAATTGTTTCGTTACGTTTGACATTTCTATTGTATTTCATACACAGGTCCTGAAGATGACAATAAATATTGTCGAAACGTCGACGCAAAATAGCTAAAATTTTTATTATTGACCGATCCTCACTAACCATCCACTAAAACGTTTTCCTTTTTATTATTAAATCAAATTATTCTTATCAAACCGTGTGTATCTCAGTCTGCTAGCCTCCCTGTTTCTCCATCTACCTCCTTGTCTTCTACCCTCTTCCATGGATGAAATCCTAAAAGTGTAGTCGTCCGAACTGATTCAAAAAATTATTTACGAAAAGTTAGTGAAACCTTCTTATATTAAAAAAATTGTAAGTCTATTATAAACTCATGAAAAACTAGACATTATACTACTTTCTTCTTTTTCTTTTTTCTTCAAGCTTTAGAATATTTAAACCTCTTCCGGCACCATCTCATCTCTAACGACCCACGTCTGTTCTAGCAATGGCTTTATAGTTCAGTGTCGCTTACGGCAGTCGATCCTCTGTCATCCTTTGCAGATGATCCCAACATTCTCTTCTGTAAATTGAAATAATTTCATTTATGTCCTTTACTTCGAGTTCTGCTCTGATGTCTTCATTTCTTATTCTATCTTGCAAATATATAATTTAAAGTATTTTGAAGAAACTGCATTTCAGCACTCTGAAACTTGCCTGTTTCCTTTTTTGTCGTGACCAACGCGACGCCTCACTCGCATAAATCAACGTATTGCAATTGTCCTGTAAAATGGAACCCTTGTGCTGTGTCTTGCTCAGCTTCTAAGATGTCTATGAATTGAACCAAAAATATTCCTAAATTTAATTATCATCTCCCTTGTATCATATTCAGATTCATAACTTACTGCACAGTCGAAATAAATTTAAAACGGCACACTTGTTCTAAAGTGCTCTTTCTTATAACTTCCTTTATAACTATCACTGTATATTTACTTTTAAAGTCCATGATTTTGGTCTTTATCACTGAAATTGTCAGTGAGTACTCCCTTGCCACTTTTTGTAATTGAAACATAGTCTTTATAAAGCATCTTCATTCTCTTGAATAAAAACTATGTTATTCGCATTTATCAGGGAACCCATATAGTCATTACATTACCAAACATCGGTATGCAGAACCATACATGACTTCCGTGTCCTGAGATTTATATTTAAAATCATTTTCGAAATTAAATATTTCAATAGAAACTACTTCTTTCTTCAACCTTGACCACAGTACTGTGGTAACTAATGAATACCACCTCACGTTAATGCACTCGATTTTCACTGATGATAGCGCTCGATGGCACTGCCGAAACGTCTGGTTTTGCAGAAAACATTGGAACACAGCCAAACCGCCCGGGAAGGAATTTTAACAACAAACTACTTCTTTGTTGCCGATAACTAGTACACATATAAAAACTATCCCCTCTCCTTTCAATTATCATTTTCGTTTATACAAAATTACCCCCTCTCCATCAACTATCCTTTTCATTTATAGATATTTCATCTACCATTCTACAGTGGATTATTATGACGTTCTTTTCAGGATATTATATCAAATGTAAGTATTTTACTCTCGTTATTTTACTCTCGTTAACTCTCGTTACTGCATGTAAACTACCCATTCCCGTTAATCGATCTTCACCAAAATCGATAGGTCATGAGTCCTCTACAACTCAGGCAAATATGTAAAAGAATTATTTGATTTTGTTCGAATTTGCAGAAGTTGTCTTTTGCCATAGAAATAATTACTCTTCTCTAAAACATAAAATGGTGCTGGTAAACTACCCCTTTCCCTTAAGCGATTTCACCAAAATCAACAGACCTTGAGTCCTCTACAACTCAGGCAAATATGCAAAATATTGTTTGATTCTGTTTGAATTTGCGGCAGTTATCGTTCGCCATAGAAAAAATTCTACACACAACACACACAAACACTTTTCAGAAAATGACTTTTGTTCATGTTTTGAGGGTGGTACAATCAGAATCAGCCCTTATATCGAACACGATTTTTTTCTCCATCACCATACTTCCATTTCCTTATGGAACATGGAAGTAATAATGTTAATAGTAATTAATGGTATTATGAGTATAATCGACAGGATCGCCCAGTATCGGCTGAATTGGTGGGAAATCTTTGCCGAAAGGATGGCTCCCGCATCCCCAAACAACTATGGAACTCTAAGCCGAAGGGACGGAGAGGTGTGGGATGTCCGAGGACCCGCTGTAATATTTTCCTATTTGAGACCGGAACAAACCATTCTTGGTTTAAACCTTGAGGATGATGCTGATGATGAGTAATTAATGGCTGAGGGTGTGACTCATTCAGTAATTAATGACTATTCTTCATGTTTTGAGAGTAGTACAATCAGAATCAGCCCTTATATCGAACACGATTTTTTCGCCATCACCATACTTGGATTTCCTTATGGAACATGGAAGTAATAATGTTAATAGTAATTAATGGTATTATGAGTAAACTCGACAGTATCGCCCAGTATCGGCTGAATTGGTGGGAACATCTTTGCCGAATGGATGGCTCCCGCATCCCCAAACAACTATGGAACTCTAAGCCGAGGGGACGGAGAGGTGTGGGACGTCCGAAGTAGCGCTGGAGTGACCAGCTGTAATATTTGCCTATTTGAGACCGGAACAAACCATTCTTGGTTTAAACCTTGAGGATGATGTTGATGATGAGTAATTAATGGTAATTTTAATAGTTACTAGTTTGTGTATCCATTTGTGTAATTACTGTCAAATAAACGTTATCGTGACTAGATCAATATGAAAATTGTTCACAGGTCTGTGCGTGAGTCATTGACATGTGTATGCAGTGCTCATGTGCTGGCTGTGCGGTGGTAGCGTGCGTCGCCTTTGTACACCTCCGACAGCTGTCAGCTACACTCTGTCGCGACTCTAGCCTATATTTACATTTTGTGAATTATAATTTACGTCTGTTTTATAAAGACTAAAACTGTCAATCTGTGATTTAAACATTAAATAGCACACATTGTTTTTACATGCAAACATCATCGTTGATATTGGAAGACGTTAATATTGTAATTAATTACATTGTATTTTAAATTACAAAACTAGTTATGCAAGATTGTCACTGAGTTTGTGTTTTTCTTTACAGTTTCTGTGTAAAATGCGTTGAACACTTTTACCTTTTTGAATAAAGAAGAACACGTTGCAGGTAAGAACTTGTGTTGAGATAAAATTAAAAGTTGATACATATAATTTTAATCAATAATATACTTGGATTTCGTTGTCAATGACGTGTCCGTTAATTAACTAAATATAATTAAATCACTACCGACTCGGAGCACAAAGTCATCTGGTGGGATGTTGTTAAGTCTATGTATCATAGTTCTGAAGGCAGCTAGTTTGTGTTGTACTGGGTGATTGGAGGAGTTGTGTATTAGTGTGTCAGTTGTAATCGGCTTTCTGTAGGCCTATATACTGAATTTGTGCCTGTGTTGAAATTTTGTGATGGAGAGGTCTAGGAAGTTTATGCTATTGTTGTGTTCGTATTCGGTAGTGAAGGTTATGGTTTTGTATATTTGTTTATGTGGGTTAGTAACTGTTTACATTGTCTTTTGTTTCCCCTGTATAGTATTATGATCTCGTCAACGTATCTGTGCCAATATAGTAGGCTATTTAATGTGAGAGTCTGTCATTGTTTGTGAGGATTCATTTTTTCCAAGTGTTGGAGGAAGTCCTCTGCTACTATCCTGGATATAGGTGAGTTCCGAGTCGGTAGTGATTTAATTATATTTAGTCAATAAAATACTTTTATTAATATTGTTGATTTTTAATAATAAAATAAAACTAATATCTTGTAAGCTTCAATAAAACTAGACAAACGCTTTTAAATTATTGCGGGAATCTCAAAGGCATGTTTACTGACAAAAAATTAACAATCGCTTACGTACAGAAACCTTATCGAACCTTTCCATCTAATACTGTAAGACGATTTTAATCAATAAAATAATTTTATTAATATTGTTTATTAAATTTTTTCAAATATAAAAATAAAACTAATATTTTATAATGGTCAATGAAACTAGACAAACGCTTCTGAGTTATTGCGGAAAACCCAAAACTATGTTTATTGACAAAAAATTAAGTATAGCATACAAACCGGGACACCTTAATGAATCTTTCCTGTGAACCATACTGTGAGAACGCCTTAACTTTAAGCTTAAGGAAAGAATTTTATTATTCAAGGAAAAGTATTTTAGAAGATTTATTGATTAATTTTTATTGCATATTGGAGGACCATTTCTAATGGTCCTGGAGTAATTTAAATGCATATTTTTCAGTTTAATTCGTAAATATTTCTATGTAATTTATGTACTAAAGTTAATTCCAAGAGACATTCATAATAATTAAAGTGTATATGATACATAAACAGCTAATTAAAATAATTAATTATGTATCTCAAAAAAGTACACAAGACAAAATACACGCAAGTTTGTGTGTGTGTGTGTGTGTGTGTGTGTGTGTGTGTGTGTGTGTGTGTGTGTGTGTGTGTGTGTGTGTGTGTGTGTGTGTGTGTGTGTGTGTGTGTGTGTGTGTGTGTGTGTGTGTGTGTGTGTGTGTGTCAAAAACAGGTGTGCTCTCCTCTCATTAACAGTCAAAAAAGATTTAAATTTTATTTAAATAAATTGGTGGTGGTGTTGCTGAAGAATATTCCAACGTTTCCGCGAAGAGAATGAGAGTAACATAGTAAACCTGTCACTACTACAGTCTGCCTATATTGTAACAATAATAACCCTGTCACTACTACAGTCTGCCTATACTGTAACAATAATAACCCTGTTATTACTACAGTACCCCCCTTTGGTCCAAACGGTCCGTCGCTGCCTACTTATAGTGTAGTGTGAGTCGACAGCTCTGATTTTGCTGGACGTCATTCCAGACTAGGCAAACTAACTATGTTCCGTCCTCCTTAAACAACGGTTTAAACAAATAATGTTTACTATATTTTCACGTAGGTTTTTGCGACCAGTGTCCATTAAGTTTGTGAAATCTTCTTCCGGTGTGGACCGCGTCAAAAATATCTTGTATGACAACGTTTCACTCACATTACAACGGATCACTTAGACCTGAGGATACTCATTGCTATATGATTCTTATATACCTTAAAAAACAAGCAAACACTATATAGTAACACTAAATAATTTATACATAAAAGATTGTAAGATAATAATGGAATGTACAAAGTGGAATGCAAAATTTTACAAGATATTATATAGCAAGGCAAAAAAACAATTTGTAAAATATAATTTGAATAAAATTCATACAAAAACAAAAATTTATAACTCCCATTCCAACATAAACAGTCATCTCTCTTTAATTCTTTTTTTTTGTATCGGCCACGTAAGGACCATATGCGAATTTCAATTCTTTATCCTTTGTTATTTTCTTTTTATCTAATATTCTTTCATCTTTTCACTGTGTTTCTTCTTCCTGTCTTCAGTCCACTTTGAACCTGCGGTTTTCTTTCTCCTACCCTGGACTCCTTCCATTTTTAACACTTTTGGCCGAAAAAGTTTTCTTTCAATTGCTTCTTCTGCGTTTATATTATTTTTTTCTAAATCCTTTTGGACTTCTTTCATCCATCTTGCTGTTGACGTCTTTCCCCGCAGATATTTGAAGATCTGCTTTGGCGAATTTTTTTAAATTTTTAGCATTTTAACTCTATCTGTAAGTCTTTATTTTAACTAATATTTTATTTAACTCTTTAGTATATTTAGTAGAGATGTATGGGAAGAAACCTTTTCTAGTCGCTACCTTGAATATTCATCTTCTCTCATCTACCTCTGTTTATTATTGTTACAACATTAGAGAACAATCTACGTGTTTATCGAATGTTCCAGAGGAATCCGGCTGAATGTTGTGGCGTACGTGATTTCAACATGCGCTAGCAAGACATTTCTGGACGTCGCCAGCCCCGCGCACTGTGTCAGGGCCGCAATCAATTGCGTCCTAGTGTAGAGCTGATGCTTAGTGTTTGGAATAATCTGAATTTTCGGCGAGCTATAAATACAAGTACCCAGCGACGCTCAGTTTCAGTTTGAGTTCCGATTCATTCGAGTGCGGTTCGTAATATTGTGGAGAAGTGTCATGTATTTTTATAATTGTGCAAGACAATTTTGTAATACAATTGTGTTTTATACTCGTTGACATTATTATTTTGTGTGAACAATTTTTATTTGATATGTTGAAAGAGACTAGCTTGTTGATTACAAACTGTTTAATTGTGATAATTAAAACTGGTGATTAGTGACTTAATTGGTGTCTTGTATTTTGTTTTCCACTATACCATACGACGATCAGTTAGACCGTCCTAACATTATTTTACCATAAATAGTGGTGTTTGCGTATAAAGTTGTTGATGTGCCTACAGTCATCTTTTTGAAGACCCTTAAGTAGTTTCGCTTTATATGACGTCATACACCTGATGAAGAAAATACGCTTACTAACTTTTCCATCTTTATCACACTCGAATCGATATTCTGAGTTAACCGTACAATTTATATGTTTCTCGTCAGTGCAAATAATATGCCGTTGCCCAAATGATGAGCCATCCGCCTTTAGGGACAATTTCATACCCCAAGGGCAAGAGAGTGCCCCAACCTCTACCTGCAGTGACAAGTAGAGGAGGGACAGCTTATACCGGCTCTCACCACGGTCTCCAGAGCCGCCCGTAGGCGTTACCCATCCCCCACCGCGTGAAAGTGCGGATGGATGTTTCCCTTCATCAGGAAATAAAACCATATGGTGTTACTCATTCTCTCCAGTACTTTGGGGAAACAGATCTGAAACATCTCCTACAAAGAAGATTAAAAACCAGATCAAACTTCGAAAATGAAATTTCTGAAAAGAATAAAAGGTTGCACGAGACAGGATGGTTTGCGCAATGAGAATATTAAAGAAATGCTGCAGGTATTTTTCATAAGATCCAGACATATTGCAGAGAATGGTTACATTATCTGGTCAGAACAGAGGATGGACAACTACCTAAGGTGCGTTTCAACATAGACTCTGTAACGGGGCAAAAGTTGTAAAACTATTTTTTAATCATTTTTAACATAAACCCGTCTATCTAATATTCGGTATCAGTCCGTACCAGGTACGCATTGGGAATTGTCACAAAGGATGAGTGAGTCATCATAAAGGTGCGGCGCTGTGCTGAGTAAAATCAACCACGTGTTGGCAATGCGAACTGCTTTCCGGCTCTCGCGAGATCTTCGAACGTTCGACAGCCAATGAGAGAACGAGGTGTGAAGTCGACTTCCATTTGACGGCCACGTGGTCGACGCCCAAAGCTTTGTATAATATACGGTTGCGAGCCACACCTATATGACAAACCTTCCCAAACTTTTTTGCAAAATCTTTAACATAATAGTGAATAGCGTATAAATAACATTTATACTTTGTCAGAATATAGGTAATATATTGAGGGAGAGTAAAATTCAAATTATAACGTTTGTAAACTACTCCTCTGCATCTCCCGCTTAGATAAGATGACAATGATTTCTTCCTTATTTTATTTTTTTTTTAATATTCCTCGTGAGAGTGGCATATCGAGCCAATATAAAGGTTTACCTCAACTGTGTCTGTCTAGTTTGGTGGTAGATGGTAAATGTTCAGGTTATAATCTTCTTAAGTCTAGATAATTTGAAACTAACTTTTCTGAAACTTTCTCCATTTTTTTTCTTTCGATTCAGCTGTACAGGATATCGGTTAATAAACTTCATCGCTTACTCTTGACACTAGATATGTAGTGACTCCGTATGGTATACAAGTTGAAAAGTTCGCGGTGCGTTATCTAAAGCTTAGCGATAGAACTAAAATATTCTGTGCGTTGTAAAAGTCATATTTCTTGTAAACTCTTCTTAATTTCTAAGAAGAATAAGTTTTCCTCCTTATTCTTAGCCACTAGGTAGCATGTTTAGACGAGTAAATGAAAATAATTTTAGATTTAGTAACAATTCTGTTCCTATTCAATTGTATCCACAATTCAGTCCAACAAGATGCAGGGCTCTTTCGGAAAATTGAATGGCACAGGCATTGTTTAGCCTTTTCCCACGTTCTCATTTTAACAATGTCTTGCAAATGACACGCCTTCAAAACTGAAATTATTTAACTAACATTATTGATATTCATTTGTGGTGTACACTTGTAGTATATTTACAACTGTAATAGACAGTTCGCGGGCATATAATTGGCGGGTATATACCTGTAATGTACGTCGTTTTATGAGGGCACAGAGGCATTACGCGACTACGCTGGAAGCTTCCAAACATGCAGATGAACTTTTATCTGTACTGCATGATGTGTGCGCTGTACATAAATAAGAATACTACCGAGGGATTATATAAATAACAATACAGTAGAGCTACAGGCTTTTAGATTTATAGCACAAGTGATTATCTCTTGGCAGACGGCGCTGCCTGCGTAGCACTAAATCACCAGACAACCCTTTACACCCACAGACTCACTTTCTCTTACTGCGATAAAAACATCCTCATCGGGTCGTATAGTCCTCACGTTCAGCGCGTCGCAGGTTTGTTTTTAGAATTTAGTTTATTGTTTAATTGATAAACACTGCCTTGAAATAATTGATTTTTAGGAAATTTAAGTTACCGGCTGGGTTATTCAGCAAAAGCACTCTTGTGAACGAAAGTATGAATGAAAACAAAACCAACCATAATTTTTGTGTAAATTATTCACCGTATGTTTTCTTATTGTTATCACTATAACTTAACTTTTATTTTTGTTACAAACGTTACTGCAAAATATCTATCCAGTCTTCAGGTAAATCACGCGTTTTATTAACGGTGTATGGGTGAAGTGTGGGCCATCAGCAAAATAGAAAGGAGGAAGCTGGAACGACGAGGTGGAGCTGGATAGATAACAAATGTAATGAGCAAGTTCTCGCAGAAGACGAAGGGCGTACAATGACGTACACGGTCGTGAATTCGTGCTAAACGATCATTTAAATTTCAAATCAAACCGGTTCTACGATACCGCAATAAACGTGTTTACACAATAGCTATTGATAGTCAGTGTCCGATCGGTCCGACTCGAGTGCGCACTCGTGTAACGCGGATATGTGTGGAATCGTTTTCCAATATTTGCAATTTTAATATGTAACGACCTCGCTAACAGTAAATTTTTATTTATTTCTGAAGACTGAACATATGTTTCGAAACGCGTTAATGAAATCGAACGCAACACGAAGTCACACGACGGAAGAAATTGTGACGATTTAAATTCTAACTGTAATCGTAAATAAAAAAAATTAAGTTTGCGAGCGATTAAGTAATTTTAAATCTCACTATAATACCTAAAACCCCTGTATTTACTCAGTATGAGAATGAGAAGTAATTAAGAGATCCAAAGAAACACTAATAAAAAGGGCGAATTGTAAAAAAGTTATTATTATCATAATTAACCCTTTGCTTGTCATCATGCGGTGACCTGTTAGTTCGGGACTCAACGTGTTTACCGAGTCGTCTGTAATTTAGGAAGATATAAAAATCATAATGTTTATAATTAGAAATCTGAAGACACAAATAGTCGTTAAAAGAACTCACTTAAATTATATATGTATAATTAAGGTATAGTTTTTGGTAATAAGAATGTTAACTTAAATAAAAATAGGGACTATATTGTCGCGGAGTAGTTGCCCCTCTCCTTTGTTAAGTACCAGTTGAAGCGAGCAGAAACTCTCTCGCTACGTTGCCTTCACGCAGTACAGACGTACGAGCGAAAGCTCTACCCAAATTTTTTAATTTGTTTGTTTTATTTAAATGTAGTATATTAACTACCACTGCTAAAAGTGGAAAGCGTGTGTCATGTATCACTAACATAAATATGTGGTAAGAAGAAGATATAAAATGTAACACAAAAACAGAACTAGTGGTAAACAAGATGACGACTCCCTTCAAGAGGTAACTCCATTTGCAACATCACTCCTGAAGATGTGATCTGAAAAAACTTCATGAAGACACGTATACCATGCTTAAGACGTTGCTTAGGACATCCGAGAATCTACATAGTTTACTGTAAAAATTCAATTATCATACGTTGTAACGCTTTAAATGTTAATGTAACTTATTATCGTTCCAAGTAATAGTACCATTCTTCAAATGGTTAAAGAAGTCTTGCAAGCTTCTAAAATGAACTGAAAATAATTAGAAGTCTTTACTATAAATATACAGAAAGTAAACTCGGATCCGAGGTATAAGAATATATAATCAATTTGATCCCATAGTTTTATGAAAAGCATTTAAATATTTTAGTTTAAATAATGGTGTCATGGGATCTGTCAGTAACTGTTGTTAAATAAAGAGAAGTCGTCTTGTTACACATGAAAATGAGTGCATAAATCAGTAAAATACCTTCCCTTGTTTCCTTACACTGATAGTGAGTAATTTGTTCAATTAATTTGATTTTAATACAGTTCGTTACAACGTAGGCAGCCCATGTAATTGGCAGAGGTCAGTTAAGATGGGTTCCCTGGATTTGTAACGCGGCAATACGTTACAAAATAAGATAAATATTATACAGATTTTGTCAACAAGTGACTTGGATACCAATTCAAACATGTCTTTCATGCTCTCTATTCAGTTCTTCCAGGTAGTTTCATCACGATTTGTTTTAACTTCTTGTGGTTATATAAAGTGAAATTATTTTTCTCGCTATTAAATGAACCCGTTATTTGTTATAGTTTATATTTTAGTAGCTTTTGATAATCATAAATGTCGTCATTTCTCGCCCATTGTCGTAATTCATTAATCTCCTTAACCTTCATGTTAGCATTCGTAATATGACTTTGAGGTTTCTTCTTATTCATTGCTGGTGCCTCATTTTAAAAATAATTTATAATATAATCCTTGTAGCATTTTTTGCAGTAACAACCTAGACAATCTTTCTATTTCCGGTTTTTATAAAAAGTGGATATATTTTTGAGAGCTCTGCAGCGACTACACCTTTTATCGTGATCGTTCTCCATAGATATTTCCATAGCCTTACCAAAAGATTTTTTCATAGTTATTTCAATTGGTTATTTCCATATGATGTATATATAAAGTTTTAGTTAAGAAATAGGTTTCTTAAATTCGTAATCGTAAAACCTATCTTTAATCTTTTCCACGTTTAGCTCTCCTGTACATTGTAACAGCATTGTTATTTATTCGATCGATTACGAAGACTTCCATCAACAATTTGTTCTTTTACTTACTCGATAACGTGCCTTTCTTATTCCCAATCCAATCTCTGTCAACTTTAAACACCTCTGTCGTCAAATGTTTTGTTACCTCCGATGGTGTACATTTGAAGACTGTTCCTTAGTAACTCCTTCTCGTTATCTTTACCAACTGATATAGGATGTAATCATTGTATATCATTGTTGCAATCTTTAACAACCTGTTCTAAAAAATCTATTCACGTATAATCATTACTGACGTCGAGGACCACTTTTATACTATTATTCTGAGTCCTTTTTTGTTTTGTATAGAGTAGTTGCATCAGATTTGTTAGTAAACTTACAAAAATTTCAGGGGTGCCTTCTACAGAAATTTTAGGGGTGTCCACCTAAAAGTGCTAGTGAAAGGGAGTTTCTATAAAGCTCACGTAAAATTTAGATGTTTCTAAAATATGCTAGGTAGAGAAAGTTCTAAAAATATACTACACAAAAAATGCTAGGTAATGAGAGCTACGGAAAATAACTTTTAAAAATGTGGTCGGAAGAAATAGAAGTAGATTATTTTACTGTTTTCTTTCCGTAAATTCCTCAAAAATTTATGAACGTTCTATGCTCTTCATTCAAATTTCTTAATTACGCAATGATACCCGTAATTTTCGTCTAATACCATATTTTCCTTTGTAAAGTAACTGTACACTCACGTAAAGTAACTTTATTCGACGTAACATAATTGTGATATTCCACTTGTATTATTATTTCGTTTAAATTCGGTTTAACAAAAGTGTGTTATTTGCTACAAATGTATATTGTAATAAATTATAAAAGTAAGTTGTAATGTTCTTGATGATATTAGATAGTGAAGTATGTTAGACTCCGATGTAATCAAGCCCCACTGTTTGGACTAGCCAATTTGTAATAAAATAAGTAAGATTGATGTGTGTGTTCTTAAATTGGTGTGTATCTGGTGTGGCTCTCGACGTCTTACTGGCCTGAAACACTTCCTTAAGTTTCCCAGCTGGTCGAGTACCAATGGTAGCAAGACCGGTCGAGTAGCGTAAAGTTGATGAATGAATATATCTGTTCAGCTTCGCCGAAAGTTTCAAAACAAAATTTATTGTTTTGAAGGAAATTTAAAAAAAAATTATGTTTATAAAAAAAATAATTAAAAAAAAAATTTATAATTTTATTAATTAATTAATTATGATCAATTAATTAATATAGGGCTGTGAAGTTTTAAACAGTGTAATGCTCTTCTGAAAATTTTTATTAAAGTCTTAGTATATTTTAAATAATCTATCACCACTCATAAGACTGTCTGTAAACCAATCGATACTTGTTTACCTTTTTATTTTTTAGGTTATCTTCACTTACGGGTGGTAAAGTCCTTGTAGATTATCAATTAGAATTATATTATTGGTAATTAGTATTATTGAAGAAATAAAGAACTATTAAGTATTGAAAAGTATTAATGTTTTTTATTAAGTAATAGCAATATTGACTCTTATCGATTAGTATCGATTCTCAGGATATCGAAAAAAGTTACAAGTATATGATATAAAAATTATATAGGGTTCTTTAAACAGCCAGTTATTACCAAAGTCAGAGAAATCGGGCTAATATTTAAAAAGTATAACGTTACAATCAAATTAATAGTTATTAATAAACACAGACATTGAATAATAATTTGTAAATATAATAATTGTTTTCACCAAACAGCTGAGTTGAACTAAGAGGAGGCACTGGGATCGTCAAAAGAAAGATGGCTGCCGTCAAGTCGCTCGTTCCTGCTGCATTCCAAATAATGTATTTTCTGGCAATATTCCTGTTCTTGTGTCTGCAAATCTCTTGTTAAATGTTATGTAGTGACTGGTGTAGTGATCCTGGGTTGTATTTAGTATATCTGTGTAATTATAAGTCAAAACACTTTTCCCAATTCCGACACTAATTTGGTTAATGTGTTATACAGTTTTCTGGTGTTTTGTGGTGTTTTTCAGAGTAGAAATGTATTGTTTAGTGTTAAATAGTGTTTCTTGATCGTTTTTGTCACAATGTATATGTTCTGGAAGGATTTTATAATTCACTCTCGACTTTACAGTAACGTACTGTTCGCCACTGATCTTTAACGTTGTAAGATAGGTTAGATCGTCACAAAACTCTCGTTTATGTTATCCGTTCAAATACCAATAATCAACTAACTGTTTCCTTCAGTTTCAATTAAACTCTTAGCCCATATAATATTATTCTTAACATTGTTCAAATATTTTTCATATCCTGTGCACACTTTAATATTTCACTATATAAATACCTAAACTTTGGTTATTTGTCAATTTTATTCACTAGATGTGATTTAAATTAATCTTTCAGTTCATTCAGCTTATTTTCAGATTAAATAATGCCGTTTTATAGTGTTTTCTGTCCAAAAAATAGTAATTTTACTTTCAGTTTGGTATACTCTGAAAAGTCAAAACATCAAAATTTACTTCCTGTCATTATATAAATTCAGCCATTTTATCAGTTATATTTAATATTAATAATCCTATATTGTATTAAAAGGTTCATATTCCCTTATTTTCTGGTAATTAATTGAATTAGTTGTATTCTGAAACATTATTCTGGAATATATGACTCCCATGTCTAAATTTCTGAGTTTAGTCATTTTCATTTTTATTTATAATTCTGAATATAATTTATTAAAAGCTCTCTAAATGGTATGGGCAATTATATGGCATGATCTCAAGTTTATTTTGTCTTAACCCCTTTTGTTTATTTGCATTTAAATGAGCAATTTCTCTGTTTTGATGAAGTTTGGTTTCCATTCTTTTGGCCTATGATTTTTTAACAATTTTTCTTACAAAATATTTCACAAACAATATATGATGTGTGATACCCTCTCTGACTTTTACATATAGTATTATAAATTAAACATGTTTTCAAATTACACAAAAACAATTAGTATTGATTACAATACAAATAGTTAAAACAAAATAAAGAATATTTTTTTTAAATAAATGGTTGTCTTCAAGTCAGACATTTTGCAACAAAATCCTCATTTCCAACATGGAAACATGGTTTACAAAAAAGGTTTTTTACTAACTAACATCTTAATTACTCTCTACTATTTACAAGTGGTAACTATTTTTATCGTTCTGATGTTAGTTGTTTCAGACCCAAACAAATGGCCTTATATCTAAAACATTTTTAAACATTCTTATATTATATACATAAAAACCTTATATTTATATTCTTATTTCTAACTATTATTATAAGTAGGATTCTACAGTTTTTATACCGTCTTTTATACATTGTCTTTGGGGAATTGCACCCTGTCATTAACAAATAAATAGTATGAATTGTTCAAAAAGTATTATGACATCTGTTTTTCTTTTTTGATGTAAAACAAAAATGTTATTTTAAACAGATTCATGTCTTATGAACAACATATTGTCACAGTACACATTTTAAGTCATTGAAAAATGCATATTTCATTGCATCCAATGTTTGTGATTGCCAAGAATGAAACACAAGGTTCATTTTTTATAATACCCAAAACTATCACTGGTTCACTTTGCACTTATATATTATGTTAATGCTAAATGGTCGTATAGTCTTATTAACATAATAAATTGGTTAGCGTTTTTTCAATGGAGATTTGTTCCATGGGTACTATATTATTGTTTCATCTTAGTTCACAGGCAACTTTTACTTTATACACTTCTCTCTCTTAAATTTATATACATGTGGTTTTTATTTCGTTATACTTTTATTTTTAAATATTTATTTTGGGGATATAGGGATTTGGGTGTCTTTTATAAGAGCATGACATCTTCTTCAGGATGCTGCCTTCTTCTTCTTTCATCAGTCTTCTTTTCTCCTGCCTTCTGGGACTGGTATCTTCTCCATCTTCTTCTTGATGCCATCAGGTTTCTTGGGATCTTCTCCATCTTCTTCTTTATTTCAGAAATACACCACCTGTATTGTTTGATCTTGGCTTATTTTAGGGTTTCTCTTCTATTTATTCTTCCTCGTTGTGGGTTTGGTCATATTCAGTACTGCTTTGTTATTTACTTTTTTACCTTCCTGGGTTATACCTTGAGAACCTTTGGTTATGAGACTGGTCTTGGATGACTCATCACTAGTAACTCCTTTTACTTGAACTTGTATTTTCTTTATAATAATGATTTCTTTCCACAGTTGCTATGAATTAATCTTTTTATATTAAACTTAATGCTTTCTTCCAAATTTAAATATTATAACTTTATTATTCTAATGATCAATTGCCATTCAATATTATGCATACATCTGTCACGCTACAGATTGCTCTCCTCCAGAAGTAATTATTTCAGACATGTTTATGGATGAAATAATTTCTTATGATATTTTTCATCATTTCTTATAATTCATTTTCTTCTCCATTTTTATATCGACTTTTTTATAATTAGAGTTTAATTTATTTTACATATATAATTATTTGTTTTACTACTGATCCTTTTCGGATAGTTAGTGTCTTCTGAGATATATTATTATTGTAATACATTTTCTTTCTATATCAACTTCGTGTTGTATCCTTGGGATATTAATTCCCTAACATTCCCTATCACGTGGGCTGGGGCAGATCCGAGGGGCACTGTACGCTACTTCTCTGCTGGCCATACACCACTTCTATAAATTGAGTACAGAGGCATATCCATCCCTGCTCAAAAACATAATGCTGCTGGAATTATCTTCAGTCAGTCATCGAATAAATAAATAAAAAGTAGTCTCATTTTCGACTAATAAAAATATCTTTGGATTCTCCACTTCGTAGTCCCTCAGATTATCTCACATTTTCTATCTTAATAAATCTTCATAATCATTATCATCCTCATTACATATATATTTTTTCAAAACTCTTGAATTGTCTGATATATTTAATTTAATTATGGTTGAAAACCTTTCTTTTAATAATTCTGGTTACTGTTTACAATGTAACTCTCTTTCTTCTCCATCTGAATTCTCTTTATACTTTCTTCTGGATATTCATAGTATTAGTATGGTCTTTATATATAGTCTTTCTTATTCATTATTTGAATGGTCTTAATATATTATATTTAATTTTTTAAACTTTGTATCTTCACATTAGATATACAGGTTGTTATATTGATCATTTTATTTAAACATTTTGGTTCTTTCCTTTCTCTTAGAAAGTTATTAATCCGCCTTCGCATTCATTAGCATTAATTCATTTATATTATATTTCATGTGGTATTTCTTCTCTTTGCATTTCATACAGGTTTTATTATTATCATTCGTCCAAATTTTTTCCTTCTCTGGCATATTACACTCTTTTTTGTTATTCTTCTCTACTCCTTCAAATGCTATTGTGAATATCTAGCATTTATTCTGGATTAACGTTAATTCTCTTTTCTGAATTAACCACTTTATTTTCTTCTCAATTCAATTATAATTGACACATAATTATTTTTTGGAACTTGGTTAGTTTTAATATAAAATTCAAACTATTCTTTTTATTTAATTGAAAAATATTTCTCATAAATCCTTGTAATATGTTGATCTTATCTTGTTTCAAAGTTCTGACGTTCTATCAACATTCAAATTCTGTTTAATTCATTTATTCCCAGAATTGTTTCATTCAGAATTGTTTATAGTAATGTGATTTTACTATTATTTCTGAATGTTTTGGTATTTCTCCAAATTCAAATTCTTCTTAATTATTTACCATAAAGTTTTCTCATAAACTTAGTTATAGTAAGTTGGTCTTACTTTATTTTTAAATTTTTTGTATAATTAAGTTCAAAATTCTCTCTCTTTCTCTTTCTTCCATAAAGTTTTGTTCTAAATTATCAGGTTGTAGTAAGATGTACTTACTCAATTTTAAATTTTTATAATTATATTTCAATTCAAAAGTCTTTCTTTTTCTTTCTTCCATAAAGTTCGTTCCAAAATCATCAGGTTGTAGTAAGATGTACTTACTCATTTTTAAATTTTTATAAATAATAAGTACAAAATTCTCTCTCTTTCTCTTTCTTCCATAAAGTTTTTTTCTTCAAATTATTAGGTTGTAAGATGTACTTACTTTATTTTAGAATTTTTTTAATATTAAATTAAAAAATTCTTCTTCTTATAATTCTCCCGAATGTTCTTTTCAAAATATTAGGTTGTAAGATGTACTTACATTATTTTAGGATTTTTAAAATAAATTCAAAATTCTAAAACTCACAACTCATTCTTCATAATATTTCTTCATAGAAGCTTGATTGTACACTCCTTTGATTTTTCCTGAAACGATTTCCCTCAACTCATATGTATTGTTATGCTTATCATTTACCACAACATATGGGCCAGTGTATAGTAATAGTAGTTTTTTGGTTATGCCTTCTAAGGTGCTAGGCAGCTCTCTATTTTTTAGGAGGACTTTTTCACCCTCTTTATATGTTACAATTCGCCCTATTGCCTTCTGGTATTTGGCTTGCCGTTTTTCCTGATCTTCTGCTACCTTATTGTAAAACTTCAACTGGTTGAATTTCCTATTATTGTTCGTTGGAAATTCAATGATTTGTTCAATGTCTCGGGGAGTCGGCTTCTCATACATGGCTGAGTATGGTGGAATTCCGATAGCTGGATGGTGAGCATAATTTAGGAATGTTTCTGTCGCTGTTAGGTACTCTTGCCACTTTTTCTGTTGGTTGTGACAGTACGTGCGCAATATCCTACCCACTTCTCTTAGTACTCTCTCAGCCGGATTGCTACTTGGGTGGTAGACTGATGTCTTATACGTTTTGACCCCAAGTGCTAATAACGTGTCTCGCCATCTCCTCCCCTTAAACTGTGTACCATGGTCGGTAATAATAGAAGATGGTCTACCGATCTCTGGGATATACAAATCAATAATCACCGCCAAAACCTTTGCTGTTGTTGCCCGATTAACCGGATATAGCTTTATATACTTGGTGTAGTGATCCATTATGATTACCAAGTATTTATATCTGTGCCGACCACCGCTACGGGGAAATGGCCCGCAGATATCCAAAAACACTTTTTCCAGTTTTGCGTTGGAAGTTATCGGTATCACGATACCCTCTGTCTTTTCATTGTTTACTTTTGCACATTGGCAGATCTTACAGGACTTGATGTATGTCCTCACCTTGCGGTTGATATTCTTGATCTTACAATTTTCCTCTAGAGCTTGTATCACTTTTAACGCTCCCATGTGACCATACCTGACATGGTAATCGATGATGACCTCCTTTTCGATTTGGTGTGGGATTATCACCTTCCATGTCTCATCGTCCAATGCGGTTTTTATGAATAAAATTCCCTTGTTGAGGTGGTAATATTTAGAAATGGTTTCATCATTGGCTTCCAAACGACTCACAATGTTTTTCAGCTTAGGATCAGACTGCTGATGGATTCGGATATTTATTAACAAAGCTTGTAAATCGGCTCTGGTCGTGAATATGTTATAAATTTTTACTAAGCTCTCCTTCTCTCCCTCGAAAGTCTGATCTTCCAGATTTATACGTGACAACACATCCGCTACCACGTTCTTCTTTCCTGGAATGTATTCCCATTTCAGGTCATATTCTTGTAGGGCGAGTACCCACCTAGCCAATCGGCCGTGACTCAATTTGCACCTACGAAGGAACGAGATGGATTTATGATCAGTTCGTACCGTGACTTGATATCCGAGAATGTACGTCCGGAACTTGCTGCATGCGAACACCACGCTCAACAATTCCTTTTCTGTCACACTGTAGTTCTTTTCGCACTGGTTCAGTGTGCGACTAGCGAAGCTTATTACCAGATGTTGTCCCTCCTCATCTTCCTGGTATAATGTCGTTCCTAAGCTTAGATCGCTAGCGTCACAGTTTAGAAAGAACGGTTTCTTAAAATCTGGGTGACGAAGTATCACACTCTCCAGAAACTTCTCTTTTATCAATCGGAAAGTAATATCTTGATCTTCACCCCAAGTCCATTTGTTTTTGGCAGATAACTGTGGTTGAAACTTGGCTGTCAACTCGGAATATCGGCTCTGAAACTTCCTGTAATAGTTACAGAGTCCGAGGAAAGATTGCAATTGTTTCCTGTTTCTTGGTTGCGGGAACCTCTGAATTGCCTCCACTTTCTCTGCTGATGGGGTAATACCTCTGTCGTCTAGGTTGAAGCCTAAGAATTGTACCTCGCGCGCTATGAACTTGGATTTCTCCAACTTCAATGTTATGTTGTTCTGCGCTAGTTTGTTTAGTACAAACTCCACTCTGTAACAGTGCTCCTCCCAGGTTCCGGATGTGATTAGTAAATCGTCAACATAGACGGTGGTAAATTGGAGCGCTTCTGGTCCCAAAATCTGGTCCATGCATGCCACAAATATGGCGACAGAATTGACAAGTCCGAAGGGCAGTCGCTTGAACTGGTAATTTCGCCCTTCGAAAATGAACGCTACGTATTGGCGGCTTTGTGGATGCAGCTCTACCTGCCAATAACCACAGACCGTATCCCAGGTGCTAATAAATCTAGTACCATGAAAACGCTTTAAGATTTCTTCTATTTCACCGGGAGAGGTTCTGTCATTCACAATTGTCTTGTTCAACTCACGCGCATCTAAACAGAGCCGGACTTGTCCGTCTTTCTTCGGAACAGCAATAATTGGACTAGTGTAAGGTGATTGACTAATCTCAATTATGTCATTATCTATCATCTTGTTTATCTCTGTTCTCACGGCTTCTTTGAGCGACTGCGCTATTGGATATGACCTCCGGTTAAACTCTACGTTTTCTTTAAAACGAAGTTGGCACTGGTAGTTTTTTACCTTCCCTGGTTCATCAGAAAACACCGTCTTGTATTTCTCATATATAGCGATTAGACGATCAGCCAGATGTGTTGGTATTTTCTTGTTATCGCTTCCGCACTAGAAATTCCGTATTTCTTGGATCTTAACTGACCATAAATCCTCTCCTCCATGATTGTATATTATGGGTTTAGAAAGAGGGCTGTTTCTAATAACATTTATTTTACGAAGTTGTTGATGTATTGGGCTAGAAAGTATAGTTGTGCCTCCTACCAGAACTGCGGTCCATGTCACTCCATCTGGGAAAAGTGATACTTTATTTAAATTAAGATCGATTACTGCCGAATATCTACGAAGAATATCGCAACCGACTAAGATGTCAAATGGTAATCCGGTGGCGATTAAAAATTCCATGTCTAAAGCTATATCACGGCTAACGACACTTAAGGAAACTTGCTTCCTAATGGTTTTATTCTGGCGGCCAGTTGCACCTACCAACACAATGTTGTTGACTGGTAACATTGGCAAAGTTTTTCCACATGTACATTGTATTCTCTCCAATTCATTGGAGTTTATTATTGAAATATTAGCTCCTGTGTCTATCATTATTTTAGCGGGAACTCCTTCCACCTCCGCTGTTATATAAATTATCTCATTATTACTGTTGCTGAGACTCTTCTCGTTCTCTTCCAAAAGTTCAGTTCGTATGTCTTTCAAATAATGGTTACTGATAATAGTGAAGTTTTTATCATTGTTTGCTTGTTGCAAATCATCCTTTTCTAACCCAGGAAGTATAAGCAGTAATGGGTCATCGTTGTTGATTACTGCCTCCTCTCGTTTAAAGTATTTTGTTCATTGTTTGAGTTATTATTGGCCGAGGCATCGTTCGGGGAACTCTGGTTTGTTTCCTGACGTTCTGTACTCTGGTTGATGTTTAACGCCCTGTTCTGTTGTCTGCCAAGATCTTCCAGGCTGGTACTTCGTCTTCCCTCTTCGTGTCTTGGGCCGTCTCGTTCCGCACTCCTCCATCTTCGGTCGGCGCCGTGGAAGCTGCTCCTCCTCGGTTGATAATATCTCCTGGGTCCGCGATCTTCTGCTCTTATAAAATTTACCCTAGGGCGCGACACTCGGTTATTACTATTGCTATTATTGTTATTGCTAAAATTATTATTATAGTAATTTCGGTTAGGTGGGTAAGGTCTGTCACCATTATTGTTGGGATATGGATTTCTCTGACTGTATGGGACATTATTATTTTGTTGATAAAAATTGTTTCTATTATTTGGGTAGGGGTTGTTATTCCTCACGCCGTTAAAATTACCGTTAAACTGGTTATTACGCGGCGGGTTGTTAGGGCCGTCGTAATTACTGGGCTGGTTCCGGTTACTTGCATGGTTATTGCCGTTATTGGGGTAGGTAGTCGGCCTTGCTTCTGGTCTCTCATTTCTCTTTCTGCTCTGCCGATAATACTCTTCGTTCTCGTATCCCTCCAATAACTCGGTCATTCCCTGGATCGTCTTGATCTGACTACCTCTCCGGGCCCTGATAATGTCCTCATCATAGTGATAAGATATCTTATTCACTAAACATTCTTCTGGGATTGCTGGCTCAAGGTGTTTTGCCATACACACCTTTCCCAAGAAATATGCCGTCATACTGCTACCTAATTGTGACCTGTATCTTCCATTACAAATATTGTCTCGGATCAAGTTCTGGGTGGTCTCAGACCAGTATTTTGTCTTAAACATTTTCCGGAACTGTTGGTAGTCGGAAATTTCACTCCGGTTGGCCATCCACCAATTATCTGTTATGTCTCGGAAAGACTCGTCGAATATCTCCCTGCTATGGCTCCATTGAGTAATTTTATGCTTGGTCAAATATTCTTCTACCCTAGCCAGGAACTCCATCGGCTTGCGTTTGTATTGCCGGAAGTTGAGCCACTCTCGGCTTTCGTTGACGGGCAATCCAGTGAAATGAGTCGGTCTGTTTCTTATTGCTTCCATCTCCTCTCGGCTTTGTCGCACGTGACCGGTGATATTGGCCATGGTCTCTTGTATATCATTACATCGTTCTGTGACCTGGTTGCGTACTTTTCCGAATTCTTCTTGATTTTCCTTCCTCTGTTCTTCTACCTTCCTACGACTATGTTCTTCAATATTCGTGAACTTGGTGTTCACCACTTCTTTAAACTCATGGACCTCCTTTTCGGTCTGGTTGCACTTTCCATCAATCTCTCGGATCTGTCGATTGACCATTATATTTTCTTCTTCCATCTTCTTATTCATCGCTTTTTTGTTAACATTGATCTCCTTATTCAGTTCTTCTCGCAACAATTCCATTCTTTCGTCCAGTTTGTCCAAATTCTCCTGATTTACCTCCCTTAACTCTTCTCTTAGAATTTGATTGTCCTCTCTCAATTCTTCCAACTTCTCCCCCATCTTCTCTTCCAACTTCTTGTTATCTTCTTTCAACTCTTCCTTCAATTGTCGGTTGTTCTTCTCTATCTTCTTCCTGGTTTCATCGATTTTCTGATTGGTGTTCTCAATTTTATTAATCAATTCTTCTTTAGTCGCTTTGAATTCTTCTTTGAACGACTGGTTGTCTTCCTTCAATTCTTCTAACTTCTTCCCCATCTCTTCTTCCCTCTTCTTGTTATCTTCCTTCAAATCTTCTATGTTCTGGTTCATCCCCGTCAACTCTTCTTTTGTGGATTGATTATCCTTCTTCAATTCTTCCATTTTCTCTTCCATCTTCTTGCTGTTTTCTTCTATCTTCTTATTTGTTTCTTCCTTGCTGGATTTGATTTCTTCTTTCAAAGACTGGCTATCTTCTTTCCTTTCCTTACTATTCTCGTCCATTTTCTTGTCCATTCCTCCCATCTTTTCATTTATTTTATTCAACTCTTCCTTCAAGGACTGTTTGTCTTCCTTCCTTTCTTTATCATTTTCTTCTTTTGTTTTCATGAACATTTCCATTAATCTGTCTATTTTACTCTCTTCCGTTACTTTGGATTTTTCTATATGTCTTTCCTGGACATTTACTTCCCCTGTCTGAGTAGGCATCTCAGTTTGTTCCCCTGGTTGTTCAGGTTGTTTGGACAACACCGGCGGTAATGAACTCTCCGCATCTACTGGCGTTGCCTCCTTATTGTCCATTTCCAACTCTATTTCTTTTTCGGCCTCCGCCGCCCGTTTCTTAGATGTTGCACGTCGTTGCATTTTCCCTTGAAATTCTCTGGCTTTGTAGCTGTTGCCTAGCTCCAACTAGTGATTGGGCAGAATGTATTGGCCTTCCAATCGCTAATTAAAGCCCCTAAAGTTGTGCGCCAATTTGTAATAATAAAAAAAAAGAGATTGATGTGTGTGTTCTTAAATTGGTGTGTATTTGGTGTGGCTCTCGACGTCTTACTGGCCTGAAACACTTCCTTAAGTTTCCCAGCTGGTCGAGTACCAATGGTAGCAAGACCGGTCGAGTAGCGTAAAGTTGATGAATGAATATATCTGTTCAGCTTCGCCGAAAGTTTCAAAACAAAATTTATTGTTTTGAAGGAAATTTAAAAAAAAATTATGTTTATAAAAAAAAATAATTAAAAAAAAAATTTATAATTTTATTAATTAATTAATTATGATCAATTAATTAATATAGGGCTGTGAAGTTTTAAACAGTGTAATGCTCTTCTGAAAATTTTTATTAAAGTCTTAGTATATTTTAAATAATCTATCACCACTCATAAGACTGTCTGTAAACCAATCGATACTTGTTTACCTTTTTATTTTTTAGGTTATCTTCACTTACGGGTGGTAAAGTCCTTGTAGATTATCAATTAGAATTATATTATTGGTAATTAGTATTATTGAAGAAATAAAGAACTATTAAGTATTGAAAAGTATTAATGTTTTTTATTAAGTAATAGCAATATTGACTCTTATCGATTAGTATCGATTCTCAGGATATCGAAAAAAGTTACAAGTATATGATATAAAAATTATATAGGGTTCTTTAAACAGCCAGTTATTACCAAAGTCAGAGAAATCGGGCTAATATTTAAAAAGTATAACGTTACAATCAAATTAATAGTTATTAATAAACACAGACATTGAATAATAATTTGTAAATATAATAATTGTTTTCACCAAACAGCTGAGTTGAACTAAGAGGAGGCACTGGGATCGTCAAAAGAAAGATGGCTGCCGTCAAGTCGCTCGTTCCTGCTGCATTCCAAATAATGTATTTTCTGGCAATATTCCTGTTCTTGTGTCTGCAAATCTCTTGTTAAATGTTATGTAGTGACTGGTGTAGTGATTCTGGGTTGTATTTAGTATATCTGTGTAATTATAAGTCAAAACACTTTTCCCAATTCCGACACTAATTTGGTTAATGTGTTATACAGTTTTCTGGTGTTTTGTGGTGTTTTTCAGAGTAGAAATGTATTGTTTAGTGTTAAATAGTGTTTCTTGATCGTTTTTGTCACAATGTATATGTTCTGGAAGGATTTTATAATTCACTCTCGACTTTACAGTAACGTACTGTTCGCCACTGATCTTTAACGTTGTAAGATAGGTTAGATCGTCACAAAACTCTCGTTTATGTTATCCGTTCAAATACCAATAATCAACTAACTGTTTCCTTCAGTTTCAATTAAACTCTTAGCCCATATAATATTATTCTTAACATTGTTCAAATATTTTTCATATCCTGTGCACACTTTAATATTTCACTATATAAATACCTAAACTTTGGTTATTTGTCAATTTTATTCACTAGATGTGATTTAAATTAATCTTTCAGTTCATTCAGCTTATTTTCAGATTAAATAATGCCGTTTTATAGTGTTTTCTGTCCAAAAAATAGTAATTTTACTTTCAGTTTGGTATACTCTGAAAAGTCAAAACATCAAAATTTACTTCCTGTCATTATATAAATTCAGCCATTTTATCAGTTATATTTAATATTAATAATCCTATATTGTATTAAAAGGTTCATATTCCCTTATTTTCTGGTAATTAATTGAATTAGTTGTATTCTGAAACATTATTCTGGAATATATGACTCCCATGTCTAAATTTCTGAGTTTAGTCATTTTCATTTTTATTTATAATTCTGAATATAATTTATTAAAAGCTCTCTAAATGGTATGGGCAATTATATGGCATGATCTCAAGTTTATTTTGTCTTAACCCCTTTTGTTTATTTGCATTTAAATGAGCAATTTCTCTGTTTTGATGAAGTTTGGTTTCCATTCTTTTGGCCTATGATTTTTTAACAATTTTTCTTACAAAATATTTCACAAACAATATATGATGTGTGATACCCTCTCTGACTTTTACATATAGTATTATAAATTAAACATGTTTTCAAATTACACAAAAACAATTAGTATTGATTACAATACAAATAGTTAAAACAAAATAAAGAATATTTTTTTTAAATAAATGGTTGTCTTCAAGTCAGACATTTTGCAACAAAATCCTCATTTCCAACATGGAAACATGGTTTACAAAAAAGGTTTTTTACTAACTAACATCTTAATTACTCTCTACTATTTACAAGTGGTAACTATTTTTATCGTTCTGATGTTAGTTGTTTCAGACCCAAACAAATGGCCTTATATCTAAAACATTTTTAAACATTCTTATATTATATACATAAAAACCTTATATTTATATTCTTATTTCTAACTATTATTATAAGTAGGATTCTACAGTTTTTATACCGTCTTTTATACATTGTCTTTGGGGAATTGCACCCTGTCATTAACAAATAAATAGTATGAATTGTTCAAAAAGTATTATGACATCTGTTTTTCTTTTTTGATGTAAAACAAAAATGTTATTTTAAACAGATTCATGTCTTATGAACAACATATTGTCACAGTACACATTTTAAGTCATTGAAAAATGCATATTTCATTGCATCCAATGTTTGTGATTGCCAAGAATGAAACACAAGGTTCATTTTTTATAATACCCAAAACTATCACTGGTTCACTTTGCACTTATATATTATGTTAATGCTAAATGGTCGTATAGTCTTATTAACATAATAAATTGGTTAGCGTTTTTTCAATGGAGATTTGTTCCATGGGTACTATATTATTGTTTCATCTTAGTTCACAGGCAACTTTTACTTTATACACTTCTCTCTCTTAAATTTATATACATGTGGTTTTTATTTCGTTATACTTTTATTTTTAAATATTTATTTTGGGGATATAGGGATTTGGGTGTCTTTTATAAGAGCATGACATCTTCTTCAGGATGCTGCCTTCTTCTTCTTTCATCAGTCTTCTTTTCTCCTGCCTTCTGGGACTGGTATCTTCTCCATCTTCTTCTTGATGCCATCAGGTTTCTTGGGATCTTCTCCATCTTCTTCTTTATTTCAGAAATACACCACCTGTATTGTTTGATCTTGGCTTATTTTAGGGTTTCTCTTCTATTTATTCTTCCTCGTTGTGGGTTTGGTCATATTCAGTACTGCTTTGTTATTTACTTTTTTACCTTCCTGGGTTATGCCTTGAGAACCCTTTGGTTATGAGACTGGTCTTGGATGACTCATCACTAGTAACTCCTTTTACTTGAACTTGTATTTTCTTTATAATAATGATTTCTTTCCACAGTTGCTATGAATTAATCTTTTTATATTAAACTTAATGCTTTCTTCCAAATTTAAATATTATAACTTTATTATTCTAATGATCAATTGCCATTCAATATTATGCATACATCTGTCACGCTACAATATTCATACTTGATTTCGCTACTAAAACTTAAAAACATGAATTTCTAGCTCATTAGAAATTGAAATATTTAAAATTTATTCAACTATTTGTAAAATTGTTAAGTATAAATTAAAAATAGTTGTAGGCTGTAATCCCTTTATGTAATTATAATTTGTCAATAATGATATTCAAATTCTGTTTTCATAAACATTTAGATCGGGTACTTTGAGTCGTACGACAAAAATATTGTTAAGAAAAGTTTGAAGTGTCCCATCCTGCACGTTCACTTTATTCTGTCTTTTTAATGCGTTTAATGAGGCGTCCAAGGCAAATCGACTTCATGAGAGTGCTTTTAACTTTCCCCGATCGGGTTCCTAACGGCACGCAATTTGTTAGCGGGGGAAGTTCATTGATCAGAAAATTATTAAAAGCTTACTGCGGCTGTGGGAGGTAGGTTTCTGAAGTTATAATTGTGCTAGAAATATAATTTTCCAGAGAAGGAGACAAATGCTTTCAACGCATAGAGAAATACAGAAAGCTTACATAAATCTGCAGTTATTAATAGGACATATGAATATTTTAACCGTATACAAAAATTTAGATTTGAGAAGGTTAATATACTCATCATGATCAACACCACTCCAAGGACTAGGCCTTAGACCTGTTCCGGAACCCATCTCCTCCTCCGACTATCGACATCTCTCTCTTCCCAGTAGGATGGTAATTCAAGGCAGCTACAGGTAGCCGGGTATCAGGCATGCGATTCAAGTGTTTACACCATCTCCTTCTGTATTTCCCATATAATTTCCAAGGTTCGTATGAGTTCTGTAGGTACGTATATTTTACTTAAGCAGGTTAATGGCCTACTGTAAAACCCCTAACCTGGAGGACCAGGAACTTTGTATTAGGGTTGCTCTTCTCCTTGAAATTTGTTTTCACCTCAGCTGACAAGCTCTCTCTGCCCGATCGCAGTAGACTAATTAACGTACCCCATGTGTGCATCTCCGCCTTCACATTAGATGCACATCCTGTTGCCAATGTGCACCATCCTACCAAGCCAGGGACCCAGGATACCCCCAGGCTGTCCTGGCAGAACCCCCATCTCTCGTTTGCCTACCGATCCACTCCGTCGAAAGAATTGGCTACCACAAACTTGGAGTGAATTGCTCATCGTAACAGAGCCTATGAACGTGTAGATGAGAGTGTAGTTGGGGTGGAGATGCTAGTGCATTTCTCTTCAATGAAAGCTAAGTTGAAAATACTACTTATAATAATTAACTAGTTAGGAGTTAGTAGACGTCAGCCTATCTTCCCCACGATGATGGTGACTTAACTTTACACTCATTGCGAAGTCAGTAGCCATTCTTTCAGTCTCTTCTGGGGGGTAAGCTACATCGTCACTTCACCCCACCCTTCATACTCTGTCGGGTTCACAAAGTGTTTTATCAGATCTACCATCTTTCTCTATTACTTCGTACGAGTCTATTGTCTCTACTCGCCTCTTAGCTCTTTTCTTACACCCTGCAGTCTACATTATACTAATCCTAATACAGTAGTATCTCTTGTACGCAAAATCAGTTTCATATTGTTTGTGTAGACTGCGATGCACCTGGAGCGATTCGCACCTTTGATACTGTTGTGCTGACCGAATTACGTCTCGTTCAGAATCTACTTGCCCTTAATTGCTACATTACAACAATCTTTAGACTTGGTAAAAGAATTTACATCCGGACTGTTTTGGCCGTACAAGTTGAGAGCACGAAAATCCAGAGTAACTTCGGGAATACAGCTTAACAACTCAATTTGTATGGGTTGCTTCCTATATGCAGACGACACAGTTCTTATGCACGAAAATGAGAATTATTTATAAACAGCTATGTTTCAAGTACAAAAATTGGCAAGAGAATACTCACTGACAATTTCAGTAAGAAAGACCAAAACCATGGCCTTTAAAGATAAATATCCAGTGAGGACTGAGACAGTTATAAACAACAGCACTTTTGAACAAGTGACCCGTTTTATATATCTCAGCTCTGCAGTAAGCTATGAATCTGAATATGATATAAAAGGCATAATAATTAAATTTTGGAATAATTGTGCTACGATACATAGAAATCTTAGAAACAAAACAAGACACAACACAAGGGTTAAATTTTATAAGACAATAGCAGTACGAAATTGATTTATGCGAGTGAGGCGTGGGTCATGACACAAAAGAAAAGCGGAAAGATTCAGAGTGCTAAAATGCAGTATCTTCGAAATACTTTAAATTAAACTTTGCAAGGTAGAATAAGGAATGAGCATACCGGAGCAGAACTCTAAGTAAAGAAGATAAACGAAATAATTTTAATTTACAGAATACAATGGTGAGATGATCTGCAAAGGATGACAGAGGCTCGATTGCCAAAAACGACACTGAACTATAAAGCAATTGGATGTAGAGACGTGGGTCGTCCGAGGATGAGATAGGTGCCGGAACACGTTTATAAACCTAATACTTGAAGAAGAAGAAGAAGAAGAAGAAGAAGAAGAAGAAGAAGAAGAAGAAGAAGAAGAAGAAGAAGAAGAAGAAGAAGAAGAAGAAGAAGAAGAAGAAGAAGAAGAAGAAGAAGGAGTTTGAAATGTTTAACAAAAGTGGGGAGAGTCGAACCTTCGAACCTACCCTTAACCGAGATAAAGTAAAACCTCGAGATTAGAAAGTGACAGAACAAAGCAATCGACCACGGCCAAACATCCCGGATACACATTTTTTTTACTAATGACACCGGCCGTGATAACCTGGAATATCCTTGTCAGTGGTAGTGTTAAAAACGATATTAACCAAATTCACCGTCACACAGCGTAAACGGGCTAATTTAGTAAATACATCTTGGCAGTGCCGTCATATTGTCTGCAGGCGTCTTCGTTATGATTGTCAATCATAATTTTTTGTGTCTTAAAAATTAAAATTTGTGTCTTAAATTTTTGTATACATAAAATTCTGTATCTTATCTAAATAATACTTTTTCTAATGTTTTCCCCCTTATTCTTAGCCACTACGCAGCATGTTTAGAAGTGTAAATGAAAATAATTTTAGATTTAGTAACAATTCTATATCGGACAGACGGGGAGAAAATTTATCGAGAGGTTTAAAGAACACCTACCAAAAAGAATCTCCAAACCACCTCATCAAATTACGCACTCCACCTTATACACGAAAACCATAGTTACACCGGATTCAAAGAATATATGGAGCCGATACACATATGTAATAAAGGTCATCTCCTGAACGCCCTAGAAGAGTTTGAAATATACAGGGCCTCCAAAATAAATGCGGAACAGTTACTCAACGATCAGCTGATGTTTAAATCCAATAAATTATATGATACCGCGTTGAAGATAAGCAGTGAAGCGCGTATACATGTTAGTTGACGATCAGAGGTCGACCGGTGCACCGAGTCACTTATAACGTTTTCATATGTTTATGTATATATGTTAATTTATTCATAGTGAGTTTTGTGCGTGTGTTGTTTATGTGTATAAACGTTTTAATCTTTTCGACGACTCCTATGTATTAGGGGAATAGCATTTTGTACCTGAGGATGGGGATTTAGTCCCAGAAACATGTCGTGTTTGAAAAACTGAGATCGCCTAGTGGATTATATAAGGTAAAATTCTTAAATTAATCATAATAGCGATCTGGAGACTGCATAAAATGTATAAAAATTCTGTTCATATTCAATTGTATCCCCAATTCAGCCCAACAAGATGTAGGGCTCTTTCGGAAAATTGACTGGCGCAGCCATTGTTTAGCCTTTTCGCAAGTTCTCATTTCAACAATGTCTTGCAAATGACACGCGTTCAAAACTGAAATTATTTAACTAACTTTATTGACATTCATTTGTGCTTTTCACTGGTATATTTATCACTGTAATAGACAGTTTGCGGGCATATAATTTGCGGGTATATACCTGTAATGTACGTCGTTTTATGAGGGCACAGAGGCATTACGCGACTACGCTGGAAGCTTCCAAACATGAAGATGAACTTTTAACTGTACTGCATGATGTGTGCCCTGTACATAAATAAGAATACTACCGAGGGATTATATAAATAACAATACAGTGGAGCTGCAGCCTTTTAGATTTATAGCACAAGTGATTATCTCTTGGCAGATGGCGCTGCCTGTGTAGCACTAAATCACCAGACAACCCTTTAAACCCACAGACTCACTTTCTCTTACTGCGATAAAAACATCCTTATCGGGTCGTATAGTCTTCACGTTCAGCGCTTGTTTTCTAGAATTTAGTTTATTGTTTAATTGATAAACACTGCCTTGAAATAATTGATTTTTAGGAAATTTAAATTGTGAAGTTACCGGCTGGGTTATTCAGCAAAAGCACTCTTGTGAACGAAAGTATGAATGAAAACAAAACCAAACATAAATTTTTGTGTAAATTATTCACCGTATGTTTTCTTATTGTTGTCACTATAACTTATCTTTTATTTTTGTTACAAACGTTACTGCAAAATATCTATCCAGTCATCAGGTATATCACGCGTTTTATTAACGTCTGCCATCAGCAAAATAGAAAGGAGGAAGCTGGAACGACGAGGTGGAGCTGGATAGACAACAAATGTAATGAGCAAGTTCTCGCAGAAGTGAACGAAGATAAAAAATGATTGGAAGAAAACGAGCAAAATTGATGGGGTACGTGTTACGAGACAATTAATTTTGAAGTAACATTTTTGAAGAAAAGTAGAAAACCGTGAGGACGACAATGAGCAGCGTTCTTCAAACACTTGGGAAAAGAGATGAACTTCCTATCGTACTGCAATTTAAAGAGGACAATGGTGGAGAGAGAATGGGGCTAACTCGACAAGGCATGACATTTAGAAGATGTGATGAAGATGATGTCCTTATTTTGGAGGGGGAAAGAACAATCTCAAAAACAATAGGAGGCTGGAGGGTAAGAATATACATGCAAAGAATTACAAAAATAAATCAATAGATGCGTTTAAATTTTATCCTGAGACATACGCCAAACATGCACGGGACAATGAAAGGAACGCTAAACGGTGAAATTAAAAATGCAAATTCGCTTCGCTCGTTCAACAGTATTGCACCAGACATGAAAAATTAAAAACTTAAAACTTGCCTAAATAGCGCTCTCTAATTCTACAAATTATCAGTGGTATCCTCGATATGCGGAGTGCACTAACTTATCTGCAGCCTTTATATTAAATTATATAAGTCGTCCAGTATTTAACGTGATATAATAAAACGATGAGCTTCCAGGTGTTTAGAAATTTATCGCGTGGTCTCCAGGTATGCAGGAGTCTGCTATTTGGGCTAAACGTTTTTTGCTTACTAACCAATTGAACTAAATTTTCAAGTCACGTGAAATATTCACGTTATTTGCGATTCGTTGCTGTTAACAACAGGTTAGTTGGCAGGCTAAAGTTTTGGGCGCTTTTTCATCATTTCATACTCACTTCCCTTCCCCTACATTAATGCCTTTGAACTACAAATACGTTGATCCTCCTAAATAACTGTCGAAGACAATAATAACCAAACGGGTCAACTGTTAGTTTTTTTTAGACACTCGCTTATTTTGTGTATGCCATTTCTTAAAATTCCTTATTGGGTTTTAAAGGAAGGTACTATATTGAGTTCGTCCTTCAAGCTTCGTGTGAGGCGACGAATGTTTCACATTTATTTTTGACTTATAAGTACGCTCAAGTTCATCGTTTTCTGGAATCCCTGCCTTAAAAACCTTATTATAAATTAACAGGATTTTATTATTGTTTCTTTACTAACTGATAAATGACGGAAACGACTGCATGCAGATTTGTTCTGCACGAGTACATACAAGTCTGATAATGTATTATTACGTAATACGGAACGTTCTACAAGTATCTCGGATATCCCAGCAGAGGCCAGCTGTAATGTTTGTGTGCGTACATATTGCTGCTACTTTGAGGTGAAAGACAATTACGTGACGCTTATCATGCGTCAACGATCGAGGCTATTGCAAAAAGTACTGGTCAACCCACTTTGTTCAAGGACACTGTTTTTAGTGGATTCGAGAGCGCCTATAATAGGCGCTTGATTAACACGTCATACAAAGTGACGTGTCACTGAGCCTGTCGTAATATTATATTATGAAATTTTAGTTTGCTTTGTTATCCCATATATTGGAAGATAGTCATCGCATACACGCACTACCTTTCCGTAGGGTTAATGAGACGTGATCTGACCACCTGTAATTCAGGTAGCTAATGACTAAAATAAATGTATGAGAATAACTACGTGACTTAGCGCTCTCGTCACGTACACAAAGACCTGTTTTATAATTATAAATATAGAAAACGTTTCATGCTATTCTGTAAGCTATCTTCATGCTATTTTGCGCGTGATTGTACGACATTTCATCACCATATGCAATCTTATTGCGTTTTGAATATAAATATTTGCTGTAACTTGACCAGTTAACAGAGTGATGTGAGCAGGCTCGCAGTCATTTTTACTTCCCTGTTCCGTAAGGAAATGGAAGTATGATGATCGTGTTCTGATTTTACTACCCTCAAAACATGAAGAAAATTCATTTTCCGAAAAGTTTCTATGTGTGTGTGTGTGTGTGTGTGTGTGTGTGTGTGTGTGTGTGTGTGTGTGTGTGTGTGTGTGTGTGTGTGTGTGTGTGTGTGTGTGTGTGTGTGTGTGTGTGTGTGTGTGTGTGTGTGTGTGTGTGTGTGTGTGTGTGTGTGTGTGTGTGTGTGTGTGTGTGTGTGTGTGGCTCTTTGTGTAGAAGGTTTTCTATGGTGAACGATAATTGCCGCATATTCAAACACAATCAAATAATGTTTTACAAATATGCCTGAGTTGTAGAGGATTCAAGGCATATTGATTTTGGTGAAGATCGGTTAATGGGAAGTGGAAGTCTACTCGCAACATTTTATTTTTTAACAAAAGTAAAATACTTAATTTTGATAAATACATTATCCTGAAAAGAAGGTCATAGTAATTCGCTGTAGAAAGGTAGAAGAAGTACGCGTATCTATAAATGAAAAGGGTATTTGAAGGGTGAAGGGTTAATTTTTTATATGTGTACTACGTTATAGGAAGAAAGAAGTAGTTTGTTGTTAAAATTCCTTCCCGGGCTGTTTGTCCGTGGTCCAATGTTTTCTGCAAAACCAGACGTTTCGGCAGTGCCATCGACTGGCATCATCAGTGAAAATCGACTGCACTAACGTGAGGTGGTATACGTTAGTGGCCACAGTACTGTTGTTAAGGCTGAAGAAAGAAGAAGTTTCTATGGAAATATTTCATTTCAAAAATGATTTTAAATATAAATCTTAGAACATGGTAGTCATGTATATTTGTTTACAGAACATTATGAGCTCTTGTAAAAATCACATTATCACTGTTTTAGTTTGAAAATAAATGTATATTACAGTGATACTTGAAGTAGATAAGAATGTTTAATAAAATAGGTCGTTTACAACTTTTTACATTTCAAGTGTTTACAGCGATTTAATTGTACAGACTTAATTCTAAGAGAATAATGGAAAGTGACTATACTTCCATTACATGTGTGAAAATTTACTGCAATCTTGCTGTTCGCGTGCGCATTCCTAAATTTATTAGTTCCTTGCTGAGCCACTTGTGCAATTTCTGGATGTTAATACTTTGAAAACTACTGTTTCCTTATCTTCGCAACACAAGCGCAGGTGAAATAATGTTAACAATAGGAGGAGTGAAAGTATATTCTAAACAGTACACCCAACAATTTGATAGTACTGAGAAAACAGTAATGTCGATATAATAAAATACTGTATTTATGGTTTATAGTACAATAAAATACTATATAACCACTGTGTGTGTGTGTGTGTGTGTATGTGTGTGTTTGCTATGGAGAGATAAACAGAGAGAAAATAATCTTCTTGGTGTTCATTAAATTCAATGTTCTAATTGTTTCCAAATAATATACCGTCCAAAATATAAAGAATAATCACCTATCAAACCTATAGGTATAAAACCTAATGTATTTAAATAACATTGAGCTAAATACTAAATATGTGATTCACACACTTCTAGATATCAATAATATAAAGTTATGTAATCCGGACATTTTTTGTATCGGTTCCCACTCTGAACCGACAGGACTGGTTGTGTATAATAACAACGTAAAATAAACTAAAAGTGCGTTCATAATTAAGATATTAACATTTTTTAAATTAAAAATAAAGCAAGTTTATTCATTTTCAGCAAGCTACGTTCTAATGGAGTCGATAAGAATTAGTCTAATTTTGGATTACACAATATTTCATTTAAATTATTACTCTATTTTGTATTTAAATACACATACGTTTAAACAGTATTATTTTTTCTGTTTCAGAAAAATACTCATTAAATTAGCGTTACTAATTTTGTTGCAACAAGTTCAATATTTATATTTAAAAAAATCCATTATGATTTTAGGATAGGTTACGTAACGGTAGGTTATGTTAGGTTGATAAGTTACTAATGATATTTTGTTATCTACAGTAGAATTTCAGTGAATATTAAAAGGTAAATATGTTGGACACTCTGCTTGAATTGTTGAAATTCTGAGCGGAAAAATTCGTTCGTGCGCGCGCGCGCGTGTGTGTACGCAAGCGCGATAAACTGTACAATAATAGATCTAATGGCTGAAAGACAATTTCACTACCAGAATAATTTAATAAAATTTGTGAGTTTACAACAGACACATTGTGAAGCCTATATGAAGACCCATGTATAGTGCTTTATAGCTCTAAGCAACTGGTTATTATTGCCAAGATAAGAAGAAAGACTAGACCGTTTTAGAATATCGTGCGGGACAGAATGATAAGGATTTTGTGTAGTGTTAGTGTGAAGAGTGATTTATTGCTTAAGAGATTAGTGAATTGCTAACAACTAAAATTAATAATAGTGAAGAAGCAATATGAAAAGAAAAATATCAATACACTGGGCACGTCAGTGGTCCCTGCAAAGTGATAACGTTAAATTCAAAATTTTATCAAAAACTCTTTATATTTTTGAATTTTCTGTACTAAACAATTCATCATCATCTTCAGGGATTAAACCAAGAATGGTTCGTTCCGGTCTCAAATAGGCAAAGATTAGTGCTGGACATTCCAGCGCTTCTTCGGACGTCCCACACCTCTCCGTCCCCTAGGCCTATAGTTCCAGAGTTGTTTGGGGATGCGGGAGTCATCCATTCGGCAAAGATGTTCCCAGCAATTCAGCGGATACTGGGCGAGCCTGTCGAGTATACTCGTAATATTCAGTTCCTACCGTAAATCTGTGTTTCTTCTGTGTTCAAGGAGAGTATACCCTGCCACGTGCCTGAGAAATCTAATTTCAGCCGCTTGGATGCGACTGGCCTGGTCTTTCGTTAAAGTCCAATACTCAGACCCATAAAAAAGTGTGGGAAGACCCATCACATCTCCTTGTAGAATTTTAAGCGTGTTCCTTTACTTGCTGACTCAAGGGTTTGCCTAATGGTACCGCACATAAGGTTGAACTTATGCAACCTATTCACAACGTCGTTGCTTGCATTATAAAACACACTGTAGCCCAGGTATTCAAAATTGCTAACGTGTTCCAGGACAGTACCATCTATAACAATTTCGGCCCGTACGCGATCAGTTCCAAGAAAAACCATCACCTTGGTCTTAAGGGTGGATATTTGCATTCCAGAGTCTTTGCTGATTCGATTTAACAAATGTATACTAATCTGCAATCTGTTTCCAGAGTCCGTCAGATTTGCCTGATCGTCTGCAAACAAAAAAGTGCCAGTTGTAGAGTGACCAATCATAAAATACTAAACGATTCGTACTAGAATTTTTGTATTGTATTGTGAGTATCGTGTCCGTGACAGTTTAAATTTGTCAGCTAATTGAGGAGGCTGTGTTTTTTTGTACCAGCAATTCCTAACATTCTGTAATGCAAGAATGGAAAACTAGCTTTTACTTTTGTTTAATTATATCATAGACTACTGTAATGATATCGACGACTAGCAGACGGATTTTGGTGAGCCTGCGACGTACGGACGAACGTTTTACAAATGGTACAAAATCATACAAGGCAGTTGTAAAACAGCTGACTATTGTGCTAGCAATATGAAGATTGTGATATTGTGTTTAAAGAATCTTATTACTAGTTGGTACGGTCAGCAAACCGTAACATTCGGGCACTCGCGTGACGCTAACCGTACCAAGCTGATGGAAGTGTGGAATAAAAGCTTACTAAATTTGTACCTCGATACTGCTCACTGCACACCGGCATACACATTATTGCCTTTTCAAGAATTTTGGGCAAAAATAAAACACCGTAATGATACTGCAGCCGCCGTATTATCCAGAATACATTCTTACACGATCTTTCTTTCTGCCTAGAAAGAAACAATTCTCTAAATATAATTAATTCACTGCCGACTCGGAACAAAAGTGTTATGGGTGAAAACGTAAATGTTTTACCTTATAGCCTGAACCAGTTTTCGCTTTTAGAAAGTTTCTTCACAGGCTGCCGCTAGGAGCACCGTCCGTCTTGTTGTTGGCGACGGTATTGACTTTTGAAGGATCGATGTTGTGTATGTGGGGTGTGATATGTTCGAATAATGCGTGTGATTTGAATCGTGTCTGTTCATTTAGGATGTCGTTTTTATATGTTTTCATGTGTTTATATATTTGTAATTGTTCAAAAGTGTCTAGTTTTCGGCCTTTTGTGTGTACGCGTAGAATGTCCATGTTATTGTCGATGTTTTTATATGTGTGGTTTGCTTCAATGAGGTGGTTTGCAAAGGTGTATTATGTAGTAGAGTGTGTTCAATGTAGTGCCTTTGTGTGTTCAATGTACCTGTGTTTAAAGCTACGTCCTGCCTGGCCTATGCAGAATTTGTTGCAATCTGAGCAGTTTAGTTTGTAAACACCAGGTAGATCGAATTTATTTTGTGTTCTGTGTATGTTTTGATAGTGTGTGTTCTGTTTTTTGGTAGTTTTGTATCCGATTTTGTATCCTGCTTTTTTGAGTTTGTGGACTATTTTTTCAGTTTGGTAATTGATGTATGTTAGTGTTATGAATTTGCTGTTTTCTGTCTTTGTCTGTTGTTTGTTTTGTGTAGGAGTTTAATGACTATTGTTGTGTTGTATCCGTTTGATTCTGCTAGATAGTTTATCGTGTTTAGTTCGTTTTTTGTAGTCTTTTTCATTCAGTGGAAAGTTGCTAATTCTATGTATCATAGTTCTGAAGGCAGCTAGTTTGTGTTGTATTGGGTGATTGGAGGAGTTGTGTATTAGTGTGTCAGTTGTAGTCGGATTTCTGTATATACTGAATTTGTGCCTGTGTTCAAATTTTGTGATGGAGAGGTCTAAGAAGTTTATACTATTGTTGTGTTCTTATTCTGCAGTGAAGGTTATGTTTTTGTGTATTTTCTGTTGTTGAAAACATAAAACAAAAGTCAGCGAGATAGCTTAAGACTTTACCAAAAAACTGAATTTCAAAAATATTTTGAGGGCTGAAAAAAAGAATTTGGCAAAACTCTGTTATACCTCATTGTGATTACTTTAACAAGATTTTATTAATGTAAATGAAAATTTTCTTCAAATGTTAACTACTTCTGGAATTAAAATTATAGTTGGATTTTCTGCTGCCGCATTTTTTACTGTTCGCATCAATATCATGAAATAAATTGAACAAATACATTAGTCAGGCTGAGAATAATTAGATTACAGGTAAAATAACAAATAATTACAGAAATATTGACTACCTTAATCAACAGTTAATTAATGTACACCTTCTTTTAGCCAAAATACTAGATTATCATACTTTGAACAATAAATATATTAATGTGTTATGATGATACTGATGTGATCCGTGCAACGTGTGTCAGGAGAAAGTTCAATAATAATTTTACTTGCAGAAGTAGTTAATATTTGCAGAACATTCACACTATAGAAAGCTGCAAGACATATTGAAAAACTATTTACAAAAACTATAATCTAATTGAATATAAACATAACTTTCCAAACAGGCAAAATCTTCAATAAGTTTCTTATTACACCTAGAATTACAGGAATTTTAACGGACCCAGTTAGAAATTACTCGACACTTTTTACTCAAAAGTGCTGTATGCCATCCTCGTGATGTTTGTTCAGTGAGATAGAAAAGCTCTTATGACATAATAAGTACAAGGTAAGAAAATGAAAACTAATCTAAATCTACCACAGATCACTTTCAATATGACAATATAACAAAATTAAGAGACAAATAGTACATTTTTTTAGTAACCATGTAATATTATCCAATGGAGATTACATTAAAGGAGGCATTATTAATGTAGGTATGTAAAGATATAATACCCTATGTTCTCAATAATTGGCTTATAGCGCTGACTTACCTGTTTCTCCTCTAAACATGTACGATTATTATAAAGAAGGTTGCCTTGTCTCCCTTGTATCTGATTTATTTTCCCTATTGAAAATAAATATTGTCTTTTGTTCTTCGACACTATTTCGTAGCAAACTATTTTTTTTTTTTATTTACTTCGTCACTCATAAAAATCTCCCATAACTCACTATCACAAATAAATACCGGCCTATGTGCATTATTAAATATTATGTTTTTTAATGTATTTCTCTTTCTTGTGTATTTGTTCTTAACGCCTTTTGCAAGTTTAGTGGCTTTACTGATTTTTACTTGTATATTATTAGATATAGATCATATGTATGACAATAGAGGCCTATTAAAATTAAGAGACGAATAGTAGCCTACACTTTATTAGTTACCATGTAATATTATCCAATGGATGTTACATTAAAGAAGGCATTATTAATGTAGGTGTGTAAAGATATAATACCCTATGTTCTCAATAATTCGTCTATAGCATTGGCTTAGCTGTTTCTCCTCTAAGCATGTACGATTTTTATATAGAAGGTTATTATTGACCTTGTCTAGGACATATGATTTATTTTAAATAAAGATTACCCCTTTTGTTCCTCGTGACTATTTTATATAAAACTTGTTTTTTTCAGTTCGTCACTGCTAAGAATTTCCCAATGGTCACCATCACAAATAACTATCGGCTTGTGTACATTATGAAACACTGTCATCCACGTTGTTTTATGTTTTTCTCTTGCTTGTGAAATTGTTCTTAATGGGTCTGCAGATTTAGTATTTGCATCAGCTTTATTAATTTCTACGTGTATGTTCACATGTGGGTAGGAGTTTAAACAAACCGATATAAATATTTACAGTAGTTCATTAACATATATAACTGTTAAGATTACCATACTATACGTTTGGTATAAATATACATTTTGTTGGATTCATTTTTTCTTTTAATCTTTCGCTTATTCCAAATCGCTTGTTTTTTTTTTTTTTTTTTTTGAGTCGTTTACCATTACCTCCGTCCGGCTGTGTCCTTTAAAAGTTGCAAGTAAATTAAATTAATTCCTCAATTATAGTGTAGCAGCCTACAGACGGGTGAATCATGTGAAGGTATTCTAAAGTTGACCGTATAAGAAATGAGGCCATAAAAGAAGGGTTACAAGTTTTCAACTTGAATGTAAAACTAAAAGATTACAAACAACGGTGGAAATAACAATTAGAAAGAATGTAAGATTTCAGACTGGCCAAACAAGTCTGGAAATAGAAACCTGTAGGTCACATGTGTGTGGGTAGACCCAGGAAAAGATGGCTGGAGGATCTTTGAAGGCGGAACAGACAGTACCTTGCCTACGCTATGTTGTAATGAGAATGATGATGACTTTTCATTTTGTTAGAGTGCGCGCGTCCAAAACGCTTTTTAACTTTGAAAAATTTGGTAACTTTTAGTGACGGAATCCGTTCCTTCAGCGATTGTGATGTCGTGTAGGCCTAAGTATCGTCGACTCATTCAAATGACGTACGTTGTTAGTATAATATACAGCACAACCAGGGGTGTACCGTGTATACAGCTCAATAGTTAGTGCAGATATGTGTTGCATGGGATATGTTTACGTATACATGGGCACGTACCACGCTATTGTACATTTCACTGTCTCTCCTCATGACCCGACGCCCCAGGAAGTAAGAATTAATATAGCTGATGTTAATTAGCCGGCACCGGCATTATGAACACGGCCGTGTCGCTGCCTCTACAGTAGTTGAATATCATATATTCTCTTTGTTGCTCTGCGTCGTGCACGTAGGGTTAACCAACTGCTGCGGGCCACGTTCACGCTTATTATACACTTTTGCATGTACATACAAACACACACGTAGATGTAAATTTTTTGATCCTACACCAATTTTGGGGACTAACAAATTTCATAAAAAAGACAGTTTTACATAAAATTCCTTGTAGTTGTTTTGATAGTTCATCTTCTTTTTCACAGAACTAAATTAATAATTATCTTGTTGATACATCCTCTTCATTCACTTTTTTAAATATTATATATATACAAACTTTCGCTAGTGAACACTTAATTTTGGTTTTATGTCCCAAACGTTTCGACGTGGTGTCCGTCTTCAAAGACTTTGTATTTCAAATCCCACTGAGGAAGACGGACACCACGTCGAAACGTTTGGGACATTAAACCAAAAGTAAGTCTTCACTAGCGAAAGTTTGTACAGTATATATATACTAAATTAATATAGAATATTCAACTTTCATTTGTGAAACTTACATGTTTTCTCCCGTACGCGTTTCGGCGTGGTGTGTGCATTCATCAGCGGTGTGAGACAGACTGCCAGTAACCCGTAACGGTTTTATTTCAAACAGCATACTTAACGACCAATTACACTATAAATCACACACACTTTTTGACACAATTATACATAAAACAAACAATAATTCGGATCCCCGCGCCAATCCCCTTCCGCCACACACCACTCAACCTACTAAATAAAACCGTTACGAGTTACTGGCAGTCTGTCTCACACCGCTGATGAAGGCGCACACCACGCCGAAACGCGTACGGGAGAAAACAAGTAAGTTTCACAAGTGAAAGTTCAATATTCTATATTAAAATTCCTTTTACTTACTAAACCTACTTTTTTACGAATTGCTTTTTTGTCGTTACGACACGTTTCAAGACGTAGGCTTATGTCTCATCATCAGGTGTTTCACTCGATAGGAGATGTCGTCAATACATTAAAATAAAATAAATAAACGAACACATAAAAGCACAAACGTGAACGGAACATATACGGCCGGTGCGCACAGCGACTTCAACGCGGGTGCGGGCTCTACTTCAACGCAGTGCGCACCGGCCGTATATGTTCCGTTCACGTTTGTGCTTTTATGTGTTCGTTTATTTATTTTATTTTAATGTATTGACGACCTCTCCTATCGAGTGAAACACCTGATGATGAGACATACGTCTTGTAACGCGTCGTAACGACAAAAAAGTAAGTCACTGACGGAACTATTAACGTAAGTTTTTGAATGTCAAATTATTCGAACAATAATGATGTTTATAAATATATGTTAAACGTTAGAGGTACATTTTCCAAATATGCTTGGTCAAGACCATTAAAAAATAAAAATGGAGTAGATGTTTCTAGAGCTTTTGAGAACATTATAAAAGATTCTATTAAAGTGGGACATAAAACACATAATTTATTAGACACTAATAAGGGATTAGAATTTCAAAATAAAAAATTCAATTATTTAATAAAAAAATATAATATAAAGCTATATCACAGAGAGAGCGAGGAAATGAGTGCTATAATAGAACGCTAGAATAGAACTCAAAATGAGCGTATGAAAGTGATTTTCGAAATTAATAAGTATTAAAAGTGGATAGATATTTTAGAAAGTATCGCTAAGGGATATAACAATTCAATTACAGAACGATAGTAATGAAACCTATAGAAGTTAATAAAGGAAAGAAGAAAGAATTATTATAACAGTTTATAAGTATATTCCTCCAGAATACGTAAAGAAATCTAAATTTAAATCTGGAGATAGAGTTCGAATTCCAAATAAGAAAGGTACTTTTCGTCCATATTTTTATACAAATTCTGGTTGTCCCACAAAAGTTGAGTATGCTCGATATATTTATATCTACTCACACATAAATGTACATACGTTCAACAGTTTGTTTCTCTTTTCAGTCGTGTGTTGGTTTTATAGCTTATAAACAATGGAGTTTTACCAATAATTGATTATTATTATCATGTTACCCAATATTTTTTCTGTTACACCATACAAACCTTTATGTAAAACCCCTTTCATTAATGATAACATAAAATGTATCTACTTTACTTATCACGGAAACATAACTCGTCAACTAATCAAACTATTTACAGATACAAACTTAAAAATATCTCATAACACAGATAATATTCTTTTTAAGAAAATAAAACCTAAAACTAAATTGAACATTCATAATAAAAGTGGAGTTTACAAAATAGAATGTCAATTTTACAATAAATTTAACGTAGGCCAGACGAAGAAAAAACTGTCCGAGAGAATCATTCAACATGGCAATGTAAGTTAAAACCTAATATTTACAAATCTAACTTAGCCACACACTGTTTAAACAATAAACATATATTTTCAGTCATTAAAAATGTCAAACAAATTTAAAAAGTAAAAAAAGGTAACAAAATGAATATCTGGGAAATTCTTAATATTTACAAACCCAATAATAATTATTATTATTAAAGAATTTGTCCTTTAATTAGTAGATTATTAAAATAATCTACTAATTAAAGAACAAATTCAAAGAAAAACAAAAAAGACGATTTACTTAAAATCATACATTTATTAGAATAATGAAATAAAAGCTGACTACATTTAAAATGGCTGATGCATTTTCAAAGTATAGAAAATATTTCAGAAACTATGAGAAAAAGAAGGATATTATTTTTTGGACATTTATATAGAATAGAAGACAGTAGGTTAACAAAGCAGATCTTAAAATATCTATGGGAGAAGAAGTCAACATCAATTTGGATTAAAAAAGTCCAATAGGATTTAGAAGAAAATAATATACACGCAGAAGAAGCAATTGAAAAAGAATTTTTTCGCATAAAAGTGTTAAAAATGGAAGGAGTCCAGGGTAGTAGAGAGAAAAACGCAAGTTGAAAGTGGACTGAAGACAGGAAGAAGAGACACATTGAAAATATGAAAGAATTATGGAGAAAAAGAAAAGAACAAAGAATAAAGATTTGGAACTGGCATGTGGTTCTTAGATCGCCGATACAAACAAAAAAATATATAGCTGGCTACATAGACATTACAACAATCGAAAATAGAATCTAAGTTAAATCGATAATATAATAGTATAATATATAATTTTTTTATAATCTGTATTATATATTTGCATAACACACGAGAATAAATGTAACGTTGGTATGCATTTTTTTTCATTTATTAACAACAGCTTCATCTCTTTGGCATAGAGATATTCTGAACCTCGCCGTTTCGCTTCGTTTCGTACTTGTATGGCAATCGGCACTTGCGCAGAATCAAGTGTATTCAGCACCAAAAAGTGACTTTGTACTCGTGTAGTCGCAATACTCGTAGTACTCGTTTACTTGTTTATTCGTCAATTTTTGAGAGGGGTTCCCGCGACTCGGAACCGCGAGGCAGCGAGTAATCGAAATGGGGATTTCGACTTTTCAGTGTTCAGTTATCATTAACTCGGAACAAGTGTGTCAAATTTTCAGTCCCTGTTACATCCGTTCCACAAAAATGTCGTTCGGAAATACCTGTTAAAGGTATATCCGCCCACCTCTAAAAGTGTTGAGTGAAAGTGAGTAAGGGCTGTGCTCGTAACGAATTATGTGAAGATAATTAACAGTAAGCCAATTAACACACACTCTATACGTCATTTATATTAGTGTCCAAATTGAAATAACTATTAATAACTAATTACTTTGAATATTAAATATACTTTAATAGTTTTTAATCAAATGACGATGTAATTAGCTATGCAAACATATTCAGTTGAAAACACGTGGTTTGGAGAGGTTTTAAAACAGGAAGTTCATTTACACCAGCGCGTGGTCGATTTTCTAACACACAGCTGATAAATGACCACAAACCTGAGTTAGAAAAGCGAATAGTTGATAAAGTCGGACAAATTAAGCAACATGTATCAGGTCGAGTTAATCGTAGTGTATGTTTTTATAAACACACCGATGACACCTATAATCAACTTAAATGCTGTGGTGACACCACAAATGAAAATCTAGTTGAATTTATCCGTGAATGTGAACGTACTATGGACTCGATTGGGGACGATTTAACAGTCACAGATAAAATAGAATGGATTGTACGTAAACTTATGTGGTCAGCGGCACTTTGGTATTCTGTAGCTCGTGATAATATTTTATATTATCTGTATTCTGTAGTTCGTCATACACATACTTATAGTGAAAGTGGAGCCGCATAGCCGTCGAATACTCTAATAGCTTCGTTCTCTTCAAAACAAGGATTGGCTAGAAGATACCAAACAGGAAATACATATTTATTTTTAATGGTATCCAACTCACTTCGTTGTCTATAAATTAATAAATTACCTTAGATCCATCGTGTGACTTCGTTCTTTAATTAAAATGACGCGTTTCGGAACATATGGTCCATCATCAGATTAATTCACTCAGTTGAGGACGTTAAATGTTACAATCACAATACTTTGTACTTGCACACATCCGTGTGGGTGCGCAAGTATCCGGTGCCCAAGTATATTCGAGTATCTGGTCGGCCTCCAAATGGTTATTTAAATGAAAAACGAAGGCATTACAGTACAGTAGTGAAGCCAGAATGCCTATATCCAAGTGAATGTATAGCATTGAATTATAATTTAGACAAACTAGAAACATTGGCAAGACGAATTATTAGGAAAATTTTAGGCCCACGAAAAACGTCAGAAGGTTGGAAATTAAGAAGTAATGACGAAATATGTCAACGTATAGAAAATATAACAGAAACAGTGACAAAAAAAGACTATTATTATTTGTACATTTATATAGAATGGACGACAATAGGCTGACAAAGCAAATCTTCAAATGTCTGTGGGGGAAAAAGTCAACATCAAGTTGGATTAAATAATTCCAAAAGGATTTAGAAAAAAATAATATACACGCAGAAGGAACAATTGAAAGAGACGTTTTTCGGACAAAAGTGTTAAAAATGGAAGGAGTCTAGGGTAGGAGAGAGAAAAACGCGTGTTCAAAGTGGACTGAAGACAGGAAGAAGAGACACAGTGGAAAGATAAAAGAATATTGGAAAAAAAGAAAAGAACAAAGAGTAAATAACTGAAATTGGCATGTGGACTGTAGATAGCCGATACAAAAAAAAAACGAAGTCACACTACGGATTTAAGGAAATTTATTAATTTACAAACAGGAAAGATAAATTGGAATGGATCTCACCAAAGACTAGTTGAAGAAGGGTGTAAATCTAGGTAGGATATCCTGGGATTGCTATTTCCCATGCTAACCAAATTAGAGTCTTTGGGTTAATGGTACGAACAATACACAAATACGAATAAATACTGTGTGTATTTGGAGGGGAAAGTTTGGCACTATTTAATAAAACAAACTAACCATTGGTAAGGTATTAGCTTAAAAATTTCGGACATTTTATCTCTGTACTTTTGTCTCAGTTTTGAGTTTAACAAATATGTTCTCCTCGGTGACAACAAAAATTCTGTCTTTACACCAGACACAGGTATTACAATTAATAAATATTTGTAATATATCAAAGTATAGAAAATATAACAGAACCAATGGGAAAAAGAAGACTATTATTTTTTGGACATTTATGTAGATTGAACGACAATAGGTTGACAAAACAAATCTTCAAATATCTGAGGGGGGAGAAGAGGTCAACATCAAGTTGGATTAAAGAAGTCCAAAAGGATTTAGAAAAAAATAATATACACGCAGCAGAAGCAATTGAAAGAGAAATGTTTTGGGCAAAAGTGTTAAAAGTGGAAGGAGTCAAGGGTAGGAGAGAGAAAAACGCAGATTTCAAGTGGACTGAAGACAGGAAGAAGAGACACAGTGAAAAGATAAAAGAATATTGCAGAAAAAAAAGAACAGAGAATAAAGAATTGAAATTGGCATGTGGTCCTTAGATGGCCGATAGAAAAAAAATATTTGTAATAATTATAACTAATTGCGTGTGAAGGATAATGACTTCCATAACAAATAATCATATCGGATAATATAATAAATAATAGTGTTTAAACGTGACGTAGGAAAACACAAAAGCACTTCACAAAGTACCTAAAGCTAATATCGTTAGCTGAAGTGTTGACACGCCGGTATTAAGCCTGTTTACGACCACAGTTTTCTGACGTCATACTTGCCCCTCTTCCGCCACTTCCATTGGCTGAAGATTTATTGTTTTAGAGTAAACGACAGGACAAAGTGTGTCGTTACGTGGCGTCGTTCATATATACGTGTGCTGACAAATGAACACCACCAGTCAGTCTCGAACTCTTTCTAATATCCTAATTGCACATATTTTGTGTTGTTAGCTAGCGGCCCACGCCCTTTGTATGCACGCGCGCGCGCTAGGTTTTTATAAACGGTGTACAATTTCATAACTGAACACACACACACAACAACTTTTTATTATTATATAAATTTCAGAATTAGCATCGTTTCTGTCACCAGATAAAATACGAAATCATCAATACTTCTACTTTTCTTTAAATCCACGTAACAATAATAAATTAGTGGATCAATATGTCATTTTTATTACTATGAGTATAATAGGTTTAAACAATAAAAATGCGGCCTAACGCAATGGGGTTTTGTTAAATTTATAACCTTAATGCCTAAATGACAAACAAATTTGCTCTACCCTTTACGTCTATGTACGCACGCGCGAGCGCACACACACGCAAAACATATTTTGTTATTAGATAAATTTCAGAATTGGCTGTTTTATTACCAGAAAAAATACCGGTACGAGATCATCGATTTCTCTATTTTTCTTTAAAGCCACATAACAATAATAAAGCAGTGGGTCGATAGCCTTTTATCATATTTATTAGTGTGATTACAATAAACGCTAAAAATACTAACTAACGCAATGGGTTTTAAGTTAAATTTATAAACGTAATGCCTGAATAAGAAACAATTTTGTTCTATCTTTCAAATATATGTATTTTTCCGTAGACATTTACATGCCTATATCTGACTGATATACGAATATATATAAATCTTCTTCTTCTTCTTCTTCTTCTTCTTCTTCTTCTTCTTCTTCTTCTTCTTCTTCTTCTTCTTCTTCTTCTTCTTCTTCTTCTTCTAGTTCTTCTTCTTCTTCTTCTTCTTCTTCTTCTTCTTCTTCTTCTACTTCTTCACTTAAAGGATTAAGCCTGCAGCCTGTTCCGTCTTCACAGCCACCGTTTTCTTGGTCAGCCTCTATCTCGTTCTCCAAGAGGCTTATACTGGATTATCTTTTTTAGTATTCTCGAGTCATCCATTCTAATTATGTGTTGTATCCAGTTTCCTCTATTTTGTTTAATTTTATCGTTTATCGAGTATATATTCAGCTCTTGGCTTATGTCTGTATTTCTTATTTGTGGTCTCTTAAGGGTGCACCCTTCAACTCTTCTTAAGAATTTCATTTCAGCAGCTTCAATTCGTTTCTGTGATTTTGGGTGAGTGACCACGATTCACTCCCTTACATCAATACTGGTCCCGCCATTACTTTATACAGTTTCAGTTCTGTATCTTTTGTATTTTCTTTCCCAGAGTTTAGCCATAAGAATTTTTGTAATTTCTAACGTAAGAATTGTGCCACAAATCTTCTCGTATCTGTTTATCTTATTATCGATGTCGTCTTCATATTCAGAGCTTAAGTCGCTCCGTACGTAGCTGTAGTGGGAAATATATATGCATAAATAAACACACACACATGCGCACACACACACACACACACACACACACACACACATATATATATTCATATTTACTCACGTTATTTGTGTTCATCTAGTTTATAATAAATAATAATATTTTAATTGTTTTTCTCTTTTGTCTGTTGTTACCTGTGAGTTATAAAGTTTCGTTAGACGGGCTGCTAGTCCGTGATCTATGGATGTTTAATGTAGTCTGCCTCAGTACTGGTGTTGCTCGACCACAACAAATTTTGCACTGAAGATGGTCTCCAATTGCGAGGCTGCATTTAACATACACTGACCACGGCCTAACGATGGTTTGAATAAAGTGATAGCCGGCAGTGATAGGCTAGGAACAGATATTTATTGTTTTAAAATATAAACTATTGGGCCTATAGTTTATTTGATGTATATAGATATTGGTAGTCTATATATTATTTTTGTCAAATTCTTAATGATTTCGAGCTTGTGTTTGATAAAATTCATTATAATTTGATTCCGTCACACATGCTTGAAAATTTTTGTTAAACTGTGACTTTTTGGTGTGTACTAAATATTATATTGTCTGTTGCAGGTGAGTAGTGACGACCACTTGTTTACTTCAGGGTAGCTTTCGCATGTATGTAAGTATTGGCAATATTATATTGTTACTCTTGTTACTAATATTTATGTTTATTTGCTGTAGCATAATGGTACAAATCAACAGATAACTACAGTTAGTTACTAGTAACAGTCTCAGTAGGTTTCTCAGATCTTACGTTATGTCTGTATAAGTTTTACGGTTTTTATTTAATTTTAAGTCTTAAATTTTTATTTATCCCGTAACACGATTTCTTCCGTTTATATTAAAAATCCATTTTAAAGTTAACGCGAAATGTAATTTAAAGTACAGCGATAGGTGGCTCTGCCGCGAATCAACTTTAAACATTAAAGAAAAATTAATTTTTCACTGGAAACAATAAATCTTCAAGGTTATCAAGCTTTTCTCCAGGAAATCAGAACTTAAGTAGGATTTATAGATTTTGAGGCAGCTGTTATTGAAGTGTTTCAACTTCACGTGTGTTGACTTTTTTTTGGTGTGTTGTGCTCAAGAAGTTAAAAATTCCACCGATTAAAAGTTACATTTATCACCTCGACCGTATTTAAGGAATGTCAATCTCAAAAATAATATGGATCTGTAGGAAATAAGTATCGACATGCTCGCCATGTTTTGCGAATATCGTTTGATGCATTTGAATCTTATCGGGGGAATTACGCCAAGCAGAAAGACAGGTACACACTTAAAATTGAGAACTGGCTTTTCTTGTATAACATATGAAACTTTTATTTAATGTAGGCTTATAATTTTACGTAGAATGCACGATTTGAAAATCCTTTCCAAATTTAATCATCATCATCATCTTCAGGCATTAAACCAAGGATGGTTTGTTTCGGTCTCAAATAGCAAATATTACAGCTGTTCACTGCAGCGCTTCCTCGAACGTCCAACACCTCTCCGTCCCCTCGGCTTATAATTCCATAATTGTAACTATGGTACAGAACCTTAAGGTATTGAACCTTCAAGGACATTGAAATCCCTGTAAGGAGAGATGTGGATGCCATCACCTTAAAAACATATTATTACAAGCAACATTCATTAGAATATTTTATTTGTGAACACCTCTTGTTGAATGTTGTATAAACTTGTTCACAACGTTACATTAAACTTTGTGATGAATTCACTGGTTTTACTGAGAGTCGTCGCGTTAAATGCCTAGAGTCTAGTTTAAAATACGTTATTAAGCGTTACTCTTTCTGACTTATATTTTGTAAGACCAAATGGATCTTAAGATGAGGGGAATCACAGTACCAATGTGTTTGTGTGATAAGAGCTAATTTTGCTGCCGTTCCAGAAATATTTATTAAGTTGAACCAGTCGCTGTGACGGTGACAGCTATTGCTTTCATTGTAGTTTTAACAGTGTTAAAATGGTATGAATTTAACTTTAGACAAGCAGACATGTTTTTCATTAAGCTTGAAACAATGGAATATTTTTTCTTTGTTGAAGTCAAAACTTTGAATTACAATGACAGTATGTAACTAAACATTTAATGGGTGAAATTTTTATAGCTGATTTAAAAGTCACCACCACCACCACCATCATCATCATCATCATCATTATCTTCAAGGATTACACCAAGGATGGTTTGTTCCGGTCTCAGAGACAGATTAGAGCTGGTCACTTCAGCGCTTTCTCGGGCGTCCCGCACCTCTCCAACCCCTTGGCGTATAGTTAAATAATTGTTTGGGGATATCGGCATTTAGCCGATACTGGGCGATCCTATCGAGGACACTCATAATATTCAGTTCCTGACGTATATCTGTGTTTCTTCTACGATCACGGAGAGCATACTCTGCCACATGCCTGAGATATCTCAATTCAGCCGCTTGGATGCGACTGCTTGGCCTTCCTTTAAAGTCCAGTTCTCAGACCCATAAAGAAGTGTGGGAAGAGCCATCACCTTGTCGAATTTTAGGCATGTTCCTTTACTTGCTGACTTAAGGGTTCGCCTGATGGTCCCGCACATAAGGTTGGACTCATGCAACTTATTCACCACGTCGTTGCTTGCATTATAAGACACGTAGCCCAGGTATTCATAATTGCCAACTTGTTCCAGGCAGTCGCATCTTTAACAATTTTTGCCTGTACGGGACCATTTCCACGAAAAGCCATCACCTGTGTTTTAAGTGTGGATATTTGCAATTCAGAGTCTTTACAGATTCGATTTAGAAAATATATACCCATCTGCAATCTGTTTTTCGATTCCTACAGAATAACCTGATCGTCCGCGAAAAACATAGTGTCAATTGTAGAGTGACCAATCATAAAATTTTCTGGAAAACACATCTGCCAGTTTTCTGTGACATCGTCAATATATAAATTAAAAAGAGACGGTGATAATGGACACCTTTGTCGTACTCCAAAATTGATTAGACCAACATTCCTAGGAGCTCTTAAATTTAATCGTAGTAATTTAATTAAGGAATTTTTCATTTTCTGGGACACGTTTGCGTGTACAGAGTATAAGTGAAAAAATACGTACCCGTGTTTGTGTGTGTGTGTGTGTGTGTGTGTGTGTGTGTGTGTGTGTTTGTGTATGTGAGCGTAGATGTGGGTCAACGAATCCTGAGAAACGACGGCCGAGAGGTGATTAAAAACCGTTAAGTGTGGTCACGCTATTGATAAACGAGGGTCAACATTACTGGTTTCTGAGTAAGTGCACCGCTAATTGAATTTTACTTTACTGGCGTCTAAAGGCTAAGTGTTGAAAGCATTTTAACAGATTTTGTTATCACAGCGTATAGCATTTTGATACGAGTTTGACCTCTGGACATCGTTCAGATTGCATACACGTTTACAATCATTAGAGGTGAAACATCTCGCAAAATTCTCTCCTGGAATTTAACGTGTAGTGCTCATAAGGACATTATAACTGAAAACGCATACTGTACATAAGAAAAGATTAATGCTAACTGTTATCATAGATATTGCTACCTTCCACTTTTAAAATTTGATGGCTTAGGCTAACAACTCTTAAAAAAGCCATCCCGACTTCAGTACGCGCAGAGTGGAGAATTATGCTCCTTCGTCTCCCACTTTCTCTATCTTACTGGCCCCTAGCCCTTCCAAATCAACGACACGCTGTACAGTTCACGGTGTTTGGTTGAAGTGAATGAACGCTTCCACACAGTTGCCTTGCGTCACGTGACTGTCTCCTATAAATATCCTAAGCGTGTAACAATAGCTGTTTTGCGCATGTTTTTTACAACCTTGTATAGCCTACGTATAACAGATCCGATCTCCAACAAAGGATATAGCCTACATCGCGGACGCCTTACCGTTGACTTTAAAAAAAGTGTAATTAATTATAGTTTTTTTAAATGGCTTTGATGGAGCCTGCCACAATCTATCTAGATCTTTCATCAGGTTTCATCAGGCACACGATCATTTATAAAAAAAAAGATTCAAAATTGTTTGTAATGTATACAGTCTGCAACGAGAAAGTTGATATGTGAATGTTATATACGTATTATACGGGAAGGGTGTATAGAATTCTTACCATAAAAAATGTAGATATAAGAATGAATGAAAGATCTCCTGCACTGAGGGAGCCTTTCGTCTGAGCGCGGCACCTGAACGCCCCCGGCCGACAACATCCGACTGCCGCGTCTGTCTCCCACGCAGGACGTTGGTCAGTTGCGACGCAATCGTAAAAAGCTCGGTCAGTTGCGATCGAGGGGGAAATTGCAATTCGGTCAGTTGCGATCAATTGTAGTTTCATGTTATAATAATACACAAATTACCATTATAATTCTATTCATTTCTAGCCAAACCTAACCTAGCCTAACCTAACCTAACCTGACCTAACCTAACCTAACCTAAACTAACCTAACCTAACCTAACAAAAATATTGGAAGAAAGAGATTATTCTTACAAATGCAAAGTTCCAGATATAAAATTTTATCGAAGTTCACAATAGAAACGTTTCTAAATGACAGATTCGGTCAGTAAGTGAAAGTGCGGGGCTGAATTGACCGCGTAAGAACAGGTAAAAACGTTGTTTCGTCGCAACTGACCGAGACCGCCAACGCCATTACTGCTCTAAGCTCCTGCGGGTAATATTCTTACGCGGGCCACGGAACTTCACCTGTGACGTTGAGTCATACCGGTACATGCCGGTACATTATTTCACGTCAGAGTCTGCTTTGCCGTATCGTCTGCGCTGATACGCCAAGACATGGGGACCCGCGAGGTTTGCAAGTGCCTATTTCCTGTAGCCATACTCCCTGACGTCATATCCCGGCCGTCTTCGCCTACGAGTTATCGACCCTCTTCATTACACCAGCGCTCCCCTAAGTTCCTCTTGGTGAATCCTTAAGGAAGCAACGGAGTTTAAGTACGGGCGTGGAAGCAGACGTAAATCCTTGAATTCTTGTCATACACGGCAATCGTCACTAGGACAGCCGCATCTTAACTGGTTGTGCTGAACAAACGACCGCGCTGCACTCCTTTGAACCTGGCGTTCATCGGGCTTCATTCCGACACGTAATCAAACCAGAGCGCAACATGCCCCGGGAATCTACTGTCTGTCAGTCTCCAAGTACTTCATCGGATGTACAAAACGGCTTCCTCACTTTCTGTAATGCATCGCGTATTTTTCCACCAACTGCTGCGAACGAGAAGTATTAATTCGTTTCACTGCACACCGGAATACTGCATTAAACACACACACACACACACACACACACACACACACACACACACACACACACACACACACACACACACACACACACACACACACACACACACACACACACACACACACACACACACACACACACACACACACACACACACACACACACACACTTCTTCTTCTTCTTCTTCTTCTTCTTCTTCTTCTTCTTCTTATTATTATTATTATTATTATTATTATTATTGTTCTTCAGCACTACAGCTTATCGTAAGCCTTGGGGTGCAACACCAATCTTCTCAAAAGTCTCCTGTCCACCGCCATCTCAGTGTAAGCCCTCACATCCGTTCTTCTGAATCTTCTACCACATCTTCGTTTACCACTTATTGTGAACATTCCTAGGGTCCTTGTAATGTACACTTATTTTCGTTACTTTTTTAATATTGATAGAAGCTCAGATTTTTCGGATGTTTATATTAATATTAAGAATAAAAAAGCTTTTAACAAGAATACATTCAAAATTTGTAAATCATTTGTTCAAAACAGCTGTTTTATATGTAGACTAAATTAATGTTTTTTATGTTTATATATTCCTAAAGTATATTATACAATTAATTGTAAAATATAATATAAATGTTTATCGTTTTATTAAATTAGTAATTTTGAAAATATTAATTTTTTGTACCAATCTTAAATATTTGTATTAAAAAAATTATAATATTTTAAAAATACTAATTTAATAAAATAATGAATATATATTATATTATAATATATTTTACAATTAATTATATAACATATTTTATATACACATATAAACACACTAAATTTAGTCTACAATTAAAACAGTTGTTTTGAATAATCAATTAAAAAATTTTGAATTTTTTAATAAATATCTCATGATGATATTTATATTACTATCAAAACATTTGTAACTTATGAAATAAAAAATATATACTTGTTAAAAGTATTTTTAATATTATTAACCCATTTATTGTAAGTAAGCATGAGAGTATTGAGCCTACCTACCAATTTAGCCCATTGAGTTTTTTAAGTACGAGTAATGTTTTTTTTTTAACAGTACACAGTATCCTTCCTATGTTGTAAATTATCGGAGAACAAAACTTTTTTTGAAAAAATAATCAGGAAAGTGCAATAACGGGATAATCACCACGTCTCATACTAGTTACGAAAACCAAATTTCAAATGATCTTGTTGTAAATCAGATAAGAACAAAAATTAGAAGAAATTATATTTTTTTCTTGCAGAAATACATATATTCCATCGGATTTTTAGACTTCCGTGTTACAGACAATCCACCGTATACGTCTCGCGCAGCTGTAAAAATTAGCTGAGTAGCGGGATTTGTAGCATAAACATATGATGGCGTGGTGACGTCATCCAACCGCATATGTTGACACAATAATCTTGACGACGCTAGACGCTTCCTAACGACGCACGACGCACGTGCGAATACGGATATTAGTTTCAACAAAATTAATCGTTGGAACAATATGTGCGTCATTACAAAGTGTGTTAAATTGTTGACAGAACGCGTCTCAAGAGTGAGTATCTCCGTGTTCCACATTTACCGGATTCTTCTTCCATCCTGTATGACAAGATTGTTGACAGTTGGTCCGTCAGACTCAGTTAGCAATAGAACGTATACCTAACATTCCAGTTAAATCAATATATGTTTACAAATCAGTTACTGACTTATGACAAAAAATACATTTTTTAATAAATAACGGCAAATGGTACTTAGTCGTGTTACAACAAATAGGTACTTACGCAATACGTGTTCGAAAAATTATATAAATATATATATATATATATAATTTTCTATATAGGTAACTCGAAGTTTTTTGCAGCTATTATATAATGTTGTGATGTTATTCAATTTGTTTCTTCTGCAAGTAATGTAATTTCGTATTTTGTTTTTAACATCTGAAGCACGTTTCACAGAAAAATATCTGTATCATCACAGGTTTGTAAGTAAATTAATAACAATCGAAATAATTCTATGTTACAATCATAAAATTTCTATGTTACTATCATATTTCTATAATAGTAACATGGAATTATTTCGATTGTTATTAATTTACTTACAAACCTCTGATGATACAGATATTTTCCAGTGAAACGTGCGTCAGGTGTTAAAAACAAAATACGAAATTACAGTACTTGCAGAAGAAACAAATGATTTTATAACTTGAATACTCTTAATCTCAGGGATCAAAACTAGATAAAAATAGATCGTTTATTATGCTTTCACAAATTCCGGCTTCTTGAAGTGTTCCCGCGTTAATAATCAAAATATCACGGTAGATATTTTGCCCCTAACGTAACATCTTCCACTCTACGCGAAAAAGCACTATAAATGATCTATTTAAATATTATTGGAGTCCTATAATGGAAATGGTTAAGAAGAACTTGAGCAGTGAACCAACTTCTAAGTCTTATGGAAATAGACTGGTCTTGTCACGAAAATTTCGTGACAACGAGTACGTCTTTCTATGGCAAGAATTCGGAACAAACTAAACCATCCAAACGCTGTAAGCGTCCGACTCAAATAATTTTTAGACCTTCTGATTGGTGGAAACACTAGCAACGTCTCAGATGAGAACACACGTAGACCGAACTCAAGTTAAAACTCTGTGTTCGCCTAAGATTTATCGACCCTCTCCATCACACCAGCGCTCCTCTAAGTTCCTGTTGGTGAATCCTTAAGGGAGCAACGGAGTTTAAATACAGGCGTGGAGGCAGACGTAAATCCTTGAATTCTACAAGGAAAGAAACTGCAAAACTACCAATATCTGAGTTGAGGAGACAGCTGTAGGACAGCGTGTGCGCGCCAATCAGATTGTCCCGTTTGTGAAGATGTTTGGATTCAACGTAGCAATCTGAGGAAAAGGAAAGAAACTGCAAACCTACCAATATCTGGGTTGAGGAGAGAGGTGTAGGGCAGCGAGTTCGCGCCAATCAGATTGAGCCGTTTGTGAAGATGTTTGGATTCGACGTAGAAATCTGAGGAGAAGAAAAAAAAGAAGAGAAGAAGAATAAGAAGAAGAATATAGCTCTAGGACAGCGTTTGCGCGCCAATCAGATTGTCCCGTTCGTGAAGATGTTTGGATTCGACGTAGCAATCTGAGGAAAAGGAAAGAAACTGCAAGCCTACCAATATCTGGGTTGCGGAGAGAGCTGTAGGGCAGCGAGTGCGCGCCAATCAGATTGTGCCGTTTGTGAAGATGTTTGGATTCGACGTATAAATCTGAGGAGAAGAAAAAAAAGAAGAGAAGAAGAATAAGAAGAAGAATATAGCTCTAGGACAGCGTTTGCGCGCCAATCAGATTGTCCCGTTCGTGAAGATGTTTGGATTCGACGTAGCAATCTGAGGAAAAGGAAAGAAACTGCAAGCCTACCAATATCTGGGTTGCGGAGAGAGCTGTAGGGCAGCGTGTACGCGCCAATCATATAGTCCCGTTTGGAAAGATGTTTGGATTCGACGTAGCAATCTGTGGAGAAGAAAAAAAGAAGAAGAAGAAGAATATAGCTGTAGGACAGGGTGTGCGCGCCAATCAGATTATCCCGTTTGTGAAGATGTTTGGATTCGACGTAGAAATCTGAAGAGAAGGAAAGGAACTGCAAACCTACGAATATCTGGGTTGAGGAGAGAGCTGTAGGTCAGCGTGTACGCGCCAATCAGATTGTCCCGTTTGTGAAGATGTTTGGATTCCACATAGCAATCTGAGGAGAAGAAAAGAAACTGCAAGCCTACCAATATCTGGGTTGAGGAGAGAGCTGTAAGACAACGTGTAAGCGCCAATCAGATTGTGCCGTTTGTGAAGATGTTTGGATTCGAATTAGCAATCTGAGGAGAAGAAAAAAAAAAGAAGAAGGAGAAGTATATAGCTCTAGTACAGCGTGTACGCGCCAATCAGTTTGTCCCGTTCGTGAAGGTGTTTGGATTAGACGTAGCAATGTGAGGAGAAAGAAAAAAGAAGAAGAAGAAGAAGAATATAGCTGTAGGACAGCGTTTGCGCGCCATTCAGATTGTCCCGTTCGTGAAGATGTTTGGATTAGACGTAGCAATCTGAGGAGAAGGAAAGAAACTGCAAGCCTACCAATATCTGGGTTGAGGAGAGAGCTGTAGGACAGCATGTACGCGCCAGTCAGATTGTCCCGTTTGTGAAGATGTTTGGATTCGACGTAGCAATCTGAGGAGAAGAAAAAATAAGGAGAGAAGAAGAAGAAGAAGAAGAAGAAGAAGAAGAAGAAGAAGAAGAAGAAGAAGAAGAAGAAAAAGAAGAAGAAGTATATAGCTCTAGTACAGCGTGTACGCGCCAATCAGTTTGTCCCGTTCGTGAAGATGTTTGGATTAGACGTAGCAATGTGAGGAGAAAGAAAAAAGAAGAAGATGAATATAGCTGTAGGACAGCGTTTGCGCGCCAATCAGATTGTCCCGTTTGTGAAGATGTTTGGATTTGACATAGCAATCTGAGGAGAAGGAAAGAAACTGCAAGCCTACCAATATCTGGGTTGAGAAGAGGGATGTAGGACAGTGTGTACGCGCCAATCAGATAGTCCCGTTTGTGAAGATGTTTGGATTCGACATAGCAATCTGAGGAGAAGAAAAGAAACTGCAAGCTTACCAATATCTGGGTTGAGGAGAGAACTGTAAGACAACGTGTAAGCGCCAATCAGATTGTGCCGTTTGTGAAGATGTTTGGATTCGAATTAGCAATCTGAGGAGAAGAAAAAAAAAGAAGAAGGAGAAGTATATAGCTCTAGTACAGCGTGTACGCGCCAATCAGTTTGTCCCGTTCGTGAAGGTGTTCGGATTAGACGTAGCAATGTGAGGAGAAAGAAAAAAGAAGAAGAAGAAGAAGAATATAGCTGTAGGACAGCGTTTGCGCGCCATTCAGATTGTCCCGTTTGTGAAGATGTTTGGATTCGACGTAGAAATCTGAAGAGAAGGAAAGGAACTGCAAACCTACGAATATCTGGGTTGAGGAGAGAGCTGTAGGTCAGCGTGTACGCGCCAATCAGATTGTCCCGTTTGTGAAGATGTTTGGATTCCACATAGCAATCTGAGGAGAAGAAAAGAAACTGCAAGCCTACCAATATCTGGGTTGCGGAGAGAGCTGTAGGGCAGCGTGTACGCGCCAATCATATAGTCCCGTTTGGAAAGATGTTTGGATTCGACGTAGCAATCTGTGGAGAAGAAAAAAAGAAGAAGAAGAAGAATATAGCTGTAGGACAGGGTGTGCGCGCCAATCAGATTATCCCGTTTGTGAAGATGTTTGGATTCGACGTAGAAATCTGAAGAGAAGGAAAGGAACTGCAAACCTACGAATATCTGGGTTGAGGAGAGAGCTGTAGGTCAGCGTGTACGCGCCAATCAGATTGTCCCGTTTGTGAAGATGTTTGGATTCCACATAGCAATCTGAGGAGAAGAAAAGAAACTGCAAGCCTACCAATATCTGGGTTGAGGAGAGAGATGTAAGACAACGTGTAAGCGCCAATCAGATTGTGCCGTTTGTGAAGATGTTTGGATTCGAATTAGCAATCTGAGGAGAAGAAAAAAAAAAGAAGAAGGAGAAGTATATAGCTCTAGTACAGCGTGTACGCGCCAATCAGTTTGTCCCGTTCGTGAAGGTGTTTGGATTAGACGTAGCAATGTGAGGAGAAAGAAAAAAGAAGAAGAAGAAGAAGAATATAGCTGTAGGACAGCGTTTGCGCGCCATTCAGATTGTCCCGTTCGTGAAGATGTTTGGATTAGACGTAGCAATCTGAGGAGAAGGAAAGAAACTGCAAGCCTACCAATATCTGGGTTGAGGAGAGAGCTGTAGGACAGCATGTACGCGCCAGTCAGATTGTCCCGTTTGTGAAGATGTTTGGATTCGACGTAGCAATCTGAGGAGAAGAAAAAATAAGGAGAGAAGAAGAAGAAGAAGAAGAAGAAGAAGAAGAAGAAGAAGAATATAGCTGTAGGACAGCGTGTGCGCGCCAATCAGTTTGTCCCGTTCGTGAAGATGTTTATATTCGAATTAGCAATCTGAGGAGAAGAAAAAAAAAAGAAGAAGGAGAAGTACATAGCTCTAGTACAGCGTGTACGCGCCAATCAGTTTGTCCCGTTCGAGAAGATGTTTGGATTAGACGTAGCAATGTGAGGAGAAAGAAAAAAGAAGAAGAAGAAGAAGAATATAGCTGTAGGACAGCGTTTGCACGCCATTCAGATTGTCCCGTTTGTGAAGATGTTTGGATTTGACATAGCAATCTGAGGAGAAGGAAAGAAACTGCAAGCCTACCAATATCTGGGTTGAGGAGAAAGCTGTAGGACAGCGTGTACGCGCCAGTCAGATTGTCCCGTTTGTGAAGATGTTTGGATTCGACGTAGCAATCTGAGGAGAAGAAAAGAAACTGCAAGCCTACCAATATCTGGGTTGAGAAGAGGGCTGTAGGACAGCGTGTACGCGCCAATCAGATAGTCCCGTTTGTGAAGATGTTTGGATTCTACATAGCAAACTGAGGAGAAGAAAAGAAACTGCAAGCCTACCAATATCTGGGTTGAGGAGAGAGCTGTAAGACAACGTGTAAGCGCCAATCAGATTGTGCCGTTTGTGAAGATGTTTGGATTCGAATTAGCAATCTGAGGAGAAGAAAAAAAAAAGAAGAAGGAGAAGTATATATCTCTAGTACAGCGTGTACGCGCCAATCAGTTTGTCCCGTTCGTGAAGATGTTTGGATTAGACGCAGCAATGTGAGGAGAAAGAAAAAAGAAGAAGAAGAAGAAGAATATAGCTGTAGGACAGCGTTTGCGCGCCATTCAGATTGTCCCGTTTGTGAAGATGTTTGGATTTGACGTAGCAATCTGAGGAGAAGGAAAGAAACTGCAAGCCTACCAATATCTGGGTTGAGGAGAGAGCTGTAGGACAGCGTGTACGCGCCAGTCAGATTGTCCCGTTTGTGAAGATGTTTGGATTCGACGTAGCAATCTGAGGAGAAGGAAAAATAAGGAGAGAAGAAGAAGAAGAAGAAGAAGAAGAAGAAGAAGAAGAAGAAGAAGAAGAAGAAGAAGAAGAAGAAGAAGAAGAAGAAGAAGAAGAAGAAGAAGAAGAAGAAGAAGAAGAATATAGCTGTAGGACAGCGTGTACGCGCCAATCAGTTTGTCCCGTTCGTGAAGATGTTTGGATTAGACGTAGCAATGTGAGGAGAAAGAAAAAAGAAGAAGATGAATATAGCTGTAGGACAGCGTTTGCGCGCCAATCAGATTGTCCCGTTTGTGAAGATGTTTGGATTCCACATAGCAATCTGAGGAGAAGAAAAGAAACTGCAAGCCTACCAATATCTGGGTTGAGGAGAAAGCTGTAAGACAACGTGTAAGCGCCAATCAGATTGTGCCGTTTGTGAAGATGTTTGGATTCGAATTAGCAATCTGAGGAGAAGAAAAAAAAGAAGAAGGAGAAGTATATAGCTCTAGTACAGCGTGTACGCGCCAATCAGTTTGTCCCGTTCGTGAAGATGTTTGGATTAGACGTAGCAATGTGAGGAGAAAGAAAAAAGAAGAAGAAGAAGAAGAATATAGCTGTAGGACAGCGTTTGCGCGCCATTCAGATTGTCCCGTTCGTGAAGATGTTTGGATTCGACGTAGCAATGTGAGGAGAAAGAAAGAAACTGCAAGCCTACCAATATCTGGGTTGAGGAGAGAGCTGTAGGACAGCGTGTACGCGCCAGTCAGATTGTCCCGTTTGTGAAGATGTTTGGATTCAACGTAGCAATCTGAGGACAAGGAAAAATAAGGAGAGAAGAAGAAGAAGAGGAAGAAGAAGAAAAAGAAGAAGAAGAAGAAGAAGAAGAAGAAGAAGAAGAAGAAGAAGAAGAAGAAGAAGAAGAAGAAGAAGAAGAAGAAGAAGAAGAATATAGCTGTAGGACAGCGTGTGCGCGCCAATCAGTTTGTCCCGTTCGTGAAGATGTTTGTATTCGAATTAGCAATCTGAGGAGAAGAAAAAAAAAAGAAGAAGGAGAAGTATATAGCTCTAGTACAGCGTGTACGCGCCAATCAGTTTGTCCAGTTCGTGAAGATGTTTGGATTAGACGTAGCAATGTGAGGAGAAAGAAAAAAGAAGAAGATGAATATAGCTGTAGGACAGCGTTTGCGCGCCAATCAGATTGTCCCGTTTGTGAAGATGTTTGGATTCCACATAGCAATCTGAGGAGAAGAAAAGAAACGGCAAGCCTACCAATATCTGGGTTGAGGAGAAAGCTGTAAGACAACGTGTAAGCGCCAATCAGATTGTGCCGTTTGTGAAGATGTTTGGATTCGAATTAGCAATCTGAGGAGAAGAAAAAAAAAGAAGAAGGAGAAGTATATAGCTCTAGTACAGCGTGTACGCGCCAATCAGTTTGTCCCGTTCGTGAAGGTGTTTGGATTAGACGTAGCAATGTGAGGAGAAAGAAAAAAGAAGAAGAAGAAGAAGAATATAGCTGTAGGACAGCGTTTGCGCGCCATTCAGATTGTCCCGTTTGTGAAGATGTTTGGATTCGACGTAGCAATCTGAGGAGAAGGAAAGAAACTGCAAGCCTACCAATATCTGGGTTGAGGAGAGAGCTGTAGGACAGCGTGTACGCGCCAGTCAGATTGTCCCGTTTGTGAAGATGTTTGGATTCGACGTAGCAATCTGAGGAGAAGGAAAGAAACTGCAAGCCAACCAATATCTGGGTTGAGAAGAGGGCTGTAGGACAGCGTGTACGCGCCAATCAGATAGTCCCGTTTGTGAAGATGTTTGGATTCCACATAGCAATCTGAGGAGAAGAAAAGAAACTGCAAGCCTACCAATATCTGGGTTGAGAAGAGGGCTGTAGGACAGAGTGTACGCGCCAATCAGATAGTCCCGTTTGTGAAGATGTTTGGATTCGTCATAGCAATCTGAGGAGAAGAAAAGAAACTGCAAGCCTAACAATATCTGGGTTGAGGAGAGAGCTGTAAGACAACGTGTAAGCGCCAATCAGATTGTGCCGTTTGTGAAGATGTTTGGATTCGAATTAGCAATCTGAGGAGAAGAAAAAAAAAGAAGAAGGAGAAGTATATAGCTCTAGTACAGCGTGTACGCGCCAATCAGTTTGTCCCGTTCGTGAAGGTGTTTGGATTAGACGTAGCAATGTGAGGAGAAAGAAAAAAGAAGAAGAAGAAGAAGAATATAGCTGTAGGACAGCGTTTGCGCGCCATTCAGATTGTCCCGTTTGTGAAGATGTTTGGATTTGACGTAGCAATCTGAGGAGAAGGAAAGAAACTGCAAGCCTACCAATATCTGGGTTGAGGAGAGAGCTGTAGGACAGCGTGTACGCGCCAGTCAGATTGTCCCGTTTGTGAAGATATTTGGATTCGACGTAGCAATCTGTGGAGAAGAAAAGAAAATGCAAGCCTACCAATATCTGGGTTGAGAAGAGGGCTGTAGGACAGCGTGTACGCGCCAATCAGATAGTCCCGTTTGTGAAGATGTTTGGATTCGACATAGCAATCTGAGGAGAAGGAAAAATAAGGAGAGAAGAAGAAGAAGAAGAAGAAGAAGAAGAAGAAGAAGAAGAAGAAGAAGAAGAAGAAGAAGAAGAAGAAGAAGAAGAAAAAGAAGAAGAAGAAGAATATAGCTGTAGGACAGCGTGTTCGCGCCAATCAGTTTGTCCCGTTCGTGAAGATGTTTGTATTCGAATTAGCAATCTGAGGAGAAGAAAAAAAAAAGAAGAAGGAGAAGTATATAGCTCTAGTACAGCGTGTACGCGCCAATCAGTTTGTCCCGTTCGTGAAGATGTTTGGATTAGACGTAGCAATGTGAGGAGAAAGAAAAAAGAAGAAGATGAATATAGCTGTAGGACAGCGTTTGCGCGCCAATCAGATTGTCCCGTTTGTGAAGATGTTTGGATTCCACATAGCAATCTGAGGAGAAGAAAAGAAACTGCAAGCCTACCAATATCTGGGTTGAGGAGAAAGCTGTAAGACAACGTGTAAGCGCCAATCAGATTGTGCCGTTTGTGAAGATGTTTGGATTCGAATTAGCAATCTGAGGAGAAGAAAAAAAAAAGAAGAAGGAGAAGTATATAGCTCTAGTACATCGTGTACGCGCCAATCAGTTTGTCCCGTTCGTGAAGGTGTTTGGATTAGACGTAGCAATGTGAGGAGAAAGAAAAAAGAAGAAGATGAATATAGCTGTAGGACAGCGTTTGCGCGCCAATCAGATTGTCCCGTTTGTGAAGATGTTTGGATTCCACATAGCAATCTGAGGAGAAGAAAAGAAACTGCAAGCCTACCAATATCTGGGTTGAGGAGAAAGCTGTAAGACAACGTGTAAGCGCCAATCAGATTGTGCCGTTTGTGAAGATGTTTGGATTCGAATTAGCAATCTGAGGAGAAGAAAAAAAAAAGAAGAAGGAGAAGTATATAGCTCTAGTACATCGTGTACGCGCCAATCAGTTTGTCCCGTTCGTGAAGGTGTTTGGATTAGACGTAGCAATGTGAGGAGAAAGAAAAAAGGAGAAGAAGAAGAAGAATATAGCTGTAGGACAGCGTTTGCGCGCCATTCAGATTGTCCCGTTTGTGAAGATGTTTGGATTCGACGTAGCAATCTGAGGAGAAGGAAAGAAACTGCAAGCCTACCAATATCTGGGTTGAGGAGAGAGCTGTAGGACAGCGTGTACGCGCCAGTCAGATTGTCCCGTTTGTGAAGATGTTTGGATTCGACGTAGCAATCTGTGGAGAAGAAAAGAAACTGCAAGCCTACCAATATCTGGGTTGAGGAGAGAGCTGTAAGACAACGTGTAAGCGCCAATCAGATTGTGCCGTTTTTGAAGATGTTTGGATTCGAATTAGCAATCTGAGGAGAAGAAAAAAAAAGAAGAAGGATAAGTATATAGCTCTAGTACAGCGTGTACGCGCCAATCAGTTTGTCCCGTTCGTGAAGATGATTGGATTAGACGCAGCAATGTGAGGAGAAAGAAAAAAGAAGAAGAAGAAGAAGAATATAGCTGTAGGACAGCGTTTGCGCGCCATTCAGATTGTCCCGTTTGTGAAGATGTTTGGATTTGACGTAGCAATCTGAGGAGAAGGAAAGAAACTGCAAGCCTACCAATATCTGGGTTGAGGAGAGAGCTGTAGGACAGCGTGTACGCGCCAGTCAGATTGTCCCTTTTGTGAAGATGTTTGGATTCGACGTAGCAATCTGAGGAGAAGAAAAGAAACTGCAAGCCTACCAATATCTGGGTTGAGAAGAGGGCTGTAGGACAGCGTGTACGCGCCAATCAGATAGTCCCGTTTGTGAAGATGTTTGGATTCTACATAGCAATCTGAGGAGAAGAAATGAAACTGCAAGCCTACCAATATCTGGGTTGAGGAGAGAGCTGTAAGACAACGTGTAAGCGCCAATCAGATTGTGCCGTTTGTGAAGATGTTTGGATTCGGATTAGCAATCTGAGGAGAAGAAAAAAAAAAGAAGAAGGAGAAGTATATAGCTCTAGTACAGCGTGTACGCGCCAATCAGTTTGTCCCGTTCGTGAAGATGTTTGGATTAGACGCAGCAATGTGAGAAGAAAGAAAAAAGATGAAGAAGAAGAAGAATATAGCTGTAGGACAGCGTTTGCGCGCCATTCAGATTGTCCCGTTTGTGAAGATGTTTGGATTTGATGTAGCAATCTGAGGAGAAGGAAAGAAACTGCAAGCCTACCAATATCTGGGTTGAGGAGAGAGCTGTAGGACAGCGTGTACGCGCCAGTCAGATTGTCCCGTTTGTGAAGATGTTTGGATTCGACGTAGCAATCTGTGGAGAAGAAAAGAAAATGCAAGCCTACCAATATCTGGGTTGAGAAGAGGGCTGTAGGACAGCGTGTACGCGCCAATCAGATAGTCCCGTTTGTGAAGATGTTTGGATTCGACATAGCAATCTGAGGAGAAGAAAAGAAACTGCAAGCCTACCAATATCTGGGTTGAGGAGAGAGCTGTAAGACAACGTGTAAGCGCCAATCAGATTGTGCCGTTTGTGAAGATATTTGGATTCGAATTAGCAATCTGAGGAGAAGAAAAAACAAAGAAGAAGGATAAGTATATAGCTATAGTACAGCGTGTACGCGCCAATCAGTTTGTCCCGTTCGTGAAGATGTTTGGATTAGACGTAGCAATGTGAGGAGAAAGAAAAAAGAAGAAGATGAATATAGCTGTAGGACAGCGTTTGCGCGCCAATCAGATTGTCCCGTTTGTGAAGATGTTTGGATTCCACATAGCAATCTGAGGAGAAGAAAAGAAACGGCAAGCCTACCAATATCTGGGTTGAGGAGAAAGCTGTAAGACAACGTGTAAGCGCCAATCAGATTGTGCCGTTTGTGAAGATGTTTGGATTCGAATTAGCAATCTGAGGAGAAGAAAAAAAAAGAAGAAGGAGAAGTATATAGCTCTAGTACAGCGTGTACGCGCCAATCAGTTTGTCCCGTTCGTGAAGGTGTTTGGATTAGACGTAGCAATGTGAGGAGAAAGAAAAAAGAAGAAGAAGAAGAAGAATATAGCTGTAGGACAGCGTTTGCGCGCCATTCAGATTGTCCCGTTTGTGAAGATGTTTGGATTCGACGTAGCAATCTGAGGAGAAGGAAAGAAACTGCAAGCCTACCAATATCTGGGTTGAGGAGAGAGCTGTAGGACAGCGTGTACGCGCCAGTCAGATTGTCCCGTTTGTGAAGATGTTTGGATTCGACGTAGCAATCTGAGGAGAAGAAAAGAAACTGCAAGCCAACCAATATCTGGGTTGAGAAGAGGGCTGTAGGACAGCGTGTACGCGCCAATCAGATAGTCCCGTTTGTGAAGATGTTTGGATTCCACATAGCAATCTGAGGAGAAGAAAAGAAACTGCAAGCCTACCAATATCTGGGTTGAGAAAAGGGCTGTAGGACAGAGTGTACGCGCCAATCAGATAGTCCCGTTTGTGAAGATGTTTGGATTCGTCATAGCAATCTGAAGAGAAGAAAAGAAACTGCAAGCCTAACAATATCTGGGTTGAGGAGAGAGCTGTAAGACAACGTGTAAGCGCCAATCAGATTGTGCCGTTTGTGAAGATGTTTGGATTCGAATTAGCAATCTGAGGAGAAGAAAAAAAAAGAAGAAGGAGAAGTATATAGCTCTAGTACAGCGTGTACGCGCCAATCAGTTTGTCCCGTTCGTGAAGATGTTTGGATTAGACGCAGCAATGTGAGGAGAAAGAAAAAAGAAGAAGAAGAAGAAGAATATAGCTGTAGGACAGCGTTTGCGCGCCATTCAGATTGTCCCGTTTGTGAAGATGTTTGGATTTGACGTAGCAATCTGAGGAGAAGGAAAGAAACTGCAAGCCTACCAATATCTGGGTTGAGGAGAGAGCTGTAGGACAGCGTGTACGCGCCAGTCAGATTGTCCCGTTTGTGAAGATGTTTGGATTCGACGTAGCAATCTGTGGAGAAGAAAAGAAAATGCAAGCCTACCAATATCTGGGTTGAGAAGAGGGCTGTAGGACAGCGTGTACGCGCCAATCAGATAGTCCCGTTTGTGAAGATGTTTGGATTCGACATAGCAATCTGAGGAGAAGAAAAGAAACTGCAAGCCTACCAATATCTGGGTTGAGGAGACAGCTGTAAGACAACGTGTAAGCGCCAATCAGATTGTGCCGTTTGTGAAGATGTTTGGATTCGAATTAGCAATCTGAGGAGAAGAAAAAAAAAAGAAGAAGGATAAGTATATAGCTCTAGTACAGCGTGTACGCGCCAATCAGTTTGTCCCGTTCGTGAAGATGTTTGGATTAGACGTAGCAATGTGAGGAGAAAGAAAAAAGAAGAAGAAGAAGAAGAATATAGCTGTAGGACAGCGTTTGCGCGCCATTCAGATTGTCCCGTTTGTGAAGATGTTTGGATTTGACATAGCAATCTGAGGAGAAGGAAAGAAACTGCAAGCCTACCAATATCTGGGTTGAGGAGAAAGCTGTAGGACAGCGTGTACGCGCCAGTCAGATTGTCCCGTTTGTGAAGATGTTTGGATTCGACGTAGCAATCTGAGGAGAAGGAAAGAAACTGCAAGCCTACCAATATCTGGGTTGAGAAGAGGGCTGTAGGACAGCGTGTACGCGCCAATCAGATAGTCCCGTTTGTGAAGATGTTTGGATTCTACATAGCAATCTGAGGAGAAGAAAAGAAACTGCAAGCCTACCAATATCTGGGTTGAGGAGAGAGCTGTAAGACAACGTGTAAGCGCCAATCAGATTGTGCCGTTTGTGAAGATGTTTGGATTCGAATTAGCAATCTGAGGAGAAGAAAAAAAAAAAAAGAAGAAGGAGAAGTATATATCTCTAGTACAGCGTGTACGCGCCAATCAGTTTGTCCCGTTCGTGAAGATGTTTGGATTAGACGCAGCAATGTGAGGAGAAAGAAAAAAGAAGAAGAAGAAGAAGAATATAGCTGTAGGACAGCGTTTGCGCGCCATTCAGATTGTCCCGTTTGTGAAGATGTTTGGATTTGACGTAGCAATCTGAGGAGAAGGAAAGAAACTGCAAGCCTACCAATATCTGGGTTGAGGAGAGAGCTGTAGGACAGCGTGTACGCGCCAGTCAGATTGTCCCGTTTGTGAAGATGTTTGGATTCGACGTAGCAATCTGAGGAGAAGGAAAAATAAGGAGAGAAGAAGAAGAAGAAGAAGAAGAAGAAGAAGAAGAAGAAGAAGAAGAAGAAGAAGAAGAAGAAGAAGAAGAAGAAGAAGAAGAAAAAGAAGAAGAAGAAGAATATAGCTGTAGGACAGCGTGTGCGCGCCAATCAGTTTGTCCCGTTCGTGAAGATGTTTGTATTCGAATTAGCAATCTGAGGAGAAGAAAAAAAAAAGAAGAAGGAGAAGTATATAGCTCTAGTACAGCGTGTACGCGCCAATCAGTTTGTCCCGTTCGTGAAGATGTTTGGATTAGACGTAGCAATGTGAGGAGAAAGAAAAAAGAAGAAGATGAATATAGCTGTAGGACAGCGTTTGCGCGCCAATCAGATTGTCCCGTTTGTGAAGATGTTTGGATTCCACATAGCAATCTGAGGAGAAGAAAAGAAACTGCAAGCCTACCAATATCTGGGTTGAGGAGAAAGCTGTAAGACAACGCGTAAGCGCCAATCAGATTGTGCCGTTTGTGAAGATGTTTGGATTCGAATTAGCAATCTGAGGAGAAGAAAAAAAAAAGAAGAAGGAGAAGTATATAGCTCTAGTACATCGTGTACGCGCCAATCAGTTTGTCCCGTTCGTGAAGGTGTTTGGATTAGACGTAGCAATGTGAGGAGAAAGAAAAAAGGAGAAGAAGAAGAAGAATATAGCTGTAGGACAGCGTTTGCGCGCCATTCAGATTGTCCCGTTTGTGAAGATGTTTGGATTCGACGTAGCAATCTGAGGAGAAGGAAATAAACTGCAAGCCTACCAATATCTGGGTTGAGGAGAGAGCTGTAAGACAGCGTGTACGCGCCAGTCAGATTGTCCCGTTTGTGAAGATGTTTGGATTCGACGTAGCAATCTGTGGAGAAGAAAAGAAAATGCAAGCCTACCAATATCTGGGTTGAGAAGAGGGCTGTAGGACAGCGTGTACGCGCCAATCAGATAGTCCCGTTTGTGAAGATGTTTGGATTCGACATAGCAATCTGAGGAGAAGAAAAGAAACTGCAAGCCTACCAATATCTGGGTTGAGGAGAGAGCTGTAAGACAACGTGTAAGCGCCAATCAGATTGTGCCGTTTGTGAAGATGTTTGGATTCGAATTAGCAATCTGAGGAGAAGAAAAAAAAAGAAGAAGGATAAGTATATAGCTCTAGTACAGCGTGTACGCGCCAATCAGTTTGTCCCGTTCGTGAAGATGATTGGATTAGACGCAGCAATGTGAGGAGAAAGAAAAAAGAAGAAGAAGCAGAAGAATATAGCTGTAGGACAGCGTTTGCGCGCCATTCAGATTGTCCCGTTTGTGAAGATGTTTGGATTTGACGTAGCAATCTGAGGAGAAGGAAAGAAACTGCAAGCCTACCAATATCTGGGTTGAGGAGAGAGCTGTAGGACAGCGTGTACGCGCCAGTCAGATTGTCCCGTTTGTGAAGATGTTTGGATTCGACGTAGCAATCTGAGGAGAAGAAAAGAAACTGCAAGCCTACCAATATCTGGGTTGAGAAGAGGGCTGTAGGACAGCGTGTACGCGCCAATCAGATAGTCCCGTTTGTGAAGATGTTTGGATTCGACATAGCAATCTGAGGAGAAGAAAAGAAACTGCAAGCCTACCAATATCTGGGTTGAGGAGAGAGCTGTAAGACAACGTGTAAGCGCCAATCAGATTGTGCCGTTTGTGAAGATGTTTGGATTCGAATTAGCAATCTGAGGAGAAGAAAAAAAAAAGAAGTAGGATAAGTATATAGCTATAGTACAGCGTGTACGCGCCAATCAGTTTGTCCCGTTCGTGAAGATGTTTGGATTAGACGTAGCAATGTGAGGAGAAAGAAAAAAGAAGAAGAAGAAGAAGAATATAGCTGTAGGACAGCGTTTGCGCGCCATTATGATTGTCCCGTTTGTGAAGGTGTTTGGATTCGACGTAGCAATCTGAGGAGAAGAAAAGAAACTGCAAGCCTACCAATATCTGGGTTGAGGAGAAAGCTGTAGGACAGCGTGTACGCGCCAGTCAGATTGTCCCCTTTGTGAAGATGTTTGGATTCGACGTAGCAATCTGAGGAGAAGAAAAGAAACTGCAAAGCTACCAATATCTGGGTTGAGGAGAGGGCTGTAGGACAGCGTGTACGCGCCAATCAGATTGTCCCGTTTGTGAAGACGTTTGGATTTGACGTAGCAATCTGAGGAGAAGGAAAGAAACTGCAAGCCTACCAATATCTGGGTTGAGAAGAGGGCTGTAGGACAGCGTGTACGCGCCAATCAGATAGTCCCGTTTGTGAAGATGTTTGGATTCTTCATAGCAATCTGAGGAGAAGAAAAGAAACTGCAAGCCTACCAATATCTGGGTTGAGGAGAGGCCTGTAGGACAGCGTGTACGCGCCAATCAGATTGTCCCGTTTGTGAAGATGTTTAGATTCCACATAGCAATCTGAGGAGAAGGAAAGAAACTGCAAGCCTACCAATATCTGGGTTGAGAAGAGGGCTGTAGGACAGCGTGTACGCGCCAATCAGATAGTCCCGTTTGTGAAGTTGTTTGGATTCGACATAGCAATCTGACGAGAAGAAAAGAAACTGCAAGCCTACCAATATCTGGGTTGAGGAGAGAGCTGTAAGACAACGTGTAAGCGCCAATCAGATTGTGCCGTTTGTGATGATGTTTGGATTCGAATTAGCAATCTGAGGAGAAGAAAAAAAAAAGAAGAAGGAGAAGTATATAGCTCTAGTAAAGCGTGTACGCCCCAATCAGTTTGTCCCGTTCGTGAAGATGTTTGGATTAGACGTAGCAATGTGAGTAGAAAGAAAAAAGAAGAAGAAGAAGAAGAATATAGCTGTAGGACAGCGTTTGCGCGCCATTCAGATTGTCCCGTTTGTGAAGATGTTTGGATTTGACATAGCAATCTGAGGAGAAGGAAAGAAACAGCAAGCCTACCAATATCTGGGTTGAGGAGAGGGCTGTAGGACAGCGTGTACGCGCCAATCAGATTGTCCCGTTTGTGAAGATGTTTGGATTTGACGTAGCAATCTGAGGAGAAGGAAAGAAACTGCAAGCCTACCAATATCTGGGTTGAGAAGAGGGCTGAAGGACAGCGTGTACGCGCCAATCAGATAGTCCCGTTTGTGAAGATGTTTGGATTCGACATAGCAATCTGAGGAGAAGAAAAGAAACTGCAAGCCTACCAATATCTGGGTTGAGGAGAGAGCTGTAAGACAACGTGTAAGCGCCAATCAAATTGTGCCGTTTGTGAAGATGTTTGGATTCGAATTAGCAATCTGAGGAGAAGAAAAAAAAAAGAAGAAGGAGAAGTATATAGCTCTAGTACAGCGTGTACGCGCCAATCAGTTTGTCCCGTTCGTGAAGGTGTTTGGATTAGACGTAGCAATGTGAGGAGAAAGAAAAAAGAAGAAGAAGAAGAAGAAGAATATAGCTGTAGGACAGCGTTTGCGCGCCATTCAGATTGTCCCGTTTGTGAAGATGTTTGGATTTGACATAGCAATCTGAGGAGAAGGAAAGAAACTGCAAGCCTACCAATATCTGGGTTGAGGAGAGAGCTGTAAGACAACGTGTAAGCGCCAATCAGATTGTGCCGTTTGTGAAGATGTTTGGATTCGAATTAGCAATCTGAGAACAAAAAAAAAAGAAGAAGGAGAAGTATATAGCTCTAGTACAGCGTGTACGCGCCAATCAGTTTGTCCCGTTCGTGAAGGTGTTTGGATTAGACGTAGCAATGTGAGGAGAAAGAAAAAAGAAGAAGAAGAAGAAGAAGAATATAGCTGTAGGACAGCGTTTGCGCGCCATTCAGATTGTCCCGTTCGTGAAGATGTTTGGATTCGACGTAGCAATCTGAGGAGAAGGAAAGAAACTGCAAGCCTACCAATATCTGGGTTGAGGAGAGAGCTGTAGGACAGCGTGTACGCGCCAGTCAGAATGTCCCGTTTGTGAAGATGTTTGGATTCGACGTAGCAATCTGAGGAGAAGAAAAGTAACTGTAAGCCTACCAATATCTGGGTTGAGAAGAGGGCTGTAGGACAGCGTGTACGCGCCAATCAGATAGTCCCGTTTGTGAAGATGTTTGGATTCCACATAGCAATCTGAGGAGAAGGAAAGAAACTGCAAGCCTACCAATATCTGGGTTGAGAAGAGGGCTGTAGGACAGCGTGTACGCGCCAATCAGATAGTCCCGTTTGTGCAGATGTTTGGATTCCACATAGCAATCTGAGGAGAAGAAAAGAAACTGCAAGCCTACCAATATCTGGGTTGAGGAGAGAGCTGTAAGACAACGTGTAAGCGCCAATCAGATTGTGCCGTTTGTGAAGATGTTTGGATTCGAATCAGCAAATCTAAGGAGAAGAAAAAAAAAAGAAGAAGGAGAAGTATATAGCTCTAGTACAGCGTGTACGCGCCAATCAGTTTGTCCCGTTCGTGAAGGTGTTTGGATTCGACGTAGCAATGTGAGGAGAAAGAAAAAAGAAGAAGAAGAAAAAGAATATAGCTGTAGGACAGCGTTTGCGCGCCATTCAGATTGTCCCGTTCGTGAAGATGTTTGGATTCGACGTAGCAATCTGAGGAGAAGGAAAGAAACTGCAAGCCTACCAATATCTGGGTTGAGAAGAGGGCTGTAGGACAGCGTTTACGCGCCAGTCAGATTGTCCCGTTTGTGAAGATGTTTGGATTCGACGTATCAATCTGAGGAGAAGAAAAGAAACCGCAAACCTACCAATATCTGGGTTGAGGAGAGAGCTGTAAGACAACGTGTAAGCGCCAATTAGATTGTGCCGTTTGTGAAGATGTTTGGATTCCACATAGCAATCTGAGGAGAAGAAAAGAAACTGCAAGCCTACCAATATCTGGGTTGAGAAGAGGGCTGTAGGACAGCGTGTACGCGCCAATCAGATAGTCCCGTTTGTGAAGATGTTTGGATTCCACTTAGCAATCTGAGGAGAAGAAAAGAAACTGCAAGCCTACCAATATCTGGGTTGAGGAGAGAGCTGTAAGACAGCGTGTAAGCGCCAATCAGATTGTGCCGTTTGTGAAGATGTTTGGAATCGAATTAGCAATCTGAGGAGAAGGAAAGAAACTGCAAGCCTACCAACATCTGGGTTGAGGAGAGGGCTGTAGGACAGCGTGTACGCGCCAATCAGATTGTCCCGTTTGTGAAGATGTTTGGATTTGACGTTGCAATCTGAGGAGAAGGAAAGAAACTGCAAGCCTACCAATATCTGGGTTGAGAAGAGGGCTGAAGGACAGCGTGTACGCGCCAATCAGATAGTCCCGTTTGTGAAGATGTTTGGATTCGACATAGCAATCTGAGGAGAAGAAAAGAAACTGCAAGCCTACCAATATCTGGGTTGAGGAGAGAGCTGTAAGACAACGTGTAAGCGCCAATCAAATTGTGCCGTTTGTGAAGATGTTTGGATTCGAATTAGCAATCTGAGGAGAAGAAACAAAAAAGAAGAAGGAGAAGTATATAGCTCTAGTACAGCGTGTACGCGCCAATCAGTTTGTCCCGTTCGTGAAGGTGTTTGGATTAGACGTAGCAATGTGAGGAGAAAGAAAAAAGAAGAAGAAGAAGAAGAAGAATATAGCTGTAGGACAGCGTTTGCGCGCCATTCAGATTGTCCCGTTTGTGATGATGTTTGGATTCAAATTAGCAATCTGAGGAGAAGAAAAAAAAGAAGAAGGACAAGTATATAGCTCTAGTAAATCGTGTACGCGCCAATCAGTTTGTCCCGTTCGTGAAGATGTTTGGATTAGACGTAGCAATGTGAGTAGAAAGAAAAAAGAAGAAGAAGAAGAAGAATATAGCTGTAGGACAGCGTGTACGCGCCAATCAGATTGTCCCGTTTGTGAAGATTTTTGGATTCCACATAGCAATCTGAGGAGAAGGAAAGAAACTGCAAGCCTACCAATATCTGGGTTGAGAAGAGGGCTGTAGGACAGCGTGTACGCGCCAATCAGATAGTCCCGTTTGTGAAGATGTTTGGATTCGACATAGCAGTCTGAGGAGAAGAAAAGAAACTGCAAGCCTACCAATATCTGGGTTGAGGAGAGAGCTGTAGGACAGCGTGTACGCGCCAATCAGATTGTCCCGTTTGTGAAGACGTTTGGATTTGACGTAGCAATCTGAGGAGAAGGAAAGAAACTGCAAGCCTACCAATATCTGGGTTGAGAAGAGGGCTGTAGGACAGCGTGTACGCGCCAATCAGATAGTCCCGTTTGTGAAGATGTTTGGATTCTTAATAGCAATCTGAGGAGAAGAAAAGAAACTGCAAGCCTACCAATATCTGGGTTGAGGAGAGGGCTGTAGGACAGCGTGTACGCGCCAATCAGATTGTCCCGTTTGTGAAGATGTTTGGATTCCACATAGCAATCTGAGGAGAAGGAAAGAAACTGCAAGCCTACCAATATCTGGGTTGAGAAGAGGGCTGTAGGACAGCGTGTACGCGCCAATCAGGTAGTCCCGTTTGTGAAGTTGTTTGGATTCGACATAGCAATCTGACGAGAAGAAAAGAAACTGCAAGCCTACCAATATCTGGGTTGAGGAGAGAGCTGTAAGACAACGTGTAAGCGCCAATCAGATTGTGCCGTTTGTGATGATGTTTGGATTCGAATTAGCAATCTGAGGAGAAGAAAAAAAAAAGAAGAAGGAGAAGTATATAGCTCTAGTAAAGCGTGTACGCGCCAATCAGTTTGTCCCGTTCGTGAAGATGTTTGGATTAGACGTAGCAATGTGAGTAGAAAGAAAAAAGAAGAAGAAGAAGAAGAATATAGCTGTAGGACAGCGTTTGCGCGCCATTCAGATTGTCCCGTTTGTGAAGATGTTTGGATTTGACATAGCAATCTGAGGAGAAGGAAAGAAACTGCAAGCCTACCAATATCTGGGTTGAGGAGAGGGCTGTAGGACAGCGTGTACGCGCCAATCAGACTGTCCCGTTTGTGCAGATGTTTGGATTCCACATAGCAATCTGAGGAGAAGGAAAGAAACTGCAAGCCTACCAATATCTGGGTTGAGGAGAGAGCTGTAAGACAACGTGTAAGCGCCAATCAGATTGTGCCGTTTGTGAAGATGTTTGGATTCGAATCAGCAAATCTAAGGAGAAGAAAAAAAAAAAGAAGAAGGAGAAGTATATAGCTCTAGTACAGCGTGTACGCGCCAATCAGTTTGTCCCGTTCGTGAAGGTGTTTGGATTAGACGTAGCAATGTGAGGAGAAAGAAAAAAGAAGAAGAAGAAAAAGAATATAGCTGTAGGACAGCGTTTGCGCGCCATTCAGATTGTCCCGTTCGTGAAGATGTTTGGATTCGACGTAGCAATCTGAGGAGAAGGAAAGAAACTGCAAGCCTACCAATATCTGGGTTGAGAAGAGGGCTGTAGGACAGCGTTTACGCGCCAGTCAGATTGTCCCGTTTGTGAAGATGTTTGGATTCGACGTATCAATCTGAGGAGAAGAAAAGAAACCGCAAACCTACCAATATCTGGGTTGAGGAGAGAGCTGTAAGACAACGTGTAAGCGCCAATCAGATTGTGCCGTTTGTGAAGATGTTTGGATTCCACATAGCAATCTGAGGAGAAGAAAAGAAACTGCAAGCCTACCAATATCTGGGTTGAGAAGAGGGCTGTAGGACAGCGTGTACGCGCCAATCAGATAGTCCCGTTTGTGAAGATGTTTGGATTCCACTTAGCAATCTGAGGGGAAGGAAAGAAACTGCAAGCCTACCAATATCTGGGTTGAGGAGAGAGCTGTAAGACAACGTGTAAGCGCCAATCAGATTGTGCCGTTTGTGAAGATGTTTGGAATCGAATTAGCAATCTGAGGAGAAGGAAAGAAACTGCAAGCCTACCAACATCTGGGTTGAGGAGAGCGCTGTAGGACAGCGTGTACGCGCCAATCAGATTGTCCCGTTTGTGAAGATGTTTGGATTTGACGTTGCAATCTGAGGAGAAGGAAAGAAACTGCAAGTCTACCAATATCTGGGTTGAGAAGAGGGCTGAAGGACAGCGTGTACGCGCCAATCAGATAGTCCCGTTTGTGAAGATGTTTGGATTCGACATAGCAATCTGAGGAGAAGAAAAGAAACTGCAAGCCTACCAATATCTGGGTTGAGGAGAGAGCTGTAAGACAACGTGTAAGCGCCAATCAAATTGTGCCGTTTGTGAAGATGTTTGGATTCGAATTAGCAATCTGAGGAGAAGAAACAAAAAAGAAGAAGGAGAAGTATATAGCTCTAGTACAGAGTGTACGCGCCAATCAGTTTGTCCCGTTCGTGAAGGTGTTTGGATTAGACGTAGCAATGTGAGGAGAAAGAAAAAAGAAGAAGAAGAAGAAGAAGAATATAGCTGTAGGACAGCGTTTGCGCGCCATTCAGATTGTCCCGTTTGTGATGATGTTTGGATTCAAATTAGCAATCTGAGGAGAAGAAAAAAAAGAAGAAGGACAAGTATATAGCTCTAGTAAATCGTGTACGCGCCAATCAGTTTGTCCCGTTCGTGAAGATGTTTGGATTAGACGTAGCAATGTGAGTAGAAAGAAAAAAGAAGAAGAAGAAGAAGAATATAGCTGTAGGACAGCGTGTACGCGCCAATCAGATTGTCCCGTTTGTGAAGATTTTTGGATTCCACATAGCAATCTGAGGAAAAGGAAAGAAACTGCAAGCCTACCAATATCTGGGTTGAGAAGAGGGCTGTAGGACAGCGTGTACGCGCCAATCAGATAGTCCCGTTTGTGAAGATGTTTGGATTCGACATAGCAATCTGAGGAGAAGAAAAGAAACTGCAAGCCTACCAATATCTGGGTTGAGGAGAGAGCTGTAGGACAGCGTGTACGCGCCAATCAGATTGTCCCGTTTGTGAAGACGTTTGGATTTGACGTAGCAATCTGAGGAGAAGGAAAGAAACTGCAAGCCTACCAATATCTGGGTTGAGAAGAGGGCTGTAGGACAGCGTGTACGCGCCAATCAGATAGTCCCGTTTGTGAAGATGTTTGGATTCTTCATAGCAATCTGAGGAGAAGAAAAGAAACTGCAAGCCTACCAATATCTGGGTTGAGGAGAGGGCTGTAGGACAGCGTGTACGCGCCAATCAAATTGTGCCGTTTGTGAAGATGTTTGGATTCGAATTAGCAATCTGAGGAGAAGAAACAAAAAAGAAGAAGGAGAAGTATATAGCTCTAGTACAGCGTGTACGCGCCAATCAGTTTGTCCCGTTCGTGAAGGTGTTTGGATTAGACGTAGCAATGTGAGGAGAAAGAAAAAAGAAGAAGAAGAAGAAGAAGAATATAGCTGTAGGACAGCGTTTGCGCGCCATTCAGATTGTCCCGTTTGTGATGATGTTTGGATTCGAATTAGCAATCTGAGGAGAAGAAAAAAAAATGAAGAAGGAGAAGTATATAGCTCTAGTAAATCGTGTACGCGCCAATCAGTTTGTCCCGGTCGTGAAGATGTTTGGATTAGACGTAGCAATGTGAGTAGAAAGAAAAAAGAAGAAGAAGAAGAAGAATATAGCTGTAGGACAGCGTGTACGCGCCAATCAGATTGTACCGTTTGTGAAGATTTTTGGATTCCACATAGCAATCTGAGGAGAAGGAAAGAAACTGCAAGCCTACCAATATCTGGGTTGAGAAGAGGGCTGTAGGACAGCGTGTACGCGCCAATCAGATAGTCCCGTTTGTGAAGATGTTTGGATTCGACATAGCAATCTGAGGAGAAGAAAAGAAACTGCAAGCCTACCAATATCTGGGTTGAGGAGAGAGCTGTAAGACAACGTGTAAGCGCCAATCAGATTGTGCCGTTTGTGATGATGTTTGGATTCGAATTAGCAATCTGAGGAGAAGAAAAAAAAAAGAAGAAGGAGAAGTATATAGCTCTAGTAAAGCGTGTACGCGCCAATCAGTTTGTCCCGTTCGTGAAGATGTTTGGATTAGACGTAGCAATGTGAGTAGAAAGAAAAAAGAAGAAGAAGAAGAAGAATATAGCTGTAGGACAGCGTTTGCGCGCCATTCAGATTGTCCCGTTTGTGAAGATGTTTGGATTTGACATAGCAATCTGAGGAGAAGGAAAGAAACTGCAAGCCTACCAATATCTGGGTTGAGGAGAGGGCTGTAGGACAGCGTGTACGCGCCAATCAGATTGTCCCGTTTGTGAAGATGTTTGGATTTGACGTAGCAATCTGAGGAGAAGGAAAGAAACTGCAAGCCTACCAATATCTGGGTTGAGAAGAGGGCTGAAGGACAGCGTGTACGCGCCAATCAGATAGTCCCGTTTGTGAAGATGTTTGGATTCGACATAGCAATCTGAGGAGAAGAAAAGAAACTGCAAGCCTACCAATATCTGGGTTGAGGAGAGAGCTGTAAGACAACGTGTAAGCGCCAATCAAATTGTGCCGTTTGTGAAGATGTTTTGATTCGAATTAGCAATCTGAGGAGAAGAAAAAAAAAAGAAGAAGGAGAAGTATATAGCTCTAGTACATCGTGTACGCGCCAATCAGTTTGTCCCGTTCGTGAAGGTGTTTGGATTAGACGTAGCAATGTGAGGAGAAAGAAAAAAGAAGAAGAAGAAGAAGAAGAATATAGCTGTAGGACAGCGTTTGCGCGCCATTCAGATTGTCCCGTTTGTGAAGATGTTTGGATTTGACATAGCAATCTGAGGAGAAGGAAAGAAACTGCAAGCCTACCAATATCTGGGTTGAGGAGAGAGCTGTAAGACAACGTGTAAGCGCCAATCAGATTGTGCCGTTTGTGAAGATGTTTGGATTCGAATTAGCAATCTGAGGAGAAGAAAAAAAAAAGAAGAAGGAGAAGTATATAGCTCTAGTACAGCGTGTACGCGCCAATCAGTTTGTCCCGTTCGTGAAGGTGTTTGGATTAGACGTAGCAATGTGAGGAGAAAGAAAAAAGAAGAAGAAGAAGAAGAATATAGCTGTAGGACAGCGTTTGCGCGCCATTCAGATTGTCCCGTTCGTGAAGATGTTTGGATTCGACGTAGCAATCTGAGGAGAAGGAAAGAAACTGCAAGCCTACCAATATCTGGGTTGAGGAGAGAGCTGTAGGACAGCGTGTACGCGCCAGTCAGATTGTCCCGTTTGTGAAGATGTTTGGATTCGACGTAGCAATCTGAGGAGAAGAAAAGAAACTGTAAGCCTACCAATATCTGGGTTGAGAAGAGGGCTGTAGGACAGCGTGTACGCGCCAATCAGATAGTCCCGTTTGTGAAGATGTTTGGATTCCACATAGCAATCTGAGGAGAAGAAAAGAAATTGCAAGCCTACCAATATCTGGGTTGAGAAGAGGGCTGTAGGACAGCGTGTACGCGCCAATCAGATAGTCCCGTTTGTGAAGATGTTTGGATTCCACATAGCAATCTGAGGAGAAGAAAAGAAACTGCAAGCCTACCAATATCTGGGTTGAGGAGAGAGCTGTAAGACAACGTGTAAGCGCCAATCAGATTGTGCCGTTTGTGAAGATGTTTGGATTCGAATCAGCAAATCTAAGGAGAAGAAAAAAAAAAGAAGAAGGAGAAGTATATAGCTCTAGTACAGCGTGTACGCGCCAATCAGTTTGTCCCGTTCGTGAAGGTGTTTGGATTAGACGTAGCAATGTGAGGAGAAAGAAAAAAGAAGAAGAAGAAAAAGAATATAGCTGTAGGACAGCGTTTGCGCGCCATTCAGATTGTCCCGTTCGTGAAGATGTTTGGATTCGACGTAGCAATCTGAGGAGAAGGAAAGAAACTGCAAGCCTACCAATATCTGGGTTGAGAAGAGGGCTGTAGGACAGCGTTTACGCGCCAGTCAGATTGTCCCGTTTGTGAAGATGTTTGGATTCGACGTAGCAATCTGAGGAGAAGAAAAGAAACTGCAAACCTACCAATATCTGGGTTGAGGAGAGAGCTGTAAGACAACGTGTAAGCGCCAATCAGATTGTGCCGTTTGTGAAGATGTTTGGATTCCACATAGCAATCTGAGGAGAAGAAAAGAAACTGCAAGCCTACCAATATCTGGGTTGAGAAGAGGGCTGTAGGACAGCGTGTACGCGCCAATCAGATAGTCCCGTTTGTGAAGATGTTTGGATTCCACATAGCAATCTGAGGAGAAGAAAAGAAACTGCAAGCCTACCAATATCTGGGTTGAGGAGGGAGCTGTAAGACAACGTGTAAGCGCCAATCAGATTGTGCCGTTTGTGAAGATGTTTGGATTCGAATTAGCAATCTGAGGAGAAGAAAAAAAAAAGAAGATGGAGAAGTATATAGCTCTAGTACAGCGTGTACGCGCCAATCAGATTGTCCCGTTCGTGAAGGTGTTTGGATTAGACGTAGCAATGTGAGGAGAAAGAAAAAAGAAGAAGAAGAAGAAGAAGAATATAGCTGTAGGACAGCGTTTGCGCGCCATTCAGATTGTCCCGTTTGTGATGATGTTTGGATTCGAATTAGCAATCTGAGGAGAAGAAAAAAAAATGAAGAAGGAGAAGTATATAGCTCTAGTAAATCGTGTACGCGCCAATCAGTTTGTCCCGGTCGTGAAGATGTTTGGATTAGACGTAGCAATGTGAGTAGAAAGAAAAAAGAAGAAGAAGAAGAAGAATATAGCTGTAGGACAGCGTGTACGCGCCAATCAGATTGTACCGTTTGTGAAGATTTTTGGATTCCACATAGCAATCTGAGGAGAAGGAAAGAAACTGCAAGCCTACCAATATCTGGGTTGAGAAGAGGGCTGTAGGACAGCGTGTACGCGCCAATCAGATAGTCCCGTTTGTGAAGATGTTTGGATTCGACATAGCAATCTGAGGAGAAGAAAAGAAACTGCAAGCCTACCAATATCTGGGTTGAGGAGAGAGCTGTAAGACAACGTGTAAGCGCCAATCAGATTGTGCCGTTTGTGATGATGTTTGGATTCGAATTAGCAATCTGAGGAGAAGAAAAAAAAAAGAAGAAGGAGAAGTATATAGCTCTAGTAAAGCGTGTACGCGCCAATCAGTTTGTCCCGTTCGTGAAGATGTTTGGATTAGACGTAGCAATGTGAGTAGAAAGAAAAAAGAAGAAGAAGAAGAAGAATATAGCTGTAGGACAGCGTTTGCGCGCCATTCAGATTGTCCCGTTTGTGAAGATGTTTGGATTTGACATAGCAATCTGAGGAGAAGGAAAGAAACTGCAAGCCTACCAATATCTGGGTTGAGGAGAGGGCTGTAGGACAGCGTGTACGCGCCAATCAGATTGTCCCGTTTGTGAAGATGTTTGGATTTGACGTAGCAATCTGAGGAGAAGGAAAGAAACTGCAAGCCTACCAATATCTGGGTTGAGAAGAGGGCTGAAGGACAGCGTGTACGCGCCAATCAGATAGTCCCGTTTGTGAAGATGTTTGGATTCGACATAGCAATCTGAGGAGAAGAAAAGAAACTGCAAGCCTACCAATATCTGGGTTGAGGAGAGAGCTGTAAGACAACGTGTAAGCGCCAATCAAATTGTGCCGTTTGTGAAGATGTTTTGATTCGAATTAGCAATCTGAGGAGAAGAAAAAAAAAAGAAGAAGGAGAAGTATATAGCTCTAGTACATCGTGTACGCGCCAATCAGTTTGTCCCGTTCGTGAAGGTGTTTGGATTAGACGTAGCAATGTGAGGAGAAAGAAAAAAGAAGAAGAAGAAGAAGAAGAATATAGCTGTAGGACAGCGTTTGCGCGCCATTCAGATTGTCCCGTTTGTGAAGATGTTTGGATTTGACATAGCAATCTGAGGAGAAGGAAAGAAACTGCAAGCCTACCAATATCTGGGTTGAGGAGAGAGCTGTAAGACAACGTGTAAGCGCCAATCAGATTGTGCCGTTTGTGAAGATGTTTGGATTCGAATTAGCAATCTGAGGAGAAGAAAAAAAAAAGAAGAAGGAGAAGTATATAGCTCTAGTACAGCGTGTACGCGCCAATCAGTTTGTCCCGTTCGTGAAGGTGTTTGGATTAGACGTAGCAATGTGAGGAGAAAGAAAAAAGAAGAAGAAGAAGAAGAATATAGCTGTAGGACAGCGTTTGCGCGCCATTCAGATTGTCCCGTTCGTGAAGATGTTTGGATTCGACGTAGCAATCTGAGGAGAAGGAAAGAAACTGCAAGCCTACCAATATCTGGGTTGAGGAGAGAGCTGTAGGACAGCGTGTACGCGCCAGTCAGATTGTCCCGTTTGTGAAGATGTTTGGATTCGACGTAGCAATCTGAGGAGAAGAAAAGAAACTGTAAGCCTACCAATATCTGGGTTGAGAAGAGGGCTGTAGGACAGCGTGTACGCGCCAATCAGATAGTCCCGTTTGTGAAGATGTTTGGATTCCACATAGCAATCTGAGGAGAAGAAAAGAAATTGCAAGCCTACCAATATCTGGGTTGAGAAGAGGGCTGTAGGACAGCGTGTACGCGCCAATCAGATAGTCCCGTTTGTGAAGATGTTTGGATTCCACATAGCAATCTGAGGAGAAGAAAAGAAACTGCAAGCCTACCAATATCTGGGTTGAGGAGAGAGCTGTAAGACAACGTGTAAGCGCCAATCAGATTGTGCCGTTTGTGAAGATGTTTGGATTCGAATCAGCAAATCTAAGGAGAAGAAAAAAAAAAGAAGAAGGAGAAGTATATAGCTCTAGTACAGCGTGTACGCGCCAATCAGTTTGTCCCGTTCGTGAAGGTGTTTGGATTAGACGTAGCAATGTGAGGAGAAAGAAAAAAGAAGAAGAAGAAAAAGAATATAGCTGTAGGACAGCGTTTGCGCGCCATTCAGATTGTCCCGTTCGTGAAGATGTTTGGATTCGACGTAGCAATCTGAGGAGAAGGAAAGAAACTGCAAGCCTACCAATATCTGGGTTGAGAAGAGGGCTGTAGGACAGCGTTTACGCGCCAGTCAGATTGTCCCGTTTGTGAAGATGTTTGGATTCGACGTAGCAATCTGAGGAGAAGAAAAGAAACTGCAAACCTACCAATATCTGGGTTGAGGAGAGAGCTGTAAGACAACGTGTAAGCGCCAATCAGATTGTGCCGTTTGTGAAGATGTTTGGATTCCACATAGCAATCTGAGGAGAAGAAAAGAAACTGCAAGCCTACCAATATCTGGGTTGAGAAGAGGGCTGTAGGACAGCGTGTACGCGCCAATCAGATAGTCCCGTTTGTGAAGATGTTTGGATTCCACATAGCAATCTGAGGAGAAGAAAAGAAACTGCAAGCCTACCAATATCTGGGTTGAGGAGGGAGCTGTAAGACAACGTGTAAGCGCCAATCAGATTGTGCCGTTTGTGAAGATGTTTGGATTCGAATTAGCAATCTGAGGAGAAGAAAAAAAAAAGAAGATGGAGAAGTATATAGCTCTAGTACAGCGTGTACGCGCCAATCAGATTGTCCCGTTCGTGAAGGTGTTTGGATTAGACGTAGCAATGTGAGGAGAAAGAAAAAAGAAGAAGAAGAAGAAGAAAATAGCTGTAGGACAGCGTTTGCGCGCCATTCAGATTGTCCCGTTCGTGAAGATGTTTGGATTCGACGTAGCAATCTGAGGAGAAGGAAAGAAACTGCAAGCCTACCAATATCTGGGTTGAGGAGAGAGCTGTAGGACAGCGTGTACGGGCCAATCAGATAGTCCCGTTTGTGAAGATGTTTGGATTCCACATAGCAATCTGAGGAGAAGGAAGGAAACTGCAATCCTACCAATATCTGGGTTGAGAAGAGGGCTGTAGGACAGCGTGTACGCGCCAATCAGATAATCCCGTTTGTGAAGATGTTTGGATTCCACATAGCAATCTGAGGAGAAGAAAAGAAACTGCAAGCCTACCAATATCTGGGTTGAGGAGAGAGCTGTAAGACAACGTGTAAGCGCCAATCAGATTGTGCCGTTTGTGAAGATGTTTGGATTCGAATTAGCAACTGAGGAGAAGAAAAAAAAAAGAAGAAGGAGAAGTATATAGCTCTAGTACAGCGTGTACGCGCCAATCAGTTTGTCCCGTTCGTGAAGGTGTTTGGATTAGACGTAGCAATGTGAGGAGAAAGAAAAAAAAAGAAGAAGAAGAAGAATATAGCTGTAGGACAGCGTTTGCGCGCCATTCAGATTGTCCCGTTTGTGAAGATATTTGGATTCGACGTAGCAATCTGAGGAGAAGGAAAGAAACTGCAAGCCTACCAATATCTGGGTTGAGAAGAGGGCTGTAGGACAGCGTGTACGCGCCAATCAGATAGTCCCGTTTGTGAAGATGTTTGGATTCCACATAGCAATCTGAGGAGAAGAAAAGAAATTGCAAGCCTACCAATATCTGGGTTGAGAAGAGGGCTGTAGGACAGCGTGTACGCGCCAATCAGATAGTCCCGTTTGTGAAGATGTTTGGATTCCACATAGCAATCTGAGGAGTAGAAAAGAAATTGCAAGCCTACCAATATCTGGGTTGAGAAGAGGGCTGTAGGACAGCGTGTACGCGCCAATCAGATTGTGCCGTTTGTGAAGATGTTTGGATTTGACGTAGCAATCTGAGGAGAAGAAAAGAAACTGCTAGCCTACCAATATCTGGGTTGAGAAGAGGGCTGTAAGACAACGTGTACGAGCCAATCAGTTTGTCCCGTTCGTGAAGGTGTTTGGATTAGACGTAGCAATGTGAGGAGAAAGAAAAAAGAAGAAGAAGAAGAAGAATATAGCTGTAGGACAGCGTTTGCGCGCCATTCAGATTGTCCCGTTTGTGAAGATGTTTGGATTCGACGTAGCAATCTGAGGAGAAGGAAAGAAACTGCAAGCCTACCAATATCTTGGTTGAGAAGAGGGCTGTAGGACAGCGTTTGCGCGCCAATCAGATAGTCCCGTTTGTGAAGATGTTTGGATTTGACATAGCAATCTGAGGAGAAGGAAAGCAACTGCAAGCCTAATAATATCTGGGTTGAGGAGAGAGCTGTAAGACAACGTGTAAGCGCCAATCAGATTGTGCCGTTTGTGAAGATGTTTGGATTCGAATTAGCAATCTGAGGAGAAGAAAAAAAAAAGAAGAAGGAGAAGTATATAGCTCTAGTACAGCGTGTACGCGCCAATCAGTTTGTCCCGTTCGTGAAGGTGTTTGGATTAGACGTAGCAATGTGAGGAGAAAGAAAAAAAAAGAAGAAGAAGAAGAAGAATATAGCTGTAGGACAGCGTTTGCGCGCCGTTCAGATTGTCCCGTTCGTGAAGATGTTTGGATTCGACGTAGCAATCTGAGGAGAAGGAAAGAAACTGCAAGCCTACCAATATCTGGATTGAGGAGAGAGCTGTAGGACAGCGTGTACGCGCCAGTCAGATTGTCCCGTTTGTGAAGATGTTTGGATTCGACGTAGCAATCTGAGGAGAAGAAAAGAAACTGCAAGCCTACCAATATCTGGGTTGAGAAGAGGGCTGTAGGACAGCGTGTACGCGCCAATCAGATAGTCCCGTTTGTGAAGATGTTTGGATTCCACATAGCAATCTGAGGAGAAGAAAAGAAACTGCAAGCCTACCAATATCTGGGTTGAGAAGAGGGCTGTAGGACAGCGTGTACGCGCCAATCAGATAGTCCTGTTTGTGAAGATGTTTGGATTCCACATAGAAATCTGAGGAGAAGAAAAGAAACTGCAAGCCTACCAATATCTGGGTTGAGGAGAGTGCTGTAAGACAACGTGTAAGCGCCAATCAGATTGTGCCGTTTGTGAAGATGTTTGGATTCGAATCAGCAAATCTAAGGAGAAGAAAAAAAAAAGAAGAAGGAGAAGTATATAGCTCTAGTACAGCGTGGACGCGCCAATCAGTTTGTCCCGTTCGTGAAGGTGTTTGGATTAGACGTAGCAATGTGAGGAGAAAGAAAAAAAAGAAGAAGAAAAAGAATATAGCTGTAGGACAGCGTTTGCGGGCCATTCAGATTGTCCCGTTCGTGAAGATGTTTGGATTCGACGTAGCAATCTGAGGAGAAGGAAAGAAACTGCAAGCCTACCAATATCTGGGTTGAGAAGAGGGCTGTAGGACAGCGTGTACGCGCCAGTCAGATTGTCCCGTTTGTGAAGATGTTTGGATTCGACGTAGCAATCTGAGGAGAAGAAAAGAAACTGCAAACCTACCAATATCTGAGTTGAGGAGAGAGCTGTAAGACAACGTGTAAGCGCCAATCAGATTGTGCCGTTTGTGAAGATGTTTGGATTCCACATAGCAATCTGAGGAGAAGAAAAGAAACTGCAAGCCTACCAATATCTGGGTTGAGAAGAGGGCTGTAGGACAGCGTGTACGCGCCAATCAGATAGTCCCGTTTGTGAAGATGCTTGGATTCCACATAGCAATCTGAGGAGAAGAAAAGAAACTGCAAGCCTACCAATATCTGGGTTGAGGAGAGAGCTGTAAGACAACGTGTAAGCGCCAATCAGATTGTGCCGTTTGTGAAGATGTTTGGATTCCACATAGCAATCTGAGGAGAAGAAAAGAAACTGCAAGCGTACCAATATCTGGGTTGAGGAGAGAGCTGTAAGACAACGTGTAAGCGCCAATCAGATTGTGCCGTTTGTGAAGATGTTTGGATTCGAATTAGCAATCTCAGGAGAAGGAAAGAAACTGCAAGCCTACCAACATCTGGGTTGAGGAGAGGGCTGTAGGACAGCGTGTACGCGCCAATCAGATTGTCCCGTTTGTGAAGATGTTTGGATTTGACGTAGCAATCTGAGGAGAAGGAAAGAAACTGCAAGCCTACCAATATCTGGGTTGAGAAGAGGGCTGAAGGACAGCGTGTACGCGCCAATCAGATAGTCCCGTTTGTGAAGATGTTTGGATTCGACATAGCAATCTGAGGAGAAGAAAAGAAACTGCAAGCCTACCAATATCTGGGTTGAGGAGAGAGCTGTAAGACAACGTGTAAGCGCCAATCAAATTGTGCCGTTTGTGAAGATGTTTGGATTCGAATTAGCAATCTGAGGAGAAGAAACAAAAAAGAAGAAGGAGAAGTATATAGCTCTAGTACAGCGTGTACGCGCCAATCAGTTTGTCCCGTTCGTGAAGGTGTTTGGATTAGACGTAGCAATGTGAGGAGAAAGAAAAAAGAAGAAGAAGAAGAAGAAGAATATAGCTGTAGGACAGCGTTTGCGCGCCATTCAGATTGTCCCGTTTGTGATGATGTTTGGATTCGAATTAGCAATCTGAGGAGAAGAAAAAAAAAAGAAGAAGGAGAAGTATATAGCTCTAGTAAATCGTGTACGCGCCAATCAGTTTGTCCCGTTCGTGAAGATGTTTGGATTAGACGTAGCAATGTGAGTAGAAAGAAAAAAGAAGAAGAAGAAGAAGAATATAGCTGTAGGACAGCGTGTACGCGCCAATCAGATTGTCCCGTTTGTGAAGATTTTTGGATTCCACATAGCAATCTGAGGAGAAGGAAAGAAACTGCAAGCCTACCAATATCTGGGTTGAGAAGAGGGCTGTAGGACAGCGTGTACGCGCCAATCAGATAGTCCCGTTTGTGAAGATGTTTGGATTCGACATACCAATCTGAGGAGAAGAAAAGAAACTGCAAGCCTACCAATATCTGGGTTGAGGAGAGAGCTGTAAGACAACGTGTAAGCGCCAATCAGATTGTGCCGTTTGTGATGATGTTTGGATTCGAATTAGCAATCTGAGGAGAAGAAAAAAAAAAGAAGAAGGAGAAGTATATAGCTCTAGTAAAGCGTGTACGCGCCAATCAGTTTGTCCCGTTCGTGAAGATGTTTGGATTAGACGTAGCAATGTGAGTAGAAAGAAAAAAGAAGAAGAAGAAGAAGAATATAGCTGTAGGACAGCGTTTGCGCGCCATTCAGATTGTCCCGTTTGTGAAGATGTTTGGATTTGACATAGCAATCTGAGGAGAAGGAAAGAAACTGCAAGCCTACCAATATCTGGGTTGAGGAGAGGGCTGTAGGACAGCGTGTACGCGCCAATCAGATTGTCCCGTTTGTGAAGATGTTTGGATTTGACGTTGCAATCTGAGGAGAAGGAAAGAAACTGCAAGCCTACCAATATCTGGGTTGAGAAGAGGGCTGAAGGACAGCGTGTACGCGCCAATCAGATAGTCCCGTTTGTGAAGATGTTTGGATTCGACATAGCAATCTGAGGAGAAGAAAAGAAACTGCAAGCCTACCAATATCTGGGTTGAGGAGAGAGCTGTAAGACAACGTGTAAGCGCCAATCAAATTGTGCCGTTTGTGAAGATGTTTTGATTCGAATTAGCAATCTGAGGAGAAGAAAAAAAAAAGAAGAAGGAGAAGTATATAGCTCTAGTACAGCGTGTACGCGCCAATCAGTTTGTCCCGTTCGTGAAGGTGTTTGGATTAGACGTAGCAATGTGAGGAGAAAGAAAAAAGAAGAAGAAGAAGAAGAAGAAGAATATAGCTGTAGGACAGCGTTTGCGCGCCATTCAGATTGTCCCGTTTGTGAAGATGTTTGGATTTGACATTGCAATCTGAGGAGAAGGAAAGAAACTGCAAGCCTACCAATATCTGGGTTGAGGAGAGAGCTGTAAGACAACGTGTAAGCGCCAATCAGATTGTGCCGTTTATGAAGATGTTTGGATTCGAATTAGCAATCTGAGGAGAAGAAAAAAAAAAGAAGAAGGAGAAGTATATAGCTCTAGTACAGCGTGTACGCGCCAATCAGTTTGTCCCGTTCGTGAAGGTGTTTGGATTAGACGTAGCAATGTGAGGAGAAAGAAAAAAGAAGAAGAAGAAGAAGAATATAGCTGTAGGACAGCGTTTCCGCGCCATTCAGATTGTCCCGTTCGTGAAGATGTTTGGATTCGACGTAGCAATCTGAGGAGAAGGAAAGAAACTGCAAGCCTACCAATATCTGGGTTGAGGAGAGAGCTGTAGGACAGCGTGTACGCGCCAGTCAGATTGTCCCGTTTGTGAAGATGTTTGGATTCGACGTAGCAATCTGAGGAGAAGAAAAGAAACTGTAAGCCTACCAATATCTGGGTTGAGAAGAGGGCTGTAGGACAGCGTGTACGCGCCAATCAGATAGTCCCGTTTGTGAAGATGTTTGGATTCCACATAGCAATCTGAGGAGAAGAAAAGAAACTGCAAGCCTACCAATATCTGGGTTGAGAAGAGGGCTGTAGGACAGCGTGTACGCGCCAATCAGATAGTCCCGTTTGTGAAGATGTTTGGATTCCACATAGCAATCTGAGGAGAAGAAAAGAAACTGCAAAGCCTACCAATATCTGGGTTGAGGAGAGAGCTGTAAGACAACGTGTAAGCGCCAATCAGATTGTGCCGTTTGTGAAGATGTTTGGATTCGAATCAGCAAATCTAAGGAGAAGAAAAAAAAAAGAAGAAGGAGAAGTATATAGCTCTAGTACAGCGTGTACGCGCCAATCAGTTTGTCCCGTTCGTGAAGGTGTTTGGATTAGACGTAGCAATGTGAGGAGAAAGAAAAAAGAAGAAGAAGAAAAAGAATATAGCTGTAGGACAGCGTTTGCGCGCCATTCAGATTGTCCCGTTCGTGAAGATGTTTGGATTCGACGTAGCAATCTGAGGAGAAGGAAAGAAACTGCAAGCCTACCAATATCTGGGTTGAGAAGAGGGCTGTAGGACAGCGTTTACGCGCCAGTCAGATTGTCCCGTTTGTGAAGATGTTTGGATTCGACGTAGCAATCTGAGGAGAAGAAAAGAAACTGCAAACCTACCAATATCTGGGTTGAGGAGAGAGCTGTAAGACAACGTGTAAGCGCCAATCAGATTGTGCCGTTTGTGAAGATGTTTGGATTCCACATAGCAATCTGAGGAGAAGAAAAGAAACTGCAAGCCTACCAATATCTGGGTTGAGAAGAGGGCTGTAGGACAGCGTGTACGCGCCAATCAGATAGTCCCGTTTGTGAAGATGTTTGGATTCCACATAGCAATCTGAGGAGAAGAAAAGAAACTGCAAGCCTACCAATATCTGGGTTGAGGAGGGAGCTGTAAGACAACGTGTAAGCGCCAATCAGATTGTGCCGTTTGAGAAGATGTTTGGATTCGAATTAGCAATCTGAGGAGAAGAAAAAAAAAAGAAGATGGAGAAGTATATAGCTCTAGTACAGCGTGTACGCGCCAATCAGATTGTCCCGTTCGTGAAGGTGTTTGGATTAGACGTAGCAATGTGAGGAGAAAGAAAAAAGAAGAAGAAGAAGAAGAAAATAGCTGTAGGACAGCGTTTGCGCGCCATTCAGATTGTCCCGTTCGTGAAGATGTTTGGATTCGACGTAGCAATCTGAGGAGAAGGAAAGAAACTGCAAGCCTACCAATATCTGGGTTGAGGAGAGAGCTGTAGGACAGCGTGTACGCGCCAATCAGATAGTCCCGTTTGTGAAGATGTTTGGATTCGACGTAGCAATCTGAGGAGAAGAAAAGAAACTGCAAGCCTACCAATATCTGGGTTGAGAAGAGGGCTGTAGGACAGCGTGTACGCGCCAATCAGATAGTCCCGTTTGTGAAGATGTTTGGATTCCACATAGCAATCTGAGGAGAAGAAAAGAAACTGCAAGCCTACCAATATCTGGGTTGAGGAGAGAGCTGTAAGACAACGTGTAAGCGCCAATCAGATTGTGCCGTTTGTGAAGATTTTTGGATTCGAATCAGCAAATCTAAGGAGAAGAAAAAAAAAAGAAGAAGGAGAAGTATATAGCTCTAGTACAGCGTGTACGCGCCAAACAGTTTGTCCCGTTCGTGAAGGTGTTTGGATTAGACGTAGCAATGTGAGGAGAAAGAAAAAAGAAGAAGAAGAAAAAGAATATAGCTGTAGGACAGCGTTTGCGCGCCATTCAGATTGTCCCGTTCGTGAAGATGTTTGGATTCGACGTAGCAATCTGAGGAGAAGGAAATAAACTGCAAGCCTACCAATATCTGGGTTGAGAAGAGGGCTGTAGGACAGCGTGTACGCGCCAGTCAGATTGTCCCGTTTGTGAAGATGTTTGGATTCGACGTAGCAATCTGAGGAGAAGGAAAGAAACTGCAAGCCTACCAATATCTGGGTTGAGAAGAGGGCTGTAGGACAGCGTGTACGCGCCAATCAGATAGTCCCGTTTGTGAAGGTGTTTGGATTCCACGTAGAAATCTGAGGAGAAGAAAAGAAACTGCAAGCCTACCAATATCTGGGTTGAGAAGAGGGCTGTAGGACAGCGAGTACGCGCCAATCAGATAGTCCCGTTTGTGAAGATGTTTGGATTCCACATAGCAATCTGAGGAGAAGAAAAGAAACTGCAAACCTACCAATATCTGGGTTGAGGAGAGAGCTGTAAGACAACGTGTAAGCGCCAATCAGATTGTGCCGTTTGTGAAGATGTTTGGATTCGAATCAGCAATCTGAGGAGAAGAAGAAAAAAAGAAGAAGGAGAAGTATATAGCTCTAGTACAGCGTATATGCGCCAATCAGTTTGTCCCGTTTGTGAAGATGTTTGGATTCGACGTAGCAATCTGAGGAGAAGGAAAGAAACTGCAAGCCTACCAATATCTGGGTTGAGAAGAGGGCTGTAGGACAGCGTGTACGCGCCAATCAGATAGTCCCGTTTGTGAAGATGTTTGGATTCCACATAGCAATCTGAGGAGAAGAAAAGAAATTGCAAGCCTACCAATATCTGGGTTGAGAAGACGGCTGTAGGACAGCGTGTACGCGCCAATCAGATAGTCCCGTTTGTGAAGATGTTTGGATTCCACATAGCAATCTGAGGAGAAGAAAAGAAATTGCAAGCCTACCAATATCTGGGTTGAGAAGAGGGCTGTAGGACAGCGTGTACGCGCCAATCAGATTGTGCCGTTTGTGAAGATGTTTGGATTTGACGTAGCAATCTGAGGAGAAGAAAAGAAACTGCAAGCCTACCAATATCTGGGTTGAGAAGAGGGCTGTAGGACAGCGTGTACGCGCCAATCAGATTGTGCCGTTCGTGAAGGTGTTTGGATTCCACATAGCAATCTGAGGAGAAGAAAAGAAACTGCAAGCCTACCAATATCTGGGTTGAGAAGAGGGCTGTAAGACAACGTGTACGAGCCAATCAGTTTGTCCCGTTCGTGAAGGTGTTTGGATTAGACGTAGCAATGTGAGGAGAAAGAAAAAAGAAGAAGAAGAAGAAGAAGAATATAGCTGTAGGACAGCGTTTGCGCGCCATTCAGATTGTCCCGTTTGTGAAGATGTTTGGATTCGACGTAGCAATCTGAGGAGAAGGAAAGAAACTGCAAGCCTACCAATATCTGGGTTGAGAAGAGGGCTGTAGGACAGCGTTTGCGCGCCAATCAGATAGTCCCGTTTGTGAAGATGTTTGGATTCCACATAGCAATCTGAGGAGAAGAAAAGAAACTGCAAGCCTACCAATATCTGGGTTGAGGAGAGAGCTGTAAGACAACGTGTAAGCGCCAATCAGATTGTGCCGTTTGTGAAGATGTTTGGATTCGAATTAGCAATCTGAGGAGAAGAAAAAAAAAGAAGAAGGAGAAGTATATAGCTCTAGTACAGCGTGTACGCGCCAATCAGTTTGTCCCGTTCGTGAAGGTGTTTGGATTAGACGTAGCAATGTGAGGAGAAAGAAAAAAGAAGAAGAAGAAGAAGAATAGAGCTGTAGGACAGCGTTTGCGCGCCATTCAGATTGTCCCGTTCGTGAAGATGTTTGGATTCGACGTAGCAATCTGAGGAGAAGGAAAGAAACTGCAAGCCTACCAATATCTGGGTTGAGGAGAGAGCTGTAGGACAGCGTGTACGCGCCAGTCAGATTGTCCCGTTTGTGAAGATGTTTGGATTCGACGTAGCAATCTGAGGAGAAGAAAAGAAACTGCAAGCCTACCAATATCTGGGTTGAGAAGAGGGCTGTAGGACAGCGTGTACGCGCCAATCAGATTGTGCCGTTCGTGAAGGTGTTTGGATTCCACATAGCAATCTGAGGAGAAGAAAAGAAACTGCAAGCCTACCAATATCTGGGTTGAGAATAGGGCTGTAAGACAACGTGTACGAGCCAATCAGTTTGTCCCGTTCTTGAAGGTGTTTGGATTAGACGTAGCAATGTGAGGAGAAAGAAAAAAGAAGAAGAAGAAGAAGAAGAAAATAGCTGTAGGACAGCGTTTGCGCGCCATTCAGATTGTCCCGTTCGTGAAGATGTTTGGATTCGACGTAGCAATCTGAGGAGAAGGAAAGAAACTGCAAGCCTACCAATATCTGGGTTGAGGAGAGAGCTGTAGGACAGCGTGTACGCGCCAATCAGATAGTCCCGTTTGTGAAGATGTTTGGATTCCACATAGCAATATGAGGAGAAGAAAAGAAACTGCAAGCCTACCAATATCTGGGTTGAGGAGAGAGCTGTAAGACAACGTGTAAGCGCCAATCAGATTGTGCCGTTTGTGAAGATGTTTGGATTCGAATTAGCAATCTGAGGAGAAGAAAAAAAAAAGAAGGAGAAGTATATAGCTCTAGTACAGCGTGTACGCACCAATCAGTTTGTCCCGTTCGTGAAGGTGTTTGGATTAGACGTAGCAATGTGAGGAGAAAGAAAAAAGAAGAAGAAGAAGAAGAATATAGCTGTAGGACAGCGTTTGCACGCCATTCAGATTGTCCCGTTCGTGAAGATGTTTGGATTCGACGTAGCAATCTGAGGAGAAGGAAATAAACTGCAAGCCTACCAATATCTGCGTTGAGGAGAGAGCTGTAGGACAGCGTGTACGCGCCAGTCAGATTGTCCCGTTTGTGAAGATGTTTGGATTCGATGTAGCAATCTGAGGAGAAGAAAAGAAACTGCAAGCCTACCAATATCTGGGTTGAGAAGAGGGCTGTAGGACAGCGTGTACGCGCCAATCAGATAGTCCCGTTTGTGAAGGTGTTTGGATTCCACATAGAAATCTGAGGAGAAGAAAAGTAACTGCAAGCCTACCAATATCTGGGTTGAGAAGAGGGCTGTAGGACAGCGAGTACGCGCCAATCAGATAGTCCCGTTTGTGATGATGTTTGGATTCCACATAGCAATCTGAGGAGAAGAAAAGAAACTGCAAACCTACCAATATCTGGGTTGAGGAGAGAGCTGTAAGACAACGTGTAAGCGCCAATCAGATTGTGCCGTTTGTGAAGATGTTTGGATTCGAATCAGCAATCTGAGGAGAAGAAGAAAAAAAGAAGAAGGAGAAGTATATAGCTCTAGTACAGCGTGTACGCGCCAATCAGTTTGTCCCGTTTGTGAAGATGTTTGGATTCGACGTAGCAATCTGAGGAGAAGGAAAGAAACTGCAAGCCTACCAATATCTGGGTTGAGAAGAGGGCTGTAGGACAGCGTGTACGCGCCAATCAGATAGTCCCGTTTGTGAAGATGTTTGGATTCCACATAGCAATCTGAGGAGAAGAAAAGAAATTGCAAGCCTACCAATATCTGGGTTGAGAAGACGGCTGTAGGACAGCGTGTACGCGCCAATCAGATAGTCCCGTTTGTGAAGATGTTTGGATTCCACATAGCAATCTGAGGAGAAGAAAAGAAATTGCAAGCCTACCAATATCTGGGTTGAGAAGAGGGCTGTAGGACAGCGTGTACGCGCCAATCAGATTGTGCCGTTTGTGAAGATGTTTGGATTTGACGTAGCAATCTGAGGAGAAGAAAAGAAACTGCAAGCCTACCAATATCTGGGTTGAGAAGAGGGCTGTAGGACAGCGTGTACGCGCCAATCAGATTGTGCCGTTCGTGAAGGTGTTTGGATTCCACATAGCAATCTGAGGAGAAGAAAAGAAACTGCAAGCCTACCAATATCTGGGTTGAGAAGAGGGCTGTAAGACAACGTGTACGAGCCAATCAGTTTGTCCCGTTCGTGAAGGTGTTTGGATTAGACGTAGCAATGTGAGGAGAAAGAAAAAAGAAGAAGAAGAAGAAGAAGAATATAGCTGTAGGACAGCGTTTGCGCGCCATTCAGATTGTCCCGTTTGTGAAGATGTTTGGATTCCACATAGCAATCTGAGGAGAAGAAAAGAAACTGCAAGCCTACCAATATCTGGGTTGAGGAGAGAGCTGTAAGACAACGTGTAAGCGCCAATCAGATTGTGCCGTTTGTGAAGATGTTTGGATTCGAATTAGCAATCTGAGGAGAAGAAAAAAAAAGAAGAAGGAGAAGTATATAGCTCTAGTACAGCGTGTACGCGCCAATCAGTTTGTCCCGTTCGTGAAGGTGTTTGGATTAGACGTAGCAATGTGAGGAGAAAGAAAAAAGAAGAAGAAGAAGAAGAATAGAGCTGTAGGACAGCGTTTGCGCGCCATTCAGATTGTCCCGTTCGTGAAGATGTTTGGATTCGACGTAGCAATCTGAGGAGAAGGAAAGAAACTGCAAGCCTACCAATATCTGGGTTGAGGAGAGAGCTGTAGGACAGCGTGTACGCGCCAGTCAGATTGTCCCGTTTGTGAAGATGTTTGGATTCGACGTAGCAATCTGAGGAGAAGAAAAGAAACAGCAAGCCTACCAATATCTGGGTTGAGAAGAGGGCTGTAGGACAGCGTGTACGCGCCAATCAGATTGTGCCGTTCGTGAAGGTGTTTGGATTCCACATAGCAATCTGAGGAGAAGAAAAGAAACTGCAAGCCTACCAATATCTGGGTTGAGAATAGGGCTGTAAGACAACGTGTACGAGCCAATCAGTTTGTCCCGTTCGTGAAGGTGTTTGGATTAGACGTAGCAATGTGAGGAGAAAGAAAAAAGAAGAAGAAGAAGAAGAAGAATATAGCTGTAGGACAGCGTTTGCGCGCCATTCAGATTGTCCCGTTTGTGAAGATGTTTGGATTCGACGTAGCAATCTGAGGAGAAGGAAAGAAACTGCAAGCCTACCAATATCTGGGTTGAGAAGAGGGCTGTAGGACAGCGTTTGCGCGCCAATCAGATAGTCCCGTTTGTGAAGATGTTTGGATTCCACTTAGCAATCTGAGGAGAAGAAAAGAAACTGCAAGCCTACCAATATCTGGGTTGAGAAGAGGGCTGTAGGACAGCGTGTACACGCCAATCAGATAGTCCCGTTTGTGAAGATGTTTGGATTCCACATAGCAATCTGAGGAGAAGAAAAGAAACTGCAAGCCTACCAATATCTGGGTTGAGGAGAGAGCTGTAAGACAACGTGTAAGCGCCAATCAGATTGTGCCATTTGTGAAGATGTTTGGATTCGAATTAGCAATCTGAGGAGAAGAAAAAAAAAAGAAGAAGGAGAAGTATATAGCTCTAGTACAGCGTGTACGCGCCAATCAGTTTGTCCCGTTCGTGAAGGTGTTTGGATTAGACGTAACAATGTGAGGAGAAAGAAAAAAGAAGAAGAAGAAAAAGAATATAGCTGTAGGACAGCGTTTTCGCGCCATTCAGATTGTCCCGTTCGTGAAGATGTTTGGATTCGACGTAGCAATCTGAGGAGAAGGAAAGAAACTGCAAGCCTACCAATATCTGGGTTGAGGAGAGAGCTGTAGGACAGCGTGTACGCGCCAATCAGATAGTCCCGTTTGTGAAGATGTTTGGATTCCACATAGCAATCTGAGGAGAAGAAAAGAAACTGCAAGCCTACCAATATCTGGGTTGAGAAGAGGGCTGTAGGACAGCGTGTACGCGCCAATCAGATAGTCCCGTTTGTGAAGATGTTTGGATTCCACATAGCAATCTGAGGAGAAGAAAAGAAACTGCAAGCCTACCAATATCTGGGTTGAGGAGAGAGCTGTAAGACAACGTGTAAGCGCCAATCAGATTGTGCCGTTTGTGAAGATGTTTGGATTCGAATTAGCAATCTGAGGAGAAGAAAAAAAAAAGAAGAAGGAGAAGTATATAGCTCTAGTACAGCGTGTACGCGCCAATCAGTTTGTCCCGTTCGCGAAGGTGTTTGGATTAGACGTAGCAATGTGAGGAGAAAGAAAAAAGAAGAAGAAGAAGAAGAAGAATATAGCTGTAGGACAGCGTTTGCGCGCCATTCAGATTGTCCCGTTTGTGATGATGTTTGGATTCGAATTAGCAATCTGAGGAGAAGAAAAAAAAAAGAAGAAGGAGAAGTATATAGCTCTAGTAAATCGTGTACGCGCCAATCAGTTTGTCCCGTTCGTGAAGATGTTTGGATTAGACGTAGCAATGTGAGTAGAAAGAAAAAAGAAGAAGAAGAAGAAGAATATAGCTGTAGGACAGCGTGTACGCGCCAATCAGATTGTCCCGTTTGTGAAGATTTTTGGATTCCACATAGCAATCTGAGGAGAAGGAAAGAAACTGCAAGCCTACCAATATCTGGGTTGAGAAGAGGGCTGTAGGACAGCGTGTACGCGCCAATCAGATAGTCCCGTTTGTGAAGATGTTTGGATTCGACATACCAATCTGAGGAGAAGAAAAGAAACTGCAAGCCTACCAATATCTGGGTTGAGGAGAGAGCTGTAAGACAACGTGTAAGCGCCAATCAGATTGTGCCGTTTGTGATGATGTTTGGATTCGAATTAGCAATCTGAGGAGAAGAAAAAAAAAAGAAGAAGGAGAAGTATATAGCTCTAGTAAAGCGTGTACGCGCCAATCAGTTTGTCCCGTTCGTGAAGATGTTTGGATTAGACGTAGCAATGTGAGTAGAAAGAAAAAAGAAGAAGAAGAAGAAGAATATAGCTGTAGGACAGCGTTTGCGCGCCATTCAGATTGTCCCGTTTGTGAAGATGTTTGGATTTGACATAGCAATCTGAGGAGAAGGAAAGAAACTGCAAGCCTACCAATATCTGGGTTGAGGAGAGGGCTGTAGGACAGCGTGTACGCGCCAATCAGATTGTCCCGTTTGTGAAGATGTTTGGATTTGACGTAGCAATCTGAGGAGAAGGAAAGAAACTGCAAGCCTACCAATATCTGGGTTGAGAAGAGGGCTGAAGGACAGCGTGTACGCGCCAATCAGATAGTCCCGTTTGTGAAGATGTTTGGATTCGACATAGCAATCTGAGGAGAAGAAAAGAAACTGCAAGCCTACCAATATCTGGGTTGAGGAGAGAGCTGTAAGACAACGTGTAAGCGCCAATCAAATTGTGCCGTTTGTGAAGATGTTTTGATTCGAATTAGCAATCTGAGGAGAAGAAAAAAAAAAGAAGAAGGAGAAGTATATAGCTCTAGTACAGCGTGTACGCGCCAATCAGTTTGTCCCGTTCGTGAAGGTGTTTGGATTAGACGTAGCAATGTGAGGAGAAAGAAAAAAGAAGAAGAAGAAGAAGAATATAGCTGTAGGACAGCGTTTCCGCGCCATTCAGATTGTCCCGTTCGTGAAGATGTTTGGATTCGACGTAGCAATCTGAGGAGAAGGAAAGAAACTGCAAGCCTACCAATATCTGGGTTGAGGAGAGAGCTGTAGGACAGCGTGTACGCGCCAGTCAGATTGTCCCGTTTGTGAAGATGTTTGGATTCGACGTAGCAATCTGAGGAGAAGAAAAGAAACTGTAAGCCTACCAATATCTGGGTTGAGAAGAGGGCTGTAGGACAGCGTGTACGCGCCAATCAGATAGTCCCGTTTGTGAAGATGTTTGGATTCCACATAGCAATCTGAGGAGAAGAAAAGAAACTGCAAGCCTACCAATATCTGGGTTGAGAAGAGGGCTGTAGGACAGCGTGTACGCGCCAATCAGATAGTCCCGTTTGTGAAGATGTTTGGATTCCACATAGCAATCTGAGGAGAAGAAAAGAAACTGCAAGCCTACCAATATCTGGGTTGAGGAGAGAGCTGTAAGACAACGTGTAAGCGCCAATCAGATTGTGCCGTTTGTGAAGATGTTTGGATTCGAATCAGCAAATCTAAGGAGAAGAAAAAAAAAAGAAGAAGGAGAAGTATATAGCTCTAGTACAGCGTGTACGCGCCAATCAGTTTGTCCCGTTCGTGAAGGTGTTTGGATTAGACGTAGCAACGTGAGGAGAAAGAAAAAAGAAGAAGAAGAAAAAGAATATAGCTGTAGGACAGCGTTTGCGCGCCATTCAGATTGTCCCGTTCGTGAAGATGTTTGGATTCGACGTAGCAATCTGAGGAGAAGGAAAGAAACTGCAAGCCTACCAATATCTGGGTTGAGAAGAGGGCTGTAGGACAGCGTTTACGCGCCAGTCAGATTGTCCCGTTTGTGAAGATGTTTGGATTCGACGTAGCAATCTGAGGAGAAGAAAAGAAACTGCAAACCTACCAATATCTGGGTTGAGGAGAGAGCTGTAAGACAACGTGTAAGCGCCAATCAGATTGTGCCGTTTGTGAAGATGTTTGGATTCCACATAGCAATCTGAGGAGAAGAAAAGAAACTGCAAGCCTACCAATATCTGGGTTGAGAAGAGGGCTGTAGGACAGCGTGTACGCGCCAATCAGATAGTCCCGTTTGTGAAGATGTTTGGATTCCACATAGCAATCTGAGGAGAAGAAAAGAAACTGCAAGCCTACCAATATCTGGGTTGAGGAGGGAGCTGTAAGACAACGTGTAAGCGCCAATCAGATTGTGCCGTTTGTGAAGATGTTTGGATTCGAATTAGCAATCTGAGGAGAAGAAAAAAAAAAGAAGATGGAGAAGTATATAGCTCTAGTACAGCGTGTACGCGCCAATCAGATTGTCCCGTTCGTGAAGGTGTTTGGATTAGACGTAGCAATGTGAGGAGAAAGAAAAAAGAAGAAGAAGAAGAAGAAAATAGCTGTAGGACAGCGTTTGCGCGCCATTCAGATTGTCCCGTTCGTGAAGATGTTTGGATTCGACGTAGCAATCTGAGGAGAAGGAAAGAAACTGCAAGCCTACCAATATCTGGGTTGAGGAGAGAGCTGTAGGACAGCGTGTACGCGCCAATCAGATAGTCCCGTTTGTGAAGATGTTTGGATTCGACGTAGCAATCTGAGGAGAAGAAAAGAAACTGCAAGCCTACCAATATCTGGGTTGAGAAGAGGGCTGTAGGACAGCGTGTACGCGCCAATCAGATAGTCCCGTTTGTGAAGATGTTTGGATTCCACATAGCAATCTGAGGAGAAGAAAAGAAACTGCAAGCCTACCAATATCTGGGTTGAGGAGAGAGCTGTAAGACAACGTGTAAGCGCCAATCAGATTGTGCCGTTTGTGAAGATGTTTGGATTCGAATCAGCAAATCTAAGGAGAAGAAAAAAAAAAGAAGAAGGAGAAGTATATAGCTCTAGTACAGCGTGTACGCGCCAAACAGTTTGTCCCGTTCGTGAAGGTGTTTGGATTAGACGTAGCAATGTGAGGAGAAAGAAAAAAGAAGAAGAAGAAAAAGAATATAGCTGTAGGACAGCGTTTGCGCGCCATTCAGATTGTCCCGTTCGTGAAGATGTTTGGATTCGACGTAGCAATCTGAGGAGAAGGAAATAAACTGCAAGCCTACCAATATCTGGGTTGAGAAGAGGGCTGTAGGACAGCGTGTACGCGCCAGTCAGATTGTCCCGTTTGTGAAGATGTTTGGATTCGACGTAGCAATCTGAGGAGAAGAAAAGAAACTGCAAGCCTACCAATATCTGGGTTGAGAAGAGGGCTGTAGGACAGCGTGTACGCGCCAATCAGATAGTCCCGTTTGTGAAGGTGTTTGGATTCCACGTAGAAATCTGAGGAGAAGAAAAGAAACTGCAAGCCTACCAATATCTGGGTTGAGAAGAGGGCTGTAGGACAGCGAGTACGCGCCAATCAGATAGTCCCGTTTGTGAAGATGTTTGGATTCCACATAGCAATCTGAGGAGAAGAAAAGAAACTGCAAACCTACCAATATCTGGGTTGAGGAGAGAGCTGTAAGACAACGTGTAAGCGCCAATCAGATTGTGCCTTTTGTGAAGATGTTTGGATTCGAATCAGCAATCTGAGGAGAAGAAGAAAAAAAGAAGAAGGAGAAGTATATAGCTCTAGTACAGCGTATATGCGCCAATCAGTTTGTCCCGTTTGTGAAGATGTTTGGATTCGACGTAGCAATCTGAGGAGAAGGAAAGAAACTGCAAGCCTACCAATATCTGGGTTGAGAAGAGGGCTGTAGGACAGCGTGTACGCGCCAATCAGATAGTCCCGTTTGTGAAGATGTTTGGATTCCACATAGCAATCTGAGGAGAAGAAAAGAAATTGCAAGCCTACCAATATCTGGGTTGAGAAGACGGCTGTAGGACAGCGTGTACGCGCCAATCAGATAGTCCCGTTTGTGAAGATGTTTGGATTCCACATAGCAATCTGAGGAGAAGAAAAGAAATTGCAAGCCTACCAATATCTGGGTTGAGAAGAGGGCTGTAGGACAGCGTGTACGCGCCAATCAGATTGTGCCGTTTGTGAAGATGTTTGGATTTGACGTAGCAATCTGAGGAGAAGAAAAGAAACTGCAAGCCTACCAATATCTGGGTTGAGAAGAGGGCTGTAGGACAGCGTGTACGCGCCAATCAGATTGTGCCGTTCGTGAAGGTGTTTGGATTCCACATAGCAATCTGAGGAGAAGAAAAGAAACTGCAAGCCTACCAATATCTGGGTTGAGAAGAGGGCTGTAAGACAACGTGTACGAGCCAATCAGTTTGTCCCGTTCGTGAAGGTGTTTGGATTAGACGTAGCAATGTGAGGAGAAAGAAAAAAGAAGAAGAAGAAGAAGAAGAATATAGCTGTAGGACAGCGTTTGCGCGCCATTCAGATTGTCCCGTTTGTGAAGATGTTTGGATTCGACGTAGCAATCTGAGGAGAAGGAAAGAAACTGCAAGCCTACCAATATCTGGGTTGAGAAGAGGGCTGTAGGACAGCGTTTGCGCGCCAATCAGATAGTCCCGTTTGTGAAGATGTTTGGATTCCACATAGCAATCTGAGGAGAAGAAAAGAAACTGCAAGCCTACCAATATCTGGGTTGAGGAGAGAGCTGTAAGACAACGTGTAAGCGCCAATCAGATTGTGCCGTTTGTGAAGATGTTTGGATTCGAATTAGCAATCTGAGGAGAAGAAAAAAAAAGAAGAAGGAGAAGTATATAGCTCTAGTACAGCGTGTACGCGCCAATCAGTTTGTCCCGTTCGTGAAGGTGTTTGGATTAGACGTAGCAATGTGAGGAGAAAGAAAAAAGAAGAAGAAGAAGAAGAATAGAGCTGTAGGACAGCGTTTGCGCGCCATTCAGATTGTCCCGTTCGTGAAGATGTTTGGATTCGACGTAGCAATCTGAGGAGAAGGAAAGAAACTGCAAGCCTACCAATATCTGGGTTGAGGAGAGAGCTGTAGGACAGCGTGTACGCGCCAGTCAGATTGTCCCGTTTGTGAAGATGTTTGGATTCGACGTAGCAATCTGAGGAGAAGAAAAGAAACTGCAAGCCTACCAATATCTGGGTTGAGAAGAGGGCTGTAGGACAGCGTGTACGCGCCAATCAGATTGTGCCGTTCGTGAAGGTGTTTGGATTCCACATAGCAATCTGAGGAGAAGAAAAGAAACTGCAAGCCTACCAATATCTGGGTTGAGAATAGGGCTGTAAGACAACGTGTACGAGCCAATCAGTTTGTCCCGTTCGTGAAGGTGTTTGGATTAGACGTAGCAATGTGAGGAGAAAGAAAAAAGAAGAAGAAGAAGAAGAAAATAGCTGTAGGACAGCGTTTGCGCGCCATTCAGATTGTCCCGTTCGTGAAGATGTTTGGATTCGACGTAGCAATCTGAGGAGAAGGAAAGAAACTGCAAGCCTACCAATATCTGGGTTGAGGAGAGAGCTGTAGGACAGCGTGTACGCGCCAATCAGATAGTCCCGTTTGTGAAGATGTTTGGATTCCACATAGCAATATGAGGAGAAGAAAAGAAACTGCAAGCCTACCAATATCTGGGTTGAGGAGAGAGCTGTAAGACAACGTGTAAGCGCCAATCAGATTGTGCCGTTTGTGAAGATGTTTGGATTCGAATTAGCAATCTGAGGAGAAGAAAAAAAAAAGAAGGAGAAGTATATAGCTCTAGTACAGCGTGTACGCACCAATCAGTTTGTCCCGTTCGTGAAGGTGTTTGGATTAGACGTAGCAATGTGAGGAGAAAGAAAAAAGAAGAAGAAGAAGAAGAATATAGCTGTAGGACAGCGTTTGCACGCCATTCAGATTGTCCCGTTCGTGAAGATGTTTGGATTCGACGTAGCAATCTGAGGAGAAGGAAATAAACTGCAAGCCTACCAATATCTGCGTTGAGGAGAGAGCTGTAGGACAGCGTGTACGCGCCAGTCAGATTGTCCCGTTTGTGAAGATGTTTGGATTCGATGTAGCAATCTGAGGAGAAGAAAAGAAACTGCAAGCCTACCAATATCTGGGTTGAGAAGAGGGCTGTAGGACAGCGTGTACGCGCCAATCAGATAGTCCCGTTTGTGAAGGTGTTTGGATTCCACATAGAAATCTGAGGAGAAGAAAAGTAACTGCAAGCCTACCAATATCTGGGTTGAGAAGAGGGCTGTAGGACAGCGAGTACGCGCCAATCAGATAGTCCCGTTTGTGAAGATGTTTGGATTCCACATAGCAATCTGAGGAGAAGAAAAGAAACTGCAAACCTACCAATATCTGGGTTGAGGAGAGAGCTGTAAGACAACGTGTAAGCGCCAATCAGATTGTGCCGTTTGTGAAGATGTTTGGATTCGAATCAGCAATCTGAGGAGAAGAAGAAAAAAAGAAGAAGGAGAAGTATATAGCTCTAGTACAGCGTGTACGCGCCAATCAGTTTGTCCCGTTTGTGAAGATGTTTGGATTCGACGTAGCAATCTGAGGAGAAGGAAAGAAACTGCAAGCCTACCAATATCTGGGTTGAGAAGAGGGCTGTAGGACAGCGTGTACGCGCCAATCAGATAGTCCCGTTTGTGAAGATGTTTGGATTCCACATAGCAATCTGAGGAGAAGAAAAGAAATTGCAAGCCTACCAATATCTGGGTTGAGAAGACGGCTGTAGGACAGCGTGTACGCGCCAATCAGATAGTCCCGTTTGTGAAGATGTTTGGATTCCACATAGCAATCTGAGGAGAAGAAAAGAAATTGCAAGCCTACCAATATCTGGGTTGAGAAGAGGGCTGTAGGACAGCGTGTACGCGCCAATCAGATTGTGCCGTTTGTGAAGATGTTTGGATTTGACGTAGCAATCTGAGGAGAAGAAAAGAAACTGCAAGCCTACCAATATCTGGGTTGAGAAGAGGGCTGTAGGACAGCGTGTACGCGCCAATCAGATTGTGCCGTTCGTGAAGGTGTTTGGATTCCACATAGCAATCTGAGGAGAAGAAAAGAAACTGCAAGCCTACCAATATCTGGGTTGAGAAGAGGGCTGTAAGACAACGTGTACGAGCCAATCAGTTTGTCCCGTTCGTGAAGGTGTTTGGATTAGACGTAGCAATGTGAGGAGAAAGAAAAAAGAAGAAGAAGAAGAAGAAGAATATAGCTGTAGGACAGCGTTTGCGCGCCATTCAGATTGTCCCGTTTGTGAAGATGTTTGGATTCCACATAGCAATCTGAGGAGAAGAAAAGAAACTGCAAGCCTACCAATATCTGGGTTGAGGAGAGAGCTGTAAGACAACGTGTAAGCGCCAATCAGATTGTGCCGTTTGTGAAGATGTTTGGATTCGAATTAGCAATCTGAGGAGAAGAAAAAAAAAGAAGAAGGAGAAGTATATAGCTCTAGTACAGCGTGTACGCGCCAATCAGTTTGTCCCGTTCGTGAAGGTGTTTGGATTAGACGTAGCAATGTGAGGAGAAAGAAAAAAGAAGAAGAAGAAGAAGAATAGAGCTGTAGGACAGCGTTTGCGCGCCATTCAGATTGTCCCGTTCGTGAAGATGTTTGGATTCGACGTAGCAATCTGAGGAGAAGGAAAGAAACTGCAAGCCTACCAATATCTGGGTTGAGGAGAGAGCTGTAGGACAGCGTGTACGCGCCAGTCAGATTGTCCCGTTTGTGAAGATGTTTGGATTCGACGTAGCAATCTGAGGAGAAGAAAAGAAACTGCAAGCCTACCAATATCTGGGTTGAGAAGAGGGCTGTAGGACAGCGTGTACGCGCCAATCAGATTGTGCCGTTCGTGAAGGTGTTTGGATTCCACATAGCAATCTGAGGAGAAGAAAAGAAACTGCAAGCCTACCAATATCTGGGTTGAGAATAGGGCTGTAAGACAACGTGTACGAGCCAATCAGTTTGTCCCGTTCGTGAAGGTGTTTGGATTAGACGTAGCAATGTGAGGAGAAAGAAAAAAGAAGAAGAAGAAGAAGAAGAATATAGCTGTAGGACAGCGTTTGCGCGCCATTCAGATTGTCCCGTTTGTGAAGATGTTTGGATTCGACGTAGCAATCTGAGGAGAAGGAAAGAAACTGCAAGCCTACCAATATCTGGGTTGAGAAGAGGGCTGTAGGACAGCGTTTGCGCGCCAATCAGATAGTCCCGTTTGTGAAGATGTTTGGATTCCACTTAGCAATCTGAGGAGAAGAAAAGAAACTGCAAGCCTACCAATATCTGGGTTGAGAAGAGGGCTGTAGGACAGCGTGTACACGCCAATCAGATAGTCCCGTTTGTGAAGATGTTTGGATTCCACATAGCAATCTGAGGAGAAGAAAAGAAACTGCAAGCCTACCAATATCTGGGTTGAGGAGAGAGCTGTAAGACAACGTGTAAGCGCCAATCAGATTGTGCCATTTGTGAAGATGTTTGGATTCGAATTAGCAATCTGAGGAGAAGAAAAAAAAAAGAAGAAGGAGAAGTATATAGCTCTAGTACAGCGTGTACGCGCCAATCAGTTTGTCCCGTTCGTGAAGGTGTTTGGATTAGACGTAACAATGTGAGGAGAAAGAAAAAAGAAGAAGAAGAAAAAGAATATAGCTGTAGGACAGCGTTTGCGCGCCATTCAGATTGTCCCGTTCGTGAAGATGTTTGGATTCGACGTAGCAATCTGAGGAGAAGGAAAGAAACTGCAAGCCTACCAATATCTGGGTTGAGGAGAGAGCTGTAGGACAGCGTGTACGCGCCAATCAGATAGTCCCGTTTGTGAAGATGTTTGGATTCCACATAGCAATCTGAGGAGAAGAAAAGAAACTGCAAGCCTACCAATATCTGGGTTGAGAAGAGGGCTGTAGGACAGCGTGTACGCGCCAATCAGATAGTCCCGTTTGTGAAGATGTTTGGATTCCACATAGCAATCTGAGGAGAAGAAAAGAAACTGCAAGCCTACCAATATCTGGGTTGAGGAGAGAGCTGTAAGACAACGTGTAAGCGCCAATCAGATTGTGCCGTTTGTGAAGATGTTTGGATTCGAATTAGCAATCTGAGGAGAAGAAAAAAAAAGAAGAAGGAGAAGTATATAGCTCTAGTACAGCGTGTACGCGCCAATCAGTTTGTCCCGTTCGTGAAGGTGTTTGGATTAGACGTTGCAATGTGAGGAGAAAGAAAAAAGAAGAAGAAGAAGAAGAATATAGCTGTAGGACAGCGTTTGCGCGCCATTCAGATTGTCACGTTCGTGAAGATGTTTGGATTCGACGTAGCAATCTGAGGAGAAGGAAAGAAACTGCAAGCCTACCAATATCTGCGTTGAGGAGAGAGCTGTAGGACAGCGTGTACGCGCCAGTCAGATTGTCCCGTTTGTGAAGATGTTTGGATTCGACGTAGCAATCTGAGGAGAAGAAAAGAAACTGCAAGCCTACCAATATCTGGGTTGAGAAGAGGGCTGTAGGACAGCGTGTACGCGCCAATCAGATTGTGCCGTTCGTGAAGGTGTTTGGATTCCACATAGCAATCTGAGGAGAAGAAAAGAAACTGCAAGCCTACCAATATCTGGGTTGAGAAGAGGGCTGTAAGACAACGTGTACGCGCCAATCAGTTTGTCCCGTTCGTGAAGGTGTTTGGATTAGACGTAGCAATGTGAGGAGAAAGAAAAAAGAAGAAGAAGAAGAAGAATATAGCTGTAGGACAGCGTTTGCGCGCCATTCAGATTGTCCCGTTTGTGAAGATGTTTGGATTCGACGTAGCAATCTGAGGAGAAGGAAAGAAACTGCAAGCCTACCAATATCTGGGTTGAGAAGAGGGCTGTAGGACAGCGTTTGCGCGCCAATCAGATAGTCCCGTTTGTGAAGATGTTTGGATTCCACATAGCAATCTGAGGAGAAGAAAAGAAACTGCAAGCCTACCAATATCTGGGTTGAGAAGAGGGCTGTAGGACAGCGTGTACGCGCCAATCAGATAGTCCCGTTTGTGAAGATGTTTGGATTCCACATAGCAATCTGAGGAGAAGAAAAGAAACTGCAAGCCTACCAATATCTGGGTTGAGGAGAGAGCTGTAAGACAACGTGTAAGCGCCAATCCGATTGTGCCGTTTGTGAAGATGTTTGGATTCGAATTAGCAATCTGAGGAGAAGAAAAAAAAAAGAAGAAGGAGAAGTATATAGCTCTAGTACAGCGTGTACGCGCCAATCAGTTTGTCCCGTTCGTGAAGGTGTTTGGATTAGACGTAGCAATGTGAGGAGAAAGAAAAAAGAAGAAGAAGAAGAAGAATATAGCTGTAGGACAGCGTTTGCGCGCCATTCAGATTGTCCCGTTCGTGAAGATGTTTGGATTCGACGTAGCAATCTGAGGAGAAGGAAAGAAACTGCAAGCCTACCAATATCTGTGTTGAGGAGAGAGCTGTAGGGCAGCGTGTACGCGCCAGTCAGATTGTCCCGTTTGTGAAGATGTTTGGATTCGACGTAGCAATCTGGGGAGAAGAAAAAATAAGGAGAGAAGAAGAAGAAGAAGAAGAAGAAGAAGAAGAAGAAGAAGAAGAAGAAGAAGAAGAAGAAGAAGAAGAAGAAGAAGAAGATGAAGAAGAATATAGCTGTAGGACAGCGTGTGCGCGCCAATCAGTTTGTCCCGTTCGTGAAGATGTTTGTATTCGAAGTAGCAATCTTCAGTAAAGGCGTTGTGCTGACGTTCTGTAGGTCTTTGTTAATGCGACACAGGAACATGTGAAGTATGGGAATACATGAACTCAGCTAAAACTTTTATCACGAGTGATATCAGTTATTTTGATAGCCTACAGTAGGTTAGTTGTTCCGTGAGACAAGATGCATCAGCAGCACAAACTATACTACAAACACCTGAGCCGCTACAAGCTGCATAATACGTACAATGTAATTGTCTTGTAGAAGAATTATATTATTGTGATAATCCATTATAAAACGTAAGAACAAACAAAACAATTAAAACACCTTTCAAAGTTAGTATGACAAAAAAAAACTTGAACACATAATATTTGCGCGTGTATGTGTGTGTGTGTGTGTCGGTGTGGGCCAAAGTAATTAGTACGCATCTAACATACAGCAGATCGGTTTGTTTAATAAAAGTTATCACTTACGGAAATCATTTATTTTTGGAATCGAGCTGGAAATTCCGAGGTCACAAGTTCAAATTGTAATCGGCTGGGAATACACAGTTCTGACTCAATGTTAAACTAAAGTTTTTATTTATAGTTGTAAGGACGCGGGATATCTACTGTAAAGCTTGATAACAACTTTAGTGTGTCGAGCGAACAACACTCAGTTCACAGCAACAAACAAGTCTTAGAGGCCATGAGAGAGATCTTGGTGATTCTGTCTTTGGTGGTGATGGGGCCGTTGGGGATGGCACGCTGGGGTGAGTTCCAATATCATATAATAATATTTATTAATTATATAAAGAAATAAAGTACTTTCTTTAGTAAAAATTCCAAAAAATTATTGTTTCTCTTTGCAAATTTTCACAGTGATGTCATACAAAAAATTAAATCATCCCTTTAACTAATTGTCACCCAAAAAGTAATAATAATAATAATATAATAATAATCATTATTATTACTACTTTATAAAAATTACAATTTGATTTTTATACAATATTTCGTAAAACAATTTATAATATAATATAATAAAAATAAATATTTCCACGTTTATACCTGAAAAATACAATGCTAAGATGTAGCCTTCATCACAGTGCTGTGGGCCTGACGTTTGACATCTCGCGTTCAGGTAGACTCGAATTCCTAAAATTCCACTGAAGATGGCAGCCAGTAGTGCTGCTGAAACGGTTGGTTTATTTGTAAACCCTTGACCACGGCCATACAGCGCGGTATATTCTTCTAATATAATATATTATAATATAAGTTAACAAAAGTTTCTATGTTTATACCAGAAAAAATACAATTATGTCGATACAGGTTTTGTTCTGGAAAACGTTCATGATAGTTACAGGTACCGGTATATGATTATATTTGACGAACGCAGGATCTTAATGACTAAACTCTGTTTCAAACAAAATTGATTATCCTGTAAAATTTAAGGGGAGATTGAACATGAAAATTTGAAAAAAGGAAACTTTTTCTTCTTAAAACTATATATATTTATAAGCGTTTGAATATCTAATTTATTTTAAAATTCGAATTTTAACTTTTTTAACTTTTTATAACTTTTGTTAAAAATTCTGTTAAAGTTTAATCCGCAACAGTAATGTTAGCCACACATTGTTGTTGCGTATTACTGTACTACAAAATTTATATATTCTAAAAACTGTTTTATCTAGAAGGTCAGTGCCCGATTTAAGATTTTTGAGGCGCTAGGACAAGTTTTCTTAACGTCACCTCCGCGCTGTGACTTTGAAGCAATAACTTCTGTACTGCACAAGTAATATGATGTCAGATTAATACTATACAATTTTAAACTAGTAGGCTACTGTAAAAAAGCGTACTTTCATTTAGCAAACTTTTCCAAAATATTAATAACCATGTAAAATAATTGAGCAAATTAATTTTTTTTAAGTAGAGTAACTTAACTAAGCTTATTCAGAAATATAAAACATAAATATAAAAAATTGTCTAGGTATAACACATTAATTTTTCTCTTCTGATTTTTATAAAAATTAAAGAAATAGGTCTATATATTTTTTTATTCTTGGACTAAAGACACAACAAGCTAATGGTAAACTAATATTCAGTGACTATGTAGCTTAGTGGAATTAATGTCGGAGAAAACATACGCCAAAAATGTTGCGGGTAATTTAATTTCAAAACATCATACTTAAATAAATCAAAGTGCCTACTATTTTGAGAAAAATACTTCTGTTAAAAAAAATCTGTAGGTTGCGGCTCCCTTTGAGCTCTAGTGGTCGGTCGAGCACTGTAGAAGGCGGAGGTTTGATTTAGATTACATGTATATTTTATGTGATGAGTATATTTCAAATTACATGTTTGCTGCCCCTGAGAAGTCAATTATTTTGTAATAACATTTTGTTGGTTGAGTAGTGCAAACCTAATATAATATTCTTGGTAATTTGGTACCGTTGTTCACTCGTGCGTGTAATCTGTGTTTGTGCGCTCATTTTCGAAAAATTTAATTTTACCTCACGTTGGCCAATTTTCTCAGAATATACTAAAAATACCGTCAGACAATTTTAACAGTTAGTTTAATATTAAATGGTAAACTCGCAGATCTAGAATAATTGAAAATTTTCAAGTAGTTTCTATTTTATTTAAACATTAACCGCAGAATTCTAATTGAAAGTTAAAGTTTTAGAAACAACATTATAAACAATATTCTATTATACAGGGGAGATTTCAGATGAGTAAAATAGTTTAATGTGACTAAAAACTACAACAAATTTTAATCACATATCTTTAGCACGCATAGAGGTAAGGACTCAAATATATGCAATTTAACATTGGCAGTATAGGGCAGAGACATTCCGTATAAAGTAAATTTCAATCTATTTTTACTTCCATGTTTCATAAGAAAATGGAAGTACAGTGATGGCGAAAAAATCGTGTTTGAGATAAGGGCTGATTCTGATATTACTACCCTCAATACATACAGAAAATTAATTTTGCGGAAAGTGTTTGTGTGTCTGTCTGTGTGTAGAATTTTTTCTACAGCGAACGATAACTGCCGCAAATTCAAACAGAATCAAATAATTCTTTGCATATGTGCTTGAGTTTTAGAAGACTCAAGACCTATTGATTTTGGTGAAGATGTTTTAACAAGAGTAATTTTTACTTCCATGTTTCATAAGGAATGGAAGTATGGTGATCGCGAAAAAATCGCGATAAGGTCTGATTTTTATTGAATTGTCCTCAAAACATGAAGAGAAGTCATTTTCTGAAAAGTGTCTGCGTGTGTGTCTGTGTGTCAGTGTGTAGATTTTTTTTATTTATAAACGATAACTGCCTAAATTTCAAACAGTATCAAATAATTTTTCCTATATGTACCTGAGTTGTAGAGGACTCAACGCCTGTTTATTATGGTTAATATCGTTTAAGGGGAAGGAGTAGCTTACCTGCAACATTTTATGCTTTAACAAGACTAAAGTACTCAATTTTGATAAATGAAGAATCCTGAAAAAGTCATAATAATCCACTGTAGAAAGCTATATGAAATATGTATAAATGAAAAGAGTAGTTGAATGGGGAGGGGGTAATTTTCTAAAAATGAAAGTGATAGTTGAAGGGGAGCGGAAAATTTTTTATATGTGTACGACGTTATAGGCAACAAAGAAGTAGTCTGTTTTTAAGATTCCTTCCACGGCTGTTTGGCCGTAGTCCAATGTTTTCTGCAAATCAGACGTTTTGGCAGTGCCACCGACTGCCATCATCAGTGAAAATCGAGTGCGCTAACGTGAGGTGGTATACATTATTGACCACAGTACTGCGATTAAGGCTTAAGAAATAAGTAGTTTCTATGGAAATATTTTATTTCTAAAATGATTTTAAATATAAATCTTAGAACACGGAAGTCATGTATGGTTCTCCATACCGATATTTAAATGTAAAATTGGACTGAGTGCATCCTGTCAAATCATTTGGCCATTTTAAGAAGCTAAAACTAGAATGAGTCTAAAACAAAACAACCAACTTACGTACCAAAAATCGAAAACGTACCGAGCCTAAGCAGTAACCGGTAATTATTTCCGATACTAATTTATTAGTGTTAAACTTAGTTTCATGGGACAGTGACTGCGTTCATATAAATTTTATTTCTAATTAATAGTTTTGCAATTTCAAAACACTTGTGAACCATGTATTTATATAATGTGAGTAGACCCAGAACATACAATATGTACAAAATAAACTTGTGAAGAGTACGACAAAAAATAAACGGAAAAGCAAAGAGATAAAAACGAAGAGAAATCAAACAAACACACAAACAAATGTTAATTTCTTTATTACTAAATGGCAAATTCAAAATTTACTTCACGTTCAAAGTTTCTACACTTTTTTTTTTAAATAAGAAAATATAAAATTTAGTTCCACCCCGCACAAACGGGCCTATTTTTCTTATACAGGTAAAATTTGTTTTAATCTCATCCGCAAATCATACTGAATGGATACTGGTCAAGCACCCCTCACACACACACACTCTCTCTCTCTCTCTCTCTCTCTCTCTCTCTCTCTCTCTCTCTCTCTCTCTCTCTGTCTCTCCTTCTCGCTCTCTCCCTTTCATTTTTTCGTCGGAGCAGAAGTCATGGCGAAATGTTTTGCGAGCCGTAACTTGCTAACGAACCGTTTTCTGTTTATGTGAATTTTGGCTTATTTTTAACTATATAATCAGCCCCGAGAGATTTTCGTGCAACTTTGATTCACCCAGTAAAAATAAATGCTTCAAATGTGTTTTGAAGCTGCATTTTGAAGTCGCACAGATTTTGCTTTGGGTTTTGGGTTTTGGGTTTTGAAATGAGATGTTTGTGGGGTTTCCGAGTGTCGACGGTTCGATCCTTTAGCCGGGACCTTTTGAAGGCGTAATGTCTTACCTAACTCCTCTGACAGTGGCAGAGCCACAAAAGATTCCTGAGCGCCATTATTCTTAAGAATTTTATTTTTGTTATTTTGGAAACAGCCACTTAGGTATTTCCAAGTTACCGCTACTTCAGTAAACTCGTTTCTGTCCATTTTGTACTGTTTCCATTTCCCCTCGGCACCGCTGATTCACATTTTTTTAACATGATAATGTTTTTATGCTGAGGTTTATTCCACAAAATGCGTGATGCAAAATGTGTAACGTCATCGAGAAATGTAACGCTCCAGGTGATGTTAACACTATATTTTTTCCACACTTTCGATTCCCCACAGTCTAAAAATCTAAAAACATTATCATGCTTCGATGTTTCGGTTTCGTCGAAATTCTTATGTTTTAATTTGTGTGTATACACTTACTCACACATAGAGAGACAAAGAAAGAGCGAGAAAGAGAGAGAGAGGGAGTGACAGAAAAGGAGAGAGGGAGGGGGGAGAGAGATCAATTTTTTAGATGTGGTGCTGTGATTTGGTTTCGTAATTTTGTAATGTAAGGTCATTTAGTGTTTTATAATTTGTGTTATTGAAGGAGTAGATTTTTTTGAAATGTTTAATATAATTGCTTAGTGCGATAGGTATACAATGTGATTTGTTAGTCCGGCTTCCAAGTTATGAACGCCCGCGGCAGATCACGCTTTGTATTATTAGCATGTGTTACTAAAGCTGATTTTTAAATGTAAGCTCCAGCATATAATGCATTAAATTTATTATCCATTTATATAGGTTTAAAATTATATTTCACATTACAATGTCGTATGAAAAAATTAGTTAAATATAAAAAAAAATTAATTCAACGTATGACAACTTCTTAGTATTTAAATTTCAAGTTCAAAAGTATGTTCGTAAGTCCAAAAGTTAAGATGACAGGCGCAGAAGTCACACACGAATATTAACCCCAACATAGCCATAAACAGTCAATTTATAATTCTTGAACTGCTTAGTGATAACCGTTATTATTATTATTTTGATCATGATGATGATTATTATTATTACTAATAGTTGTAGTAGAATTACTATAGGTATATTGACAAGTGTCTACGGGCTGAGCCGTAAGTCAGGCATGGTGGAGAGAGAGAGGCTAGATCGGGGCAGGCGTATAGTGAATCTGAATCTACATTACTATTATAAAGAGGTAAAGTTTGTTTGTTTCGTTGCCCGAGACAACGTCACAAACTGCTAATACGATTTTAAAAATTATTTCACCACTGTGTTCCTTTAAGCCTGAGGACAGTTTAGACATAAATTTCAACCGACAGTTTTAACAATTTTTAAAAAAACAGAGCCTCAAGACGTCATATCATGGAGTTTCTTTTTAAATTTGCGTGTAGGAAAACACTTGGCATGAAAAAAAACCTTTTTGTTATGAGGGATTTTTATATATTGTCAGCAAACAAAATTTAGAGCGAATTCTTTTTTTATTTTGGTTTTTATTTCGATGAAATCCGCCTTTCTGTTTTTGAGATATCGTTAGTTTTGTAAAACATTTGGTTGGTTGGCACGTGCAGCAATCGCACGAACGCTCTTTAGTACAGTGTAAACTGTTACTTATGTCAATTTTTCTTAATATTTAATATTACCTTAATGTAATATATTTTAATATTTATTATATATTAAATTTAATTATAATAATTTCTTTTAATAATAAAATGAAAAATTAATTTTTCCTTTATTATCTGAAAATGTAGGAAAATAACTTCCTAACTTGGGATAAACTAAAACATTAATAGTCCAGTGGCCACGTGTTGTAATTAATAGACTTTCGCTCGCTTATGTTACCATCAGCGATGATATAATATTTTAATTACATTTCATTAGCACAGTAAAATATGTTTATTGCTTACAGAAATTTAGAATATACACCTACGTTTTAATATCACTTATTTTGTACATAAATTTAACTTCACTTTTATTTAAACTATTGAAAGAAAGAGAAAAAGGATTATACAATTTAATGAATACTAAAACTAAATATGATAATGAAGAGATATTTATAATATAATTAAAAAGTAAAAGATAGAGGACGGATAGATAACATTAAAAATTAAATTGCATAGGCCTACATGGATGTTTTGAAATAAGGGTGAGTGACCGCGCCCACAAGTGTGGATAAGAAAGGCTTTACAACGTTTAGGTTTAAAAAGAATGCACTCGTGCGCGCGCGCGCGCATACGAACACGCACACAACACAAGGAATGTGCTAGAAAAATATGTAACTGGACAGACCGGGTGACAGGGCTCGGAGGTTGGGAAGGGACATTTAAATTATAACTTGTTTACAGGGTTGTGTGTGGTCAGTGGGACGGGTGGGGGTGTGAATAGTTTGGTTTTATCCTCTTGTTATTTCCGATCTGACGATGAGCTGAGAAGTTCAAAAGCTCTAATCGGAATAATTTTCCTATAGTGGTGTGCAACAGTGATAATTCTGTTTGTGATTATAACCACTAACATAACTTTCTTAATTAAACTTCACATTTATTGTATTATTAAATTCTAATAAAAAGCAACATATTGTCACATCACCATTGCTATCGGTCGGTGCTAACACAGTACTATCATTAGACTATGACAGGCTATAATTAGCTCGGAAAAATTTTCGGATGTTTTCATTAGAATTCGTACTACAATCAGCTAGGCTCACCACCGTGCCTGCCTTACGGCTCAACCGTAAAGCTTGATCAGCCAGTAGAAACTAGAGGTGTGCTAAGCTATTATTTGAAAGTAACAGGTACGAACAAAACCGTTCCAAAAAGTAACACGTATAAATACCTGTTATAATATACGTATTATACATATACCTGTATTATGTAATTTGTTATATTAAATAAATTTGAACTGAAAGTATTAACAGTGTTACTTTACGCTGAGAATTTATTAAACTGTTTGTTATTACTGTTTATTATTACAGTGACTTATTATTAATGTTTTTAAGAAAATAAAACTAGAGAATTGATAAGCCTATCTTCCTTTGGGAATACTAATTGAAACTTTAGCTAGATGTAAGCAAACTGACATAGATTTAATATTAAATTATTGATTCCATTTTGGTTAGACAACTCAAATGCAAAACTCAGACAATGAAATTTAGAGTGCACGTAATAGAACAACAAAGAATGTCAACAAAATTTACGTGAGATGTGAAGTGAAGTTAAAATCATCTCCGAAAACACATTAGCAAAAAGTACTATATGGCCTATCAGCCACTCTGTAGGTAACACAATATTATTCGATTTTTCAAAATTTACCAAGTTGGTGACTAGTACATAATATAATTTGTTACTATAATCTGCATTATATATTTGCACAACACACGAGAATGAATATAACATCAGTTGATTTTTTTTAATTTATTAAAAACAGCTTCGTCTCTTTGGCATAGAGATATTCTGAATCTCCTGTTTTGCTTCGTTTGTTACTTTTATGGCAATCGGCACATGCGCAGAATGAAGTATTCAGCACCAAAAATATTACTTTGTACTCGTGTAGTCGTAATACTCGTAATACTTGTTTATTCGTTAGTTGCGTACGGAGGTCCCGCGTTCGAAACCGTGAAACCGCGAGTAATCGGAACGGGTATTCGACTTTTCAGTTTTCAGTTATCGTTGAATCGGAACAGGTATTTCAACTTTTCAGTCACTGTTATATCCGTTCCACAAAAATATCGTTCTAAAATACCTGTTGTAGGTATATCGGCACATCTCTAGTAGAAACTAGTCAGGTTATTCTTGATGTCGCGTTATCATTATCTGGTACTATGCCAGTTATAGTAACTGATTGGTTGCGTCATAGAGTGTGAAAGTGCGCGCACGCTTCTCACATTGCTGTTTGACCGGGTGCAAAGTACCGGGTTTTTCCAACTGCGTTATATTATTACTTTACCCTATTGACAAATGGTTATCACCGTGACTTTGCTGACCAGCCGCTTTTGCATCGTTGACATTTATTCTACAATAAACGCACTCGTAAATTAATTATCCACACTAATTATCCACTAATTAATTACTAAAAAAAAACAATTTATCCACAAAGAGGATAAACTCTAAATCAGAAACATTGTTGCAAAACATTACTCCTTCCTTATCACAAATATTAATGACTAGCTACAAACGAGATAGCAATTTATTTACGGGTTATGTGTTGTTGAAGTGATAACAGGGTCAACTTTATTTATCAAAACTTGATGCAGTCAATAAATTTGTTTATTCTCCGATGTGTATCTGACCGACTCTTACGGCCATGTATAAAACACTTTATTTGCTCAAGACATGGAACATTTCAAAATTTCTGAAATCTTTTAAACATTATATGTAAGTCTGTATTTATTCAGTATACAGTTCGCCTATTTGTTGTTTGACGGGGGGGGGGGGGAATTGTACATATGTAGGTAATACAGACACAATACAAGCTAAACAACTGAACTTATACAGATACGTGCAAAGAATTGTGTGTTTGTTTATTTACAGTAGCAATAAGAGATTACAATAATTTTATTACCAGTTTTGATGGTTTGGAAACTGGTTGTTAAGCTCCGTTTCTAGCGTGATGAGACTTCTCCATCAAGAAGACCTCTTTTACCCTATGTTAGGTGGATTGACTAAATTCTTTCCAATCTTCTGGTGTGATGTTCTTGTACAAGTCGTGCGTGTCTAACCTTGCATTATGGTTTCCACTACGTTTGTGGATAACCTCTTGGACGGTTGGTATTGGGAGAACTAGACGTAGCATAGCTAGATGACAAACCATGGCGCATCGCTACTACATTTTAGATTCCGCACTTTCAATTATGGTATAGATATACTGACTCAGCTCTTTAATTCTATACCGTATGCCCAGATAGCCATAATTACGGCTTGTTATAGAGGGATTTTGTATTATAACGAGACTTTTGATTTTCTAACAAGTGCCAATATAATTCTTATCTCCTCCAGTCAGTCACCTTACCAGTTGTTATGATATATTGCCTTAAATTAAGATTACTATTCAGATGATGTAAAGTTCGCCTATTTGTTTGGGGGGGGGGATTGGACATATGTAGGTATTATATATACAGTACAAACCAAACAACTGAACTTATATAGATATGTCCAACGAATTCTGTTTCCATTTATTTACAATAACAATAAGAGATTACAATAATTTTTTTATCTGTTGTAATGGCTTGGGAACTAGTTGTTAAGCTCCTCTTCTAACGTTCTCCAGCAAGGAGACCTCTTTTACCCTATGTCAGCTCGATTGAGTAAATTCTTTTCAATCTTCTGGTGTGATGATGTTGATGAGAGGATTCTCGTGTGTATGTCACCTTGCGTTATGGTTTCCACTACCTTTGTGGATAACCTCTTGGATTGCTCACGTTCAATTATGGCAATGCTATGTCTACTGATTTAGGCTTTTAATTCTATACGTTAGACATAATTACGGCTTTTTGTTATAGAAGGATTTTATATTTTAACTAGACTTTTGATTTTCTACCCTAGTACCCAAAGTAATTCTTTCTTCCTGCAGTCAATTCACCTTACGGGTTGTTATGATACATTTCCTCCAATTGATATCACTATCTAGATGAGTTCATAAGTACCTAACGCATTATGGCCTGGGAATTTCTGTATTATTCCCAAAACTGGCGGTCGTTATTATTTCCGTTAAAGTGAAAGTTACGTACATGCTGTATTTTGGGTTCGTTAATTTTAATATTCCACTTCCTTAGATACTATTCTACTTTAAACAGGTGACCTTGGAGATTTGATGGTAACATCAAAATTACAGGATCATCACGAATAGTCAGAACACCTGTGTTGTCGGCAAATGTAAGTGATCAGCTGTTGTGAGGTGACACCTGTATATTGTATATACGATGAGACCGGGAACACTGCCCAGGGGTACTCATCCAGATTTGATATGGTAGAAATCAGATGTTAAAGAAGGTAACAATGAAGGAAGACAGGCACACATTAGAAACGTACGCAACTAACTAAGAGGTAAACCCCTAAGCGGCACGCCAGTCGTACTGATTAGGATTATGAAACAGTAAATTACAAGAAGAAAATAAAAGAATTTGAGAATTCGAAAACTGTGTAAAAATCTCACTCTCTCCTTCTCTCTCTCTCTCTCTCTCTCTCTCTCTCTCTCTCTCTCTCTCTCTCTCTCTCTCTCTCTCTCTCTCTCTCTCTCTCTCTTTTTGCTTCTCTCTGTCTTCCTGCCTCCTCTTTTCCTTGCTCTTGCGCGAGAGAATGATCGACTCGTCGCCCGGTTGAATCCATTTAGATTCCATGGATGTGACGTGTTTTACTTGGAAGAAGTAGATGTCGATCAATATTTTGAGTAATTTAACTACATGTATGGAAATATCAGAAGAAGACATTAGACCGGAAGGTCAGACGAGACGTAAAATTTATAAAGTGATGCCATTGCCATGGGAGACATGGACAACGTTGGTAATTACCCGCAGCTGAATGCGGGCTAGTGGCATGAGGTTTATAGGATATGTACTTGGAGGATGCCGGGGAGACCGAGTAATGAATGGTGCCGTAAGGGACGCCCTTTGGATTTACAACCCGAATGATAGTATCAAGCAGTGCAGACAGGGTTGGACAGAGAAAGCGCTACCGAAGGAACTGCTGCTCTACCCTCTCAGGTGAAACTACAGCATACGAAGACAAAGGTAAAGGTGGTCAGATCTATAGGTGCGCAACGGACTGCAAGGTCTAAGACCTGAAGAAGAAGAACAACAAGAGAAAATCAGGAAACAAACGGGACTCAAAATACCACGGGATTACAATTTTTGACAAGTTTGTTTTTTAACTTGCGTCAATGTGGTTGTGCTTATCAGTTCTCTCCCGCGGGCTTAGAGGATAAGTAGCGTTTCTTCTACTATATAGCTTATAGTTTTTCTTTAGATATGTTTAATGTTGTAGGTGATGGTGGTTTATTATAATGGTTTCCTTAACGGTTAATTTTTGGCACTCTTCTAGAACAGGGCAGCAATTTCAATATCTGGCCTGTAGTATGTCTTACATTACAAAGTGTTGTAACACCTCTTTAACTTTGACTTGTGAAAGTTTTTTTTTTTTTTTTTTTAATGAGGGGCCACAAGATAATTAAAACTAGGCCAAAGCCTAGAGAAGCCAAAAATGCGTTGGATCCAGTGAGACGGGACTTGAAATTAAAACTCACAAAATTAACAATCAATAAAATCTTTTTATTATAACTAAACACATTATATCTCCTTCGAAATTGTTACTTACGAAAATTATTAATAATATAAAATCCATATTCTCCCTTTTAAAAATGTCATTTGAAATTAATAAATATAAAATCTATATTCTGCCTTTTAAAATTGTCATTAGAAATTAATAAATATAAAATCTATATCTTCCCTTTTAAAATGTTATTTGAAAATAAATTTATATAAAATCTATGTTTTATATTCTCCTTTTAGAAATGGCTTGATTACCACAGCTGCAGATTGTATGCGTATCTCTACCGCTAAATACAGTACAGTATTTTACGTCAGCTTTGGCGTTAAATGCCGAATACGCGCCGAATCTATCTTAGACTCGGCACAGTGTGATGTGGTGAAGAAGCTGGACAAGTTCAACCGTATGTGTAGCACCGTCAGGAGAACTCTAAAATCGACGAGTAAAGAAACGAGCCGGAAGTTCTACAAGGTGATGACCCTCCCCACCCCACTTCTCTAAGGATCTAACAATTGGACCAACGAAATCCCAGACCAGACGTATCCAAGCGGCCGTGATAAGACAGGATTGATAAAGATCGGCTAAGATGGCTCGAAACAGCTTAACCGAATTGAGTTCAGTTATTATTTAAATTTTTAATAGGTTTTTGTATGTGCACTTATTAATAAAGTCGGAAGCCATTGTTCGTGTATTGCTATATCTGTAATGACGTTGTGTGTGACTACCGTTTCACGTGCGCTACAATAGGTATTGTAGCTCTGGCTCTGAAACACGCAGAACTGGAAAATAAGTTTTAATAAAACAATTGTTTAGTTTGAAAAAACATTTGTTTAAAAAATTTGTTTAGCTCAAAATAATATTTTTAAATTACAACGCTAATCGGGTGAAATCCCTTTAAATATATTGTAGAAAACATAGTTTCAATTAATATCACATAATTATATTGTATCCACTGGTTGTTTGATACTATGTCAACAGAACGGATGTTTGCCTACAACCTGTCCGGACCTTACCCCAGCCGAGAGAACAGTATAGAGCAGCAAACAGCACAGCGGACTGACCAACAGCATCAGCAGTACAGTCCAGAGAGAGACACACAATTCCACTACACGCACCCGCAGGATATGGAGATAGAGGCCAAACAATCTGACGCAGAGGAATCAACCCCCGCCTACCAGGTAAACCAGCCGTTGCGGATTTCACAACCAATTTTATAACGTAGGCTTACTCGGCCTGTGTCAAGGCTATTTAGTTCAAATGGAGCCGGACCTTGTTAGGTTGAGGTCGGTTGCTGGTAGCTAGTGACATAGTCGGCTGGCGTTTCAATACCGTCCTCGGGGATCCTCTTCAGAGCCGCTGCAAAGCGACAGAGAACACAAGTACGGCAGATCTTACCCGAACAATACCAATCAGATCCAGGCGAGAACGTATACATTAGTCGGAAGATGGAAAATTTCCAGGCGCTGCTGTTACAGTCAGAGGAAAAACGATGACAGGAGGCAGAAGAAGCAGAAGAACGACAGAATAAGAAACGTAGGAATGAGGCGGAAGATTCAGGTAACGTTGTGTTACCGGCCGCCTGTTGCTCATATCCGACAAACGTACTTAGGTATTGTTCGGCTAAGATCTGGGGTACTTTGTTCACAGTCGCTTTGTGGCTCTGCAGAAGATGCCCGGGGGCTTGGATTGAAACGGTAGCCGACACTATCTCGCTAGTTAACTGCAATCGACCGGCTTCATTTCAACTTAATAATGTCCACAACCAATATCATTTGTACGTTTGTCAGATATACTTTACCTAGTCAGGGAGTGTTTGTACACTGTAGCTGGAGCTTCACACATCCTGCACACCGGATGCTTCGGTTGTTCCAGTCACCTTGTTGCAATCTTCATTTCGTTTTAATCTCCATCCCACTGTATATGTATCCCGGTCCTCCATCTACCCCATTTCCCTAATCTAGTTGAAATCCAGTTTAACAGTTGACGTTGTTGGGCCAAAACTCATCTGGCGTCGGTTTCAGTACTATAGAAGTTTTTCCTTATAATGTTGTCTAAAATTATTGTTTTCCAACAATAAATTACCTCCTAAAATCTGAATTTCTACTACTGTATAGAGTGGATACACCAAAACATCACTACCATACTTCTTTAAATTATCTCCCTTGTTTAAGAACTGTAGGTGACTAACTTTCTAAGAACGTCTGAGAATTGTGCCATTAATTTTGTACAATATTACAAATTTGTGTTTCTGGTCATCAAATACGAGTATAAAGTCTACTAGACCACTTTTATTGGTCTGTGCATCTCTCTGCAGTTCCTTCCGTTTCCGATGACGTCAAGCACTGCAACATATCTTCTTCCCCGCCCTCTCTGTTTTCCTTAACCGCAGACTGTTTCTTCGCAACATAACCAAGATGTCAATCTCTTTCTTGTTACTTTCAGAAGTTATTTCTTTTCTCTCCTCGTTGCGCATCTACCAGTCCAGTTCACATTAATCCTTCTTCGACACAACGGCATTTTGAAGCTCTGTAGGTACCTTTCGCTTCCTTCTTTGATGTTCCACGTTTCACCTAAGTAGTGTGTGTGAGTGCGTGTGTGTCTGTACATTTACTTGTTTGATCCTCTACCCACGCAGATAACCTCTGATAAAAGTATTATTAGTTATTAGTTATATATAATATTTACAAGTTTTGTTATTTGCTAATATATTAATAATCGATTACCGTAAAGAGCTAAAAAAACATCAACAATCACTACCAAGACAAGAATGCATGTGCACGCGGGCGCTTGTGAGTTTCTGTACGTCTGTTGTCTCACAGGCGCAATGTGCAGCGCGCGTCTTAATTGATTGTTAGCTCTGCACCACACAATCCCATGTGGCTGAAACGGATATTGTTAACTCCAGCTACGAATACCCAGAGGACAGCATGGGACATTGTGCAACAAGACTGCCTGCTTACAGAGCCAACAATCAGTTAAGAAGACGCACGAAACGAACAATTGAATCCATACGCGCGCGCACCAATACATGTGAGTGTCACAGTATTTCTGTATTTCTGTGCAGGTACCCAAATTCGTTGAAAAGCAAGATCCTCGACTACATAACCTTAGTCAGAAACACCGCTTCAAACGTTCTGATGATGAATACAAACCAGAGGTTAAGGACTTGGAAACTGGTGATTCAGAGTTAAGTCAGAAAGGTAGGCCTAACAGCGGAGAGCCGTCAAACGTGACAAAGAAAACGTACAATAAACGAAAAGGAACAAGCGATGTAAGCGGTCAGCAGTATGAAATAAAATTGTTAATGTGGTTCCTACTTCAAGGGGAGACGAAATACCAAGATGGAATAATAAAGAGCTTTTACTTGGCGTCCAACGTGGAGGATGCTGGTGATCTTGACAATGTTGTTTTTAAATACAATTACATCAACCAAGCGTGCACAGAAAAGACAAAGGTTATCTTCTTGCAGGCTAAACACAACGAGAATGAAACGGTTACCATTAATAAACTGCTCTCAGGTTCTGATACTGAAGACTTCAGCTTATTAAAATATTTTAATTCGTATTTATCGGTCAAGGAGAAGTTCTCTCTGGATGAAGTAGATGATCCAGTGTTTGGTAGCAGATATGTAGATTTAGAAACTGACTTTGTTGTCTACACTAATGCTTTGCCAGGGTTTAGTGTAGATGTAGACGGCGTTGAAAAATTAGACAAAAGTCTTGAGGTAGAACACACAGTTAGAAATAGTAGTTTGGAGTTCCCGTCAGCTAGCAACAGCTACTATATGTTAGGTTTTGGTACAGCCAGAGATGAGGAAGTTGTTAAGGCTCTAGAATTCGCCTCAGATAGTCACATACTCGCAAGAGAACTGGCAAATTGCGCTTTCTCAACGGATGTTAAACACATAAAAGAGCACTTATTTGAATATTATCAAATCCCACTGAAAGAAAGGGTGCTTGAAATGGAAAAACCAAGTGAAGCAAAATTCAGAAGCAATTTTATAAACGGTGATGAAAGCTTGTCTAGAGAAGACAGCAATTTTAGAAGTGTGTTTCTGAAGGAAGTGAGAAGGATAGTCAAAGATGCGGCAAAATGGTCAGAAGAAGAGTTGATGTCAAAGCTTCGTAGTAGATACATAAATATATCTCTAGACATTTGGAATCGTGACAGTAAAAATAAGAATCACATGTTACCGAGGAACACAGTCGATCTGAAAGACGTCACTGACTTTCTTAGCAGACTGAAGCTTTATCTCAGTCAACCCGATGAAAACAGTTTGGACGGTATTATAAAACGTAAAATACAAACGGTCTACAATGTACCACTTCACTATCTCAACATGGTCTTTGCTGACGTCAAATACAAAGTTGAAATGTGGTACAAGGACTACGTAGAAGACACAAAGGGAGGGGACATGAAGGGAGAGTACATTACCGAAGAAAATAAATTCTTCCAAGAGTCGGCAAGAGCTTTACATATTTTTGAAGATCAGGATCTTTCTAAAGATATTAATGTTTCTGGAACACTAGCAAGTTCAAGAAGTGGTTCTGAAAATTCACGACAACAGTGTAAGTTAGAAGAATCAATTTTGTCTGTCATTAAAAAACACTATGGCCGTGGCAGTGTCAGTGCTGGCGTTACGTTAGGAAACATATCCAACAGTAACCGTCAACAGAAAACAGTACTCTTAAGACAAATTTTAGAACCTATTAAAAGAGAATATGTTCGTAATTATAGCACTGCAACTGAGAATAGACTTTATAACGTCTATCTCACTTTGGGTTGTTGCCTTCACGGGGGTAATGTTACTGGAAAATTAGATGAAGTGGAAAACACCTGCTCGAGGAGAAATTAACACTAAAACGATTAAACTTGAGGACACTCCATTTCTCTTTGATGCGCGATGTGATTACAAAAGTCTAGATTTCCCGTTGCGCGGAGTGCCAAACATAAGCGTTACAGACAAGAATGGAAACACGCCATTACACTTAGCTGCGCGTGAAGGTCACAAGGATATTGTGGATCGCCTTTTGAGTGAAGGGACAAACCCGAATGTCCAAAACAAGAGTGGAATTACTCCATTACACTTGGCTGCGCAAGAAGGTTACAAGGATATTGTGGATTACCTTTTGAGGGAAAATGCAAATCCAAATATTGGAGACAAGGATGGAACTACGCCATTACATTTGGCTGCGCGTAGAGGTTACACGAATATTGTGGATTCCCTTTTGAGTGAAGGGGTTAACCCGAATGTTGCAGACAAGGCTGGACAGACGCCATTACACTTGGCTGCGCGAGGAGCATACAAGGATATTGTAGATTGTCTGTTGAGTGAAGGGGCAAATCCAAATATTGGAGACAAGGATGGACATACGCCATTACACTTTGCTGCGCTAGGTCACAAGGATATTGTGGATCGCCTTTTGAGCGAAGGGGCGAATCCAAATATTGGAGACAAGGATGGACATACGCCATTACACTTGGCTGCGCGAGTAGGGTACAAGGATGCTGTAGATTGCCTGTTGACTGAAGGGGCAAACCCGAATGCTAGAGACAAGAATGGAAATACGATATTACATTTGGCTGCACTAGAAGGTAACAGGTATATTGTGGATTCCGTGTTCGGTGAAGGGGCAAACCCGAATGTTGAAGACAAAAATGGAAATACACCATTACTATTGGCAGCCCGAGAAGGTTACAAGGACATTGTGGATCGCCTTTTGAATGAAGGAGCAAACCCGGATATTGGAAGCAAGAATGGAAATACCCCATTGCAGTTGGCTATGCAAGCAGGTAACGTGGATATTATGTATTCCCTGTTGAGTGGAGGGGCAAAACCGAATGTAGGAGACAAGAATAAAAATACCCCGTTGCACTTGGAGGCGCGTAAAATTTACCAGTCTATAGTAAATTCTACGTTGGGTAGAACGCCAGATCCGGATGCAGCAGACGCGTATGGAAATGTGCCTTTGCACTACTCAGCGCGTGAAGGGAACCTGCAAAATGTCGTCTCGCTGCTGGGTAAAGGCGTTGACCTAAACGGGGAAGACAAGAATGGCAATACGCCATTGCACTTGGCTGCTCGTGAAGGCCATACTGTAATTGTGTTTATGCTTGCGAAGAGCAAGGCAGTCAAAAATTTTAAAAACAAGAATGGGTATACGCCACTACACTTGGCTGCGCGTCAAGGTCACTTAGATTGTGTAAAGGTACTGATGAATTACTCGGCAAACCCGGACGTGTTTGACAAGTATCGATATACGCCATTGCACTACGCAGCGCGTCAAGGGTTCATGTCAATCGTCAACGCAATTCATGCATATAAAAACGACGTTAACTTAAACGTTTTAGACAAGAATCGGAACACGCCATTGCACTTGGCTGCTCGTGAAGGCCACGATCTAACTGTGATGTCTTTGTTGATGCATAAGGCATACATAGTTGTGAAAAACAAGAATGGATACACGCCATTGCACTTGGCTGCGCGTCAAGGTTACTTTGATATTGTTGATTTCCTGCTGAGTGAGGTGGCAGCCACGGACATTTTAGATAAGTATGAATATACCCCATTGCACTACGCTGCTCGTGAAGGTCATAAGCTTATTGTTGATTCTCTGTTGAGTAAAGCAGCAAACCCAAATATTGCAGACAAGAATGGAAATACTCCATTGCACTTGACTGTGCGTGAAGGTTACAAGAATATTGTTGATATTCTGTTGAATAAGGGAGCAAACCCAAATGTTGCAGATAAGAATGGATACACGCCATTGCACCTGGCTGCTCGTCAAGGTGATTTTGGTATTGTGAATTCTCTCCTGAGTGAAGGGGCGAACCCGAACGTTTTAGACAAGTACGAAAATACGCCACTGCACTACGCTGCTCGTGAAGGTCATAAGGTTATTGTGTATTCCCTGTTAAGTAACAAGGCACACAAAAATGTTTCAGACAAGAATGGATACACACCATTGCACCTGGCTGCTCGTCAAGGTGATTTTGGTATTGTGAATTCTCTCCTGAGTGAAGGGGCGAACCCGAACGTTTTAGACAAGTATGGAAATACGCCATTGCACTACGCTGCTCGTGAAGGACATATGGTTATTGTTGATTCTCTGTTGAGTAAAGCAGCAAACCCAAATATAGCAGACAAGAATGGAAATACACCATTGCACTTAGCTGTGCGTGAAGGCTACAAGAGTACTGTTGATATTCTCTTGAATAAGGGAGCAAACCCAAATGCTGCAGACCAGAATGGATACACGCCATTGAACGTGGTTGCGCTTAGAGGTCATTTCGATATTGCAAATCCTCTGCTGAGTGCTGGTGCAATACCAAATAATTTGGACAAGTATGAAACAACAGTAGTCCGTTTGGCTGCATGTTAATGGCATAACGTTATTATGTATTGTCTGTTGAGTAATGAAGTAAACCCTAATGTTGCATAAATACACTATTGTTTGCAGTTGGCTGTTTGTGAAGATGTCATTCTAGTAATGAAAGAGGCAAACTCAAATTTTGTAGACAAGAATGGATCTTAACAGCGCGTAAAAGCTAGTGTGTTTTTGTCAATTTCCTGCTGTGTGAATTTGGCAAAGCCAAATATTTTATACAAATATCTTCTTTTGATAGTTCCTATCCGTTCCAGATACTGAATATAATACACAGACTATTTTAACATTCTGTACTGCTGCAAGGAATAAGTCATTTGTATTCATGCAAATCAAGTCTTAAATTTCTCAGCCATGAGATTTTTGGTCGCCCAACTCTGCTCTTTCCAAGTACTCTTCCCTGTTTTATGGACTGCAATAAGTAAAATCTCTGTTCATTTCTCATGAGATGTCCCAGATACTGAAGCTTCCTTATCTTCACTGTGTTAGTAACTTGACTTTCTGTCTTCATCTTTCTAAGAACTTCAACATTAGTTATATGTGTTGTCCATGAAATTACCAGTATTCTACGGTAAAGACACACATAGAAAGATTCTAATTTTTTAGTTGTGGCTTCAGTCAAAGCCCAAGATTCTACAGCGTAGAAGAGGACCGAGAATACGTAGCAGCGTAAAAGTCTCATCTTTTTCTTTATTGTTAAATCGTGACTTTTGAAAAAACGGCTCATTCTAGCGTACACTGCTCTTGCCTTTTCAATTCTGCTTTTCATTTCTTGACAGTGGTCCCATTGTTCATTGACTATAGTACCAATATATGTAAATTGGCTTACACGTTCTACTGGCCTTTGGTTTACATTTAGGGGGCAGTTTGTGAACTTGTTCTTAGATACAATCATTGGATTCGTAATATTAACATTGATGTCTAGACCATACTTACGGCTACTTTAGACAAATATGAAACAACAATGTTGCAGTTGGCGTTAAGCTGGCAACGTTATTTGTGTATTCCATATGTTGAGTAAAATCGGCAAACTGCAGTGTTACAGAGGAGGACGGAAATACACCATTGCAGTCGGCTGCGCGTGAAGGTTTTATGGGAATCTTAAATCCACTGTGGCGTCAAAGGGCAAACCCGAATCTTTTAGAAAACAGTTAATATTGGCCTACTCAATTTCAGTGAGATACGCGAGAAGGTGCTAAGATTACTGTGTACTCCCTGTAAGATAAAGGGTAAACCCAAATGTTGGAGACAACAATGGAAATACAGAGGAAACTTTGTGTCGGATTTAAAGCTTCAATCGCAGACAGTTTTGAGAGTAGGAAGTTGACTGATGCAGACTGTGGACGGAAACTGGGGGTTATACAGAGTTCTTGAATGAATGCTCTTAGGGAAAAAAGGCAAAGGTGTTTACGAAAGGAAAAGGTGGGTGTAGCAACAAATGAAAGGTTATAATGAGGTTAAGATGCCAAAACCATAATTTATGGGAACTTTATGACAATAAATTGCCCACGTAGCTGTAAAACTTTCGCTAATTTGTAGAGCACTTTGTGACGTAGAATTTTTTGAGACAATGGTAAAGAAATTTTTGTAATAATGGTACCTAACGATATCCAATTTTTTCATTTAAATAGCACTGAGTTGAAAAATGTACCGACTCCTCTTAACATAGATCCATCACATTTGCATGTGTTAGACCCTCCGCACAGGGGGCAACAGCTAAGCGATCCAATAGCAATTTGATATCCCTCTGCCGTCACTTCCTATGTAAAGAAGTTGGGACGCACCAACAGAGCAATGTGAAAGCAATCCGTAGGCGATCTAGTCAATGTACGTGATGTGAGCAACTCGATCAGTCCGCAGTGCAGGTCGCTAGCGCATCACGTTGCCCACTTTTCAATATTGCCAGGTAAAATTGAGGCGTTCAAAGTTAAATTCGTGGGTGCAGTGGAAAAAACTGTGTTTTATATGATTTTACTCTCACGGAGTATTCAAGAAAAGACGTCACGGATAAGGCATTCAATGCGATGGGAGCAGAAGTCGGTTTACGAGAAATGTGGCAGTTTTAATTACACTGTTTCCATTTACTTTTATTGTATTTATTATTTTCTTGCAGTTCTTTGGCTGCAACGAACAGCCTGCAGTGTGCTCAATGAACCCAATTCTTCCTACAGTTTCTTCTTCTTCGAGATCTTACGTATCGGTAAAGGTGCAAAAGTTCTTCGTCACTTGACTCACTCGACATACTGAAATGTATGACCTCTTCAGAAACTTTGGGAAGAAAATTTAAGATACGTATTCTTTCGTTGGAAGGCACGATTTGACTACTTCCTATTGCTCCGTGAGCGGATGCTCTGTTGCTCAGATCACTCACATCGCCTTTATCACTTATATCGCCTGCATTGCCGTTATCACTTTTATCGCTTATCTGTTGACCTGTGTACGGACGGCCTGAGGCTTCCAAATTATTGTACATATAAAATGACTTATAATATTAATAATTATTAAATAGGATTATAATTTAAAAAAATGAAAATTATTACTCATCATTCGTTAAAATCAAAATTATACTAACCATTTGCTTTATAACGCAACATTAATAAAAGCAATTAAAAAATTACCGTTTTTATTGGATTTATATTACAACTATCGTATGCTAACACGAAATATACGTTGCTTGAAATAATCTTGTGAGAACATACTTAAGTTAATTTTGAAATCTGTAATAAAACCGAATTTTTGATTAAGTCTTCAGAAATACTCATTTTTATTATATTTATTATGAATGCATATTTAGACTTAATGTGATTTCTAAACACAAATTTCAAATCGTCGTTTTTAAATATTTTGCATCACTTTTGCTTGTGCTGGTTTACTCAGTAACTGTAATATGTAAACAATTTATAAAATGAATTTTTTAATTAGTTTGGCACACTCATGTGAAGCCTCCCCCTCCCCTGATCACCAATATGGCCATCCACACTACATTCACACGCACTCACACAAGTACTCTTTACTCTATTTAGTGCCTCCACCTTCACCGCTCCCGGCCTACACTGGCGTGCGTCACCACAACCCATATTCCAAACCGGCTGAAGGAGGTTCGTCCCTAAAACACTCCGAGACTTGTCCATTTGAACAAGCCTCAAATGACACGAAAAAATGTACTTACAAAATTATATAAGAAGCATACTGGATTTTTTGTTTGTACTGAGGAAAGTGAGGAGTCCAGCCTTCAAGCTATTCTCATCACCTCGTCTCCCCAGCAAGACCTTCTAGTTACACCATTGCAGTAGTAGATTGTCATAACCTGTCGGCACATACCGTCACGTTAGACGGGAAACGTGGACGCTTATAGAGAAGCAGTAATGAAATGCTGACGTATTTCAGAGTTGAGAAATAGGAATGATTTCTGGATATGTTTAACCTAATTACGGATCGAATGTAAGGTTCATTCACCATCTACGACAAGTGTGCTAAGAACTCAACATTGTAGATTACATCAGAATAATTTGTATATGTTAATAAATTCCTCCTTAATTGCAGAAATCTATAATTCCTAAATGCGTCCTCTGTTTCTTATTTTTCTCATAGCAAGAATGTGTTAGGTAAGAATATGAAATATTATTAAGGTGACGCCTTTGTTGATCTCCATTGCCGCTTGGAGACGTGCTGCTCAATTTGACATAACTTTCACGAGCATTTGTACATATATCTCAAATAAAATACATCTCAACACTTAAAATATTTATAAGAATTTCCAACATTAGTTGTATACGAGTATACCAAATATATTTGAAGTGTTAACAATACGGAGATGATCACAAAGTGAAGAAGATGTGGTGTCTTCATTACAGTCCAGCTGTAAAAAAAACTTCTTTTAATGAGCATTATCACTGGTATAATAATAACAACTGTCGTCGTTAATAGTAATTTAATTATATTCTTTTTAGATTAATTTATATATGTTGCATTAATTAATTAACATATTAATAATCTAATATGTTGCATTAGAAATGTACTCAACAGATATTACATTTGTTTGTGTAAATAAAAAATGTTTGTAAAAATTCATGGGAATATTTTGATTTTGTTCAATGGCAAATACAAATATTTAGTTTGCTTCAAGGGCATGTAAAAACACTAAAACAAGGGCATATATTTGTAATTAATGTAAACTGCTAATAAATAATTATAATTATTTACAGTGTGATATTATTTAGCCCCTATCATACCCAAAACGTTCTTAAGAACACAATAATTGTACTGCTTTTAAGTTATGTTTGACATCAATCAGACGGAATCTTCAGCTCACTGCATAGTCCTGAACAATCTCTACTCTGCTGTACAACCATCAATCTAACAACAGTTCAAACGTAGGATTCAGGTAATATATATCTATTGGCGGCACACACACACACACACACACACACACACACACATATATATACATTCAAACTCTTTTTGCTACAGTCCGTTTCTTGTTTTATATAATCTATTTATTATTTATACTTAAATTACCTCAAGATATTTTATTTTCCTTACTAGGAACATGTTTCGAGAGCTATTGTTCTCTCGTCCTCAGCCTACGTGATTCCGCGTCTAGTGAAGTACCTATGTGTTGGTCTGTCGCCATTGTGGTCTCCTGTTAGTTTCTGGTATCTCAAAGTGGTATTTTTGTGTGTGACTGTGGTGTATGTGTTAGTTTTTTGTGTATTTTCGATGTTGAGTGCTTTGTATTGATTTGCATTTGTTCTGGTATTAGTTTGTTTTGTGTTTTATGTTTGTATATTTGTAAATTTTCCCAAATGCTCATTATGGTCCCTTTGTGTGGTATGTGTTTTATTAGTGTCATATTGGTTATGTCTGGGAATTCATGTCCCTTGTTTATTGCATGTGTGGCTAAATTGGATTTATATAATTCTGGTTTTTGTATGCATTTCGATGTTCAATATAACGTTTTTTCAGCTGTTTTTTCGTTTGTCGTATGTAACAAGAAACACAAATAACAACAACACAAATGCAGAAAACATACTAAAACAAATCGATAACATACATTCAAAAATACAATTCACAGAAGAAAAAGAAAAACAACAAAATCCAATGTTTAGACATAACCATCGCAAGAAACAACAACCACATACAATATTCAACATACAGAAAACCAAAATGTACCTACATCATCATACCTAACCATTCTGACCACCCACCACAACATAAAATGGCAGCATTCTGTTCGCTATTTGATAGAATGTACAAAATTCCCCTAAACAAACAAGAAATAGACAAAGAAAGGAATATAATATACCAAATTGCTCATGAAAATGGATACAACAAAAATACTGTAAACAAAATAGAAAATAAAATCAAATATAAAATAAAAACTGAACAATTAAGAATTAATCAAATGTACAACACATAAATAATAACAACAACAAATGGGCCACATTCACATACATAAATAACAAAATGACAAAGCTAACAAATATATTTAAAAACACAGTTATCAAAATAGCATACAAAACTAATAAAAAGAATTTACAAAAACTAAATAACCCACACAACAAAGATAATACAACTACTAACACTATATACAAAATTTAATGCCAAGATTGGAATAAATGTTACATAGGACAAAGGAAAAAATAGCTGAAAAAACGTTATTTTGAACATCTAAATGCATACAAAAAACCAGAATATATAAATGCAATTTAGCCACACATGCAATAAACACGGGCCATGAATTCCCAGACATAACCAATATGACACTAATAAAACACATACCACACAAAGGGAGCATAATGAACATTTGGGAAAATTTACAAATATACAAACATAAAACACAAAACAAACTAATACCAGAACAAATGCAAATCAATACAAAGCACTCAACATCGAAAATACACAAAAAACTAACACATACCACACAGTCACACACAAAAATACCACTCTGAGATACCAGAATCCAACAGGAGACCACAATGGTGACAGACCAACACATAGGTACTTCACTAGACGCAGAATCGCGAAGGCTGAGGATGAGAGAACAATAGCTCTCGAAACATGTTCCTAGCAAGGAAAATAAAATATCTTGAGGTAATTTAAGTATAAATAATAAATATTATATATATATATGTGATAAGTTGTATAAGTAATTAAATACAGTTAGGTTCCGAAATTTTATCGCAACACCAAACTATAACATAGAAAAAATACTAACAAAAATTTTATAATACAAAATAAACCTTCCAGCCAAATACAATATAAAGACATATCAAACTCACGGAACAATTAAAAAACGTGAAATTAAACAAAAATACAAATATACAATTATATTCATTCAACATACTAAATATGTATACAAACATTACCATTGAAGAAACCATGAATATTCAAATAAATAATCTAAAAACAAATAATATAAATGACACATACATAAAGCAGTTGATTAACGCTTTCTAAAATTATTTTAAGTAAAAATTGTTGTCAATAAAATCACAAGCTACTATAGTATCAAAAATATGGCCTTGCTATTGGAACCCCAAACCTCCTCTATCATGTCACAAATCTTTCTACAAAAATTCGATGTGGTAAAAAACCTCTCTCTCTCTCTCACTCTCTCTCACTCTCTCTCTCTCTCTCACACACACACACACACGCACATACACATATACACACACACATATTGTAACATAACAAAATTATCACACTAAACATTTGAATTAATGTTACATGAATAAAAGAGAAAGTTCCATAGTGAGTGAGAAGAATAAATTGTTTAAGGATTACCCTAGAAACTGTATAATTAAGTCTATAAAATGTTAATAAAAATGGAAGATAATAAAGAAAACCATTAACTAAAATAACCTACTATGAAAAAACCAGTTAAACCAGCAGTATACCCAGTAGATTGGGGAAGCAGTACAAAAAAGGGAAGGACCATAAAAAAGGAAATAATCTGTCATGAAACCATTTTAATAAGGAAACTACTAATGTGATATTTGAAGAAGGGACAAAACATATCAAGATTCCTACAAAGAGACCAGAAACAGGAAGAGATATGCCAAAACAAAATGTTAATCATATAATAAATACCATGAGACAAAATTGAAACCGATATAGGTAAACCCCAAACAAGTTACAAGATACAATACTATAAAAACAAATTGTATATTAGTTGTAAGTGTAACATGTCAAAAAATATGTCAAAAGAGACTACCATAGAGTAGAACTCACTAAAAAGACTACCAGAGTGTAGAATACAATAAAGTGAAGTGAGATAACAAAATTAAGGAACTACAGAGTGTACAGTGAGAAACATAGTTAAAAAATCTATGAAAAAATCTTCAATGAGGTTTAAGTATTATAAAAAGACTACCATGAGTGTAGAATAATAATAATAAAACCATTGAAATGAAAGACAGTCTAAGGACTGACAACATTACTAGTAATAAGAGTTTTAAATTAGATATAAGAAGGACTATTACATATAAAATGTTTTCTTTAATTATAACTAAATAAATGGTGAGGACAAAAATACCAAAGGACAGTTCATAACTGAAGGTATGCCTAATATTAAGATGTTTATTATTTATTATTAATTAAATAATATTTTAGATGTAAGGTGTAAATAGATACACGAGTTTTTTTTTATCACAGTTAAAGTGTTTTCATAAGAATAATACATACACAAGACAGTTAGTGACTGACAGTGTTACTAGTAATAGGAGTTTTTTATGTTTTCTAATTAAATTATGTCTAGGATAAGCTATGTTGTTATCATTTGATGATACAGGAAAAAAATAATAGGAATAAGATGTTTTTGTTAAAATTAGGTGATATATGGAAAATAGTTGATAATAAGATGTTTTTGTTAAAATTAGGCATAAGATGTTCATGTTATGGTTCAATGATGTTATTAGTATAAAGAAAGTTTAGTAGATACAAGATATTCTATTGTAATTAAAATCATGTCATTTAATTTTCCATTGTGTAAGTCAGAGAGGCAAGTAGGGCATAAAAATGTAATAGTTTTATTCAAATCAGTAAACCATGTATAATGTACAAACAGACCCACCAAGACACTATGTTTGTAAACACAGAATGGCCTATAAACCAAAAAAACTATCTATCAAAGAATTAATCTATGTAATAGGAATAGAATTCAATACATACAATACAGAAATTGAAAATATAATTAATACAGATACAGTTAATAGCAAATAGAATGACAAAAGAAAGAAAACTAACTTCTTTTGGAAACAGTCAAAAATAGGCTTATGATAGTAATCAAATCAGACTAAACAGCAAATTAATCAATATTGAAATGTTTTAATAACCAAATTATTAACAACAAAGTAATTACGGAGTTATTAGGTGTATTCCATGGAAATATTATACCGAAAAAACAAATAAAAACCTTTAAAACACTGAATTTGTACAAAATATGGGGAATACAATTATTATCTAAAATTGTAATTTTTGGGCTTAAATGAGTTTGAAACAAACCCAGCTATATATCAAAAGATGTAAAATTAAATAATCAATATTACTGAATAGTTAGATTCATGTAAAATTAAGAAATATTAGAAATACAGTAAAAAATAAGAAAACTTGTTATGTATAGTTAGATAGTGAAACAAGTCTTAGACAGATATTTTATAATTAAACAATATGAAGAGGAAAAAGACATACCACAAATTGCCCTAAAACGACGACGTTGCGTCGTTTAGTCTATTGTTAATCGCAAAGCTGAACAGTTGAAAAATGTATTAGTGGAGTTTTGAAAACCAAATAATTTATATTAAAACCAAGTGTGGTTATGTGGCGTGTAACGGAGATGAACTAACAAGTGAAATAATATTATTTATCTATGTCTAACACTTCACAAGTTTCCGAAAACACAGAATAACACCATAGAACGCAACACCAAAAATCGACAGCCATTTTGAAACAATTTTTGGGAACGAATTCACAAAGAACCAACACACATATTTGAACATCACACTACACAAGAGATCCATCCAGAATTCGACATCGCAGACGACGAGGGGACATTCAACACAATATTTTGGACCAACACCACTTTGCAGAAAAAGGGAACATCGTTTTATTTCTGTGGGAGAAGATCTTCAATTCCAACGGCGTCATAGTAGTTAAAACGAGCAGACGGCGGCCATTGCTGAATTTCTATAAAGACGACGGACCAGTGCTACCTGGAGCAGAGTGACGTCATTTCTTCGACTTGGTTCGAATTTTAAATAATTTCTTTCTAATTGACAATTGTAATAATAATTCTGTTCTATTTCAGATGTTAACATTTAGTTTAAGAATACCTGTTAAATGTATCTTGTTCCTTGCCCTCTGACCATTTCGACTCGTTCAAAGAACCATAAATTTAAACTTGTAAAAAATATATTTGTTAACCTTTCTCACTGCCGACTGTGGCGAATATTTGCCAGTGCCTGGGACATGCGCAGTCTGACTGGCGCACAATTTTGAATGAATAAACGCAAATCAGTATTCAGTTACCAGCATAGTTTTTATTTCTACTATTAATGTTATTATTATTTTTTATTAAGCAAAAACATAATTCACATTGAGAGAATAGATATAGAAGGAAATTACAAATTCAACTAATTAATTAATTGTTAATTAATTAAATTAAATCATTCCAACAAACTCTATACAAGAACGAAAAAAAATATTTGCAGAATTTTTAAAGTTTGATGTATTTATTATTTATCAATCAAACACACCTAGTTATAACATATTCTTATCATCAATATTTCTATATTCTATTTATTATTACATTTGAAATTATATCACAATTTGACTAGCCTAACAGTGGGACTTTAAGGAGTCAGACTGACCCAGTGATAAACAAAATATCAATACGTATCAACACATACCAATCCAATTCAATTTTTATTTTTATTTGTAATAATTATATTACAAATTGGCGTTTCCAAAGAAGGAGCTTATTAAAACGTTCATAATTTTTATTTTTATTTTTATTTGTAATATTTTTATTATATTACAAATTGGCTTGCCCAACTAGTGGGGCTAAAGGAAGAGCACAATACCTTTGTTATCACCAAAGATACACACACAATATATCTCTATATATTTCAATTTAATTTTAATTTTTATTTATATTTGTAATATTTAATCAATATTACAAATTGGCGCCCAACGTGGGGCTTTAAATAGGAGATAATAGTGTTATAAAATAAGGACGATTGTCCAATTTCCTATTTTTAGCTTGGCAACGGTCAACAGGTCGGAAGAGGGATCGAGATGCACAGGAGAGCTACATCAAGAAAAAGGGCTATGGAGGCCGAGCAGGAGATAAACATGGAGGATAAAGAAGCGACACCAGTGGAAGATGTGGAGTTAATGTTACCGCCAGCAGAACCAAATAAGCCTGCACCACAGAAGGAACAGCCGGAGAAATCCACCGCAAAGGAAGATACAAAATTTGATCAAATGATGGAGATGTTACTCCGAGAATTTAAAACAACGAAGGAAGAATTAAAGGAAGAGTTGAGTAATAAAATCGGAGATACCAACAAGAAAATCGAAGAAAATAGTAAGGAAATGAAGAGTGATAACCTGCGATTGAAGGAGGAATTAAGAGAAAGCAGTAAGAAGATGGAGGAGAAGATGGAGGAGAATAGTAAGAAGATGGAGGAGAAGATGGAAGAAAATAGTAAGAAGCTGGAAAATGATAACCAACAATTGAAAGAGGAATTAAGTAATAAAATTGGAGATACTAGCAAGAAGATGGAGGAGAAGATGGAAGTAAACAGTAAGAAGATGGAGGAGAAAATGGACGAATTAAAAAACGAAAATAAATTATTAATGGAAGAAAATATCCAGAAAATTGAGGAGAAAATGGAGGAAATAAAGACTGACAATAAACAGTCGAAAGAGGAATTAACCCAGATAAGCCAAAAACTGGAAGAAACCAACAAGAGGATGGAAGAAACAAATCAGAAAATGGAAAGCAATAGTCAGCAATTGAGAGAAGAATTGAAGGAGACAAACCAAGAGAACATGAACCGGTTAGACGGAAGAATGGAAATATTGAAGGAAGAATTGAGCCAGAAGATAGCTGAAAACAATGAGACAATCAGCAAGAAGGTAGAAGAGGAAATAACGGTAATCGAACAAAGGGTTACCAGAGCTGACGAAAAATGGAGTCAAACCGAACAAGAAGTACGGAGTATCAGGACAGAAATAAATACGAAGGTTAACACCATTGAAGAAACGACTAGGAAGACATTGGAGGAAAAACTAAAGGAAACACGGGAAGACTGGGAGCGAGTTCAGGACCGATTCACAGAAAAATGTGACGGCATAGAAGCTGCTGTGACCAGTATCAACAGTCAGGTACGACAGAACCAGACCGATATAGACCTATTCCATAGTCGACCGACAACCATTACCAGTTGTCCCAACAGTGAAAATCGTGAAGGGATTAACTTCAGGTTTTATAAAAATAAACCCATGGAATTCCTAGCAAGAATTGAGGAATACTTTGCCAAACACAGAGGTAATCGCTGGAGGGAGAATAAAGAGGTGCTGGACGAATCGTTCAAGGAAATAGCAGACAATTGGTGGATGGCAATAAGAGACGAGGTGACCGACTATCAACAATTCAGAAGGCTATTCAAAGCCAAATATTGGTCGGAATCAACGCAAAATATCGCCAGAGACGGGATATGTCATGGGAAGTACAACCCTTATGGAAACCAAACTTTAACGGCGTACTTTTTGGGAAAGGTGTGCGTGGCCAAACATCTAGAGCCCCGAATACGGAAGAATGCCTGGTCAGCAAACTCTCATACCACTACGAGGAGGATATTATCAGAGCCAGACGAAACAGTCAAATAAAAACGGTGCAAGCCATGACCGAGTTTTGGAGATGTACGAGCACGAAGACTATTACCGTCAAAGTCGCAGGAGGTATGAAAAGCCAGAACCAAGAATAACAACAATAATTTGAATAATAATAATAATCGGCAGAATGTGGGTAATAATAACAATTATAATTCCGCAAATCGGAATAATGCCGAGTACAATTATAACCCTAGAAATAACAATAATTTGCCGAGGCTTAACCATAATAATAATAATAGTAATATTCCTCGTATGAATAATAATAATAACAACAACCACAACAATAATAATAATAATAATAATAATAGCCGTCCCCAAAATAACAACGGTTATTACAATAATAATAGTAACTATGTTCAAAATGGTGAGAGGAACCCCAACCTTTCTAATAATAATAATTATCATGGTAATTATAACCGAAATTACCCAAGTGGAGGTAACCACAATTACAGGGCATATCGACCTAATGTTAACTACATCCGAGCAGAAGGCAGTGGACACAGGAGGTACCAGCCTCAAAGAAGGAGCCGATACTACGAGTACGAGACTTTCCAAGGGAGTCAGGGAAGTAATAGGTACAGAGAGTACGAGCCCAGACGTAGTTCCAGCTTGGATAATCAGCGAAGACTACCTGTGACAGAAGCCCAACCAGACGATCGAGCAGAACCAAACGAAACAGCCTCAGGACTTCAAGCTGACGCTTCCAACGGCCTGATCCGTAATGAAGCGGAACATTTAAACGAACGGAGGCAGTAATAAAATCTAATGACCCTTTACTGCTCCAATCTGCTGGGTTTAATCAAGTAGGTATGAATGTGAAGAAAAACAGAAAAAATTTTACCATAATATACAGCAATTATTTGAAGGACATCCGTAAGGACCTATTAGAAGAAAGTGAGCTTAATATTAAAAATAATGATAATGAAATAATATACATAATCGCAGAAATTGAAGGTATTTCTGTTCCTATAATGATAGACACTGGAGCCAATGTCTCCATAATAAATCGAAATGAATTGGACCGGATACAGCAGGAATGCCATAAAAACTTACCGGTACTACCTATTAATAACATTGTACTTGTAGGAGCTACCGGCCGACAGAACAAGACCATAAGAAAGCAGGTATCCCTCAATGTCAAAAGTCAGGGCATTAGTGTGGATATGATATTTCTTGTTGCAGCCGGATTACCTTTCAACATCATGATAGGATGCGACATATTGCGCCGAAACTCAGCAATTATCGACTTGTGCCGAGGAAAGGTATCACTCTTTACCGAAGGTTCAACCTGGATAGCCAATTTAACTGATAACAAGACTTTAGACTCCAGACAACTTCTCGACCACCAAAATAAGGTGAATTACTTATCTAACCACTCAACAAACAACAAGCCAGTACATCAAGATTCGGAGGAAGACCTATGGAAACAAAAGATTCAAGAGATACGTAACTTCCAGTGCCACAATACTGACGAGCAACTAACGGAAGACCAGCGGAATCAATTGGTAGAAATATATGAGAAATATCGGGCTGTATTTTCTGACGAACCTGGAAAGATCCGGAACTACCAATGTTCAATACGATTCAGAGAACCGGTAGAATTCAACCGAAAGTCATACCCAATAGCACAATCTTTGAAAGAAGCCGTACGATCAGAGATCCAGAATATGATCCGTAGAGATATCATCGAGAGCAGTCAATCGCCATACACAAGCCCAATTGTGGCCATACAAAAGAAAAATGGGAAGGTAAGACTTTGCCTTGACGCTCGGGAGATAAATAAGATGATAATAAACGATCGTACCTCACCTGGCGAAATTGATGAAATTTTGAAGAGGTTCCACGGAACACGATTCATTACCACTTGGGATACGGTATGCGGCTATTGGCAAGTGGAGTTGCACCCAGCAAGCCGGCAATACATGGCGTTCATCTTCGAAGGGCGCAATTATCAGTTTAAGAGGTTGCCCTTCGGGTTGGTTAATTCAGTAGCTGTTTTTGTCGCCTGTATGGATCATATACTAGGACCAGAAGCGCTCCAATTCACAACTGTCTATGTTTATGATCTCCTAATAACATCAACCAGCTGGGAGGAACACTGTTATCGTGTGGAGTATGTTTTGAAGAAGCTTGCTGAAAATAATGTCACCCTTAAACTGGACAAGTCCAAGCTTATAGCTAAAGAAGTTCAATTCCTGGGTTTCCAGCTAAACAGTCAAGGAATAACACCATCAACAGAAAAGGTAGACGCCATACAACGATTCCCTACACCAAAAAACAGAAGGCAACTACAATCATTTTTGGGCCTATGTAACTATTATAGGAAGTTCCAGAATAATTATTCCGAACTAACAGCCCAGTTTCAGTACCAGTTATCGTCCAAGAATAAATGGCGATGGGGTCAAGAACAAGACGAGACCTTCAAATCAATTAAAGAAAAATTCTTAGATGCAGTAATGCTCAACCATCCAGATTTTAACCGACCCTTCTTTCTAAACTGTGACGCTAGTAATATTAGCTTGGGTTCAACACTGTACCAAGAAGATGAAAGTGGAAACCATCTAGTAGTGAGCTTTGCTAGCAGAACCCTTAACCAGTGTGAGAAGAACTATAATGTGACGGAAAAAGAACTGCTAAGAGTAGTCTTTGCCTGCGGGAAGTTTCGGACGTATATCCTCGGATATCCAGTGACCGTCCGAACAGATCACAAGTCAATATCATTTCTAAGAAGGTGCAAATTAAGCCATGGTAGATTGACCAGATGGGTACTCGCCCTGCAGGAATACGATATACAGTGGGAGTATGTTCCTGGAAGTAAAAATGTAGTAGCCGACGTATTGTCAAGAGTGAATCTAGAAGAACAAACATTCGAAGGCGAAAAGGAGAGCATTTTGAAAATCTATAACATCATTAAGGACAGATCTGATTTAGAGAAGATAGTGCAGGACATCAGCAAACACCAGCAGTCCGATCCGAAGTTAAACTCTATTAAACTTCGTCTCTCCAACCAAGATGACACAATAAACAAATTTTATTGTATACATAATGGGATTTTATTCATCAAGACATCCCTTGACGAAGACGTTTGGAAGATCATGATCCCTACTACAATCGAAAAGGATATCATCCTGGACTATCACCTACGATACGGTCACATGGGAGCCATGAAGGTGATCAAGGCAATAGAAGAAAATTGTCACATCAAAAGTATCAATAGAAAAACTAGAAACTACCTTAAAACCTGTATGATATGTCAATTGGTGAAAACCAACAATGAGAGAAAGGAAGGTATGATGATACCAATTACCTCACAAGCCAAACTGGAAAAGGTCTTTCTGGACATATGTGGTCCATTTCCCCGCAGTGGTGGACGCCATCGATACAAGTATATTGTTATTATGATGGATCATTTTACAAAATTTACAAAACTATACCCTGTGAACAGAGCCACCACTCTGAAGACTCTAGAAATAATAACAAATCATTACATTCCAGAGGTAGGAAGCCCGACATCCATAATCACCGACCATGGAACGCAATTTAAGGGTTGGCGGTGGAGAAACACTCTGAATACATTGGGCATTAAGACATACAAGACGTCTGTCTACCACCCCAGCAGCAATCCAGCGGAGAGGGTACTGCGAGAGGTCGGAAGAATATTACGGACTTATTGCTATAACCAACAAAAGAAGTGGCAAGAATATTTATTAGCGACTGAAGAATTCCTTAATTTGTCATATCACACTGCTATTGGTACCACTCCATACACGGCAATGTATGAAAGACCACCTCCGAGAGAAATACAAGACATAATAGAGTTCCCCAGGAGTCAAGAATACAAATTCAATCGAATCAGATTCTACAATAAATTGGCTGAAGACCAGGAAAGGCGCAAGAACAAATATCAAAAGGCTGTTAAGAAGATAATAAGATATGAAGTCGGAGAAAAGGTACTGCTAAAAAACAGGGAATTACCCAGTACTTTGGAAGGCATTACCAAAAAGTTATTACTGCTGTATACCGGCCCATACCTGATAATTAAAAACAATAATAACAATACGTATGTACTAAAGGATATCATTTCGAATAAAGTAAAAGGAACTTATAATCAGTTATCCATTAAAAAATATTTGGAGGACTCATAGTTGTGAGATAAAACTATTATGAAGAAATTGTGAATTTTGATAAGAATAAAATTACAAAAAATTCAAAAATCAGTAAGCACAACTTACACAAAACATTTAAAAGATTATTGTGAATAAATAAAAGGAATTTTGAACATAATAAGCTTCAAAATTCAAAAGCAAGAGTAAGTACAAGCTACACAAATATTCAAAGACTATTATGCAAGTAAAAAGAATTTGGATGCAGATAATAATTGTCCAAATTCAAAATAATTAGTAAGTACCACTTACACAAACATTCAAAGACTATTATGAATGCAAAAAGAATTTTGAGGAATAATAATTTCAAAATTCAAAACAATAATAAGTACAACTTATACCAAAATATTTGAAAAACAACTATGAATAAGAAAGAATGTAGTTGAATAAAAATGTCTAAAATTAAAAAAAAACATTAAACTCACATCATTACTCATACAAATGATGAGAAATAACTCTGAAATATGAAAAAAGATTTTGTAAGAAAGAGATACAAAATTCTAAGGGAGAAAGGAAACCAGAATGTCATATGACTTAATCGAACAAATTAACCAAACTCACAAAGAAAATAATTTAATAAAAATGGAACAATGAAAAAGGACCAGCTCACTAAAGACCAAATAGTGAGACCAAAAAACAAAAAAAAAAAAACCTGATACTAATAATGATAATGCTGTTACAACAACCACTGTTATAGTGAAGGTGATAAAGAATTAATTCATGTTATACCATGAGCAATAAAAATAACTCAATGGATACCAGATGGTAGAAGGAGTAAATATAAATACTACTTACTATGTAAACATGATGAAATGTATATTATACCACATACCTAAACCACCTAATATGGAATAAGCTTTAAGAGAGAAGAAGAGTCAAGTGTATAAAAGTATTAATTAATATAACGTATTATGAAGTGAAGAATCTAAAGATGTTTATTTTAGTCAAAAATGACTACTTTTACTGTTTATTTATTTTTATGACTGGATGTAGAAAATGCCATCAGTCTTATGTGTTGAGCAGGGATGATAATACCTCTGGACTCAATTGAAGTATTGGACAGCAGGGATTGAAGCCAAAAGTGCCACTCTGAACTGTTCCAATTAATTTGTTAGGGAATGTTAGGGAGTAAACATACTGGTGAGGAAGCACCAAATAAGAAGGAATATAAAATGATAATGTTATACACAAGATTGAAGATCACTTATCAATGAAAAAAGAAACTAATGAAGGAGATACACATCAGCTGAGAGGAAGCAATGGTGGAAAAAGAAGGTATATAAAGTGAAAACATGTAATCACGGAGAAAATGTAAATACAAAAGAATTAGTAGTAATTATTTCATCCATACAGAGTATGATCTGAACTAATCACTTTTACAGGAGAGCATATGTAACATAACAAAATTATCACACTAAACATTTGAATTAATGTTACATGAATAAAAGAGAAAGTTCCATAGTGAGTGAGAAGAATAAATTGTTTAAGGATTACCCTAGAAACTGTATAATTAAGTCTATAAAATGTTAACAAAAATGGAAGATAATAAAGAAAACCATTAATTAAAATAACCTACTATGAAAAAACCAGTTAAACCAGCAGTATACCCAGTAGATTGGGGAAGCAGTACAAAAAAGGGAAGGACCATAAAAAAGGAAATAATCTGTCATGAAACCATTTTAATAAGGAAACTACTAATGTGATATTTGAAGAAGGGACAAAACATATCAAGATTCCTACAAAGAGACCAGAAACAGGAAGAGATATGCCAAAACAAAATGTTAATCATATAATAAATACCATGAGACAAAATTGAAACCGATATAGGTAAACCCCAAACAAGTTACAAGATACAATACTATAAAAACAAATTGTATATTAGTTGTAAGTGTAACATGTCAAAAAATATGTCAAAAGAGACTACCATAGAGTAGAACTCACTAAAAAGACTACCAGAGTGTAGAATACAATAAAGTGAAGTGAGATAACAAAATTAAGGAACTACAGAGTGTACAGTGAGAAACATAGTTAAAAAATCTATGAAAAAATCTTCAATGAGGTTTAAGTATTATAAAAAGACTACCATGAGTGTAGAATAATAATAATAAAACCATTGAAATGAAAGACAGTCTAAGGACTGACAACATTACTAGTAATAAGAGTTTTAAATTAGATATAAGAAGGACTATTACATATAAAATGTTTTCTTTAATTATAACTAAATAAATGGTGAGGACAAAAATACCAAAGGACAGTTCATAACTGAAGGTATGCCTAATATTAAGATGTTTATTATTTATTATTAATTAAATAATATTTTAGATGTAAGGTGTAAATAGATACACGAGTTTTTTTTTATCACAGTTAAAGTGTTTTCATAAGAATAATACATACACAAGACAGTTAGTGACTGACAGTGTTACTAGTAATAGGAGTTTTTTATGTTTTCTAATTAAATTATGTCTAGGATAAGCTATGTTGTTATCATTTGATGATACAGGAAAAAATAATAGGAATAAGATGTTTTTGTTAAAATTAGGTGATATATGGAAAATAGTTGATAATAAGATGTTTTTGTTAAAATTAGGCATAAGATGTTCATGTTATGGTTCAATGATGTTATTAGTATAAAGAAAGTTTAGTAGATACAAGATATTCTATTGTAATTAAAATCATGTCATTTAATTTTCCATTGTGTAAGTCAGAGAGGCAAGTAGGGCATAAAAATGTAATAGTTTTATTCAAATCAGTAAACCATGTATAATGTACAAACAGACCCACCAAGACACTATGTTTGTAAACACAGAATGGCCTATAAACCAAAAAAACTATCTATCAAAGAATTAATCTATGTAATAGGAATAGAATTCAATACATACAATACAGAAATTGAAAATATAATTAATACAGATACAGTTAATAGCAAATAGAATGACAAAAGAAAGAAAACTAACTTCTTTTGGAAACAGTCAAAAATAGGCTTATGATAGTAATCAAATCAGACTAAACAGCAAATTAATCAATATTGAAATGTTTTAATAACCAAATTATTAACAACAAAGTAATTACGGAGTTATTAGGTGTATTCCATGGAAATATTATACCGAAAAAAACAAATAAAAACCTTTAAAACACTGAATTTGTACAAAATATGGGGAATACAATTATTATCTAAAATTGTAATTTTTGGGCTTAAATGAGTTTGAAACAAACCCAGCTATATATCAAAAGATGTAAAATTAAATAATCAATATTACTGAATAGTTAGATTCATGTAAAATTAAGAAATATTAGAAATACAGTAAAAAATAAGAAAACTTGTTATGTATAGTTAGATAGTGAAACAAGTCTTAGACAGATATTTTATAATTAAACAATATGAAGAGGAAAAAGACATACCACAAATTGCCCTAAAACGACGACGTTGCGTCGTTTAGTCTATTGTTAATCGCAAAGCTGAACAGTTGAAAAATGTATTAGTGGAGTTTTGAAAACCAAATAATTTATATTAAAACCAAGTGTGGTTATGTGGCGTGTAACGGAGATGAACTAACAAGTGAAATAATATTATTTATCTATGTCTAACACTTCACAAGTTTCCGAAAACACAGAATAACACCATAGAACGCAACACCAAAAATCGACAGCCATTTTGAAACAATTTTTGGGAACGAATTCACAAAGAACCAACACACATATTTGAACATCACACTACACAAGAGATCCATCCAGAATTCGACATCGCAGACGACGAGGGGACATTCAACACAATATTTTGGACCAACACCACTTTGCAGAAAAAGGGAACATCGTTTTATTTCTGTGGGAGAAGATCTTCAATTCCAACGGCGTCATAGTAGTTAAAACGAGCAGACGGCGGCCATTGCTGAATTTCTATAAAGACGATGGACCAGTGCTACCTGGAGCAGAGTGACGTCATTTCTTCGACTTGGTTCGAATTTTAAATAATTTCTTTCTAATTGACAATTGTAATAATAATTCTGTTCTATTTCAGATGTTAACATTTAGTTTAAGAATACCTGTTAAATGTATCTTGTTCCTTGCCCTCTGACCATTTCGACTCGTTCAAAGAACCATAAATTTAAACTTGTAAAAAATATATTTGTTAACCTTTCTCACTGCCGACTGTGGCGAATATTTGCCAGTGCCTGGGACATGCGCAGTCTGACTGGCGCACAATTTTGAATGAATAAACGCAAATCAGTATTCAGTTACCAGCATTGTTTTTATTTCTACTATTAATGTTATTATTATTTTTTATTAAGCAAAAACATAATTCACATTGAGAGAATAGATATAGAAGGAAATTACAAATTCAACTAATTAATTAATTGTTAATTAATTAAATTAAATCATTCCAACAAACTCTATACAAGAACGAGAAAAAATATTTGCAGAATTTTTAAAGTTTGATGTATTTATTATTTATCAATCAAACACACCTAGTTATAACATATTCTTATCATCAATATTTCTATATTCTATTTATTATTACATTTGAAATTATATCACAATTTGACTAGCCTAACAGTGGGACTTTAAGGAGTCAGACTGACCCAGTGATAAACAAAATATCAATACGTATCAACACATACCAATCCAATTCAATTTTTATTTCTATTTGTAATAATTATATTACAAATTGGCGTTTCCAAAGAAGGAGCTTATTAAAACGTTCATAATTTTTATTTTTATTTTTATTTTTATTTTTATTTGTAATATTTTTATTATATTACAAATTGGCTTGCCCAACTAGTGGGGCTAAAGGAAGAGCACAATACCTTTGTTATCACCAAAGATACACACACAATATATCTCTATATATTTCAATTTAATTTTAATTTTTATTTATATTTGTAATATTTAATCAATATTACAATATATACACACACACACACATATACATACACACATATTCATTACACAACTGTCAATAACCAGCGCATTGACATTCATCGATTTGCACAGCAACTGCATATGACAACGCCAGGCAATAGTGTTACGCTGTATATGGGTAAGTAAACACGTCTTTGTCACTTCAATATCAAATGCCATCGATATGCATTTGTAAAACAAAGTGATTAATAGCCGTGAAATGTCGACATAACACATTGTAAGTTAAAGGGAGGAACGGAGTTTAAATACAGGCGTGGAGAAGACGTAAATCCTTGAATTCTTGTCATACTCGGAAATCGTCACTAGGACAGCCGCACCTTAACTGGTTGTGCTGAACAAACGACCGCCCTGCACTCCTTTGAATGTGGCGTTCATCGGGCTCCACTCCGACACTTAATCAAACCAGAGCGGAACATGCCCCGGGAATCTACTGTCTGACAGTCTCGAAGTACTTCATCGGATGTATAAGAAATGAGGCCATAAAAGAAGGGTTACAAGTTTTCAACTTGAATGTAAAACTAAAAGATTACAAACAACGGTGGAAATAACAATTAGAAAGAATGTAAGATTTCAGACTGGCCAAACAAGTCTGGAAATAGAAACCTGTAGGTCACATGTGTGTGGGTAGACCCAGGAAAAGATGGCTGGAGGATCTTTGAAGGCGGAACAGACAGTACCTTGCCTACGCTATGTTGTAATGAGAATGATGATGACTTTTCATTTTGTTAGAGTGCGCGCGTCCAAAACGCTTTTTAACTTTGAAAAATTTGGTAACTTTTAGTGACGGAATCCGTTCCTTCAGCGATTGTGATGTCGTGTAGGCCTAAGTATCGTCGACTCATTCAAATGACGTACGTTGTTAGTATAATATACAGCACAACCAGGGGTGTACCGTGTATACAGCTCAATAGTTAGTGCAGATATGTGTTGCATGGGATATGTTTACGTATACATGGGCACGTACCACGCTATTGTACATTTCACTGTCACTCCCCATGACCCGACGCCCCAGGAAGTAAGAATTAATATAGCTGATGTTAATTAGCCGGCACCGGCATTATGAACACGGCCGTGTCGCTGGCTCTACAGTAGTTGAATATCATATATTCTCTTTGTTGCTCTGCGTCGTGCACGTAGGGTTAACCAACTGCTGCGGGCCACGTTCACGCTTATTATACACTTTTGCATGTACATACAAACACACACGTAGATGTAAATTTTTTGATCCTACACCAATTTTGGGGACTAACAAATTTCATAAAAAAGACAGTTTTACATAAAATTCCTTGTAGTTGTTTTGATAGTTCATCTTCTTTTTCACAGAACTAAATTAATAATTATCTTGTTGATACATCCTCTTCATTCACTTTTTTAAATATTATATATATACAAACTTTCGCTAGTGAACACTTAATTTTGGTTTTATGTCCCAAACGTTTCGACGTGGTGTCCGTCTTCAAAGACTTTGTATTTCAAATCCCACTGAGGAAGACGGACACCACGTCGAAACGTTTGGGACATAAAACCAAAAGTAAGTGTTCACTAGCGAAAGTTTGTATACATATACTAAATTAATATAGAATATTGAACTTTCACTTGTGAAACTTACTTGTTTTATCCCGTACGCGTTTCGGCGTGGTGTGCGCCTTCATCAGCGGTGTGAGACAGACTGCCAGTAACTTGTAACGGTTTTATTTCAAACAACATACTTAACGACCAATTACACTATAAATCACACACACTTTTTGACACAATTATACATAAAACAAACAATAATTCGGATCCCCGCGCCAATCCCCTTCCACCACACACCACTCAACCTACCAAATAAAACCGTTACGAGTTACTGGCAGTCTGTCTCACACCGCTGATGAAGGCGCACACCACGCCGAAACGCGTACGGGAGAAAACAAGTAAGTTTCACAAGTAAAAGTTCAATATTCTATATTAAAATTCCTTTTACTTACTAAACCTACTTTTTTACGAATTGCTTTTTTGTCGTTACGATACGTTTCAAGACGTAGGCTTATGTCTCATCATCAGGTGTTTCACTCGATAGGAGATGTCGTCAATACATTAAAATAAAATAAATAAACGAACACATAAAAGCACAAACGTGAACGGAACATATACGGCCGGTGCGCACAGCGACTTCAACGCGGGTGCGGGCTCTACTTCAACGCAGTGCGCACCGGCCGTATATGTTCCGTTCACGTTTGTGCTTTTATGTGTTCGTTTATTTATTTTATTTTAATGTATTGACGACCTCTCCTATCGAGTGAAACACCTGATGATGAGACATACGTCTTGTAACGCGTCGTAACGACAAAAAAGTAAGTCACTGACGGAACTATTAACGTAAGTTTTTGAATGTCAAATTATTCGAACAATAATGATGGTTATAAATATATGTTAAACGTTAGAGGTACATTTTCCAAATATGCTTGGTCAAGACCATTAAAAAATAAAAATGGAGTAGATGTTTCTAGAGCTTTTGAGAACATTATAAAAGATTCTATTAAAGTGGGACATAAATCACATAATTTATTAGACACTAATAAGGGATTAGAATTTCAAAATAAAAAATTCAATTATTTAATAAAAAAATATAATATAAAGCTATATCACAGAGAGAGCGAGGAAATGAGTGCTATAATAGAACGCTAGAATAGAACTCAAAATGAGCGTATGAAAGTGATTTTCGAAATTAATAAGTATTAAAAGTGGATAGATATTTTAGAAAGTATCGCTAAGGGATATAACAATTCAATTACAGAACGATAGTAATGAAACCTATAGAAGTTAATAAAGGAAAGAAGAAAGAATTATTATAACAGTTTATAAGTATATTCCTCCAGAATACGTAAAGAAATCTAAATTTAAATCTGGAGATAGAGTTCGAATTCCAAATAAGAAAGGTACTTTTCGTCCATATTTTTATACAAATTCTGGTTGTCCCACAAAAGTTGAGTATGCTCGATATATTTATATCTACTCACACATAAATGTACATACGTTCAACAGTTTGTTTCTCTTTTCAGTCGTGTGTTGGTTTTATAGCTTATAAACAATGGAGTTTTACCAATAATTGATTATTATTATCATGTTACCCAATATTTTTTCAGTTACACCATACAAACCTTTATGTAAAACCCCTTTCATTAATGATAACATAAAATGTATCTACTTTACTTATCACGGAAACATAACTCGTCAACTAATCAAACTATTTACAGATACAAACTTAAAAATATCTCATAACACAGATAATATTCTTTTTAAGAAAATAAAACCTAAAACTAAATTGAACATTCATAATAAAAGTGGAGTTTACAAAATAGAATGTCAATTTTACAATAAATTTAACGTAGGCCAGACGAAGAAAAAACTGTCCGAGAGAATCATTCAACATGGCAATGTAAGTTAAAACCTAATATTTACAAATCTAACTTAGCCACACACTGTTTAAACAATAAACATATATTTTCAGTCATTAAAAATGTCAAACAAATTTAAAAAGTAAAAAAAGGTAACAAAATGAATATCTGGGAAATTCTTAATATTTACAAACCCAATAATAATTATTATTATTAAAGAATTTGTCCTTTAATTAGTAGATTATTAAAATAATCTACTAATTAAAGAACAAATTCAAAGAAAAACAAAAAAGACGATTTACTTAAAATCATACATTTATTAGAATAATGAAATAAAAGCTGACTACATTTAAAATGGCTGATGCATTTTCAAAGTATAGAAAATATTTCAGAAACTATGAGAAAAAGAAGGATATTATTTTTTGGACATTTATATAGAATAGAAGACAGTAGGTTAACAAAGCAGATCTTAAAATATCTATGGGAGAAGAAGTCAACATCAATTTGGATTAAAAAAGTCCAATAGGATTTAGAAGAAAATAATATACACGCAGAAGAAGCAATTGAAAAAGAATTTTTTCGCATAAAAGTGTTAAAAATGGAAGGAGTCCAGGGTAGTAGAGAGAAAAACGCAAGTTGAAAGTGGACTGAAGACAGGAAGAAGAGACACATTGAAAATATGAAAGAATTATGGAGAAAAAGAAAAGAACAAAGAATAAAGATTTGGAACTGGCATGTGGTTCTTAGATCGCCGATACAAACAAAAAAATATATAGCTGGCTACATAGACATTACAACAATCGAAAATAGAATCTAAGTTAAATCGATAATATAATAGTATAATATATAATTTTTTTATAATCTGTATTATATATTTGCATAACACACGAGAATAAATGTAACGTTGGTATGCATTTTTTTTCATTTATTAACAACAGCTTCATCTCTTTGGCATAGAGATATTCTGAACCTCGCCGTTTCGCTTCGTTTCGTACTTGTATGGCAATCGGCACTTGCGCAGAATCAAGTGTATTCAGCACCAAAAAGTGACTTTGTACTCGTGTAGTCGCAATACTCGTAGTACTCGTTTACTTGTTTATTCGTCAATTTTTGAGAGGGGTTCCCGCGACTCGGAACCGCGAGGCAGCGAGTAATCGAAATGGGGATTTCGACTTTTCAGTGTTCAGTTATCATTAACTCGGAACAAGTGTGTCAAATTTTCAGTCCCTGTTACATCCGTTCCATAAAAATGTCGTTCGGAAATACCTGTTAAAGGTATATCCGCCCACCTCTAAAAGTGTTGAGTGAAAGTGAGTAAGGGCTGTGCTCGTAACGAATTATGTGAAGATAATTAACAGTAAGCCAATTAACACACACTCTATACGTCATTTATATTAGTGTCCAAATTGAAATAACTATTAATAACTAATTACTTTGAATATTAAATATACTTTAATAGTTTTTAATCAAATGACGATGTAATTAGCTATGCAAACATATTCAGTTGAAAACACGTGGTTTGGAGAGGTTTTAAAACAGGAAGTTCATTTACACCAGCGCGTGGTCGATTTTCTAACACACAGCTGATAAATGACCACAAACCTGAGTTAGAAAAGCGAATAGTTGATAAAGTCGGACAAATTAAGCAACATGTATCAGGTCGAGTTAATCGTAGTGTATGTTTTTATAAACACACCGATGACACCTATAATCAACTTAAATGCTGTGGTGACACCACAAATGAAAATCTAGTTGAATTTATCCGTGAATGTGAACGTACTATGGACTCGATTGGGGACGATTTAACAGTCACAGATAAAATAGAATGGATTGTACGTAAACTTATGTGGTCAGCGGCACTTTGGTATTCTGTAGCTCGTGATAATATTTTATATTATCTGTATTCTGTAGTTCGTCATACACATACTTATAGTGAAAGTGGAGCCGCATAGCCGTCGAATACTCTAATAGCTTCGTTCTCTTCAAAACAAGGATTGGCTAGAAGATACCAAACAGGAAATACATATTTATTTTTAATGGTATCCAACTCACTTCGTTGTCTATAAATTAATAAATTACCTTAGATCCATCGTGTGACTTCGTTCTTTAATTAAAATGACGCGTTTCGGAACATATGGTCCATCATCAGATTAATTCACTCAGTTGAGGACGTTAAATGTTACAATCACAATACTTTGTACTTGCACACATCCGTGTGGGTGCGCAAGTATCCGGTGCCCAAGTATATTCGAGTATCTGGTCGGCCTCCAAATGGTTATTTAAATGAAAAACGAAGGCATTACAGTACAGTAGTGAAGCCAGAATGCCTATATCCAAGTGAATGTATAGCATTGAATTATAATTTAGACAAACTAGAAACATTGGCAAGACGAATTATTAGGAAAATTTTAGGCCCACGAAAAACGTCAGAAGGTTGGAAATTAAGAAGTAATGACGAAATATGTCAACGTATAGAAAATATAACAGAAACAGTGACAAAAAAAGACTATTATTATTTGTACATTTATATAGAATGGACGACAATAGGCTGACAAAGCAAATCTTCAAATGTCTGTGGGGGAAAAAGTCAACATCAAGTTGGATTAAATAATTCCAAAAGGATTTAGAAAAAAATAATATACACGCAGAAGGAACAATTGAAAGAGACGTTTTTCGGACAAAAGTGTTAAAAATGGAAGGAGTCTAGGGTAGGAGAGAGAAAAACGCGGGTTCAAAGTGGACTGAAGACAGGAAGAAGAGACACAGTGGAAAGATAAAAGAATATTGGAAAAAAAGAAAAGAACAAAGAGTAAATAACTGAAATTGGCATGTGGACTGTAGATAGCCGATACAAAAAAAAACGAAGTCACACTACGGATTTAAGGAAATTTATTAATTTACAAACAGGAAAGATAAATTGAAATGGATCTCACCAAAGACTAGTTGAAGAAGGGTGTAAATCTAGGTAGGATATCCTGGGATTGCTATTTCCCATGCTAACCAAATTAGAGTCTTTGGGTTAATGGTACGAACAATACACAAATACGAATAAATACTGTGTGTATTTGGAGGGGAAAGTTTGGCACTATTTAATAAAACAAACTAACCATTGGTAAGGTATTAGCTTAAAAATTTCGGACATTTTATCTCTGTACTTTTGTCTCAGTTTTGAGTTTAACAAATATGTTCTCCTCGGTGACAACAAAAATTCTGTCTTTACACCAGACACAGGTATTACAATTAATAAATATTTGTAATATATCAAAGTATAGAAAATATAACAGAACCAATGGGAAAAAGAAGACTATCATTTTTTGGACATTTATGTAGATTGAACGACAATAGGTTGACAAAACAAATCTTCAAATATCTGAGGGGGGAGAAGAGGTCAACATCAAGTTGGATTAAAGAAGTCCAAAAGGATTTAGAAAAAAATAATATACACGCAGCAGAAGCAATTGAAAGAGAAATGTTTTGGGCAAAAGTGTTAAAAGTGGAAGGAGTCAAGGGTAGGAGAGAGAAAAACGCAGATTTCAAGTGGACTGAAGACAGGAAGATGAGACACAGTGAAAAGATAAAAGAATATTGCAGAAAAAAAAGAACAGAGAATAAAGAATTGAAATTGGCATGTGGTCCTTAGATGGCCGATAGAAAAAAAATATTTGTAATAATTATAACTCATTGCGTGTGAAGGATAATGACTTCCATAACAAATAATCATATCGGATAATATAATAAATAATAGTGTTTAAACGTGACGTAGGAAAACACAAAAGCACTTCACAAAGTACCTAAAGCTAATATCGTTAGCTGAAGTGTTGACACGCCGGTATTAAGCCTGTTTACGACCACAGTTTTCTGACGTCATACTTGCCCCTCTTCCGCCACTTCCATTGGCTGAAGGTTTATTGTTTTAGAGTAAACGACAGGACAAAGTGTGTCGTTACGTGGCGTCGTTCATATATACGTGTGCTGACAAATGAACACCACCAGTCAGTCTCGAACTCTTTCTAATATCCTAGTTGCACATATTTTGTGTTGTTAGCTAGCGGCCCACGCCCTTTGTATGCACGCGCGCGCGCTAGGTTTTTATAAACGGTGTACAATTTCATAACTGAACACACACACACAACAACTTTTTATTATTATATAAATTTCAGAATTAGCATCGTTTCTGTCACCAGATAAAATACGAAATCATCAATACTTCTACTTTTCTTTAAATCCACGTAACAATAATAAATTAGTGGATCAATATGTCATTTCTATTACTATGAGTATAATAGGTTTAAACAATAAAAATGCGGCCTAACGCAATGGGGTTTTGTTAAATTTATAACCTTAATGCCTAAATGACAAACAAATTTGCTCTACCCTTTACGTCTATGTACGCACGCGCGAGCGCACACACACGCAAAACATATTTTGTTATTAGATAAATTTCAGAATTGGCTGTTTTATTACCAGAAAAAATACCGGTACGAGATCATCGATTTCTCTATTTTTCTTTAAAGCCACATAACAATAATAAAGCAGTGGGTCGATAGCCTTTTATCATATTTATTAGTGTGATTACAATAAACGCTAAAAATACTAACTAACGCAATGGGTTTTAAGTTAAATTTATAAACGTAATGCCTGAATAAGAAACAATTTTGTTCTATCTTTCAAATATATGTATTTTTCCGTAGACATTTACATGCCTATATCTGACTGATATACGAATATATATAAATCTTCTTCTTCTTCTTCTTCTTCTTCTTCTTCTTCTTCTTCTTCTTCTTCTTCTTCTTCTTCTTCTTCTTCTTCTTCTTCTTCTTCTTCTTCTTCTACTTCTTCACTTAAAGGATTAAGCCTGCAGCCTGTTCCGTCTTCACAGCCACCGTTTTCTTGGTCAGCCTCTATCTCGTTCTCCAAGAGGCTTATACTGGATTATCTTTTTTAGTATTCTCGAGTCATCCATTCTAATTATGTGTTGTATCCAGTTTCCTCTATTTTGTTTAATTTTATCGTTTATCGAGTATATATTCAGCTCTTGGCTTATGTCTGTATTTCTTATTTGTGGTCTCTTAAGGGTGCACCCTTCAACTCTTCTTAAGAATTTCATTTCAGCAGCTTCAATTCGTTTCTGTGATTTTGGGTGAGTGACCACGATTCACTCCCTTACATCAATACTGGTCCCGCCATTACTTTATACAGTTTCAGTTCTGTATCTTTTGTATTTTCTTTCCCAGAGTTTAGCCATAAGAATTTTTGTAATTTCTAACATAAGAATTGTGCCACACATCTTCTCGTATCTGTTTATCTTATTATCGATGTCGTCTTCATATTCAGAGCTTAAGTCGCTCCGTAGGTAGCTGTAGTGGGAAATATATATGCATAAATAAACACACACACATGCGCACACACACACTTATATATATTCATATTTACTCACGTTATTTGTGTTCATCTAGTTTATAATAAATAATAATATTTTAATTGTTTTCCTCTTTTGTCTGTTGTTATCTGTGAGTTATAAAGTTTCGTTAGACGGGCTGTTAGTCCGTCATCTATGGATGTTTAATGTAGTCTGCCTCAGTACTGGTGTTGCTCGACCACAACAAATTTTGCACTGAAGATGGTCTCCAATTGCGAGGCTGCATTTAACATACACTGACCACGGCCTAACGATGCTTTGAATAAAGTGATAGCCGGCAGTGATAGGCTAGGAACAGATATTTATTGTTTTAAAATATAAACTATTGGGCCTATAGTTTATTTGATGTATATAGATATTGGTAGCCTATATATTATTTTTGTCAAATTCTTAATGATTTCGAGCTTGTGTTTGATAAAATTCATTATAATTTGATTCCGTCACACATGCTTGAAAATTTTTGTTAAACTGTGACTTTTTGGTGTGTACTAAATATTATATTGTCTGTTGCAGGTGAGTAGTGACGACCACTTGTTTACTTCAGGGTAGCTTTCGCATGTATGTAAGTATTGGCAATATTATATTGTTACTCCTGTTACTAATATTTATGTTTATTTGCTGTAGCATAATGGTACAAATCAACAGATAACTACAGTTAGTTACTAGTAACAGTCTCAGTAGGTTTCTGACATCTTACGTTATGTCTATATAGGTTTTACGGTTTTTATTTAATTTTAAGTCTTAAATTTTTATTTCTCCCGTAACACGATTTCTTCTGTTTATATTAAAAATCCATTTCAAAGTGAACGCGAAATGTAATTTAACGTACAGCGATAGGTGGCTCTGCCGCGAATCAACTTTAAACATTAAAGAAAAATTAATGTTTCACTGGAAAAAATAAATCTTCAAGGTTATCAAGCTTTTCTCCAGGAAATCAGAACTTAAGTAGGATTTATAGATTCTGAGGCAGCTGTTATTGAAGTGTTTCAACTTCACGTGTGTTGACTTTTTTTTGGTGTGTTGTGCTCAAGAAGTTAAAAATTCCACCGATTAAAAGTTACATTTATCACCTCGACCGTATTTAAGGAATGTCAATCTCAAAAATAATATGGATCTGTAGGAAATAAGTATCGACATGCTCGCCATGTTTTGCGAATATCGTTTGATGCATTTGAATCTTATCGGGGGAATTACGCCAAGCAGAAAGACAGGTACACACTTAAAATTGAGAACTGGCTTTTCTTGTATAACATATGAAACTTTTATTTAATGTAGGCTTATAATTTTACGTAGAATGCACGATTTGAAAATCCTTTCCAAATTTAATCATCATCATCATCTTCAGGCATTAAACCAAGGATGGTTTGTTTCGGTCTCAAATAGCAAATATTACAGCTGTTCACTGCAGCGCTTCCTCGAACGTCCAACACCTCTCCGTCCCCTCGGCTTATAATTCCATAATTGTAACTATGGTACAGAACCTTAAGGTATTGAACCTTCAAGGACATTGAAATCCCTGTAAGGAGAGATGTGGATGCCATCACCTTAAAAACATATTATTACAAGCAACATTCATTAGAATATTTTATTTGTGAACACCTCTTGTTGAATGTTGTATAAACTTGTTCACAACGTTACATTAAACTTTGTGATGAATTCACTGGTTTTACTGAGAGTCGTCGCGTTAAATGCCTAGAGTCTAGTTTAAAATACGTTATTAAGCGTTACTCTTTCTGACTTATATTTTGTAAGACCAAATGGATCTTAAGATGAGGGGAATCACAGTACCAATGTGTTTGTGTGATAAGAGCTAATTTTGCTGCCGTTCCAGAAATATTTATTAAGTTGAACCAGTCGCTGTGACGGTGACAGCTATTGCTTTCATTGTAGTTTTAACAGTGTTAAAATGGTATGAATTTAACTTTAGACAAGCAGACATGTTTTTCATTAAGCTTGAAACAATGGAATATTTTTTCTTTGTTGAAGTCAAAACTTTGAATTACAATGACAGTATGTAACTAAACATTTAATGGGTGAAATTTTTATAGCTGATTTAAAAGTCACCACCACCACCACCATCATCATCATCATCATCATTATCTTCAAGGATTACACCAAGGATGGTTTGTTCCGGTCTCAGAGACAGATTAGAGCTGGTCACTTCAGCGCTTTCTCGGGCGTCCCGCACCTCTCCAACCCCTTGGCGTATAGTTAAATAATTGTTTGGGGATATCGGCATTTAGCCGATACTGGGCGATCCTATCGAGGACACTCATAATATTCAGTTCCTGACGTATATCTGTGTTTCTTCTACGATCACGGAGAGCATACTCTGCCACATGCCTGAGATATCTCAATTCAGCCGCTTGGATGCGACTGCTTGGCCTTCCTTTAAAGTCCAGTTCTCAGACTCATAAAGAAGTGTGGGAAGAGCCATCACCTTGTCGAATTTTAGGCATGTTCCTTTACTTGCTGACTTAAGGGTTCGCCTGATGGTCCCGCACATAAGGTTGGACTCATGCAACTTATTCACCACGTCGTTGCTTGCATTATAAGACACGTAGCCCAGGTATTCATAATTGCCAACTTGTTCCAGGCAGTCGCATCTTTAACAATTTTTGCCTGTACGGGACCACTTCCACGAAAAGCCATCACCTGTGTTTTAAGTGTGGATATTTGCAATTCAGAGTCTTTACAGATTCGATTTAGAAAATATATACCCATCTGCAATCTGTTTTTCGATTCCTACAGAATAACCTGATCGTCCGCGAAAAACATAGTGTCAATTGTAGAGTGACCAATCATAAAATTTTCTGGAAAACACATCTGCCAGTTTTCTGTGACATCGTCAATATATAAATTAAAAAGAGACGGTGATAATGGACACCTTTGTCGTACTCCAAAATTGATTAGACCAACATTCCTAGGAGCTCTTAAATTTAATCGTAGTAATTTAATTAAGGAATTTTTCATTTTCTGGGACACGTTTGCGTGTACAGAGTATAAGTGAAAAAATACGTACCCGTGTTTGTGTGTGTGTGTGTGTGTGTGTGTGTGTGTGTGTGTGTTTGTGTATGTGAGCGTAGATGTGGGTCAACGAATCCTGAGAAACGACGGCCGAGAGGTGATTAAAAACCGTTAAGTGTGGTCACGCTATTGATAAACGAGGGTCAACATTACTGGTTTCTGAGTAAGTGCACCGCTAATTGAATTTTACTTTACTGGCGTCTAAAGGCTAAGTGTTGAAAGCATTTTAACAGATTTTGTTATCACAGCGTATAGCATTTTGATACGAGTTTGACCTCTGGACATCGTTCAGATTGCATACACGTTTACAATCATTAGAGGTGAAACATCTCGCAAAATTCTCTCCTGGAATTTAACGTGTAGTGCTCATAAGGACATTATAACTGAAAACGCATACTGTACATAAGAAAAGATTAATGCTAACTGTTATCATAGATATTGCTACCTTCCACTTTTAAAATTTGATGGCTTAGGCTAACAACTCTTAAAAAAGCCATCCCGACTTCAGTACGCGCAGAGTGGAGAATTATGCTCCTTCGTCTCCCACTTTCTCTATCTTACTGGCCCCTAGCCCTTCCAAATCAACGACACGCTGTACAGTTCACGGTGTTTGGTTGAAGTGAATGAACGCTTCCACACAGTTGCCTAGCGTCACGTGACTGTCTCCTATAAATATCCTAAGCGTGTAACAATAGCTGTTTTGCGCATGTTTTTTACAACCTTGTATAGCCTACGTATAACGGATCCGATCTCCAACAAAGGATATAGCCTACATCGCGGACGCCTTACCGTTGACTTTAAAAAAAGTGTAATTAATTATAGTTTTTTTAAATGGCTTTGATGGAGCCTGCCACAATCTATCTAGATCTTTCATCAGGTTTCATCAGGCACACGATCATTTATAAAAAAAAAGATTCAAAATTGTTTGTAATGTATACAGTCTGCAACGAGAAAGTTGATATGTGAATGTTATATACGTATTATACGGGAAGGGTGTATAGAATTCTTACCATAAAAAATGTAGATATAAGAATGAATGAAAGATCTCCTGCACTGAGGGAGCCTTTCGTCTGAGCGCGGCACCTGAACGCCCCCGGCCGACAACATCCGACTGCCGCGTCTGTCTCCCACGCAGGACGTTGGTCAGTTGCGACGCAATCGTAAAAAGCTCGGTCAGTTGCGATCGAGGGGGAAATTGCAATTCGGTCAGTTTTGCGATCAATTGTAGTTTCATGTTATAATAATACACAAATTACCATTATAATTCTATTCATTTCTAGCCAAACCTAACCTAGCCTAACCTAACCTAACCTGACCTAACCTAACCTAACCTAAACTAACCTAACCTAACCTAACAAAAATATTGGAAGAAAGAGATTATTCTTACAAATGCAAAGTTCCAGATATAAAATTTTATCGAAGTTCACAATAGAAACGTTTCTAAATGACAGATTCGGTCAGTAAGTGAAAGTGCGGGGCTGAATTGACCGCGTAAGAACAGGTAAAAACGTTGTTTCGTCGCAACTGACCGAGACCGCCAACGCCATTACTGCTCTAAGCTCCTGCGGGTAATATTCTTACGCGGGCCACGGAACTTCACCTGTGACGTTGAGTCATACCGGTACATGCCGGTACATTATTTCACGTCAGAGTCTGCTTTGCCGTATCGTCTGCGCTGATACGCCAAGACATGGGGACCCGCGAGGTTTGCAAGTGCCTATTTCCTGTAGCCATACTCCCTGACGTCATATCCCGGCCGTCTTCGCCTACGAGTTATCGACCCTCTTCATTACACCAGCGCTCCCCTAAGTTCCTCTTGGTGAATCCTTAAGGAAGCAACGGAGTTTAAGTACGGGCGTGGAGGCAGACGTAAATCCTTGAATTCTTGTCATACACGGCAATCGTCACTAGGACAGCCGCATCTTAACTGGTTGTGCTGAACAAACGACCGCGCTGCACTCCTTTGAACCTGGCGTTCATCGGGCTTCATTCCGACACGTAATCAAACCAGAGCGCAACATGCCCCGGGAATCTACTGTCTGTCAGTCTCCAAGTACTTCATCGGATGTACAAAACGGCTTCCTCACTTTCTGTAATGCATCGCGTATTTTTCCACCAACTGCTGCGAACGAGAAGTATTAATTCGTTTCACTGCACACCGGAATACTGCATTAAACACACACACACACACACACACACACACACACACACACACACACACACACACACACACACACACACACACACACACACACACACACACACACACACACACACACACACACACACACACACACACACACACACACACACACACACACACACACATCTTCTTCTTCTTCTTCTTCTTCTTCTTCTTCTTCTTCTTCTTCTTCTTCTTCTTCTTCTTCTTCTTCTTCTTCTTCTTCTTCTTATTATTATTATTATTATTGTTCTTCAGCACTACAGCTTATCGTAAGCCTTGGGGTGCAACACCAATCTTCTCAAAAGTCTCCTGTCCACCGCCATCTCAGTGTAAGCCCTCACATCCGTTCTTCTGAATCTTCTACCACATCTTCGTTTACCACTTATTGTGAACATTCCTACGGTCCTTGTAATGTACACTTATTTTCGTTACTTTTTTAATATTGATAGAAGCTCAGATTTTTCGGATGTTTATATTAATATTAAGAATAAAAAAGCTTTTAACAAGAATACATTCAAAATTTGTAAATCATTTGTTCAAAACAGCTGTTTTATATGTAGACTAAATTAATGTTTTTTATGTTTATATATTACTAAAGTATATTATACAATTAATTGTAAAATATAATATAAATGTTTATCGTTTTATTAAATTAGTAATTTTGAAAATATTAATTTTTTGTACCAATCTTAAATATTTGTATTAAAAAAATTATAATATTTTAAAAATACTAATTTAATAAAATAATGAATATATATTATATTATATTATATTTTACAATTAATTATATAACATATTTTATATACACATATAAACACACTAAATTTAGTCTACAATTAAAACAGTTGTTTTGAATAATCAATTAAAAAATTTTGAATTTTTTAATAAATATCTCATGATGATATTTATATTACTATCAAAACATTTGTAACTTATGAAATAAAAAATATATACTTGTTAAAAGTATTTTTAATATTATTAACCCATTTATTGTAAGTAAGCATGAGAGTATTGAGCCTACCTACCAATTTAGCCCATTGAGTTTTTTAAGTACGAGTAATGTTTTTTTTTTAACAGTACACAGTATCCTTCCTATGTTGTAAATTTTCGGAGAACAAAACTTTTTTTGAAAAAATAATCAGAAAAGTGCAATAACGGGATAATCACCACGTTTCATACTAGTTACGAAAACCAAATTTTAAATGATCTTGTTGTAAATCAGATAAGAACAAAAATTAGAAGAAATTATATTTTTTTCTTGCAGAAATACATATATTCCATCGGATTTTTAGACTTCCGTGTTACAGACAATCCACCGTATACGTCTCGCGCAGCTGTAAAAATTAGCTGAGTAGCGGGATTTGTAGCATAAACATATGATGGCGTGGTGACGTCATCCAACCGCATATGTTGACACAATAATCTTGACGACGCTAGACGCTTCCTAACGACGCACGACGCACGTGCGAATACGGATATTAGTTTCAACAAAATTAATCGTTGGAACAATATGTGTGTCATTACAAAGTGTGTTAAATTGTTGACAGAACGCGTCTCAAGAGTGAGTATCTCCGTGTTCCACATTTACCGGATTCTTCTTCCATCCTGTATGACAAGATTGTTGACAGTTGGTCCGTCAGACTCAGTTAGCAATAGAACGTATACCTAACATTCCAGTTAAATCAATATATGTTTACAAATCAGTTACTGACTTATGACAAAAAATACATTTTTTAATAAATAACGGCAAATGGTACTTAGTCGTGTTACAACAAATAGGTACTTACGCAATACGTGTTCGAAAAATTATATAAATATATATATATATATATATATATAATTTTCTATATAGGTAACTCGAAGTTTTTTGCAGCTATTATATAATGTTGTGATGTTATTCAATTTGTTTCTTCTGCAAGTAATGTAATTTCGTATTTTGTTTTTAACATCTGAAGCACGTTTCACAGAAAAATATCTGTATCATCACAGGTTTGTAAGTAAATTAATAACAATCGAAATAATTCTATGTTACAATCATAAAATTTCTATGTTACTATCATATTTCTATAATAGTAACATGGAATTATTTCGATTGTTATTAATTTACTTACAAACCTCTGATGATACAGATATTTTCCAGTGAAACGTGCGTCAGGTGTTAAAAACAAAATACGAAATTACAGTACTTGCAGAAGAAACAAATGATTTTATAACTTGAATAATCTTAATCTTAGGGATCAAAACTAGATAAAAATAGATCGTTTATTATGCTTTCACAAATTCCGGCTTCTTGAAGTGTTCCCGCGTTAATAATCAAAATATCACGGTAGATATTTTGCCCCTAACGTAACATCTTCCACTCTACGCGAAAAAGCACTATAAATGATCTATTTAAATATTATTGGAGTCCTATAATGAAAATGGTTAAGAAGAACTTGAGCAGTGAACCAACTTCTAAGTCTTATGGAAATAGACTGGTCTTGTCACGAAAATTTCGTGACAACGAGTACGTCTTTCTATGGCAAGAATTCGGAACAAACTAAACCATCCAAACGCTGTAAGCGTCCGACTCAAATAATTTTTAGACCTTCTGATTGGTGGAAACACTAGCAACGTCTCAGATGAGAACACAGGTAGACCGAACTCAAGTTAAAACTCTGTCTTCGCCTAAGATTTATCGACCCTCTCCATCACACCAGCGCTCCTCTAAGTTCCTGTTGGTGAATCCTTAAGGGAGCAACGGAGTTTAAATACAGGCGTGGAGGCAGACGTAAATCCTTGAATTCTACAAGGAAAGAAACTGCAAAACTACCAATATCTGAGTTGAGGAGACAGCTGTAGGACAGCGTGTGCGCGCCAATCAGATTGTCCCGTTTGTGAAGATGTTTGGATTCAACGTAGCAATCTGAGGAAAAGGAAAGAAACTGCAAACCTACCAATATCTGGGTTGAGGAGAGAGGTGTAGGGCAGCGAGTTCGCGCCAATCAGATTGTGCCGTTTGTGAAGATGTTTGGATTCGACGTAGAAATCTGAGGAGAAGAAAAAAAAAGAAGAGAAGAAGAAGAAGAATATAGCTCTAGGACAGCGTTTGCGCGCCAATCAGATTGTTCCGTTCGTGAAGATGTTTGGATTCGACGTAGCAATCTGAGGAAAAGGAAAGAAACTGCAAGGCTACCAATATCTGGGTTGCGGAGAGAGCTGTAGGGCAGCGAGTGCGCGCCAATCAGATTGTGCCGTTTGTGAAGTTGTTTGAATTCGACGTAGAAATCTGAGGAGAAGAAAAAAAAGAAGAGAAGAAGAATAAGAAGAAGAATATAGCTCTAGGACAGCGTTTGCGCGCCAATCAGATTGTCCCGTTCGTGAAGATGTTTGGATTCGACGTAGCAATCTGAGGAAAAGGAAAGAAACTGCAAGCCTACCAATATCTGGGTTGCGGAGAGAGCTGTAGGGCAGCGAGTGCGCGCCAATCAGATTGTGCCGTTTGTGAAGATGTTTGGATTCGACGTAGAAATCTGAGGAGAAGAAAAAAAAGAAGAGAAGAAGAATAAGAAGAAGAATATAGCTCTAGGACAGCGTTTGCGCGCCAATCAGATTGTCCCGTTCGTGAAGATGTTTGGATTCGACGTAGCAATCTGAGGAAAAGGAAAGAAACTGCAAGCCTACCAATATCTGAGTTGCGGAGAGAGCTGTAGGGCAGCGTGTACGCGCCAATCATATAGTCCCGTTTGGAAAGATGTTTGGATTCGACGTAGCAATCTGTGGAGAAGAAAAAAAGAAGAAGAAGAAGAATATAGCTGTAGGACAGGGTGTGCGCGCCAATCAGATTATCCCGTTTGTGAAGATGTTTGGATTCGACGTAGAAATCTGAAGAGAAGGAAAGGAACTGCAAACCTACGAATATCTGGGTTGAGGAGAGAGCTGTAGGACAGCGTGTACGCGCCAATCAGATTGTCCCGTTTGTGAAGATGTTTGGATTTGACGTAGCAATCTGAGGAGAAGGAAAGAAACTGCAAGCCTACCAATATCTGGGTTGAGAAGGGCTGTAGGACAGCGTGTACGCGCCAATCAGGTAGTCCCGTTTGTGAAGATGTTTGGATTCCACATAGCAATCTGAGGAGAAGAAAAGAAACTGCAAGCCTACCAATATCTGGGTTGAGGAGAGAGCTGTAAGACAACGTGTAAGCGCCAATCAGATTGTGCCGTTTGTGAAGATGTTTGGATTCGAATTAGCAATCTGAGGAGAAGAAAAAAAAAAGAAGAAGGAGAAGTATATAGCTCTAGTACAGCGTGTACGCGCCAATCAGTTTGTCCCGTTCGTGAAGGTGTTTGGATTAGACGTAGCAATGTGAGGAGAAAGAAAAAAGAAGAAGAAGAAGAAGAAGAATATAGCTGTAGGACAGCGTTTGCGCGCCATTCAGATTGTCCCGTTCGTGAAGATGTTTGGATTAGACGTAGCAATCTGAGGAGAAGGAAAGAAACTGCAAGCCTACCAATATCTGGGTTGAGGAGAGAGCTGTAGGACAGCATGTACGCGCCAGTCAGATTGTCCCGTTTGTGAAGATGTTTGGATACGACGTAGCAATCTGAGGAGAAGAAAAAATAAGGAGAGAAGAAGAAGAAGAAGAAGAAGAAGAAGAAGAAGAAGAAGAAGAAGAAGAAGAAGAAGAAGAAGAAGAAGAAGAAGAAGAAGAAGAATATAGCTGTAGGACAGCGTGTGCGCGCCAATCAGTTTGTCCCGTTCGTGAAGATGTTTGTATTCGAATTAGCAATCTGAGGAGAAGAAAAAAAAAAGAAGAAGGAGAAGTATATAGCTCTAGTACAGCGTGTACGCGCCAATCAGTTTGTCCCGTTCGTGAAGATGTTTGGATTAGACGTAGCAATGTGAGGAGAAAGAAAAAAGAAGAAGATGAATATAGCTGTAGGACAGCGTTTGCGCGCCAATCAGATTGTCCCGTTTGTGAAGATGTTTGGATTTGACATAGCAATCTGAGGAGAAGGAAAGAAACTGCAAGCCTACCAATATCTGGGTTGAGAAGAGGGCTGTAGGACAGTGTGTACGCGCCAATCAGATAGTCCCGTTTGTGAAGATGTTTGGATTCGACATAGCTATCTGAGGAGAAGAAAAGAAACTGCAAGCCTACCAATATCTGGGTTGAGGAGAGAGCTGTAAGACAACGTGTAAGCGCCAATCAGATTGTGCCGTTTGTGAAGATGTTTGGATTCGAATTAGCAATCTGAGGAGAAGAAAAAAAAAAGAAGAAGGAGAAGTATATAGCTCTAGTACAGCGTGTACGCGCCAATCAGTTTGTCCCGTTCGTGAAGATGTTTGGATTAGACGTAGCAATGTGAGGAGAAAGAAAAAAGAAGAAGAAGAAGAAGAATATAGCTGTAGGACAGCGTTTGCGCGCCATTCAGATTGTCCCGTTTGTGAAGATGTTTGGATTTGACGTAGCAATCTGAGGAGAAGGAAAGAAACTGCAAGCCTACCAATATCTGGGTTGAGAAGAGGGCTGTAGGACAGCGTGTACGCGCCAATCAGTTTGTCCCGTTCGTGAAGATGTTTGGATGAGACGTAGCAATGTGAGGAGAAAGAAAGAAGAAGAAGAAGAAGAAGAATATAGCTGTAGGACAGCGTTTGCGCGCCATTCAGATTGTCCCGTTTGTGAAGATGTTTGGATTTGACGTAGCAATCTGAGGAGAAAGAAAGAAACTGCAAGCCTACCAATATCTGGGTTGAGAAGAGGGCTGTAGGACAGCGTGTACGCGCCAGTCAGATTGTCCCGTTTGTGAAGATGTTTGGATTCCACATAGCAATCTGAGGAGAAGAAAAGAAACTGCATGCCTACCAATATCTGGGTTGAGGAGAGAGCTGTAAGACAACGTGTAAGCACCAATCAGATTGTGCCGTTTGTGAAGATGTTTGGATTCGAATTAGCAATCTGAGGAGAAGAAAAAAAAAGAAGAAGGAGAAGTATATAGCTCTAGTACAGCGTGTACGCGCCAATCAGTTTGTCCCGTTCGTGAAGATGTTTGGATTAGACGTAGCAATGTGAGGAGAAAGAAAAAAGAAGAAGAAGAAGAAGAATATAGCTGTAGGACAGCGTTTGCGCCCCATTCAGATTGTCCCGTTCGTGAAGATGTTTGGATTCGACGTAGCAATGTGAGGAGAAAGAAAGAAACTGCAAGCCTACCAATATCTGGGTTGAGGAGAGAGCTGTAGGACAGCGTGTACGCGCCAGTCAGATTGTCCCGTTTGTGAAGATGTTTGGATTCGACGTAGCAATCTGAGGAGAAGGAAAAATAAGGAGAGAAGAAGAAGAAGAAGAAGAAGAAGAAGAAGAAGAAGAAGAAGAAGAAGAAGAAGAAGAAGAAGAAGAAGAAGAAGAAGAAGAAGAAGAAAAAGAAGAAGAAGAAGAATATAGCTGTAGGACAGCGTGTGCGCGCCAATCAGTTTGTCCCGTTCGTGAAGATGTTTGTATTCGAATTAGCAATCTGAGGAGAAGAAAAAAAAAGAAGAAGGAGAAGTATATAGCTCTAGTACAGCGTGTACGCGCCAATCAGTTTGTCCCGTTCGTGAAGATGTTTGGATTAGACGTAGCAATGTGAGGAGAAAGAAAAAAGAAGAAGATGAATATAGCTGTAGGACAGCGTTTGCGCGCCAATCAGATTGTCCCGTTTGTGAAGATGTTTGGATTCCACATAGCAATCTGAGGAGAAGAAAAGAAACTGCAAGCCTACCAATATCTGGGTTGAGGAGAAAGCTGTAAGACAACGTGTAAGCGCCAATCAGATTGTGCCGTTTGTGAAGATGTTTGGATTCGAATTAGCAATCTGAGGAGAAGAAAAAAAAAAGAAGAAGGAGAAGTATATAGCTCTAGTACAGCGTGTACGCGCCAATCAGTTTGTCCCGTTCGTGAAGGTGTTTGGATTAGACGTAGCAATGTGAGGAGAAAGAAAAAAGAAGAAGAAGAAGAAGAATATAGCTGTAGGACAGCGTTTGCGGGCCATTCAGATTGTCCCGTTTGTGAAGATGTTTGGATTCGACGTAGCAATCTGAGGAGAAGGAAAGAAACTGCAAGCCTACCAATATCTGGGTTGAGGAGAGAGCTGTAGGACAGCGTGTGCGCGCCAGTCAGATTGTCCCGTTTGTGAAGATGTTTGGATTCGACGTAGCAATCTGAGGAGAAGAAAAGAAACTGCAAGCCTACCAATATCTGGGTTGAGAAGAGGGCTGTAGGACAGCGTGTACACGCCAATCAGATAGTCCCGTTTGTGAAGATGTTTGGATTCCACATAATAATCTGAGGAGAAGAAAAGAAACTGCCAGCCTACCAATATCTGGGTTGAGAAGAGGGCTGTAGGACAGCGTGTACGCGCCAATCAGATAGTCCCGTTTGTGAAGATGTTTGGATTCGACATAGCAATCTGAGGAGAAGAAAAGAAACTGCAAGCCTACCAATATCTGCGTTGAGGAGAGAGCTGTAAGACAACGTGTAAGCGCCAATCAGATTGTGCCGTTTGTGAAGATGTTTGGATTCGAATTAGCAATCTGAGGAGAAGAAAAAAAAAAGAAGAAGGATAAGTATATAGCTCTAGTACAGCGTGTACGCGCCAATCAGTTTGTCCCGTTCGTGAAGATGTTTGGATTAGACGTAGCAATGTGAGGAGAAAGAAAAAAGAAGAAGAAGAAGAAGAATATAGCTGTAGGACAGCGTTTGCGCGCCATTCAGATTGTCCCGTTTGTGAAGATGTTTGGATTTGACATAGCAATCTGAGGAGAAGGAAAGAAACTGCAAGCCTACCAATATCTGGGTTGAGGAGAGAGCTGTAAGACAACGTGTAAGCGCCAATCAGATTGTGCCGTTTGTGAAGATGTTTGGATTCGAATTAGCAAGCTGAGGAGAAGAAAAAAAAAAGAAGAAGGATAAGTATATAGCTCTAGTACAGCGTGTACGCGCCAATCAGTTTGTCCCGTTCGTGAAGATGTTTGGATTAGACGTAGCAATGTGAGGAGAAAGAAAAAAGAAGAAGAAGAAGAAGAATATAGCTGTAGGACAGCGTTTGCGCGCCATTCAGATTGTCCCGTTTGTGAAGATGTTTGGATTTGACATAGCAATCTGAGGAGAAGGAAAGAAACTGCAAGCCTACCAATATCTGGGTTGAGGAGAAAGCTGTAGGACAGCGTGTACGCGCCAGTCAGATTGTCCCGTTTGTGAAGATGTTTGGATTCGACGTAGCAATCTGAGGAGAAGAAAAGAAACTGCAAGCCTACCAATATCTGGGTTGAGAAGAGGGCTGTAGGACAGCGTGTACGCGCCAATCAGATAGTCCCGTTTGTGAAGATGTTTGGATTCTACATAGCAATCTGAGGAGAAGAAAAGAAACTGCAAGCCTACCAATATCTGGGTTGAGGAGAGAGCTGTAAGACAACGTGTAAGCGCCAATCAGATTGTGCCGTTTGTGAAGATGTTTGGATTCGAATTAGCAATCTGAGGAGAAGAAAAAAAAAAGAAGAAGGAGAAGTATATAGCTCTAGTACAGCGTGTACGCGCCAATCAGTTTGTCCCGTTCGTGAAGATGTTTGGATTCGACGTAGCAATGTGAGGAGAAAGAAAGAAACTGCAAGCCTACCAATATCTGGGTTGAGGAGAGAGCTGTAGGACAGCGTGTACGCGCCAGTCAGATTGTCCCGTTTGTGAAGATGTTTGGATTCGACGTAGCAATCTGAGGAGAAGGAAAAATAAGGAGAGAAGAAGAAGAAGAAGAAGAAGAAGAAGAAGAAGAAGAAGAAGAAGAAGAAGAAGAAGAAGAAGAAGAAGAAGAAGAAGAAAAAGAAGAAGAAGAAGAATATAGCTGTAGGACAGCGTGTGCGCGCCAATCAGTTTGTCCCGTTCGTGAAGATGTTTGTATTCGAATTAGCAATCTGAGGAGAAGAAAAAAAAAGAAGAAGGAGAAGTATATAGCTCTAGTACAGCGTGTACGCGCCAATCAGTTTGTCCCGTTCGTGAAGATGTTTGGATTAGACGTAGCAATGTGAGGAGAAAGAAAAAAGAAGAAGATGAATATAGCTGTAGGACAGCGTTTGCGCGCCAATCAGATTGTCCCGTTTGTGAAGATGTTTGGATTCCACATAGCAATCTGAGGAGAAGAAAAGAAACTGCAAGCCTACCAATATCTGGGTTGAGGAGAAAGCTGTAAGACAACGTGTAAGCGCCAATCAGATTGTGCCGTTTGTGAAGATGTTTGGATTCGAATTAGCAATCTGAGGAGAAGAAAAAAAAAAGAAGAAGGAGAAGTATATAGCTCTAGTACAGCGTGTACGCGCCAATCAGTTTGTCCCGTTCGTGAAGGTGTTTGGATTAGACGTAGCAATGTGAGGAGAAAGAAAAAAGAAGAAGAAGAAGAAGAATATAGCTGTAGGACAGCGTTTGCGGGCCATTCAGATTGTCCCGTTTGTGAAGATGTTTGGATTCGACGTAGCAATCTGAGGAGAAGGAAAGAAACTGCAAGCCTACCAATATCTGGGTTGAGGAGAGAGCTGTAGGACAGCGTGTGCGCGCCAGTCAGATTGTCCCGTTTGTGAAGATGTTTGGATTCGACGTAGCAATCTGAGGAGAAGAAAAGAAACTGCAAGCCTACCAATATCTGGGTTGAGAAGAGGGCTGTAGGACAGCGTGTACACGCCAATCAGATAGTCCCGTTTGTGAAGATGTTTGGATTCCACATAATAATCTGAGGAGAAGAAAAGAAACTGCCAGCCTACCAATATCTGGGTTGAGAAGAGGGCTGTAGGACAGCGTGTACGCGCCAATCAGATAGTCCCGTTTGTGAAGATGTTTGGATTCGACATAGCAATCTGAGGAGAAGAAAAGAAACTGCAAGCCTACCAATATCTGCGTTGAGGAGAGAGCTGTAAGACAACGTGTAAGCGCCAATCAGATTGTGCCGTTTGTGAAGATGTTTGGATTCGAATTAGCAATCTGAGGAGAAGAAAAAAAAAAGAAGAAGGATAAGTATATAGCTCTAGTACAGCGTGTACGCGCCAATCAGTTTGTCCCGTTCGTGAAGATGTTTGGATTAGACGTAGCAATGTGAGGAGAAAGAAAAAAGAAGAAGAAGAAGAAGAATATAGCTGTAGGACAGCGTTTGCGCGCCATTCAGATTGTCCCGTTTGTGAAGATGTTTGGATTTGACATAGCAATCTGAGGAGAAGGAAAGAAACTGCAAGCCTACCAATATCTGGGTTGAGGAGAGAGCTGTAAGACAACGTGTAAGCGCCAATCAGATTGTGCCGTTTGTGAAGATGTTTGGATTCGAATTAGCAAGCTGAGGAGAAGAAAAAAAAAAGAAGAAGGATAAGTATATAGCTCTAGTACAGCGTGTACGCGCCAATCAGTTTGTCCCGTTCGTGAAGATGTTTGGATTAGACGTAGCAATGTGAGGAGAAAGAAAAAAGAAGAAGAAGAAGAAGAATATAGCTGTAGGACAGCGTTTGCGCGCCATTCAGATTGTCCCGTTTGTGAAGATGTTTGGATTTGACATAGCAATCTGAGGAGAAGGAAAGAAACTGCAAGCCTACCAATATCTGGGTTGAGGAGAAAGCTGTAGGACAGCGTGTACGCGCCAGTCAGATTGTCCCGTTTGTGAAGATGTTTGGATTCGACGTAGCAATCTGAGGAGAAGAAAAGAAACTGCAAGCCTACCAATATCTGGGTTGAGAAGAGGGCTGTAGGACAGCGTGTACGCGCCAATCAGATAGTCCCGTTTGTGAAGATGTTTGGATTCTACATAGCAATCTGAGGAGAAGAAAAGAAACTGCAAGCCTACCAATATCTGGGTTGAGGAGAGAGCTGTAAGACAACGTGTAAGCGCCAATCAGATTGTGCCGTTTGTGAAGATGTTTGGATTCGAATTAGCAATCTGAGGAGAAGAAAAAAAAAAGAAGAAGGAGAAGTATATAGCTCTAGTACAGCGTGTACGCGCCAATCAGTTTGTCCCGTTCGTGAAGATGTTTGGATTAGACGCAGCAATGTGAGGAGAAAGAAAAAAGAAGAAGAAGAAGAAGAAGAAGAAGAAGAATATAGCTGTAGGAAAGCGTTTGCGCGCCATTCAGATTGTCCCGTTTGTGAAGATGTTTGGATTTGACGTAGCAATCTGAGGAGAAGGAAAGAAACTGCAAGCCTACCAATATATGGGTTGAGGAGAGAGCTGTAGGACAGCGTGTACGCGCCAGTCAGATTGTCCCGTTTGTGAAGATGTTTGGATTCGACGTAGCAATCTGTGGAGAAGAAAAGAAAATGCAATCCTACCAATATCTGGGTTGAGGAGAGGGCTGTAGGACAGCGTGTACGCGCCAATCAGATAGTCCCGTTTGTGAAGATGTTTGGATTCTACATAGAAATCTGAGGAGAAGAAAAGAAACTGCAAGCCTACCAATATCTGGGTTGAGGAGAGAGCTGTAAGACAACGTGTAAGCGCCAATCAGATTGTGCCGTTTGTGAAGATGTTTGGATTCGAATTAGCAATCTGAGGAGAAGAAAAAAAAAAGAAGAAGGAGAAGTATATAGCTCTAGTACAGCGTGTACGCGCCAATCAGTTTGTCCCGTTCGTGAAGGTGTTTGGATTAGACGTAGCAATGTGAGGAGAAAGAAAAAAGAAGAAGAAGAAGAAGAATATAGCTGTAGGACAGCGTTTGCGCGCCATTCAGATTGTCCCGTTCGTGAAGATGTTTGGATTCGACGTAGCAATCTGAGGAGAAGGAAAGAAACTGCAAGCCTACCAATATCTGGGTTGAGGAGAGAGCTGTATGACAGCGTGTACGCGCCAGTCAGATTGTCCCGTTTGTGAAGATGTTTGGATTCACCGTAGCAATCTGAGGAGAAGAAAAGAAACTGTAAGCCTACCAATATCTGGGTTGAGAAGAGGGCTGTAGGACAGCGTGTACGCGCCAATCAGATAGTCCCGTTTGTGAAGATGTCTGGATTCCACATAGCAATCTGAGGAGAAGAAAAGAAACTGCAAGCCTACCAATATCTGGGTTGAGAAGAGGGCTGTAGGACAGCGTGTACGCGCCAATCAGATAGTCCCGTTTGTGAAGATGTTTGGATTCCACATAGCAATCTGAGGAGAAGAAAAGAAACTGCAAGCCTACCTATATCTGGGTTGAGGAGAGAGCTGTAAGACAACGTGTATGCGCCAATCAGATTGTGCCGTTTGTGAAGATGTTTGGATTCGAATTAGCAATCTGAGGAGATGAAAAAAAAAAGAAGAAGGAGAAGTATATAGCTCTAGTACAGCGTGTACGCGCCAATCAGTTTGTCCCGTTCGTGAAGGTGTTTGGATTAGACGTAGCAATGTGAGGAGAAAGAAAAAAGAAGAAGAAGAAGAAGAAAATAGCTGTAGGACAGCGTTTGCGCGCCATTCAGATTGTCCCGTTCGTGAAGATGTTTGGATTCGACGTAGCAATCTGAGGAGAAGGAAAGAAACTGCAAGCCTACCAATATCTGGATTGAGGAGAGAGCTGTAGGACAGCCTGTACGCGCCAATCAGATAGTCCCGTTTGTGAAGATGTTTGGATTCCACATAGCAATCTGAGGAGAAGAAAAGAAACTGCAAGCCTACCAATATCTGGGTTGAGAAGAGGGCTGTAGGACAGCGTGTACGCGCCAATCAGATAGTCCCGTTTGTGAAGATGTTTGGATTCCACATAGCAATCTGAGGAGAAGAAAAGAAACTGCAAGCCTACCAATATCTGGGTTGAGGAGAGAGCTGTAAGACAACGTGTAAGCGCCAATCAGATTGTGCCGTTTGTGAAGATGTTTGGATTCGAATTAGCAATCTGAGGAGAAGAAAAAAAAGAGAAGAAGGAGAAGTATATAGCTCTAGTACAGCGTGTACGCACCAATCAGTTTGTCCCGTTCGTGAAGGTGATTGGATTAGACGTAGCAATGTGAGGAGAAAGAAAAAAGAAGAAGAAGAAGAAGAATATAGCTGTAGGAAAGCGTTTGCGCGCCATTCAGATTGTCCCGTTCGTGAAGATGTTTGGATTCGACGTAGCAATCTGAGGAGAAGGAAAGAAACTGCAAGCCTACCAATATCTGCGTTGAGGAGAGAGCTGTAGGACAGCGTGTACGCGCCAGTCAGATTGTCCCGTTTGTGAAGATGTTTGGATTCGACGTAGCAATCTGAGGAGAAGAAAAGAAACTGCAAGCCTACCAATATCTGGGTTGAGAAGAGGGCTGTAGGGCAGCGTGTACGCGCCAATCAGATAGTCCCGTTTGTGAAGATGTTTGGATTCCACATAGCAATCTGAGGAGAAGAAAAGAAACTGCAAGCCTACCAATATCTGGGTTGAGAAGTGGGCTGTAGGACCGCGAGTACGCGCCAATCAGATAGTCCCGTTTGTGAAGATGTTTGGATTCCACATAGCAATCTGAGGAGAAGAAAAGAAACTGCAAGCCTACCAATATCTGGGTTGAGGAGAGAGCTGTAAGACAACGTGTAAGCGCCAATCAGATTGTGCCGTTTGTGAAGATGTTTGGATTCGAATCAGCAGTCTGAGGAGAAGAAGAAAAAAAGAAGAAGGAGAAGTATATAGCTCTAGTACAGCGTGTACGCGCCAATCAGTTTGTCCCGTTTGTGAAGATGTTTGGATTCGACGTAGCAATCTGAGGAGAAGGAAAGAAACTGCAAGCCTACCAATATCTGGGTTGAGAAGAGGGCTGTAGGACAGCGTGTACGCGCCAATCAGATAGTCCCGTTTGTGAAGATGTTTGGATTCCACATAGCAATCTGAGGAGAAGAAAAGAAATTGCAAGCCTACCAATATCTGGGTTGAGAAGAGGGCTGTAGGACAGCGTGTACGCGCCAATCAGATAGTCCCGTTTGTGAAGATGTTTGGATTCCACATAGCAATCTGAGGAGAAGAAAAGAAATTGCAAGCCTACCAATATCTGGGTTGAGAAGAGGGCTGTAGGACAGCGTGTACGCGCCAATCAGATTGTGCCGTTTGTGAAGATGTTTGGATTTGACGTAGCAATCTGAGGAGAAGAAAAGAAACTGCAAGCCTACCAATATCTGGGTTGAAAAGAGGGCTGTAGGACAGCGTGTACGCGCCAATCAGATTGTGCCGTTCGTGAAGGTGTTTGGATTCCACATAGCAATCTGAGGAGAAGAAAAGAAACTGCAAGCCTACCAATATCTGGGTTGAGAAGAGGGCTGTAAGACAACGTGTACGAGCCAATCAGTTTGTCCCGTTCGTGAAGGTGTTTGGATTAGACGTAGCAATGTGAGGAGAAAGAAAAAAGAAGAAGAAGAAGAAGAATATAGCTGTAGGACAGCGTTTGCGCGCCATTCAGATTGTCCCGTTTGTAGAGATGTTTGGATTCGACGTAGCAATCTGAGGAGAAGGAAAGAAACTGCAAGCCTACCAATATCTGGGTTGAGAAGAGGGCTGTAGGACAGCGTTTGCGCGCCAATCAGATAGTCCCGTTTGTGAAGATGTTTGGATTTGACATAGCAATCTGAGGAGAAGGAAAGAAACTGCAAGCCTAATAATATCTGGGTTGAGGAGAGAGCTGTAAGACAACGTGTAAGCGCCAATCAGATTGTGCCGTTTGTGAAGATGTTTGGATTCGAATTAGCAATCTGAGGAGAAGAAAAAAAAAAGAAGAAGGAGAAGTATATAGCTCTAGTACAGCGTGTACGCGCCAATCAGTTTGTCCCGTTCGTGAAGGTGTTTGGATTAGACGTAGCAATGTGAGGAGAAAGAAAAAAGAAGAAGAAGAAGAAGAATATAGCTGTAGGACAGCGTTTGCGCGCCATTCAGATTGTCCCGTTCGTAAAGATGTTTGGATTCGACGTAGCAATCTGAGGAGAAGGAAAGAAACTGCAAGCCTACCAATATCTGGGTTGAGAAGAGGGCTGTAGGACAGCGTGTACGCGCCAGTCAGATTGTCCCGTTTGTGAAGATGTTTGGATTCGACGTAGCAATCTGCGGAGAAGAAAAGAAACTGCAAACCTACCAATATCTGGGTTGAGGAGAGAGCTGTAAGGCAACGTGTAAGCGCCAATCAGATTGTGCCGTTTGTGAAGATGTTTGGATTCCACATAGCAATCTGAGGAGAAGAAAAGAAACTGCAAGCCTACCAATATCTGGGTTGAGAAGAGGGCTGTAGGACAGCGTGTACGCGCCAATCAGGTTGTCCCGTTTGTGAAGATGTTTGGATTCCACATAGCAATCTGAGGAGAAGAAAAGAAACTGCAAGCCTACCAATATCTGGGTTGAGGAGAGAGCTGTAAGACAACGTGTAAGCGCCAATCAGATTGTGCCGTTTGTGAAGATGTTTGGATTCGAATTAGCAATCTGAGGAGAAGAAAAAAAAAAGAAGAAGGAGAAGTATATAGCTCTAGTACAGCGTGTACGCGCCAATCAGTTTGTCCCGTTCGTGAAGGTGTTTGGATTAGACGTAGCAATGTGAGGAGAAAGAAAAAAGAAGAAGAAGAAAATAGCTGTAGGACAGCGTTTGCGCGCCATTCAGATTGTCCCGTTCGTGAAGATGTTTGGATTCGACGTAGCAATCTGAGGAGAAGGAAAGAAACTGCAAGCCTACCAATATCTGCGTTGAGGAGAGAGCTGTAGGACAGCGTGTACGCGCCAGTCAGATAGTCCCGTTTGTGAAGATGTTTGGATTCCACATAGCAATCTGAGGAGAAGAAAAGAAATTGCAAGCCTACCAATATCTGGGTTGAGAAGAGGGCTGTAGGACAGCGTGTACGCGCCAATCAGATTGTGCCGTTTGTGAAGATGTTTGGATTCCACATAGCAATCTGAGGAGAAGAAAAGAAATTGCAAGCCTACCAATATCTGGGTTGAGAAGAGGGCTGTAGGACAGCGTGTACGCGCCAATCAGATTGTGCCGTTTGTGAAGATGTTTGGATTTGACGTAGCAATCTGAGAAGAAGAAAAGAAACTGCAAGCCTACCAATATCTGGGTTGAGAAGAGGGCTGTAGGACAGCGTGTACGCGCCAATCAGATTGTGCCGTTCGTGAAGGTGTTTGAATTCCACATAGCAATCTGAGGAGAAGAAAAGAAACTGCAAGCCTACCAATATCTGGGTTGAGAAGAGGGCTGTAAGACAACGTGTACGAGCCAATCAGTTTGTCCCGTTCGTGAAGGTGTTTGGATTAGACGTAGCAATGTGAGGAGAAAGAAAAAAGAAGAAGAAGAAGAAGAAGAATATAGCTGTAGGACAGCGTTTGCGCGCCATTCAGATTGTCCCGTTTGTGAAGATGTTTGGATTCGACGTAGCAATCTGAGGAGAAGGAAAGAAACTGCAAGCCTACCAATATCTGGGTTGAGAAGAGGGCTGTAGGACAGCGTTTGCGCGCCAATCAGATAGTCCCGTTTGTGAAGATGTTTGGATTCCACTTAGCAATCTGAGGAGAAGAAAAGAAACTGCAAGCCTACCAATATCTGGGTTGAGAAGAGGGCTGTAGGACAGCGTGTACGCGCCAATCAGATAGTCCCGTTTGTGAAGATGTTTGGATTCCACATAGCAATCTGAGGAGAAGAAAAGAAACTGCAAGCCTACCAATATCTGGGTTGAGGAGAGAGCTGTAAGACAACGTGTAAGCGCCAATCAGATTGTGCCGTTTGTGGAGATGTTTGGATTCGAATTAGCAATCTGAGGAGAAGAAAAGAAACTGCAAGCCTACCAATATCTGGGTTGAGGAGAGAGCTGTAAGACAACGTGTAAGCGCCAATCAGATTGTGCCGTTTGTGAAGATGTTTGGATTCGAATCAGCAATCTGAGGAGAAGAAAAAAAAAAGAAGAAGGAGAAGTATATAGCTCTAGTACAGCGTGTACGCACCAATCAGTTTGTCCCGTTCGTGACGGTGTTTGGATTAGACGTAGCAATGTGAGGAGAAAGAAAAAAGAAGAAGAAGAAGAAGAATATAGCTGTAGGACAGCGTTTGCGCGCCATTCAGATTGTCCCGTTCGTGAAGATGTTTGGATTCGACGTAGCAATCTGAGGAGAAGGAAAGAAACAGCAAGCCTACCAATATCTGCGTTGAGGAGAGAGCTGTAGGACAGCGTGTACGCGCCAGTCAGATTGTCCCGTTTGTGAAGATGTTTGGATTCGACGTAGCAATCTGAGGAGAAGAAAAGAAACTGCAAGCCTACCAATATCTGGGTTGAGAAGAGGGCTGTAGGACAGCGTGTACGCGCCAATCAGATAGTCCCGTTTGTGAAGGTGTTTGGATTCCACATAGCAATCTGAGGAGAAGAAAAGAAACTGCAAGCCTACCAAAATCTGGGTTGAGAAGAGGGCTGTAGGACAGCGAGTACGCGCCAATCAGATAGTCCCGTTTGTGAAGATGTTTGGATTCCACATAGCAATCTGAGGAGAAGAAAAGAAACTGCAAACCTACCAATATCTGGGTTGAGGAGAGAGCTGTAAGACAACTTGTAAGCGCCAATCAGATTGTGCCGTTTGTGAAGATGTTTGGATTCGAATCAGCAATCTGAGGAGAAGAAGAAAAAAAGAAGAAGGAGAAGTATATAGCTCTAGTACAGCGTGTACGCGCCAATCAGTTTGTCCCGTTTGTGAAGATGTTTGGATTCGACGTAGCAATCTGAGGAGAAGGAAAGAAACTGCAAGCCTACCAATATCTGGGTTGAGAAGAGGGCTGTAGGACAGCGTGTACGCGCCAATCAGATAGTCCCGTTTGTGAAGATGTTTGGATTCCACATAGCAATCTGAGGAGAAGAAAAGAAATTGCAAGCCTACCAATATCTTGGTTGAGAAGAGGGCTGTAGGACAGCGTGTACGCGCCAATCAGATAGTCCCGTTTGTGAAGATGTTTGGATTCCACATAGCAATCTGAGGAGAAGAAAAGAAATTGCAAGCCTACCAATATCTGGGTTGAGAAGAGGGCTGTAGGACAGCGTGTACGCGCCAATCAGATTGTGCCGTTTGTGAAGATGTTTGGATTTGACGTAGCAATCTGAGGAGAAGAAAAGAAACTGCAAGCCTACCAATATCTGGGTTGAGAAGAGGGCTGTAGGACAGCGTGTACGCGCCAATCAGATTGTGCCGTTCGTGAAGGTGTTTGGATTCCACATAGCAATCTGAGGAGAAGAAAAGAAACTGCAAGCCTACCAATATCTGGGTTGAGAAGAGGGCTGTAAGACAACGTGTACGAGCCAATCAGTTTGTCCCGTTCGTGAAGGTGTTTGGATTAGACGTAGCAATGTGAGGAGAAAGAAAAAAGAAGAAGAAGAAGAAGAAGAAGTATATAGCTGTAGGACAGCGTTTGCGCGCCATTCAGATTGTCCCGTTTGTGAAGATGTTTGGATTCGACGTAGCAATCTGAGGAGAAGGAAAGAAACTGCAAGCCTACCAATATCTGGGTTGAGAAGAGGGCTGTAGGACAGCGTTTGCGCGCCAATCAGATAGTCCCGTTTGTGAAGATGTTTGGATTCCACTTAGCAATCTGAGGAGAAGAAAAGAAACTGCAAGCCTACCAATATCTGGGTTGAGAAGAGGGCTGTAGGACAGCGTGTACGCGCCAATCAGATAGTCCCGTTTGTGAAGATGTTTGGATTCCACATAGCAATCTGAGGAGAAGAAAAGAAACTGCAAGCCTACCAATATCTGGGTTGAGGAGAGAGCTGTAAGACAACGTGTAAGCGCCAATCAGATTGTGCCGTTTGTGGAGATGTTTGGATTCGAATTAGCAATCTGAGGAGAAGAAAAAAAAAAGAAGAAGGAGAAGTATATAGCTCTAGTACAGCGTGTACGCGCCAATCAGTTTGTCCCGTTCGTGAAGGTGTTTGGATTAGACGTAGCAATGTGAGGAGAAAGAAAAAAGAAGAAGAAGAAGAAGAATATAGCTGTAGGACAGCGTTTGCGCGCCATTCAGATTGTCCCGTTCGTGAAGATGTTTGGATTCGACGTAGCAATCTGAGGAGAAGGAAAGAAACTGCAAGCCTACCAATATCTGGGTTGAGGAGAGAGCTGTAGGACAGCGTGTACGCGCCAATCAGATAGTCCCGTTTGTGAAGATGTTTGGATTCCACATAGCAATCTGAGGAGAAGAAAAGAAACTGCAAGCCTACCAATATCTGGGTTGAGAAGAGGGCTGTAGGACAGCGTGTACGCGCCAATCAGATAGTCCCGTTTGTGAAGATGTTTGGATTCCACATAGCAATCTGAGGAGAAGAAAAGAAACTGCAAGCCTACCAATATCTGGGTTGAGGAGAGAGCTGTAAGACAACGTGTAAGCGCCAATCAGATTGTGCCGTTTGTGAAGATGTTTGGATTCGAATTAGCAATCTGAGGAGAAGAAAAAAAAAGAAGAAGGAGAAGTATATACCTCTAGTACAGCGTGTACGCGCCAATCAGTTTGTCCCGTTCGTGAAGGTGTTTGGATTAGACGTAGCAATGTGAGGAGAAAGAAAAAAGAAGAAGAAGAAGAAGAAGAATATAGCTGTAGGACAGCGTTTGCGTGCCATTCAGATTGTCCCGTTCGTGAAGATGTTTGGATTCGACGTAGCAATCTGAGGAGAAGGAAAGAAACTGCAAGCCTACCAATATCTGCGTTGAGGAGAGAGCTGTAGGACAGCGTGTACGCGCCAGTCAGATTGTCCCGTTTGTGAAGATGTTTGGATTCGACGTAGCAATCTGAGGAGAAGAAAAGAAACTGCAAGCCTACCAATATCTGGGTTGAGAAGAGGGCTGTAGGACAGCGTGTACGCGCCAATCAGATTGTGCCGTTCGTGAAGGTGTTTGGATTCCACATAGCAATCTGAGGAGAAGAAAAGAAACTGCAAGCCTACCAATATCTGGGTTGAGAAGAGGGCTGTAAGACAACGTGTACGCGCCAATCAGTTTGTCCCGTTCGTGAAGGTGTTTGGATTAGACGTAGCAATGTGAGGAGAAAGAAAAAAGAAGAAGAAGAAGAAGAATATAGCTGTAGGACAGCGTTTGCGCGCCATTCAGATTGTCCCGTTTGTGAAGATGTTTGGATTCGACGTAGCAATCTGAGGAGAAGGAAAGAAACTGCAAGCCTACCAATATCTGGGTTGAGAAGAGGGCTGTAGGACAGCGTTTGCGCGCCAATCAGATAGTCCCGTTTGTGAAGATGTTTGGATTCCACATAGCAATCTGAGGAGAAGAAAAGAAACTGCAAGCCTACCAATATCTGGGTTGAGGAGAGAGCTGTAAGACAACGTGTAAGCGCCAATCAGATTGTGCCGTTTGTGAAGATGTTTGGATTCGAATTAGCAATCTGATGAGAAGAAAAAAAAAAGAAGAAGGAGAAGTATATAGCTCTAGTACAGCGTGTACGCACCAATCAGTTTGTCCCGTTCGTGAAGGTGTTTGGATTAGACGTAGCAATGTGAGGAGAAAGAAAAAAGAAGAAGAAGAAGAAGAATATAGCTGTAGGACAGCGTTTGCGCGCCATTCAGATTGTCCCGTTCGTGAAGATGTTTGGATTCGACGTAGCAATCTGAGGAGAAGGAAAGAAACTGCAAGCCTACCAATATCTGCGTTGAGGAGAGAGCTGTAGGACAGCGTGTACGCGCCAGTCAGATTGTCCCGTTTGTGAAGATGTTTGGATTCGACGTAGCCATCTGAGGAGAAGAAAAGAAACTGCAAGCCTACCAACATCTGGGTTGAGAAGAGGGCTGTAGGACAGCGTGTACGCGCCAATCAGATAGTTCCGTTTGTGAAGGTGTTTGGATTCCACATAGCAATCTGAGGAGAAGAAAAGAAACTGCAAGCCTACCAATATCTGGGATGAGAAGAGGGCTGTAGGACAGCGAGTACGCGCCAATCAGATAGTCCCGTTTGTGAAGATGTTTGGATTCCACATAGCAATCTGAGGAGAAGAAAGGAAACTGCAAACCTACCAATATCTGGGTTGAGGAGAGAGCTTTAAGACAACGTGTAAGCGCCAATCAGATTGTGCCGTTTGTGAAGATGTTTGGATTCGAATCAGCAATCTGAGGAGAAGAAGAAAAAAAGAAGAAGGAGAAGTATATAGCTCTAGTACAGCGTGTACGCGCCAATCAGTTTGTCCCGTTTGTGAAGATGTTTGGATTCGACGTAGCAATCTGAGGAGAAGGAAAGAAACTGCAAGCCTACCAATATCTGGGTTGAGAAGAGGGCTGTAGGACAGCGTGTACGCGCCAATCAGATAGTCCCGTTTGTGAAGATGTTTGGATTCCACATAGCAATCTGAGGAGAAGAAAAGAAATTGCAAGCCTACCAATATCTGGGTTGAGAAGAGGGCTGTAGGACAGCGTGTACGCGCCAATCAGATTGTGCCGTTTGTGAAGATGTTTGGATTTGACGTAGCAATCTGAGGAGAAGAAAAGAAACTGCAAGCCTACCAATATCTGGGTTGAGAAGAGGGCTGTAGGACAGCGTGTACGCGCCAATCAGATTGTGCCGTTCGTGAAGGTGTTTGGATTCCACATAGCAATCTGAGGAGAAGAAAAGAAACTGCAAGCCTACCAATATCTGGGTTGAGAAGAGGGCTGTAAGACAACGTGTACGAGCCAATCAGTTTGTCCCGTTCGTGAAGGTGTTTGGATTAGACGTAGCAATGTGAGGAGAAAGAAAAAAGAAGAAGAAGAAGAAGAAGAATATAGCTGTAGGACAGCGTTTGCGCGCCATTCAGATTGTCCCGTTTGTGAAGATGTTTGGATTCGACGTAGCAATCTGAGGAGAAGGAAAGAAACTGCAAGCCTACCAATATCTGGGTTGAGAAGAGGGCTGTAGGACAGCGTTTGCGCGCCAATCAGATAGTCCCGTTTGTGAAGATGTTTGGATTCCACTTAGCAATCTGAGGAGAAGAAAAGAAACTGCAAGCCTACCAATATCTGGGTTGAGAAGAGGGCTGTAGGGCAGCGTGTACACGCCAATCAGATAGTCCCGTTTGTGAAGATGTTTGGATTCCACATAGCAATCTGAGGAGAAGAAAAGGAACTGCAAGCCTACCAATATCTGGGTTGAGGAGAGAGCTGTAAGACAACGTGTAAGCGCCAATCAGATTGTGCCGTTTGTGAAGATGTTTGGATTCGAATTAGCAATCTGAGGAGAAGAAAAAAAAAAGAAGAAGGAGAAGTATATAGCTCTAGTACAGCGTGTACGCGCCAATCAGTTTGTCCCGTTCGTGAAGGTGTTTGGATTAGACGTAGCAATGTGAGGAGAAAGAAAAAAGAAGAAGAAGAAGAAGAATATAGCTGTAGGACAGCGTTTGCGCGCCATTCAGATTGTCCCGTTCGTGAAGATGTTTGGATTCGACGTAGCAATCTGAGGAGAAGGAAAGAAACTGCAAGCCTACCAATATCTGGGTTGAGGAGAGAGCTGTAGGACAGCGTGTACGCGCCAATCAGATAGTCCCGTTTGTGAAGATGTTTGGATTCCACATAGCAATCTGAGGAGAAGAAAAGAAACTGCAAGCCTACCAATATCTGGGTTGAGAAGAGGGCTGTAGGACAGCGTGTACGCGCCAATCAGATAGTCCCGTTTGTGAAGATGTTTGGATTCCACATAGCAATCTGAGGAGAAGAAAAGAAACTGCAAGCCTACCAATATCTGGGTTGAGGAGAGAGCTGTAAGACAACGTGTAAGCGCCAATCAGATTGTGCCGTTTGTGAAGATGTTTGGATTCGAATTAGCAATCTGAGGAGAAGAAAAAAAAAAGAAGAAGGAGAAGTATATAGCTCTAGTACAGCGTGTACGCGCCAATCAGTTTGTCCCGTTCGTGAAGGTGTTTGGATTAGACGTAGCAATGTGAGGAGAAAGAAAAAAGAAGAAGAAGAAGAAGAATATAGCTGTAGGACAGCGTTTGCGCGCCATTCAGATTGTCCCGTTCGTGAAGATGTTTGGATTCGACGTAGCAATCTGAGGAGAAGAAAAGAAACTGCAAGCCTACCAATATCTGCGTTGAGGAGAGAGCTGTAGGACAGCGTGTACGCGCCAGTCAGATTGTCCCGTTTGTGAAGATGTTTGGATTCGACGTAGCAATCTGAGGAGAAGAAAAGAAACTGTAAGCCTACCAATATCTGGGTTGAGAAGAGGGCTGTAGGACAGCGTGTACGCGCCAATCAGATTGTGCCGTTCGTGAAGGTGTTTGGATTCCACATAGCAATCTGAGGAGAAGAAAAGAAACTGCAAGCCTACCAATATCTGGGTTGAGAAGAGGGCTGTAAGACAACGTGTACGCGCCAATCAGTTTGTCCCGTTCGTGAAGGTGTTTGGATTAGACGTAGCAATGTGAGGAGAAAGAAAAAAGAAGAAGAAGAAGAAGAATATAGCTGTAGGACAGCGTTTGCGCGCCATTCAGATTGTCCCGTTTGTGAAGATGTTTGGATTCGACGTAGCAATCTGAGGAGAAGGAAAGAAACTGCAAGCCTACCAATATCTGGGTTGAGAAGAGGGCTGTAGGACAGCGTTTGCGCGCCAATCAGATAGTCCCGTTTGTGAAGATGTTTGGATTCCACATAGCAATCTGAGGAGAAGAAAAGAAACTGCAAGCCTACCAATATCTGGGTTGAGAAGAGGGCTGTAGGACAGCGTGTACGCGCCAATCAGATAGTCCCGTTTGTGAAGATGTTTGGATTCCACATAGCAATCTGAGGAGAAGAAAAGAAACTGCAAGCCTACCAATATCTGGGTTGAGGAGAGAGCTGTAAGACAACGTGTAAGCGCCAATCAGATTGTGCCGTTTGTGAAGATGTTTGGATTCGAATTAGCAATCTGAGGAGAAGAAAAAAAAAAGAAGAAGGAGAAGTATATAGCTCTAGTACAGCGTGTACGCGCCAATCAGTTTGTCCCGTTCGTGAAGGTGTTTGGATTAGACGTAGCAATGTGAGGAGAAAGAAAAAAGAAGAAGAAGAAGAAGAATATAGCTGTAGGACAGCGTTTGCGCGCCATTCAGATTGTCCCGTTCGTGAAGATGTTTGGATTCGACGTAGCAATCTGAGGAGAAGGAAAGAAACTGCAAGCCTACCAATATCTGGGTTGAGGAGAGAGCTGTAGGGCAGCGTGTACGCGCCAGTCAGATTGTCCCGTTTGTGAAGATGTTTGGATTCGACGTAGCAATCTGGGGAGAAGAAAAAATAAGGAGAGAAGAAGAAGAAGAAGAAGAAGAAGAAGAAGAAGAAGAAGAAGAAGAAGAAGAAGAAGAAGAAGAAGAAGAAGAATATAGCTGTAGGACAGCGTGTGCGCGCCAATCAGTTTGTCCCGTTCGTGAAGATGTTTGTATTCGAAGTAGCAATCTTCAGTAAAGGCGTTGTGCTGACGTTCTGTAGGTCTTTGTTAATGCGACACAGGAACATGTGAAGTATGGGAATACATGAACTCAGCTAAAACTTTTATCACGAGTGATATCAGTTATTTTGATAGTCTACAGTAGGTTAGTTGTTCCGTGAGACAAGATGCATCAGCAGCACAAACTATACTACAAACACCTGAGCCGCTACAAGCTGCATAATACGTACAATGTAATTGTCTTGTAGAAGAATTATATTATTGTGATAATCCATTATAAAACGTAAGAACAAACAAAACAATTAAAACACCTTTCAAAGTTAGTATGACAAAAAAAAACTTGAACACATAATATTTGCGCGTGTATGTGTGTGTGTGTGTGTCGGTGTGGGCCAAAGTAATTAGTACGCATCTAACATACAGCAGATCGGTTTGTTTAATAAAAGTTATCACTTACGGAAATCATTTATTTTTGGAATCGAGCTGGAAATTCCGAGGTCACAAGTTCAAATTGTAATCGGCTGGGAATACACAGTTCTGACTCAATGTTAAACTAACGTTTTTATTTATAGTTGTAAGGACGCGGGATATCTACTGTAAAGCTTGATAACAACTTTAGTGTGTCGAGCGAACAACACTCAGTTCACAGCAACAAACAAGTCTTAGAGGCCATGAGAGAGATCTTGGTGATTCTGTCTTTGGTGGTGATGGGGCCGTTGGGGATGGCACGCTGGGGTGAGTTCCAATATCATATAATAATATTTATTAATTATATAAAGAAATAAAGTACTTTCTTTAGTAAAAATTCCAAAAAATTATTGTTTCTCTTTGCAAATTTTCACAGTGATGTCATACAAAAAATTAAATCATCCCTTTAACTAATTGTCACCCAAAAAGTAATAATAATAATAATAATATAATAATAATCATTATTATTACTACTTTATAAAAATTACAATTTGATTTTTATACAATATTTCGTAAAACAATTTATAATATAATATAATAAAAATAAATATTTCCACGTTTATACCTGAAAAATACAATGCTAAGATGTAGCCTTCATCACAGTGCTGTGGGCCTGACGTTTGACATCTCGCGTTCAGGTAGACTCGAATTCCTAAAATTCCACTGAAGATGGCAGCCTGTAGTGCTGCTGAAACGGTTGGTTTATTTGTAAACCCTTGACCACGGCCATACAGCGCGGTATATTCTTCTAATATAATATATTATAATATAAGTTAACAAAAGTTTCTATGTTTATACCAGAAAAAATACAATTATGTCGATACAGGTTTTGTTCTGGAAAACGTTCATGATAGTTACAGGTACCGGTATATGATTATATTTGACGAACGCAGGATCTTAATGACTAAACTCTGTTTCAAACAAAATTGATTATCCTGTAAAATTTAAGGGGAGATTGAACATGAAAATTTGAAAAAAGGAAACTTTTTCTTCTTAAAACTATATATATTTATAAGCGTTTGAATATCTAATTTATTTTAAAATTCGAATTTTATCTTTTTTAACTTTTTATAACTTTTGTTAAAAATTCTGTTAAAGTTTAATCCGCAACAGTAATGTTAGCCACACATTGTTGTTGCGTATTACTGTACTACAAAATTTATATATTCTAAAAACTGTTTTATCTAGAAGGTCAGTGCCCGATTTAAGATTTTTGAGGCGCTAGGACAAGTTTTCTTAACGTCACCTCCGCGCTGTGACTTTGAAGCAATAACTTCTGTACTGCACAAGTAATATGATGTCAGATTAATACTATACAATTTTAAACTAGTAGGCTACTGTAAAAAAGGGTACTTTCATTTAGCAAACTTTTTCAAAATATTAATAACCATGTAAAATAATTGAGCAAATTAATTTTTTTTAAGTAGAGTAACTTAACTAAGCTTATTCAGAAATATAAAACATAAATATAAAAAATTGTCTAGGTATAACACATTAATTTTTCTCTTCTGATTTTTATAAAAATTAAAGAAATAGGTCTATATATTTTTTTATTCTTGGACTAAAGACACAACAAGCTAATGGTAAACTAATATTCAGTGACTATGTAGCTTAGTGGAATTAATGTCGGAGAAAACATACGCCAAAAATGTTGCGGGTAATTTAATTTCAAAACATCATACTTAAATAAATCAAAGTGCCTACTATTTTGAGAAAAATACTTCTGTTAAAAAAAATCTGTAGGTTGCGGCTCCCTTTGAGCTCTAGTGGTCGGTCGAGCACTGTAGAAGGCGGAGGTTTGATTTAGATTACATGTATATTTTATGTGATGAGTATATTTCAAATTACATGTTTGCTGCCCCTGAGAAGTCAATTATTTTGTAATAACATTTTGTTGGTTGAGTAGTGCAAACCTAATATAATATTCTTGGTAATTTGGTACCGTTGTTCACTCGTGCGTGTAATCTGTGTTTGTGCGCTCATTTTCGAAAAATTTAATTTTACCTCACGTTGGCCAATTTTCTCAGAATATACTAAAAATACCGTCAGACAATTTTAACAGTTAGTTTAATATTAAATGGTAAACTCGCAGATCTAGAATAATTGAAAATTTTCAAGTAGTTTCTATTTTATTTAAACATTAACCGCAGAATTCTAATTGAAAGTTAAAGTTTTAGAAACAACATTATAAACAATATTCTATTATACAGGGGAGATTTCAGATGAGTAAAATAGTTTAATGTGACTAAAAACTACAACAAATTTTAATCACATATCTTTAGCACGCATAGAGGTAAGGACTCAAATATATGCAATTTAACATTGGCAGTATAGGGCAGAGACATTCCGTATAAAGTAAATTTCAATCTATTTTTACTTCCATGTTTCATAAGAAAATGGAAGTACAGTGATGGCGAAAAAATCGTGTTTGAGATAAGGGCTGATTCTGATATTACTACCCTCAATACATACAGAAAATTAATTTTGCGGAAAGTGTTTGTGTGTCTGTCTGTGTGTAGAATTTTTTCTACAGCGAACGATAACTGCCGCAAATTCAAACAGAATCAAATAATTCTTTGCATATGTGCTTGAGTTTTAGAAGACTCAAGACCTATTGATTTTGGTGAAGATGTTTTAACAAGAGTAATTTTTACTTCCATGTTTCATAAGGAATGGAAGTATGGTGATCGCGAAAAAATCGCGATAAGGTCTGATTTTTATTGAATTGTCCTCAAAACATGAAGAGAAGTCATTTTCTGAAAAGTGTCTGCGTGTGTGTCTGTGTGTCAGTGTGTAGATTTTTTTTATTTATAAACGATAACTGCCTAAATTTCAAACAGTATCAAATAATTTTTCCTATATGTACCTGAGTTGTAGAGGACTCAACGCCTGTTTATTATGGTTAATATCGTTTAAGGGGAAGGAGTAGCTTACCTGCAACATTTTATGCTTTAACAAGACTAAAGTACTCAATTTTGATAAATAGAATCCTGAAAAGGTCATAATAATCCACTGTAGAAAGCTATATGAAATATGTATAAATGAAAAGAGTAGTTGAATGGGGAGGGGGTAATTTTCTAAAAATGAAAGTGATAGTTGAAGGGGAGCGGAAAATTTTTTATATGTGTACGACGTTATAGGCAACAAAGAAGTAGTCTGTTTTTAAGATTCCTTCCACGGCTGTTTGGCCGTAGTCCAATGTTTTCTGCAAATCAGACGTTTTGGCAGTGCCACCGACTGCCATCATCAGTGAAAATCGAGTGCGCTAACGTGAGGTGGTATACATTATTGACCACAGTACTGCGATTAAGGCTTAAGAAATAAGTAGTTTCTATGGAAATATTTTATTTCTAAAATGATTTTAAATATAAATCTTAGAACACGGAAGTCATGTATGGTTCTCCATACCGATATTTAAATGTAAAATTGGACTGAGTGCATCCTGTCAAATCATTTGGCCATTTTAAGAAGCTAAAACTAGAATGAGTCTAAAACAAAACAACCAACTTACGTACCAAAAATCGAAAACGTACCGAGCCTAAGCAGTAACCGGTAATTATTTCCGATACTAATTTATTAGTGTTAAACTTAGTTTCATGGGACAGTGACTGCGTTCATATAAATTTTATTTCTAATTAATAGTTTTGCAATTTCAAAACACTTGTGAACCATGTATTTATATAATGTGAGTAGACCCAGAACATACAATATGTACAAAATAAACTTGTGAAGAGTACGACAAAAAATAAACGGAAAAGCAAAGAGATAAAAACGAAGAGAAATCAAACAAACACACAAACAAATGTTAATTTCTTTATTACTAAATGGCAAATTCAAAATTTACTTCACGTTCAAAGTTTCTACACTTTTTTTTTTAAATAAGAAAATATAAAATTTAGTTCCACCCCGCACAAACGGGCCTATTTTTCTTATACAGGTAAAATTTGTTTTAATCTCATCCGCAAATCATACTGAATGGATACTGGTCAAGCACCCCTCACACACACACTATCTCTCTCTCTCTCTCTCTCTCTCTCTCTCTCTCTCTCTCTCTCTCTCTCTCTCTCTGTCTCTCCTTCTCGCTCTCTCCCTTTCATTTTTTCGTCGGAGCAGAAGTCATGGCGAAATGTTTTGCGAGCCGTAACTTGCTAACGAACCGTTTTCTGTTTATGTGAATTTTGGCTTATTTTTAACTATATAATCAGCCCCGAGAGATTTTCGTGCAACTTTGATTCACCCAGTAAAAATAAATGCTTCAAATGTGTTTTGAAGCTGCATTTTGAAGTCGCACAGATTTTGCTTTGGGTTTTGGGTTTTGAAATGAGATGTTTGTGGGGTTTCCGAGTGTCGACGGTTCGATCCTTTAGCCGGGACCTTTTGAAGGCGTAATGTCTTACCTAACTCCTCTGACAGTGGCAGAGCCACAAAAGATTCCTGAGCGCCATTATTCTTAAGAATTTTATTTTTGTTATTTTGGAAACAGCCACTTAGGTATTTCCAAGTTACCGCTACTTCAGTAAACTCGTTTCTGTCCATTTTGTACTGTTTTCATTTCCCCTCGGCACCGCTGATTCACATTTTTTTAACATGATAATGTTTTTATGCTGAGGTTTATTCCACAAAATGCGTGATGCAAAATGTGTAACGTTATCGAGAAATGTAACGCTCCAGGTGATGTTAACACTATATTTTTTCCACACTTTCGATTCCCCACAGTCTAAAAATCTAAAAACATTATCATGCTTCGATGTTTCGGTTTCGTCGAAATTCTTATGTTTTAATTTGTGTGTATACACTTACTCACACATAGAGAGACAAAGAAAGAGCGAGAAAGAGAGAGAGAGGGAGTGACAGAAAAGGAGAGAGGGAGGGGGGAGAGAGATTAATTTTTTAGATGTGGTGCTGTGATTTGGTTTCGTAATTTTGTAATGTAAGGTCATTTAGTGTTTTATAATTTGTGTTATTGAAGGAGTAGATTTTTTTGAAATGTTTAATATAATTGCTTAGTGCGATAGGTATACAATGTGATTTGTTAGTCCGGCTTCCAAGTTATGAACGCCCGCGGCAGATCACGCTTTGTATTATTAGCATGTGTTACTAAAGCTGATTTTTAAATGTAAGCTCCAGCATATAATGCATTAAATTTATTATCCATTTATATAGGTTTAAAATTATATTTCACATTACAATGTCGTATGAAAAAATTAGTTAAATATAAAAAAAAATTAATTCAACGTATGACAACTTCTTAGTATTTAAATTTCAAGTTCAAAAGTATGTTCGTAAGTCCAAAAGTTAAGATGACAGGCGCAGAAGTCACACACGAATATTAACCCCAACATAGCCATAAACAGTCAATTTATAATTCTTGAACTGCTTAGTGATAACCGTTATTATTATTATTTTGATCATGATGATGATTATTATTATTACTAATAGTTGTAGTAGAATTACTATAGGTATATTGACAAGTGTCTACGGGCTGAGCCGTAAGTCAGGCATGGTGGAGAGAGAGAGGCTAGATCGGGGCAGGCGTATAGTGAATCTGAATCTACATTACTATTATAAAGAGGTAAAGTTTGTTTGTTTCGTTGCCCGAGACAACGTCACAAACTGCTAATACGATTTTAAAAATTATTTCACCACTGTGTTCCTTTAAGCCTGAGGACAGTTTAGACATAAATTTCAACCGACAGTTTTAACAATTTTTAAAAAAACAGAGCCTCAAGACGTCATATCATGGAGTTTCTTTTTAAATTTGCGTGTAGGAAAACACTTGGCATGAAAAAAAACCTTTTTGTTATGAGGGATTTTTATATATTGTCAGCAAACAAAATTTAGAGCGAATTCTTTTTTTATTTTGGTTTTTATTTCGATGAAATCCGCCTTTCTGTTTTTGAGATATCGTTAGTTTTGTAAAACATTTGGTTGGTTGGCACGTGCAGCAATCGCACGAATGCTCTTTAGTACAGTGTAAACTGTTACTTATGTCAATTTTTCTTAATATTTAATATTACCTTAATGTAATATATTTTAATATTTATTATATATTAAATTTAATTATAATAATTTCTTTTAATAATAAAATGAAAAATTAATTTTTCCTTTATTATCTGAAAATGTAGGAAAATAACTTCCTAACTTGGGATAAACTAAAACATTAATAGTCCAGTGGCCACGTGTTGTAATTAATAGACTTTCGCTCGCTTATGTTACCATCAGCGATGATATAATATTTTAATTACATTTCATTAGCACAGTAAAATATGTTTATTGCTTACAGAAATTTAGAATATACACCTACGTTTTAATATCACTTATTTTGTACATAAATTTAACTTCACTTTTATTTAAACTATTGAAAGAAAAAGAAAAAGGATTATACAATTTAATGAATACTAAAACTAAATATGATAATGAAGAGATATTTATAATATAATTAAAAAGTAAAAGATAGAGGACGGATAGATAACATTAAAAATTAAATTGCATAGGCCTACATGGATGTTTTGAAATAAGGGTGAGTGACCGCGCCCACAAGTGTGGATAAGAAAGGCTTTACAACGTTTAGGTTTAAAAAGAATGCACGCGTGCGCGCGCGCGCGCATACGAACACGCACACAACACAAGGAATGTGCTAGAAAAATATGTTACTGGACAGACCGGGTGACAGGGCTCGGAGGTTGGGAAGGGACATTTAAATTATAACTTGTTTACAGGGTTGTGTGTGGTCAGTGGGACGGGTGGGGGTGTGAATAGTTTGGTTTTATCCTCTTGTTATTTCCGATCTGACGATGAGCTGAGAAGTTCAAAAGCTCTAATCGGAATAATTTTCCTATAGTGGTGTCCAACAGTGATAATTCTGTTTGTGATTATAACCACTAACATAACTTTCTTAATTAAACTTCACATTTATTGTATTATTAAATTCTAATAAAAAGCAACATATTGTCACATCACCATTGCTATCGGTCGGTGCTAACACAGTACTATCATTAGACTATGACAGGCTATAATTAGCTCGGAAAAATTTTCGGATGTTTTCATTAGAATTCGTACTACAATCAGCTAGGCTCACCACCGTGCCTGCCTTACGGCTCAACCGTAAAGCTTGATCAGCCAGTAGAAACTAGAGGTGTGCTAAGCTATTATTTGAAAGTAACAGGTACGAACAAAACCGTTTCAAAAAGTAACACGTATAAATACCTGTTATAATATACGTATTATACATATACCTGTATTATGTAATTTGTTATATTAAATAAATTTGAACTGAAAGTATTAACAGTGTTACTTTACGCTGAGAATTTATTAAACTGTTTGTTATTACTGTTTATTATTACAGTGACTTATTATTAATGTTTTTAAGAAAATAAAACTAGAGAATTGATAAGCCTATCTTCCTTTGGGAATACTAATTGAAACTTTAGCTAGATGTAAGCAAACTGACATAGATTTAATATTAAATTATTGATTCCATTTTGGTTAGACAACTCAAATGCAAAACTCAGACAATGAAATTTAGAGTGCACGTAATAGAACAACAAAGAATGTCAACAAAATTTACGTGAGATGTGAAGTGAAGTTAAAATCATCTCCGAAAACACATTAGCAAAAAGTACTATATGGCCTATCAGCCACTCTGTAGGTAACACAATATTATTCGATTTTTCAAAATTTACCAAGTTGGTGACTAGTACATAATATAATTTGTTACTATAATCTGCATTATATATTTGCACAACACACGAGAATGAATATAACATCAGTTGATTTTTTTTAATTTATTAAAAACAGCTTCGTCTCTTTGGCATAGAGATATTCTGAATCTCCTGTTTTGCTTCGTTTGTTACTTTTATGGCAATCGGCACATGCGCAGAATGAAGTATTCAGCACCAAAAATATTACTTTGTACTCGTGTAGTCGTAATACTCGTAATACTTGTTTATTCGTTAGTTGCGTACGGAGGTCCCGCGTTCGAAACCGTGAAACCGCGAGTAATCGGAACGGGTATTCGACTTTTCAGTTTTCAGTTATCGTTGAATCGGAACAGGTATTTCAACTTTTCAGTCACTGTTATATCCGTTCCACAAAAATATCGTTCTAAAATACCTGTTGTAGGTATATCGGCACATCTCTAGTAGAAACTAGTCAGGTTATTCTTGATGTCGCGTTATCATTATCTGGTACTATGCCAGTTATAGTAACTGATTGGTTGCGTCATAGAGTGTGAAAGTGCGCGCACGCTTCTCACATTGCTGTTTGACCGGGTGCAAAGTACCGGGTTTTTCCAACTGCGTTATATTATTACTTTACCCTATTGACAAATGGTTATCACCGTGACTTTGCTGACCAGCCGCTTTTGCATCGTTGACATTTATTCTACAATAAACGCACTCGTAAATTAATTATCCACACTAATTATCCACTAATTAATTACTAAAAAAAAACAATTTATCCACAAAGAGGATAAACTCTAAATCAGAAACATTGTTGCAAAACATTACTCCTTCCTTATCACAAATATTAATGACTAGCTACAAACGAGATAGCAATTTATTTACGGGTTATGTGTTGTTGAAGTGATAACAGGGTCAACTTTATTTATCAAAACTTGATGCAGTCAATAAATTTGTTTATTCTCCGATGTGTATCTGACCGACTCTTACGGCCATGTATAAAACACTTTATTTGCTCAAGACATGGAACATTTCAAAATTTCTGAAATCTTTTAAACATTATATGTAAGTCTGTATTTATTCAGTATACAGTTCGCCTATTTGTTGTTTGACGGGGGGGGGGGGAATTGTACATATGTAGGTAATACAGACACAATACAAGCTAAACAACTGAACTTATACAGATACGTGCAAAGAATTGTGTGTTTGTTTATTTACAGTAGCAATAAGAGATTACAATAATTTTATTACCAGTTTTGATGGTTTGGAAACTGGTTGTTAAGCTCCGTTTCTAGCGTGATGAGACTTCTCCATCAAGAAGACCTCTTTTACCCTATGTTAGGTGGATTGACTAAATTCTTTCCAATCTTCTGGTGTGATGTTCTTGTACAAGTCGTGCGTGTCTAACCTTGCATTATGGTTTCCACTACGTTTGTGGATAACCTCTTGGACGGTTGGTATTGGGAGAACTAGACGTAGCATAGCTAGATGACAAACCATGGCGCATCGCTACTACATTTTAGATTCCGCACTTTCAATTATGGTATAGATTTACTGACTCAGCTCTTTAATTCTATACCGTATGCCCAGATAGCCATAATTACGGCTTGTTATAGAGGGATTTTGTATTATAACGAGACTTTTGATTTTCTAACAAGTGCCAATATAATTCTTATCTCCTCCAGTCAGTCACCTTACCAGTTGTTATGATATATTGCCTTAAATTAAGATTACTATTCAGATGATGTAAAGTTCGCCTATTTGTTTGGTGGGGGGGGGGATTGGACATATGTAGGTATTATATATACAGTACAAACCAAACAACTGAACTTATATAGATATGTGCAACGAATTCTGTTTCCATTTATTTACAATAACAATAAGAGATTACAATAATTTTTTTATCTGTTGTAATGGCTTGGGAACTAGTTGTTAAGCTCCTCTTCTAACGTTCTCCAGCAAGGAGACCTCTTTTACCCTATGTCAGCTCGATTGAGTAAATTCTTTTCAATCTTCTGGTGTGATGATGTTGATGAGAGGATTCTCGTGTGTATGTCACCTTGCGTTATGGTTTCCACTACCTTTGTGGATAACCTCTTGGATTGCTCACGTTCAATTATGGCAATGCTATGTCTACTGATTTAGGCTTTTAATTCTATACGTTAGACATAATTACGGCTTTTTGTTATAGAAGGATTTTATATTTTAACTAGACTTTTGATTTTCTACCCTAGTACCCAAAGTAATTCTTTCTTCCTGCAGTCAATTCACCTTACGGGTTGTTATGATACATTTCCTCCAATTGATATCACTATCTAGATGAGTTCATAAGTACCTAACGCATTATGGCCTGGGAATTTCTGTATTATTCCCAAAACTGGCGGTCGTTATTATTTCCGTTAAAGTGAAAGTTACGTACATGCTGTATTTTGGGTTCGTTAATTTTAATATTCCACTTCCTTAGATACTATTCTACTTTAAACAGGTGACCTTGGAGATTTGATGGTAACATCAAAATTACAGGATCATCACGAATAGTCAGAACACCTGTGTTGTCGGCAAATGTAAGTGATCAGCTGTTGTGAGGTGACACCTGTATATTGTATATACGATGAGACCGGGAACACTGCCCAGGGGTACTCATCCAGATTTGATATGGTAGAAATCAGATGTTAAAGAAGGTAACAATGAAGGAAGACAGGCACACATTAGAAACGTACGCAACTAACTAAGAGGTAAACCCCTAAGCGGCACGCCAGTCGTACTGATTAGGATTATGAAACAGTAAATTACAAGAAGAAAATAAAAGAATTTGAGAATTCGAAAACTGTGTAAAAATCTCACTCTCTCCTTCTCTCTCTCTCTCTCTCTCTCTCTCTCTCTCTCTCTCTCTCTCTCTCTCTCTCTCTCTCTCTCTCTCTCTCTCTATTCTCTTTTTGCTTCTCTCTGTCTTCCTGCCTCCTCTTTTCCTTGCTCTTGCGCGAGAGAATGATCGACTCGTCGCCCGGTTGAATCCATTTAGATTCCATGGATGTGACGTGTTTTACTTGGAAGAAGTAGATGTCGATCAATATTTTGAGTAATTTAACTACATGTATGGAAATATCAGAAGAAGACATTAGACCGGAAGGTCAGACGAGACGTAAAATTTATAAAGTGATGCCATTGCCATGGGAGACATGGACAACGTTGGTAAGTACCCGCAGCTGAATGCGGGCTAGTGGCATGAGGTTTATAGGATATGTACTTGGAGGATGCCGGGGAGACCGAGTAATGAATGGTGCCGTAAGGGACGCCCTTTGGATTTACAACCCGAATGATAGTATCAAGCAGTGCAGACAGGGTTGGACAGAGAAAGCGCTACCGAAGGAACTGCTGCTCTACCCTCTCAGGTGAAACTACAGCATACGAAGACAAAGGTAAAGGTGGTCAGATCTATAGGTGCGCAACGGACTGCAAGGTCTAAGACCTGAAGAAGAAGAACAACAAGAGAAAATCAGGAAACAAACGGGACTCAAAATACCACGGGATTACAATTTTTGACAAGTTTGTTTTTTAACTTGCGTCAATGTGGTTGTGCTTATCAGTTCTCTCCCGCGGGCTTAGAGGATAAGTAGCGTTTCTTCTACTATATAGCTTATAGTTTTTCTTTAGATATGTTTAATGTTGTAGGTGATGGTGGTTTATTATAATGGTTTCCTTAACGGTTAATTTTTGGCACTCTTCTAGAACAGGTCAGCAATTTCAATATCTGGCCTGTAGTATGTCTTACATTACAAAGTGTTGTAACACCTCTTTAACTTTGACTTGTGAAAGTTTTTTTTTTTTTTTTTTTTTTAATGAGGGGCCACAAGATAATTAAAACTAGGCCAAAGCCTAGAGAAGCCAAAAATGCGTTGGATCCGGTGAGACGGGACTTGAAATTAAAACTCACAAAATTAACAATCAATAAAATCTTTTTATTATAACTAAACACATTATATCTCCTTCGAAATTGTTACTTACAAAAATTATTAATAATATAAAATCCATATTCTCCCTTTTAAAAATGTCATTTGAAATTAATAAATATAAAATCTATATTCTGCCTTTTAAAATTGTCATTAGAAATTAATAAATATAAAATCTATATCTTCCCTTTTAAAATGTTATTTGAAAATAAATTTATATAAAATCTATGTTTTATATTCTCCTTTTAGAAATGGCTTGATTACCACAGCTGCAGATTGTATGCGTATCTCTACCGCTAAATACAGTACAGTATTTTACGTCAGCTTTGGCGTTAAATGCCGAATACGCGCCGAATCTATCTTAGACTCGGCACAGTGTGATGTGGTGAAGAAGCTGGACAAGTTCAACCGTATGTGTAGCACCGTCAGGAGAACTCTAAAATCGACGAGTAAAGAAACGAGCCGGAAGTTCTACAAGGTGATGACCCTCCCCACCCCACTTCTCTAAGGATCTAACAATTGGACCAACGAAATCCCAGACCAGACGTATCCAAGCGGCCGTGATAAGACAGGATTGATAAAGATCGGCTAAGATGGCTCGAAACAGCTTAACCGAATTGAGTTCAGTTATTATTTAAATTTTTAATAGGTTTTTGTATGTGCACTTATTAATAAAGTCGGAAGCCATTGTTCGTGTATTGCTATATCTGTAATGACGTTGTGTGTGACTACCGTTTCACGTGCGCTACAATAGGTATTGTAGCTCTGGCTCTGAAACACGCAGAACTGGAAAATAAGTTTTAATAAAACAATTGTTTAGTTTGAAAAAACATTTGTTTAAAAAATTTGTTTAGCTCAAAATAATATTTTTAAATTACAACGCTAATCGGGTGAAATCCCTTTAAATATATTGTAGAAAACATAGTTTCAATTAATATCACATAATTATATTGTATCCACTGGTTGTTTGATACTATGTCAACAGAACGGATGTTTGCCTACAACCTGTCCGGACCTTACCCCAGCCGAGAGAACAGTATAGAGCAGCAAACAGCACAGCGGACTGACCAACAGCATCAGCAGTACAGTCCAGAGAGAGACACACAATTCCACTACACGCACCCGCAGGATATGGAGATAGAGGCCAAACAATCTGACGCAGAGGAATCAACCCCCGCCTACCAGGTAAACCAGCCGTTGCGGATTTCACAACCAATTTTATAACGTAGGCTTACTCGGCCTGTGTCAAGGCTATTTAGTTCAAATGGAGCCGGACCTTGTTAGGTTGAGGTCGGTTGCTGGTAGCTAGTGACATAGTCGGCTGGCGTTTCAATACCGTCCTCGGGGATCCTCTTCAGAGCCGCTGCAAAGCGACAGAGAACACAAGTACGGCAGATCTTACCCGAACAATACCAATCAGATCCAGGCGAGAACGTATACATTAGTCGGAAGATGGAAAATTTCCAGGCGCTGCTGTTACAGTCAGAGGAAAAACGATGACAGGAGGCAGAAGAAGCAGAAGAACGACAGAATAAGAAACGTAGGAATGAGGCGGAAGATTCAGGTAACGTTGTGTTACCGGCCGCCTGTTGCTCATATCCGACAAACGTACTTAGGTATTGTTCGGCTAAGATCTGGGGTACTTTGTTCACAGTCGCTTTGTGGCTCTGCAGAAGATGCCCGGGGGCTTGGATTGAAACGGTAGCCGACACTATCTCGCTAGTTAACTGCAATCGACCGGCTTCATTTCAACTTAATAATGTCCACAACCAATATCATTTGTACGTTTGTCAGATATACTTTACCTAGTCAGGGAGTGTTTGTACACTGTAGCTGGAGCTTCACACATCCTGCACACCGGATGCTTCGGTTGTTCCAGTCACCTTGTTGCAATCTTCATTTCGTTTTAATCTCCATCCCACTGTATATGTATCCCGGTCCTCCATCTACCCCATTTCCCTAATCTAGTTGAAATCCAGTTTAACAGTTGACGTTGTTGGGCCAAAACTCATCTGGCGTCGGTTTCAGTACTATAGAAGTTTTTCCTTATAATGTTGTCTAAAATTATTGTTTTCCAACAATAAATTACCTCCTAAAATCTGAATTTCTACTACTGTATAGAGTGGATACACCAAAACATCACTACCATACTTCTTTAAATTATCTCCCTTGTTTAAGAACTGTAGGTGACTAACTTTCTAAGAACGTCTGAGAATTGTGCCATTAATTTTGTACAATATTACAAATTTGTGTTTCTGGTCATCAAATACGAGTATAAAGTCTACTAGACCACTTTTATTGGTCTGTGCATCTCTCTGCAGTTCCTTCCGTTTCCGATGACGTCAAGCACTGCAACATATCTTCTTCCCCACCCTCTCTGTTTTCCTTAACCGCAGACTGTTTCTTCGCAACATAACCAAGATGTCAATCTCTTTCTTGTTACTTTCAGAAGTTATTTCTTTTCTCTCCTCGTTGCGCATCTACCAGTCCAGTTCACATTAATCCTTCTTCGACACAACGGCATTTTGAAGCTCTGTAGGTACCTTTCGCTTCCTTCTTTGATGTTCCACGTTTCACCTAAGTAGTGTGTGTGAGTGCGTGTGTGTCTGTACATTTACTTGTTTGATCCTCTACCAACGCAGATAACCTCTGATAAAAGTATTATTAGTTATTAGTTATATATAATATTTACAAGTTTTGTTATTTGCTAATATATTAATAATCGATTACCGTAAAGAGCTAAAAAAACATCAACAATCACTACCAAGACAAGAATGCATGTGCACGCGGGCGCTTGTGAGTTTCTGTACGTCTGTTGTCTCACAGGCGCAATGTGCAGCGCGCGTCTTAATTGATTGTTAGCTCTGCACCACACAATCCCATGTGGCTGAAACGGATATTGTTAACTCCAGCTACGAATACCCAGAGGACAGCATGGGACATTGTGCAACAAGACTGCCTGCTTACAGAGCCAACAATCAGTTAAGAAGACGCACGAAACGAACAATTGAATCCATACGCGCGCGCACCAATACATGTGAGTGTCACAGTATTTCTGTATTTCTGTGCAGGTACCCAAATTCGTTGAAAAGCAAGATCCTCGACTACATAACCTTAGTCAGAAACACCGCTTCAAACGTTCTGATGATGAATACAAACCAGAGGTTAAGGACTTGGAAACTGGTGATTCAGAGTTAAGTCAGAAAGGTAGGCCTAACAGCGGAGAGCCGTCAAACGTGACAAAGAAAACGTACAATAAACGAAAAGGAACAAGCGATGTAAGCGGTCAGCAGTATGAAATAAAATTGTTAATGTGGTTCCTACTTCAAGGGGAGACGAAATACCAAGATGGAATAATAAAGAGCTTTTATTTGGCGTCCAACGTGGAGGATGCTGGTGATCTTGACAATGTTGTTTTTAAATACAATTACATCAACCAAGCGTGCACAGAAAAGACAAAGGTTATCTTCTTGCAGGCTAAACACAACGAGAATGAAACGGTTACCATTAATAAACTGCTCTCAGGTTCTGATACTGAAGACTTCAGCTTATTAAAATATTTTAATTCGTATTTATCGGTCAAGGAGAAGTTCTCTCTGGATGAAGTAGATGATCCAGTGTTTGGTAGCAGATATGTAGATTTAGAAACTGACTTTGTTGTCTACACTAATGCTTTGCCAGGGTTTAGTGTAGATGTAGACGGCGTTGAAAAATTAGACAAAAGTCTTGAGGTAGAACACACAGTTAGAAATAGTAGTTTGGAGTTCCCGTCAGCTAGCAACAGCTACTATATGTTAGGTTTTGGTACAGCCAGAGATGAGGAAGTTGTTAAGGCTCTAGAATTCGCCTCAGATAGTCACATACTCGCAAGAGAACTGGCAAATTGCGCTTTCTCAACGGATGTTAAACACATAAAAGAGCACTTATTTGAATATTATCAAATCCCACTGAAAGAAAGGGTGCTTGAAATGGAAAAACCAAGTGAAGCAAAATTCAGAAGCAATTTTATAAACGGTGATGAAAGCTTGTCTAGAGAAGACAGCAATTTTAGAAGTGTGTTTCTGAAGGAAGTGAGAAGGATAGTCAAAGATGCGGCAAAATGGTCAGAAGAAGAGTTGATGTCAAAGCTTCGTAGTAGATACATAAATATATCTCTAGACATTTGGAATCGTGACAGTAAAAATAAGAATCACATGTTACCGAGGAACACAGTCGATCTGAAAGACGTCACTGACTTTCTTAGCAGACTGAAGCTTTATCTCAGTCAACCCGATGAAAACAGTTTGGACGGTATTATAAAACGTAAAATAAAAACGGTCTACAATGTACCACTTCATTATCTCAACATGGTCTTTGCTGACGTCAAATACAAAGTTGAAATGTGGTACAAGGACTACGTAGAAGACACAAAGGGAGGGGACATGAAGGGAGAGTACATTACCGAAGAAAATAAATTCTTCCAAGAGTCGGCAAGAGCTTTACATATTTTTGAAGATCAGGATCTTTCTAAAGATATTAATGTTTCTGGAACACTAGCAAGTTCAAGAAGTGGTTCTGAAAATTCACGACAACAGTGTAAGTTAGAAGAATCAATTTTGTCTGTCATTAAAAAACACTATGGCCGTGGCAGTGTCAGTGCTGGCGTTACGTTAGGAAACATATCCAACAGTAACCGTCAACAGAAAACAGTACTCTTAAGACAAATTTTAGAACCTATTAAAAGAGAATATGTTCGTAATTATAGCACTGCAACTGAGAATAGACTTTACAACGTCTATCTCACTTTGGGTTGTTGCCTTCACGGGGGTAATGTTACTGGAAAATTAGATGAAGTGGAAAAACCTGCTCGAGGAGAAATTAACACTAAAACGATTAAACTTGAGGACACTCCATTTCTCTTTGATGCGCGATGTGATTACAAAAGTCTAGATTTCCCGTTGCGCGGAGTGCCAAACATAAGCGTTACAGACAAGAATGGAAACACGCCATTACACTTAGCTGCGCGTGAAGGTCACAAGGATATTGTGGATCGCCTTTTGAGTGAAGGGACAAACCCGAATGTCCAAAACAAGAGTGGAATTACTCCATTACACTTGGCTGCGCAAGAAGGTTACAAGGATATTGTGGATTACCTTTTGAGGGAAAATGCAAATCCAAATATTGGAGACAAGGATGGAACTACGCCATTACATTTGGCTGCGCGTAGAGGTTACACGAATATTGTGGATTCCCTTTTGAGTGAAGGGGTTAACCCGAATGTTGCAGACAAGGCTGGACAGACGCCATTACACTTGGCTGCGCGAGGAGCATACAAGGATATTGTAGATTGTCTGTTGAGTGAAGGGGCAAATCCAAATATTGGAGACAAGGATGGACATACGCCATTACACTTTGCTGCGCTAGGTCACAAGGATATTGTGGATCGCCTTTTGAGCGAAGGGGCGAAGCCAAATATTGGAGACAAGGATGGACATACGCCATTACACTTGGCTGCGCGAGTAGGGTACAAGGATGCTGTAGATTGCCTGTTGACTGAAGGGGCAAACCCGAATGCTAGAGACAAGAATGGAAATACGATATTACATTTGGCTGCACTAGAAGGTAACAGGTATATTGTGGATTCCGTGTTCGGTGAAGGGGCAAACCCGAATGTTGAAGACAAAAATGGAAATACACCATTACTATTGGCAGCCCGAGAAGGTTACAAGGACATTGTGGATCGCCTTTTGAATGAAGGAGCAAACCCGGATATTGGAAGCAAGAATGGAAATACCCCATTGCAGTTGGCTATGCAAGCAGGTAACGTGGATATTATGTATTCCCTGTTGAGTGGAGGGGCAAAACCGAATGTAGGAGACAAGAATAAAAATACCCCGTTGCACTTGGAGGCGCGTAAAATTTACCAGTCTATAGTAAATTCTACGTTGGGTAGAACGCCAGATCCGGATGCAGCAGACGCGTATGGAAATGTGCCTTTGCACTACTCAGCGCGTGAAGGGAACCTGCAAAATGTCGTCTCGCTGCTGGGTAAAGGCGTTGACCTAAACGGGGAAGACAAGAATGGCAATACGCCATTGCACTTGGCTGCTCGTGAAGGCCATACTGTAATTGTGTTTATGCTTGCGAAGAGCAAGGCAGTCAAAAATTTTAAAAACAAGAATGGGTATACGCCACTACACTTGGCTGCGCGTCAAGGTCACTTAGATTGTGTAAAGGTACTGATGAATTACTCGGCAAACCCGGACGTGTTTGACAAGTATCGATATACGCCATTGCACTACGCAGCGCGTCAAGGGTTCATGTCAATCGTCAACGCAATTCATGCATATAAAAACGACGTTAACTTAAACGTTTTAGACAAGAATCGGAACACGCCATTGCACTTGGCTGCTCGTGAAGGCCACGATCTAACTGTGATGTCTTTGTTGATGGATAAGGCATACATAGTTGTGAAAAACAAGAATGGATACACGCCATTGCACTTGGCTGCGCGTCAAGGTTACTTTGATATTGTTGATTTCCTGCTGAGTGAGGTGGCAGCCACGGACATTTTAGATAAGTATGAATATACCCCATTGCACTACGCTGCTCGTGAAGGTCATAAGCTTATTGTTGATTCTCTGTTGAGTAAAGCAGCAAACCCAAATATTGCAGACAAGAATGGAAATACTCCATTGCACTTGACTGTGCGTGAAGGTTACAAGAATATTGTTGATATTCTGTTGAATAAGGGAGCAAACCCAAATGTTGCAGATAAGAATGGATACACGCCATTGCACCTGGCTGCTCGTCAAGGTGATTTTGGTATTGTGAATTCTCTCCTGAGTGAAGGGGCGAACCCGAACGTTTTAGACAAGTATGAAAATACGCCACTGCACTACGCTGCTCGTGAAGGTCATAAGGTTATTGTGTATTCCCTGTTAAGTAACAAGGCACACAAAAATGTTTCAGACAAGAATGGATACACACCATTGCACCTGGCTGCTCGTCAAGGTGATTTTGGTATTGTGAATTCTCTCCTGAGTGAAGGGGCGAACCCGAACGTTTTAGACAAGTATGGAAATACGCCATTGCACTACGCTGCTCGTGAAGGACATATGGTTATTGTTGATTCTCTGTTGAGTAAAGCAGCAAACCCAAATATAGCAGACAAGAATGGAAATACACCATTGCACTTAGCTGTGCGTGAAGGCTACAAGAGTACTGTTGATATTCTCTTGAATAAGGGAGCAAACCCAAATGCTGCAGACCAGAATGGATACACGCCATTGAACGTGGTTGCGCTTAGAGGTCATTTCGATATTGCAAATCCTCTGCTGAGTGCTGGTGCAATACCAAATAATTTGGACAAGTATGAAACAACAGTAGTCCGTTTGGCTGCATGTTAATGGCATAACGTTATTATGTATTGTCTGTTGAGTAATGAAGTAAACCCTAATGTTGCATAAATACACTATTGTTTGCAGTTGGCTGTTTGTGAAGATGTCATTCTAGTAATGAAAGAGGCAAACTCAAATTTTGTAGACAAGAATGGATCTTAACAGCGCGTAAAAGCTAGTGTGTTTTTGTCAATTTCCTGCTGTGTGAATTTGGCAAAGCCAAATATTTTATACAAATATCTTCTTTTGATAGTTCCTATCCGTTCCAGATACTGAATATAATACACAGACTATTTTAACATTCTGTACTGCTGCAAGGAATAAGTCATTTGTATTCATGCAAATCAAGTCTTAAATTTCTCAGCCATGAGATTTTTGGTCGCCCAACTCTGCTCTTTCCAAGTACTCTTCCCTGTTTTATGGACTGCAATAAGTAAAATCTCTGTTCATTTCTCATGAGATGTCCCAGATACTGAAGCTTCCTTATCTTCACTGTGTTAGTAACTTGACTTTCTGTCTTCATCTTTCTAAGAACTTCAACATTAGTTATATGTGTTGTCCATGAAATTACCAGTATTCTACGGTAAAGACACACATAGAAAGATTCTAATTTTTTAGTTGTGGCTTCAGTCAAAGCCCAAGATTCTACAGCGTAGAAGAGGACCGAGAATACGTAGCAGCGTAAAAGTCTCATCTTTTTCTTTATTGTTAAATCGTGACTTTTGAAAAAACGGCTCATTCTAGTGTACACTGCTCTTGCCTTTTCAATTCTGCTTTTCATTTCTTGACAGTGGTCCCATTGTTCATTGACTATAGTACCAATATATGTAAATTGGCTTACACGTTCTACTGGCCTTTGGTTTACATTTAGGGGGCAGTTTGTGAACTTGTTCTTAGATACAATCATTGGATTCGTAATATTAACATTGATGTCTAGACCATACTTACGGCTACTTTAGACAAATATGAAACAACAATGTTGCAGTTGGCGTTAAGCTGGCAACGTTATTTGTGTATTCCATATGTTGAGTAAAATCGGCAAACTCCAGTGTTACAGAGGAGGACGGAAATACACCATTGCAGTCGGCTGCGCGTGAAGGTTTTATGGGAATCTTAAATCCACTGTGGCGTCAAAGGGCAAACCCGAATCTTTTAGAAAACAGTTAATATTGGCCTACTCAATTTCAGTGAGATACGCGAGAAGGTGCTAAGATTACTGTGTACTCCCTGTAAGATAAAGGGTAAACCCAAATGTTGGAGACAACAATGGAAATACCGAGGAAACTTTGTGTCGGATTTAAAGCTTCAATCGCAGACAGTTTTGAGAGTAGGAAGTTGACTGATGCAGACTGTGGACGGAAACTGGGGGTATACAGAGTTCTTGAATGAATGCTCTTATGGAAAAAAGGCAAAGGTGTTTACGAAAGGAAAAGGTGGGTGTAGCAACAAATGAAAGGTTATAATGAGGTTAAGATGCCAAAACCATAATTTATGGGAACTTTATGACAATAAATTGCCCACGTAGCTGTAAAACTTTCGCTAATTTGTAGAGCACTTTGTGACGTAGAATTTTTTGAGACAATGGTAAAGAAATTTTTGTAATAATGGTACCTAACGATATCCAATTTTTTCATTTAAATAGCACTGAGTTGAAAAATGTACCGACTCCTCTTAACATAGATCCATCACATTTGCATGTGTTAGACCCTCCGCACAGGGGGCAACAGCTAAGCGATCCAATAGCAATTTGATATCCCTCTGCCGTCACTTCCTATGTAAAGAAGTTGGGACGCACCAACAGAGCAATGTGAAAGCAATCCGTAGGCGATCTAGTCAATGTACGTGATGTGAGCAACTCGATCAGTCCGCAGTGCAGGTCGCTAGCGCATCACGTTGCCCACTTTTCAATATTGCCAGGTAAAATTGAGGCGTTCAAAGTTAAATTCGTGGGTGCAGTGGAAAAAACTGTGTTTTATATGATTTTACTCTCACGGAGTATTCAAGAAAAGACGTCACGGATAAGGCATTCAATGCGATGGGAGCAGAAGTCGGTTTACGAGAAATGTGGCAGTTTTAATTACACTGTTTCCATTTACTTTTATTGTATTTATTATTTTCTTGCAGTTCTTTGGCTGCAACGAACAGCCTGCAGTGTGCTCAATGAACCCAATTCTTCCTACAGTTTCTTCTTCTTCGAGATCTTACGTATCGGCAAAGGTGCAAAAGTTCTTCGTCACTTGACTCACTCGACATACTGAAATGTATGACCTCTTCAGAAACTTTGGGAAGAAAATTTAAGATACGTATTCTTTCGTTGGAAGGCACGATTTGACTACTTCCTATTGCTCCGTGAGCGGATGCTCTGTTGCTCAGATCACTCACATCGCCTTTATCACTTATATCGCCTGCATTGCCGTTATCACTTTTATCGCTTATCTGTTGACCTGTGTACGGACGGCCTGAGGCTTCCAAATTATTGTACATATAAAATGACTTATAATATTAATAATTATTAAATAGGATTATAATTTAAAAAAATGAAAATTATTACTCATCATTCGTTAAAATCAAAATTATACTAACCATTTGCTTTATAACGCAACATTAATAAAAGCAATTAAAAAATTACCGTTTTTATTGGATTTATATTACAACTATCGTATGCTAACACGAAATATACGTTGCTTGAAATAATCTTGTGAGAACATACTTAAGTTAATTTTGAAATCTGTAATAAAACCGAATTTTTGATTAAGTCTTCAGAAATACTCATTTTTATTATATTTATTATGAATGCATATTTAGACTTAAAGTGATTTCTAAACACAAATTTCAAATCGTCGTTTTTAAATATTTTGCATCACTTTTGCTTGTGCTGGTTTACTCAGTAACTGTAATACGTAAACAATTTATAAAATGAATTTTTTAATTAGTTTGGCACACTCATGTGAAGCCTCCCCCTCCCCTGATCACCAATATGGCCATCCACACTACATTCACACGCACTCACACAAGTACTCTTTACTCTATTTAGTGCCTCCACCTTCACCGCTCCCGGCCTACACTGGCGTGCGTCACCACAACCCATATTCCAAACCGGCTGAAGGAGGTTCGTCCCTAAAACACTCCGAGACTTGTCCATTTGAACAAGCCTCAAATGACACGAAAAAATGTACTTACAAAATTATATAAGAAGCATACTGGATTTTTTGTTTGTACTGAGGAAAGTGAGGAGTCCAGCCTTCAAGCTATTCTCATCACCTCGTCTCCCCAGCAAGACCTTCTAGTTACACCATTGCAGTAGTAGATTGTCATAACCTGTCGGCACATACCGTCACGTTAGACGGGAAACGTGGACGCTTATAGAGAAGCAGTAATGAAATGCTGACGTATTTCAGAGTTGAGAAATAGGAATGATTTCTGGATATGTTTAACCTAATTACGGATCGAATGTAAGGTTCATTCACCATCTACGACAAGTGTGCTAAGAACTCAACATTGTAGATTACATCAGAATAATTTGTATATGTTAATAAATTCCTCCTTAATTGCAGAAATCTATAATTCCTAAATGCGTCCTCTGTTTCTTATTTTTCTCATAGCAAGAATGTGTTAGGTAAGAATATGAAATATTATTAAGGTGACGCCTTTGTTGATCTCCATTGCCGCTTGGAGACGTGCTGCTCAATTTGACATAACTTTCACGAGCATTTGTACATATATCTCAAATAAAATACATCTCAACACTTAAAATATTTATAAGAATTTCCAACATTAGTTGTATACGAGTATACCAAATATATTTGAAGTGTTAACAATACGGAGATGATCACAAAGTGAAGAAGATGTGGTGTCTTCATTACAGTCCAGCTGTAAAAAAAACTTCTTTTAATGAGCATTATCACTGGTATAATAATAACAACTGTCGTCGTTAATAGTAATTTAATTATATTCTTTTTAGATTAATTTATATATGTTGCATTAATTAATTAACATATTAATAATCTAATATGTTGCATTAGAAATGTACTCAACAGATATTACATTTGTTTGTGTAAATAAAAAATGTTTGTAAAAATTCATGGGAATATTTTGATTTTGTTCAATGGCAAATACAAATATTTAGTTTGCTTCAAGGGCATGTAAAAACACTAAAACAAGGGCATATATTTGTAATTAATGTAAACTGCTAATAAATAATTATAATTATTTACAGTGTGATATTATTTAGCCCCTATCATACCCAAAACGTTCTTAAGAACACAATAATTGTACTGCTTTTAAGTTATGTTTGACATCAATCAGACGGAATCTTCAGCTCACTGCATAGTCCTGAACAATCTCTACTCTGCTGTACAACCATCAATCTAACAACAGTTCAAACGTAGGATTCAGGTAATATATATCTATTGGCGGCACACACACACACACACACACACATATATATACATTCAAACTCTTTTTGCTACAGTCCGTTTCTTGTTTTATATAATCTATTTATTATTTATACTTAAATTACCTCAAGATATTTTATTTTCCTTACTAGGAACATGTTTCGAGAGCTATTGTTCTCTCGTCCTCAGCCTACGTGATTCCGCGTCTAGTGAAGTACCTATGTGTTGGTCTGTCGCCATTGTGGTCTCCTGTTAGTTTCTGGTATCTCAAAGTGGTATTTTTGTGTGTGACTGTGGTGTATGTGTTAGTTTTTTGTGTATTTTCGATGTTGAGTGCTTTGTATTGATTTGCATTTGTTCTGGTATTAGTTTGTTTTGTGTTTTATGTTTGTATATTTGTAAATTTTCCCAAATGCTCATTATGGTCCCTTTGTGTGGTATGTGTTTTATTAGTGTCATATTGGTTATGTCTGGGAATTCATGTCCCTTGTTTATTGCATGTGTGGCTAAATTGGATTTATATAATTCTGGTTTTTGTATGCATTTCGATGTTCAATATAACGTTTTTTCAGCTGTTTTTTCGTTTGTCGTATGTAACAAGAAACACAAATAACAACAACACAAATGCAGAAAACATACTAAAACAAATCGATAACATACATTCAAAAATACAATTCACAGAAGAAAAAGAAAAACAATAAAATCCAATGTTTAGACATAACCATCGCAAGAAACAACAACCACATACAATATTCAACATACAGAAAACCAAAATGTACCTACATCATCATACCTAACCATTCTGACCACCCACCACAACATAAAATGGCAGCATTCTGTTCGCTATTTGATAGAATGTACAAAATTCCCCTAAACAAACAAGAAATAGACAAAGAAAGGAATATAATATACCAAATTGCTCATGAAAATGGATACAACAAAAATACTGTAAACAAAATAGAAAATAAAATCAAATATAAAATAAAAACTGAACAATTAAGAATTAATCAAATGTACAACACATAAATAATAACAACAACAAATGGGCCACATTCACATACATAAATAACAAAATGACAAAGCTAACAAATATATTTAAAAACACAGTTATCAAAATAGCATACAAAACTAATAAAAAGAATTTACAAAAACTAAATAACCCACACAACAAAGATAATACAACTACTAACACTATATACAAAATTTAATGCCAAGATTGGAATAAATGTTACATAGGACAAACGAAAAAATAGCTGAAAAAACGTTATTTTGAACATCTAAATGCATACAAAAAACCAGAATATATAAATCCAATTTAGCCACACATGCAATAAACACGGGCCATGAATTCCCAGACATAACCAATATGACACTAATAAAACACATACCACACAAAGGGAGCATAATGAACATTTGGGAAAATTTACAAATATACAAACATAAAACACAAAACAAACTAATACCAGAACAAATGCAAATCAATACAAAGCACTCAACATCGAAAATACACAAAAAACTAACACATACCACACAGTCACACACAAAAATACCACTTTGAGATACCAGAATCCAACAGGAGACCACAATGGTGACAGACCAACACATAGGTACTTCACTAGACGCAGAATCGCGAAGGCTGAGGATGAGAGAACAATAGCTCTCGAAACATGTTCCTAGCAAGGAAAATAAAATATCTTGAGGTAATTTAAGTATAAATAATAAATATTATATATATATATATGTGATAAGTTGTATAAGTAATTAAATACAGTTAGGTTCCGAAATTTTATCGCAACACCAAACTATAACATAGAAAAAATACTAACAAAAATTTTATAATACAAAATAAACCTTCCAGCCAAATACAATATAAAGACACATCAAACTCACGGAACAATTAAAAAACGTGAAATTAAACAAAAATACAAATATACAATTATATTCATTCAACATACTAAATATGTATACAAACATTACCATTGAAGAAACCATGAATATTCAAATAAATAATCTAAAAACAAATAATATAAATGACACATACATAAAGCAGTTGATTAACGCTTTCTAAAATTATTTTAAGTAAAAATTGTTGTCAATAAAATCACAAGCTACTATAGTATCAAAAATATGGCCTTGCTATTGGAGCCCCAAACCTCCTCTATCATGTCACAAATCTTTCTACAAAAATTCGATGTGGTAAAAAACCTCTCTCTCTCTCTCTCTCTCTCTCTCTCACTCTCTCTCTCTCTCTCTCACACACACACACACGCACACGCACATACACATATACACACACACATATTGTAACATAACAAAATTATCACACTAAACATTTGAATTAATGTTACATGAATAAAAGAGAAAGTTCCATAGTGAGTGAGAAGAATAAATTGTTTAAGGATTACCCTAGAAACTGTATAATTAAGTCTATAAAATGTTAATAAAAATGGAAGATAATAAAGAAAACCATTAATTAAAATAACCTACTATGAAAAAACCAGTTAAACCAGCAGTATACCCAGTAGATTGGGGAAGCAGTACAAAAAAGGGAAGGACCATAAAAAAGGAAATAATCTGTCATGAAACCATTTTAATAAGGAAACTACTAATGTGATATTTGAAGAAGGGACAAAACATATCAAGATTCCTACAAAGAGACCAGAAAAAGGAAGAGATATGCCAAAACAAAATGTTAATCATATAATAAATACCATGAGACAAAATTGAAACCGATATAGGTAAACCCCAAACAAGTTACAAGATACAATACTATAAAAACAAATTGTATATTAGTTGTAAGTGTAACATGTCAAAAAATATGTCAAAAGAGACTACCATAGAGTAGAACTCACTAAAAAGACTACCAGAGTGTAGAATACAATAAAGTGAAGTGAGATAACAAAATTAAGGAACTACAGAGTGTACAGTGAGAAACATAGTTAAAAAATCTATGAAAAAATCTTCAATGAGGTTTAAGTATTATAAAAAGACTACCATGAGTGTAGAATAATAATAATAAAACCATTGAAATGAAAGACAGTCTAAGGACTGACAACATTACTAGTAATAAGAGTTTTAAATTAGATATAAGAAGGACTATTACATATAAAATGTTTTCTTTAATTATAACTAAATAAATGGTGAGGACAAAAATACCAAAGGACAGTTCATAACTGAAGGTATGCCTAATATTAAGATGTTTATTATTTATTATTAATTAAATAATATTTTAGATGTAAGGTGTAAATAGATACACGAGTTTTTTTTTATCACAGTTAAAGTGTTTTCATAAGAATAATACATACACAAGACAGTTAGTGACTGACAGTGTTACTAGTAATAGGAGTTTTTTATGTTTTCTAATTAAATTATGTCTAGGATAAGCTATGTTGTTATCATTTGATGATATAGGAAAAAATAATAGGAATAAGATGTTTTTGTTAAAATTAGGTGATATATGGAAAATAGTTGATAATAAGATGTTTTTGTTAAAATTAGGCATAAGATGTTCATGTTATGGTTCAATGATGTTATTAGTATAAAGAAAGTTTAGTAGATACAAGATATTCTATTGTAATTAAAATCATGTCATTTAATTTTCCATTGTGTAAGTCAGAGAGGCAAGTAGGGCATAAAAATGTAATAGTTTTATTCAAATCAGTAAACCATGTATAATGTACAAACAGACCCACCAAGACACTATGTTTGTAAACACAGAATGGCCTATAAACCAAAAAAACTATCTATCAAAGAATTAATCTATGTAATAGGAATAGAATTCAATACATACAATACAGAAATTGAAAATATAATTAATACAGATACAGTTAATAGCAAATAGAATGACAAAAGAAAGAAAACTAACTTCTTTTGGAAACAGTCAAAAATAGGCTTATGATAGTAATCAAATCAGACTAAACAGCAAATTAATCAATATTGAAATGTTTTAATAACCAAATTATTAACAACAAAGTAATTACGGAGTTATTAGGTGTATTCCATGGAAATATTATACCGAAAAAACAAATAAAAACCTTTAAAACACTGAATTTGTACAAAATATGGGGAATACAATTATTATCTAAAATTGTAATTTTTGGGCTTAAATGAGTTTGAAACAAACCCAGCTATATATCAAAAGATGTAAAATTAAATAATCAATATTACTGAATAGTTAGATTCATGTAAAATTAAGAAATATTTGAAATACACTAAAAAATAATAAAACTTGTTATGTATAGTTAGATAGTGAAACAAGTCTTAGACAGATATTTTATAATTAAACAATATGAAGAGGAAAAAGACATACCACAAATTGCCCTAAAACGACGACGTTGCGTCGTTTAGTCTATTGTTAATCGCAAAGCTGAACAGTTGAAAAATGTATTAGTGGAGTTTTGAAAACCAAATAATTTATATTAAAACCAAGTGTGGTTATGTGGCGTGTAACGGAGATGAACTAACAAGTGAAATAATATTATTTATCTATGTCTAACACTTCACAAGTTTCCGAAAACACAGAATAACACCATAGAACGCAACACCAAAAATCGACAGCCATTTTGAAACAATTTTTGGGAACGAATTCACAAAGAACCAACACACATATTTGAACATCACACTACACAAGAGATCCATCCAGAATTCGACATCGCAGACGACGAGGGGACATTCAACACAATATTTTGGACCAACACCACTTTGCAGAAAAAGGGAACATCGTTTTATTTCTGTGGGAGAAGATCTTCAATTCCAACGGCGTCATAGTAGTTAAAACGAGCAGACGGCGGCCATTGCTGAATTTCTATAAAGACGACGGACCAGTGCTACCTGGAGCAGAGTGACGTCATTTCTTCGACTTGGTTCGAATTTTAAATAATTTCTTTCTAATTGACAATTGTAATAATAATTCTGTTCTATTTCAGATGTTAACATTTAGTTTAAGAATACCTGTTAAATGTATCTTGTTCCTTGCCCTCTGACCATTTCGACTCGTTCAAAGAACCATAAATTTAAACTTGTAAAAAATATATTTGTTAACCTTTCTCACTGCCGACTGTGGCGAATATTTGCCAGTGCCTGGGACATGCGCAGTCTGACTGGCGCACAATTTTGAATGAATAAACGCAAATCAGTATTCAGTTACCAGCATAGTTTTTATTTCTACTATTAATGTTATTATTATTTTTTATTAAGCAAAAACATAATTCACATTGAGAGAATAGATATAGAAGGAAATTACAAATTCAACTAATTAATTAATTGTTAATTAATTAAATTAAATCATTCCAACAAACTCTATACAAGAACGAGAAAAAATATTTGCAGAATTTTTAAAGTTTGATGTATTTATTATTTATCAATCAAACACACCTAGTTATAACATATTCTTATCATCAATATTTCTATATTCTATTTATTATTACATTTGAAATTATATCACAATTTGACTAGCCTAACAGTGGGACTTTAAGGAGTCAGACTGACCCAGTGATAAACAAAATATCAATACGTATCAACACATACCAATCCAATTCAATTTTTATTTTTATTTGTAATAATTATATTACAAATTGGCGTTTCCAAAGAAGGAGCTTATTAAAACGTTCATAATTTTTATTTTTATTTTTATTTGTAATATTTTTATTATATTACAAATTGGCTTGCCCAACTAGTGGGGCTAAAGGAAGAGCACAATACCTTTGTTATCACCAAAGATACACACACAATATATCTCTATATATTTCAATTTAATTTTAATTTTTATTTATATTTGTAATATTTAATCAATATTACAAATTGGCGCCCAACAGGAGATAATATTGGGCTTTAAATAGGAGATAATAGTGTTATAAAATAAGGACGATTGTCCAATTTCCTATTTTTAGCTTGGCAACGGTCAACAGGTCGGAAGAGGGAGCGAGATGCACAGGAGAGCTACATCAAGAAAAAGGGCTATGGAGGCCGAGCAGGAGATAAACATGGAGGATAAAGAAGCGACACCAGTGGAAGATGTGGAGTTAATGTTACCGCCAGCAGAACCAAATAAGCCTGCACCACAGAAGGAACAGCCGGAGAAATCCACCGCAAAGGAAGATACAAAATTTGATCAAATGATGGAGATGTTACTCCGAGAATTTAAAACAACGAAGGAAGAATTAAAGGAAGAGTTGAGTAATAAAATCGGAGATACCAACAAGAAAATCGAAGAAAATAGTAAGGAAATGAAGAGTGATAACCTGCGATTGAAGGAGGAATTAAGAGAAAGCAGTAAGAAGATGGAGGAGAAGATGGAGGAGAATAGTAAGAAGATGGAGGAGAAGATGGAAGAAAATAGTAAGAAGCTGGAAAATGATAACCAACAATTGAAAGAGGAATTAAGTAATAAAATTGGAGATACTAGCAAGAAGATGGAGGAGAAGATGGAAGTAAACAGTAAGAAGATGGAGGAGAAAATGGACGAATTAAAAAACGAAAATAAATTATTAATGGAAGAAAATATCCAGAAAATTGAGGAGAAAATGGAGGAAATAAAGACTGACAATAAACAGTCGAAAGAGGAATTAACCCAGATAAGCCAAAAACTGGAAGAAACCAACAAGAGGATGGAAGAAACAAATCAGAAAATGGAAAGCAATAGTCAGCAATTGAGAGAAGAATTGAAGGAGACAAACCAAGAGAACATGAACCGGTTAGACGGAAGAATGGAAATATTGAAGGAAGAATTGAGCCAGAAGATAGCTGAAAACAATGAGACAATCAGCAAGAAGGTAGAAGAGGAAATAACGGTAATCGAACAAAGGGTTACCAGAGCTGACGAAAAATGGAGTCAAACCGAACAAGAAGTACGGAGTATCAGGACAGAAATAAATACGAAGGTTAACACCATTGAAGAAACGACTAGGAAGACATTGGAGGAAAAACTAAAGGAAACACGGGAAGACTGGGAGCGAGTGCAGGACCGATTCACAGAAAAATGTGACGGCATAGAAGCTGCTGTGACCAGTATCAACAGTCAGGTACGACAGAACCAGACCGATATAGACCTATTCCATAGTCGACCGACAACCATTACCAGTTGTCCCAACAGTGAAAATCGTGAAGGGATTAACTTCAGGTTTTATAAAAATAAACCCATGGAATTCCTAGCAAGAATTGAGGAATACTTTGCCAAACACAGAGGTAATCGCTGGAGGGAAATAAAGAGGTGCTGGACGAATCGTTCAAGGAAATAGCAGACAATTGGTGGATGGCAATAAGAGACGAGGTGACCGACTATCAACAATTCAGAAGGCTATTCAAAGCCAAATATTGGTCGGAATCAACGCAAAATATCGCCAGAGACGGGATATGTCATGGGAAGTACAACCCTTATGGAAACCAAACTTTAACGGCGTACTTTTTGGGAAAGGTGTGCGTGGCCAAACATCTAGAGCCCCGAATACCGGAAGAATGCCTGGTCAGCAAACTCTCATACCACTACGAGGAGGATATTATCAGAGCCAGACGAAACAGTCAAATAAAAACGGTGCAAGCCATGACCGAGCTTTTGGAGATGTACGAGCACGAAGACTATTACCGTCAAAGTCGCAGGAGGTATGAAAAGCCAGAACCAAGGAATAACAACAATAATTTGAATAATAATAATAATCGGCAGAATGTGGGTAATAATAACAATTATAATTCCGCAAATCGGAATAATGCCGAGTACAATTATAACCCTAGAAATAACAATAATTTGCCGAGGCTTAACCATAATAATAATAATAGTAATATTCCTCGCATAAATAATAATAACAACAACCACAACAATAATAATAATAATAATAATAATAATAGCCGTCCACAAGATAACCACGGTTATTATAATCATAATAGTAACTATGTTCCAAATGGTCAGAGGAACCCCAACCTTTCTAATAATAATAATTATCATGGTAATTATAACCGAAATTACCCAAGTGGAGGTAACCACAATTACAGGGCATATCGACCTAATGTTAACTACATCCGAGCAGAAGGCAGTGGACACAGGAGGTACCAGCCTCAAAGAAGGAGCCGATACTACGAGTACGAGACTTTCCAAGGGAGTCAGGGAAGTAATAGGTACAGAGAGTACGAGCCCAGACGTAGTTCCAGCTTGGATAATCAGCGAAGACTACCTGTGACAGAAGCCCAACCAGACGATCGAGCAGAACCAAACGAAACAGCCTCAGGACTTCAAGCTGACGCTTCCAACGGCCTGATCCGTAATGAAGCGGAACATTTAAACGAACGGAGGCAGTAATAAAATCTAATGACCCTTTACTGCTCCAATCTGCTGGGTTTAATCAAGTAGGTATGAATGTGAAGAAAAACAGAAAAAATTTTACCATAATATACAGCAATTATTTGAAGGACATCCGTAAGGACCTATTAGAAGAAAGTGAGCTTAATATTAAAAATAATGATAATGAAATAATATACATAATCGCAGAAATTGAAGGTATTTCTGTTCCTATAATGATAGACACTGGAGCCAATGTCTCCATAATAAATCGAAATGAATTGGACCGGATACAGCAGGAATGCCATAAAAACTTACCGGTACTACCTATTAATAACATTGTACTTGTAGGAGCTACCGGCCGACAGAACAAGACCATGAGAAAGCAGGTATCCCTCAATGTCAAAAGTCAGGGCATTAGTGTGGATATGATATTTCTTGTTGCAGCCGGATTACCTTTCAACATCATGATAGGATGCGACATATTGCGCCGAAACTCAGCAATTATCGACTTGTGCCGAGGAAAGGTATCACTCTTTACCGAAGGTTCAACCTGGATAGCCAATTTAACTGATAACAAGACTTTAGACTCCAGACAACTTCTCGACCACCAAAATAAGGTGAATTACTTATCTAACCACTCAACAAACAACAAGCCAGTACATAAAGATTCGGAGGAAGACCTATGGAAACAAAAGATCCAAGAGATACGTAACTTCCAGTGCCACAATACTGACGAGCAACTAACGGAAGACCAGCGGAATCAATTGGTAGAAATATATGAGAAATATCGGGCTGTATTTTCTGACGAACCTGGAAAGATCCGGAACTACCAATGTTCAATACGATTCAGAGAACCGGTAGAATTCAACGGAAAGTCATACCCAATAGCACAATCTTTGAAAGAAGCCGTACGATCAGAGATCCAGAATATGATCCGTAGAGATATCATCGAGAGCAGTCAATCGCCATACACAAGCCCAATTGTGGCCAAACAAAAGAAAAATGGGAAGGTAAGACTTTGCCTTGACGCTCGGGAGATAAATAAGATGATAATAAACGATCGTACCTCACCTGGCGAAATTGATGAAATTTTGAAGAGGTTCCACGGAACACGATTCATTACCACTTGGGATACGGTATGCGGCTATTGGCAAGTGGAGTTGCACCCAGCAAGCCGGCAATACATGGCGTTCATCTTCGAAGGGCGCAATTATCAGTTTAAGAGGTTGCCCTTCGGGTTGGTTAATTCAGTAGCTGTTTTTGTCGCCTGTATGGATCATATACTAGGACCAGAAGCGCTCCAATTCACAACTGTCTATGTTGATGATCTCCTAATAACATCAACCAGCTGGGAGGAACACTGTTATCGTGTGGAGTATGTTTTGAAGAAGCTTGCTGAAAATAATGTCACCCTTAAACTGGACAAGTCCAAGCTTATAGCTAAAGAAGTTCAATTCCTGGGTTTCCAGCTAAACAGTCAAGGAATAACACCATCAACAGAAAAGGTAGACGCCATACAACGATTCCCTACACCAAAAAACAGAAGGCAACTACAATCATTTTTGGGCCTATGTAACTATTATAGGAAGTTCCAGAATAATTATTCCGAACTAACAGCCCAGTTTCAGTACCAGTTATCGTCCAAGAATAAATGGCGATGGGGTCAAGAACAAGACGAGACCTTCAAATCAATTAAAGAAAAATTCTTAGATGCAGTAATGCTCAACCATCCAGATTTTAACCGACCCTTCTTTCTAAACTGTGACGCTAGTAATATTAGCTTGGGTTCAACACTGTACCAAGAAGATGAAAGTGGAAACCATCTAGTAGTGAGCTTTGCTAGCAGAACCCTTAACCAGTGTGAGAAGAACTATAATGTGACGGAAAAAGAACTGCTAAGTGTAGTCTTTGCCTGCGGGAAGTTTCGGACGTATATCCTCGGATATCCAGTGACCGTCCGAACAGATCACAAGTCAATATCATTTCTAAGAAGGTGCAAATTAAGCCATGGTAGATTGACCAGATGGGTACTCGCCCTGCAGGAATACGATATACAGTGGGAGTATGTTCCTGGAAGTAAAAATGTAGTAGCCGACGTATTGTCAAGAGTGAATCTAGAAGAACAAACATTCGAAGGCGAAAAGGAGAGCATTTTGAAAATCTATAACATCATTAAGGACAGATCTGATTTAGAGAAGATAGTGCAGGACATCAGCAAACACCAGCAGTCCGATCCGAAGTTAAACTCTATTAAACTTCGTCTCTCCAACCAAGATGACACAATAAACAAATTTTATTGTATACATAATGGGATTTTATTCATCAAGACATCCCTTGACGAAGACGTTTGGAAGATCATGATCCCTACTACAATCGAAAAGGATATCATCCTGGACTATCACCTACGATACGGTCACATGGGAGCCATGAAGGTGATCAAGGCAATAGAAGAGAATTGTCACATAAAAAGTATCAATAGAAAAACTAGAAACTACCTTAAAACCTGTATGATATGTCAATTGGTGAAAACCAACAATGAGAGAAAGGAAGGTATGATGATACCAATTACCTCACAAGCCAAACTGGAAAAGGTCTTTCTGGACATATGTGGTCCATTTCCCCGCAGTGGTGGACGCCATCGATACAAGTATATTGTTATTATGATGGATCATTTTACAAAATTTACAAAACTATACCCTGTGAACAGAGCCACCACTCTGAAGACTCTAGAAATAATAACAAATCATTACATTCCAGAGGTAGGAAGCCCGACATCCATAATCACCGACCATGGAACGCAATTTAAGGGTTGGCGGTGGAGAAACACTCTGAATACATTGGGCATTAAGACATACAAGACGTCTGTATACCACCCCAGCAGCAATCCAGCGGAGAGGGTACTGCGAGAGGTCGGAAGAATATTACGGACTTATTGCTATAACCAACAAAAGAAGTGGCAAGAATATTTATTAGCGACTGAAGAATTCCTTAATTTGTCATATCACACTGCTATTGGTACCACTCCATACACGGCAATGTATGAAAGACCACCTCCGAGAGAAATACAAGACATAATAGAGTTCCCCAGGAGTCAAGAATACAAATTCAATCGAATCAGATTCTACAATAAATTGTCTGAAGACCAGGAAAGGCGCAAGAACAAATATCAAAAGGCTGTTAAGAAGATAATAAGATATGAAGTCGGAGAAAAGGTACTGCTAAAAAACAGGGAATTACCCAGTACTTTGGAAGGCATTACCAAAAAGTTATTACTGCTGTATACCGGCCCATACCTGATAATTAAAAACAATAATAACAATACGTATGTACTAAAGGATATCATTTCGAATAAAGTAAAAGGAACTTATAATCAGTTATCCATTAAAAAATATTTGGAGGACTCATAGTTGTGAGATAAAACTATTATGAAGAAATTGTGAATTTTGATAAGAATAAAATTACAAAAAATTCAAAAATCAGTAAGCACAACTTACACAAAACATTTAAAAGATTATTGTGAATAAATAAAAGGAATTTTGAACATAATAAGCTTCAAAATTCAAAAGCAAGAGTAAGTACAAGCTACACAAATATTCAAAGACTCTTATGCAAGTAAAAAGAATTTGGATGCAGATAATAATTGTCCAAATTCAAAATAATTAGTAAGTACCACTTACACAAACATTCAAAGACTATTATGAATGCAAAAAGAATTTTGAGGAATAATAATTTCAAAATTCAAAACAATAATAAGTACAACTTATACCAAAATATTTGAAAAACAACTATGAATAAGAAAGAATGTAGTTGAATAAAAATGTCTAAAATTAAAAAAAAAAACATTAAACTCACATCATTACTCATACAAATGATGAGAAATAACTCTGAAATATGAAAAAAGATTTTGTAAGAAAGAGATACAAAATTCTAAGGGAGAAAGGAAACCAGAATGTCATATGACTTAATCGAACAAATTAACCAAACTCACAAAGAAAATAATTTAATAAAAATGGAACAATGAAAAAGGACCAGCTCACTAAAGACCAAATAGTGAGACCAAAAAACAAAAAAAAAAAAACCTGATACTAATAATGATAATGCTGTTACAACAACCACTGTTATAGTGAAGGTGATAAAGAATTAATTCATGTTATACCATGAGCAATAAAAATAACTCAATGGATACCAGATGGTAGAAGGAGTAAATATAAATACTACTTACTATGTAAACATGATGAAATGTATATTATACCACATACCTAAACCACCTAATATGGAATAAGCTTTAAGAGAGAAGAAGAGTCAAGTGTATAAAAGTATTAATTAATATAACGTATTATGAAGTGAAGAATCTAAAGATGTTTATTTTAGTCAAAAATGACTACTTTTACTGTTTATTTATTTTTATGACTGGATGTAGAAAATGCCATCAGTCTTATGTGTTGAGCAGGGATGATAATACCTCTGGACTCAATTGAAGTATTGGACAGCAGGGATTGAAGCCAAAAGTGCCACTCTGAACTGTTCCAATTAATTTGTTAGGGAATGTTAGGGAGTAAACATACTGGTGAGGAAGCACCAAATAAGAAGGAATATAAAATGATAATGTTATACACAAGATTTAAGATCACTTATCAATGAAAAAAGAAACTAATGAAGGAGATACACATCAGCTGAGAGGAAGCAATGGTGGAAAAAGAAGGTATATAAAGTGAAAACATCTAATCACGGAGAAATGTAAATACAAAAGAATTAGTAGTAATTATTTCATCCATACAGAGTATGATCTGAACTAATCACTTTTACAGGAGAGCATATGTAACATAACAAAATTATCACACTAAACATTTGAATTAATGTTACATGAATAAAAGAGAAAGTTCCATAGTGAGTGAGAAGAATAAATTGTTTAAGGATTACCCTAGAAACTGTATAATTAAGTCTATAAAATGTTAATAAAAATGGAAGATAATAAAGAAAACCATTAATTAAAATAACCTACTATGAAAAAACCAGTTAAACCAGCAGTATACCCAGTAGATTGGGGAAGCAGTACAAAAAAGGGAAGGACCATAAAAAAGGAAATAATCTGTCATGAAACCATTTTAATAAGGAAACTACTAATGTGATATTTGAAGAAGGGACAAAACATATCAAGATTCCTACAAAGAGACCAGAAACAGGAAGAGATATGCCAAAACAAAATGTTAATCATATAATAAATACCATGAGACAAAATTGAAACCGATATAGGTAAACCCCAAACAAGTTACAAGATACAATACTATAAAAACAAATTGTATATTAGTTGTAAGTGTAACATGTCAAAAAATATGTCAAAAGAGACTACCATAGAGTAGAACTCACTAAAAAGACTACCAGAGTGTAGAATACAATAAAGTGAAGTGAGATAACAAAATTAAGGAACTACAGAGAGTACAGTGAGAAACATAGTTAAAAAATCTATGAAAAAATCTTCAATGAGGTTTAAGTATTATAAAAAGACTACCATGAGTGTAGAATAATAATAATAAAACCATTGAAATGAAAGACAGTCTAAGGACTGACAACATTACTAGTAATAAGAGTTTTAAATTAGATATAAGAAGGACTATTACATATAAAATGTTTTCTTTAATTATAACTAAATAAATGGTGAGGACAAAAATACCAAAGGACAGTTCATAACTGAAGGTATGCCTAATATTAAGATGTTTATTATTTATTATTAATTAAATAATATTTTAGATGTAAGGTGTAAATAGATACACGAGTTTTTTTTTATCACAGTTAAAGTGTTTTCATAAGAATAATACATACACAAGACAGTTAGTGACTGACAGTGTTACTAGTAATAGGAGTTTTTTATGTTTTCTAATTAAATTATGTCTAGGATAAGCTATGTTGTTATCATTTGATGATACAGGAAAAAATAATAGGAATAAGATGTTTTTGTTAAAATTAGGTGATATATGGAAAATAGTTGATAATAAGATGTTTTTGTTAAAATTAGGCATAAGATGTTCATGTTATGGTTCAATGATGTTATTAGTATAAAGAAAGTTTAGTAGATACAAGATATTCTATTGTAATTAAAATCATGTCATTTAATTTTCCATTGTGTAAGTCAGAGAGGCAAGTAGGGCATAAAAATGTAATAGTTTTATTCAAATCAGTAAACCATGTATAATGTACAAACAGACCCACCAAGACACTATGTTTGTAAACACAGAATGGCCTATAAACCAAAAAAACTATCTATCAAAGAATTAATCTATGTAATAGGAATAGAATTCAATACATACAATACAGAAATTGAAAATATAATTAATACAGATACAGTTAATAGCAAATAGAATGACAAAAGAAAGAAAACTAACTTCTTTTGGAAACAGTCAAAAATAGGCTTATGATAGTAATCAAATCAGACTAAACAGCAAATTAATCAATATTGAAATGTTTTAATAACCAAATTATTAACAACAAAGTAATTACGGAGTTATTAGGTGTATTCCATGGAAATATTATACCGAAAAAACAAATAAAAACCTTTAAAACACTGAATTTGTACAAAATATGGGGAATACAATTATTATCTAAAATTGTAATTTTTGGGCTTAAATGAGTTTGAAACAAACCCAGCTATATATCAAAAGATGTAAAATTAAATAATCAATATTACTGAATAGTTAGATTCATGTAAAATTAAGAAATATTTGAAATACACTAAAAAATAATAAAACTTGTTATGTATAGTTAGATAGTGAAACAAGTCTTAGACAGATATTTTATAATTAAACAATATGAAGAGGAAAAAGACATACCACAAATTGCCCTAAAACGACGACGTTGCGTCGTTTAGTCTATTGTTAATCGCAAAGCTGAACAGTTGAAAAATGTATTAGTGGAGTTTTGAAAACCAAATAATTTATATTAAAACCAAGTGTGGTTACACCGTGTAACGGTGATGAACTAACAAGTGAAATAATATTATTTATCTATGTCTAACACTTCACAAGTTTCCGAAAACACAGAATAACACCATAGAACGCAACACCAAAAATCGACAGCCATTTTGAAACAATTTTTGGGAACGAATTCACAAAGAACCAACACACATATTTGAACATCACACTACACAAGAGATCCATCCAGAATTCGACATCGCAGACGACGAGGGGACATTCAACACAATATTTTGGACCAACACCACTTTGCAGAAAAAGGGAACATCGTTTTATTTCTGTGGGAGAAGATCTTCAATTCCAACGGCGTCATAGTAGTTAAAACGAGCAGACGGCGGCCATTGCTGAATTTCTATAAAGACGACGGACCAGTGCTACCTGGAGCAGAGTGACGTCATTTCTTCGACTTGGTTCGAATTTTAAATAATTTCTTTCTAATTGACAATTGTAATAATAATTCTGTTCTATTTCAGATGTTAACATTTAGTTTAAGAATACCTGTTAAATGTATCTTGTTCCTTGCCCTCTGACCATTTCGACTCGTTCAAAGAACCATAAATTTAAACTTGTAAAAAATATATTTGTTAACCTTTCTCACTGCCGACTGTGGCGAATATTTGCCAGTGCCTGGGACATGCGCAGTCTGACTGGCGCACAATTTTGAATGAATAAACGCAAATCAGTATTCAGTTACCAGCATAGTTTTTATTTCTACTATTAATGTTATTATTATTTTTTATTAAGCAAAAACATAATTCACATTGAGAGAATAGATATAGAAGGAAATTACAAATTCAACTAATTAATTAATTGTTAATTAATTAAATTAAATCATTCCAACAAACTCTATACAAGAACGAGAAAAAATATTTGCAGAATTTTTAAAGTTTGATGTATTTATTATTTATCAATCAAACACACCTAGTTATAACATATTCTTATCATCAATATTTCTATATTCTATTTATTATTACATTTGAAATTATATCACAATTTGACTAGCCTAACAGTGGGACTTTAAGGAGTCAGACTGACCCAGTGATAAACAAAATATCAATACGTATCAACACATACCAATCCAATTCAATTTTTATTTTTATTTGTAATAATTATATTACAAATTGGCGTTTCCAAAGAAGGAGCTTATTAAAACGTTCATAATTTTTATTTTTATTTTTATTTGTAATATTTTTATTATATTACAAATTGGCTTGCCCAACTAGTGGGGCTAAAGGAAGAGCACAATACCTTTGTTATCACCAAAGATACACACACAATATATCTCTATATATTTCAATTTAATTTTAATTTTTATTTATATTTGTAATATTTAATCAATATTACAAATTGGCGCCCAACAGGAGATAATATTGGGCTTTAAATAGGAGATAATAGTGTTATAAAATAAGGACGATTGTCCAATTTCCTATTTTTAGCTTGGCAACGGTCAACAGGTCGGAAGAGGGAGCGAGATGCACAGGAGAGCTACATCAAGAAAAAGGGCTATGGAGGCCGAGCAGGAGATAAACATGGAGGATAAAGAAGCGACACCAGTGGAAGATGTGGAGTTAATGTTACCGCCAGCAGAACCAAATAAGCCTGCACCACAGAAGGAACAGCCGGAGAAATCCACCGCAAAGGAAGATACAAAATTTGATCAAATGATGGAGATGTTACTCCGAGAATTTAAAACAACGAAGGAAGAATTAAAGGAAGAGTTGAGTAATAAAATCGGAGATACCAACAAGAAAATCGAAGAAAATAGTAAGGAAATGAAGAGTGATAACCTGCGATTGAAGGAGGAATTAAGAGAAAGCAGTAAGAAGATGGAGGAGAAGATGGAGGAGAATAGTAAGAAGATGGAGGAGAAGATGGAAGAAAATAGTAAGAAGCTGGAAAATGATAACCAACAATTGAAAGAGGAATTAAGTAATAAAATTGGAGATACTAGCAAGAAGATGGAGGAGAAGATGGAAGTAAACAGTAAGAAGATGGAGGAGAAAATGGACGAATTAAAAAACGAAAATAAATTATTAATGGAAGAAAATATCCAGAAAATTGAGGAGAAAATGGAGGAAATAAAGACTGACAATAAACAGTCGAAAGAGGAATTAACCCAGATAAGCCAAAAACTGGAAGAAACCAACAAGAGGATGGAAGAAACAAATCAGAAAATGGAAAGCAATAGTCAGCAATTGAGAGAAGAATTGAAGGAGACAAACCAAGAGAACATGAACCGGTTAGACGGAAGAATGGAAATATTGAAGGAAGAATTGAGCCAGAAGATAGCTGAAAACAATGAGACAATCAGCAAGAAGGTAGAAGAGGAAATAACGGTAATCGAACAAAGGGTTACCAGAGCTGACGAAAAATGGAGTCAAACCGAACAAGAAGTACGGAGTATCAGGACAGAAATAAATACGAAGGTTAACACCATTGAAGAAACGACTAGGAAGACATTGGAGGAAAAACTAAAGGAAACACGGGAAGACTGGGAGCGAGTGCAGGACCGATTCACAGAAAAATGTGACGGCATAGAAGCTGCTGTGACCAGTATCAACAGTCAGGTACGACAGAACCAGACCGATATAGACCTATTCCATAGTCGACCGACAACCATTACCAGTTGTCCCAACAGTGAAAATCGTGAAGGGATTAACTTCAGGTTTTATAAAAATAAACCCATGGAATTCCTAGCAAGAATTGAGGAATACTTTGCCAAACACAGAGGTAATCGCTGGAGGGAAATAAAGAGGTGCTGGACGAATCGTTCAAGGAAATAGCAGACAATTGGTGGATGGCAATAAGAGACGAGGTGACCGACTATCAACAATTCAGAAGGCTATTCAAAGCCAAATATTGGTCGGAATCAACGCAAAATATCGCCAGAGACGGGATATGTCATGGGAAGTACAACCCTTATGGAAACCAAACTTTAACGGCGTACTTTTTGGGAAAGGTGTGCGTGGCCAAACATCTAGAGCCCCGAATACCGGAAGAATGCCTGGTCAGCAAACTCTCATACCACTACGAGGAGGATATTATCAGAGCCAGACGAAACAGTCAAATAAAAACGGTGCAAGCCATGACCGAGCTTTTGGAGATGTACGAGCACGAAGACTATTACCGTCAAAGTCGCAGGAGGTATGAAAAGCCAGAACCAAGGAATAACAACAGTAATTTGAATAATAATAATAATAATCGGCAGAATGTGGGTAATAATAATAATTATAACTCCGCAAATCGGAATAATGCCGAGTACAATTATAACCCTAGAAATAACAATAATTTGCCGAGGCTTAACCATAATAATAATAATAGTAATATTCCTCGCATAAATAATAATAACAACAACCACAACAATAATAATAATAATAATAATAATAATAGCCGTCCACAAGATAACCACGGTTATTATAATCATAATAGTAACTATGTTCCAAATGGTCAGAGGAACCCCAACCTTTCTAATAATAATAATTATCATGGTAATTATAACCGAAATTACCCAAGTGGAGGTAACCACAATTACAGGGCATATCGACCTAATGTTAACTACATCCGAGCAGAAGGCAGTGGACACAGGAGGTACCAGCCTCAAAGAAGGAGCCGATACTACGAGTACGAGACTTTCCAAGGGAGTCAGGGAAGTAATAGGTACAGAGAGTACGAGCCCAGACGTAGTTCCAGCTTGGATAATCAGCGAAGACTACCTGTGACAGAAGCCCAACCAGACGATCGAGCAGAACCAAACGAAACAGCCTCAGGACTTCAAGCTGACGCTTCCAACGGCCTGATCCGTAATGAAGCGGAACATTTAAACGAACGGAGGCAGTAATAAAATCTAATGACCCTTTACTGCTCCAATCTGCTGGGTTTAATCAAGTAGGTATGAATGTGAAGAAAAACAGAAAAAATTTTACCATAATATACAGCAATTATTTGAAGGACATCCGTAAGGACCTATTAGAAGAAAGTGAGCTTAATATTAAAAATAATGATAATGAAATAATATACATAATCGCAGAAATTGAAGGTATTTCTGTTCCTATAATGATAGACACTGGAGCCAATGTCTCCATAATAAATCGAAATGAATTGGACCGGATACAGCAGGAATGCCATAAAAACTTACCGGTACTACCTATTAATAACATTGTACTTGTAGGAGCTACCGGCCGACAGAACAAGACCATGAGAAAGCAGGTATCCCTCAATGTCAAAAGTCAGGGCATTAGTGTGGATATGATATTTCTTGTTGCAGCCGGATTACCTTTCAACATCATGATAGGATGCGACATATTGCGCCGAAACTCAGCAATTATCGACTTGTGCCGAGGAAAGGTATCACTCTTTACCGAAGGTTCAACCTGGATAGCCAATTTAACTGATAACAAGACTTTAGACTCCAGACAACTTCTCGACCACCAAAATAAGGTGAATTACTTATCTAACCACTCAACAAACAACAAGCCAGTACATAAAGATTCGGAGGAAGACCTATGGAAACAAAAGATCCAAGAGATACGTAACTTCCAGTGCCACAATACTGACGAGCAACTAACGGAAGACCAGCGGAATCAATTGGTAGAAATATATGAGAAATATCGGGCTGTATTTTCTGACGAACCTGGAAAGATCCGGAACTACCAATGTTCAATACGATTCAGAGAACCGGTAGAATTCAACGGAAAGTCATACCCAATAGCACAATCTTTGAAAGAAGCCGTACGATCAGAGATCCAGAATATGATCCGTAGAGATATCATCGAGAGCAGTCAATCGCCATACACAAGCCCAATTGTGGCCAAACAAAAGAAAAATGGGAAGGTAAGACTTTGCCTTGACGCTCGGGAGATAAATAAGATGATAATAAACGATCGTACCTCACCTGGCGAAATTGATGAAATTTTGAAGAGGTTCCACGGAACACGATTCATTACCACTTGGGATACGGTATGCGGCTATTGGCAAGTGGAGTTGCACCCAGCAAGCCGGCAATACATGGCGTTCATCTTCGAAGGGCGCAATTATCAGTTTAAGAGGTTGCCCTTCGGGTTGGTTAATTCAGTAGCTGTTTTTGTCGCCTGTATGGATCATATACTAGGACCAGAAGCGCTCCAATTCACAACTGTCTATGTTGATGATCTCCTAATAACATCAACCAGCTGGGAGGAACACTGTTATCGTGTGGAGTATGTTTTGAAGAAGCTTGCTGAAAATAATGTCACCCTTAAACTGGACAAGTCCAAGCTTATAGCTAAAGAAGTTCAATTCCTGGGTTTCCAGCTAAACAGTCAAGGAATAACACCATCAACAGAAAAGGTAGACGCCATACAACGATTCCCTACACCAAAAAACAGAAGGCAACTACAATCATTTTTGGGCCTATGTAACTATTATAGGAAGTTCCAGAATAATTATTCCGAACTAACAGCCCAGTTTCAGTACCAGTTATCGTCCAAGAATAAATGGCGATGGGGTCAAGAACAAGACGAGACCTTCAAATCAATTAAAGAAAAATTCTTAGATGCAGTAATGCTCAACCATCCAGATTTTAACCGACCCTTCTTTCTAAACTGTGACGCTAGTAATATTAGCTTGGGTTCAACACTGTACCAAGAAGATGAAAGTGGAAACCATCTAGTAGTGAGCTTTGCTAGCAGAACCCTTAACCAGTGTGAGAAGAACTATAATGTGACGGAAAAAGAACTGCTAAGTGTAGTCTTTGCCTGCGGGAAGTTTCGGACGTATATCCTCGGATATCCAGTGACCGTCCGAACAGATCACAAGTCAATATCATTTCTAAGAAGGTGCAAATTAAGCCATGGTAGATTGACCAGATGGGTACTCGCCCTGCAGGAATACGATATACAGTGGGAGTATGTTCCTGGAAGTAAAAATGTAGTAGCCGACGTATTGTCAAGAGTGAATCTAGAAGAACAAACATTCGAAGGCGAAAAGGAGAGCATTTTGAAAATCTATAACATCATTAAGGACAGATCTGATTTAGAGAAGATAGTGCAGGACATCAGCAAACACCAGCAGTCCGATCCGAAGTTAAACTCTATTAAACTTCGTCTCTCCAACCAAGATGACACAATAAACAAATTTTATTGTATACATAATGGGATTTTATTCATCAAGACATCCCTTGACGAAGACGTTTGGAAGATCATGATCCCTACTACAATCGAAAAGGATATCATCCTGGACTATCACCTACGATACGGTCACATGGGAGCCATGAAGGTGATCAAGGCAATAGAAGAGAATTGTCACATAAAAAGTATCAATAGAAAAACTAGAAACTACCTTAAAACCTGTATGATATGTCAATTGGTGAAAACCAACAATGAGAGAAAGGAAGGTATGATGATACCAATTACCTCACAAGCCAAACTGGAAAAGGTCTTTCTGGACATATGTGGTCCATTTCCCCGCAGTGGTGGACGCCATCGATACAAGTATATTGTTATTATGATGGATCATTTTACAAAATTTACAAAACTATACCCTGTGAACAGAGCCACCACTCTGAAGACTCTAGAAATAATAACAAATCATTACATTCCAGAGGTAGGAAGCCCGACATCCATAATCACCGACCATGGAACGCAATTTAAGGGTTGGCGGTGGAGAAACACTCTGAATACATTGGGCATTAAGACATACAAGACGTCTGTATACCACCCCAGCAGCAATCCAGCGGAGAGGGTACTGCGAGAGGTCGGAAGAATATTACGGACTTATTGCTATAACCAACAAAAGAAGTGGCAAGAATATTTATTAGCGACTGAAGAATTCCTTAATTTGTCATATCACACTGCTATTGGTACCACTCCATACACGGCAATGTATGAAAGACCACCTCCGAGAGAAATACAAGACATAATAGAGTTCCCCAGGAGTCAAGAATACAAATTCAATCGAATCAGATTCTACAATAAATTGTCTGAAGACCAGGAAAGGCGCAAGAACAAATATCAAAAGGCTGTTAAGAAGATAATAAGATATGAAGTCGGAGAAAAGGTACTGCTAAAAAACAGGGAATTACCCAGTACTTTGGAAGGCATTACCAAAAAGTTATTACTGCTGTATACCGGCCCATACCTGATAATTAAAAACAATAATAACAATACGTATGTACTAAAGGATATCATTTCGAATAAAGTAAAAGGAACTTATAATCAGTTATCCATTAAAAAATATTTGGAGGACTCATAGTTGTGAGATAAAACTATTATGAAGAAATTGTGAATTTTGATAAGAATAAAATTACAAAAAATTCAAAAATCAGTAAGCACAACTTACACAAAACATTTAAAAGATTATTGTGAATAAATAAAAGGAATTTTGAACATAATAAGCTTCAAAATTCAAAAGCAAGAGTAAGTACAAGCTACACAAATATTCAAAGACTCTTATGCAAGTAAAAAGAATTTGGATGCAGATAATAATTGTCCAAATTCAAAATAATTAGTAAGTACCACTTACACAAACATTCAAAGACTATTATGAATGCAAAAAGAATTTTGAGGAATAATAATTTCAAAATTCAAAACAATAATAAGTACAACTTATACCAAAATATTTGAAAAACAACTATGAATAAGAAAGAATGTAGTTGAATAAAAATGTCTAAAATTAAAAAAAAAAACATTAAACTCACATCATTACTCATACAAATGATGAGAAATAACTCTGAAATATGAAAAAAGATTTTGTAAGAAAGAGATACAAAATTCTAAGGGAGAAAGGAAACCAGAATGTCATATGACTTAATCGAACAAATTAACCAAACTCACAAAGAAAATAATTTAATAAAAATGGAACAATGAAAAAGGACCAGCTCACTAAAGACCAAATAGTGAGACCAAAAAACAAAAAAAAAAAAACCTGATACTAATAATGATAATGCTGTTACAACAACCACTGTTATAGTGAAGGTGATAAAGAATTAATTCATGTTATACCATGAGCAATAAAAATAACTCAATGGATACCAGATGGTAGAAGGAGTAAATATAAATACTACTTACTATGTAAACATGATGAAATGTATATTATACCACATACCTAAACCACCTAATATGGAATAAGCTTTAAGAGAGAAGAAGAGTCAAGTGTATAAAAGTATTAATTAATATAACGTATTATGAAGTGAAGAATCTAAAGATGTTTATTTTAGTCAAAAATGACTACTTTTACTGTTTATTTATTTTTATGACTGGATGTAGAAAATGCCATCAGTCTTATGTGTTGAGCAGGGATGATAATACCTCTGGACTCAATTGAAGTATTGGACAGCAGGGATTGAAGCCAAAAGTGCCACTCTGAACTGTTCCAATTAATTTGTTAGGGAATGTTAGGGAGTAAACATACTGGTGAGGAAGCACCAAATAAGAAGGAATATAAAATGATAATGTTATACACAAGATTTAAGATCACTTATCAATGAAAAAAGAAACTAATGAAGGAGATACACATCAGCTGAGAGGAAGCAATGGTGGAAAAAGAAGGTATATAAAGTGAAAACATCTAATCACGGAGAAATGTAAATACAAAAGAATTAGTAGTAATTATTTCATCCATACAGAGTATGATCTGAACTAATCACTTTTACAGGAGAGCATATGTAACATAACAAAATTATCACACTAAACATTTGAATTAATGTTACATGAATAAAAGAGAAAGTTCCATAGTGAGTGAGAAGAATAAATTGTTTAAGGATTACCCTAGAAACTGTATAATTAAGTCTATAAAATGTTAATAAAAATGGAAGATAATAAAGAAAACCATTAATTAAAATAACCTACTATGAAAAAACCAGTTAAACCAGCAGTATACCCAGTAGATTGGGGAAGCAGTACAAAAAAGGGAAGGACCATAAAAAAGGAAATAATCTGTCATGAAACCATTTTAATAAGGAAACTACTAATGTGATATTTGAAGAAGGGACAAAACATATCAAGATTCCTACAAAGAGACCAGAAACAGGAAGAGATATGCCAAAACAAAATGTTAATCATATAATAAATACCATGAGACAAAATTGAAACCGATATAGGTAAACCCCAAACAAGTTACAAGATACAATACTATAAAAACAAATTGTATATTAGTTGTAAGTGTAACATGTCAAAAAATATGTCAAAAGAGACTACCATAGAGTAGAACTCACTAAAAAGACTACCAGAGTGTAGAATACAATAAAGTGAAGTGAGATAACAAAATTAAGGAACTACAGAGAGTACAGTGAGAAACATAGTTAAAAAATCTATGAAAAAATCTTCAATGAGGTTTAAGTATTATAAAAAGACTACCATGAGTGTAGAATAATAATAATAAAACCATTGAAATGAAAGACAGTCTAAGGACTGACAACATTACTAGTAATAAGAGTTTTAAATTAGATATAAGAAGGACTATTACATATAAAATGTTTTCTTTAATTATAACTAAATAAATGGTGAGGACAAAAATACCAAAGGACAGTTCATAACTGAAGGTATGCCTAATATTAAGATGTTTATTATTTATTATTAATTAAATAATATTTTAGATGTAAGGTGTAAATAGATACACGAGTTTTTTTTTATCACAGTTAAAGTGTTTTCATAAGAATAATACATACACAAGACAGTTAGTGACTGACAGTGTTACTAGTAATAGGAGTTTTTTATGTTTTCTAATTAAATTATGTCTAGGATAAGCTATGTTGTTATCATTTGATGATACAGGAAAAAATAATAGGAATAAGATGTTTTTGTTAAAATTAGGTGATATATGGAAAATAGTTGATAATAAGATGTTTTTGTTAAAATTAGGCATAAGATGTTCATGTTATGGTTCAATGATGTTATTAGTATAAAGAAAGTTTAGTAGATACAAGATATTCTATTGTAATTAAAATCATGTCATTTAATTTTCCATTGTGTAAGTCAGAGAGGCAAGTAGGGCATAAAAATGTAATAGTTTTATTCAAATCAGTAAACCATGTATAATGTACAAACAGACCCACCAAGACACTATGTTTGTAAACACAGAATGGCCTATAAACCAAAAAAACTATCTATCAAAGAATTAATCTATGTAATAGGAATAGAATTCAATACATACAATACAGAAATTGAAAATATAATTAATACAGATACAGTTAATAGCAAATAGAATGACAAAAGAAAGAAAACTAACTTCTTTTGGAAACAGTCAAAAATAGGCTTATGATAGTAATCAAATCAGACTAAACAGCAAATTAATCAATATTGAAATGTTTTAATAACCAAATTATTAACAACAAAGTAATTACGGAGTTATTAGGTGTATTCCATGGAAATATTATACCGAAAAAACAAATAAAAACCTTTAAAACACTGAATTTGTACAAAATATGGGGAATACAATTATTATCTAAAATTGTAATTTTTGGGCTTAAATGAGTTTGAAACAAACCCAGCTATATATCAAAAGATGTAAAATTAAATAATCAATATTACTGAATAGTTAGATTCATGTAAAATTAAGAAATATTTGAAATACACTAAAAAATAATAAAACTTGTTATGTATAGTTAGATAGTGAAACAAGTCTTAGACAGATATTTTATAATTAAACAATATGAAGAGGAAAAAGACATACCACAAATTGCCCTAAAACGACGACGTTGCGTCGTTTAGTCTATTGTTAATCGCAAAGCTGAACAGTTGAAAAATGTATTAGTGGAGTTTTGAAAACCAAATAATTTATATTAAAACCAAGTGTGGTTACACCGTGTAACGGTGATGAACTAACAAGTGAAATAATATTATTTATCTATGTCTAACACTTCACAAGTTTCCGAAAACACAGAATAACACCATAGAACGCAACACCAAAAATCGACAGCCATTTTGAAACAATTTTTGGGAACGAATTCACAAAGAACCAACACACATATTTGAACATCACACTACACAAGAGATCCATCCAGAATTCGACATCGCAGACGACGAGGGGACATTCAACACAATATTTTGGACCAACACCACTTTGCAGAAAAAGGGAACATCGTTTTATTTCTGTGGGAGAAGATCTTCAATTCCAACGGCGTCATAGTAGTTAAAACGAGCAGACGGCGGCCATTGCTGAATTTCTATAAAGACGACGGACCAGTGCTACCTGGAGCAGAGTGACGTCATTTCTTCGACTTGGTTCGAATTTTAAATAATTTCTTTCTAATTGACAATTGTAATAATAATTCTGTTCTATTTCAGATGTTAACATTTAGTTTAAGAATACCTGTTAAATGTATCTTGTTCCTTGCCCTCTGACCATTTCGACTCGTTCAAAGAACCATAAATTTAAACTTGTAAAAAATATATTTGTTAACCTTTCTCACTGCCGACTGTGGCGAATATTTGCCAGTGCCTGGGACATGCGCAGTCTGACTGGCGCACAATTTTGAATGAATAAACGCAAATCAGTATTCAGTTACCAGCATAGTTTTTATTTCTACTATTAATGTTATTATTATTTTTTATTAAGCAAAAACATAATTCACATTGAGAGAATAGATATAGAAGGAAATTACAAATTCAACTAATTAATTAATTGTTAATTAATTAAATTAAATCATTCCAACAAACTCTATACAAGAACGAGAAAAAATATTTGCAGAATTTTTAAAGTTTGATGTATTTATTATTTATCAATCAAACACACCTAGTTATAACATATTCTTATCATCAATATTTCTATATTCTATTTATTATTACATTTGAAATTATATCACAATTTGACTAGCCTAACAGTGGGACTTTAAGGAGTCAGACTGACCCAGTGATAAACAAAATATCAATACGTATCAACACATACCAATCCAATTCAATTTTTATTTTTATTTGTAATAATTATATTACAAATTGGCGTTTCCAAAGAAGGAGCTTATTAAAACGTTCATAATTTTTATTTTTATTTTTATTTGTAATATTTTTATTATATTACAAATTGGCTTGCCCAACTAGTGGGGCTAAAGGAAGAGCACAATACCTTTGTTATCACCAAAGATACACACACAATATATCTCTATATATTTCAATTTAATTTTTATTTTTATTTATATTTGTAATATTTAATCAATATTACAATATATACACACACACACACATATACATACACACATATTCATTACACAACTGTCAATAACCAGCGCATTGACATACATCGATTTGCACAGCAACTGCATATGACAACGCCAGGCAATAGTGTTACGCTGTAAATGGGTAAGTAAACACGTCTTTGTCACTTCAATATCAAGTGCAATCGATATGCATTTGTAAAACAAAGTGATTAATAGCCGTGAAATGTCGACATAACACATTGTAAGTTAAAGGGAGCAACGGAGTTTAAATACAGGCGTGGAGAAGACGTAAATCCTTGAATTCTTGTCATACTCGGAAATCGTCACTAGGACAGCCGCACCTTACCTGGTTGTGCTGAACAAACGACCGCCCTGCACTCCTTTGAATGTGGCGTTCATCGGGCTTCACTCCGACACGTAATCAAACCAGAGCGGAACATGCCCCGGGAATCTACTGTCTGACAGTCTCGAAGTACTTCATCGGATGTATAAGAAATGACGCCATAAAAGAAGGGTTACAAGTTTTCAACTTGAATGTAAAACTAAAAGATTACAAACAACGGTGGAAATAACAATTAGAAAGAATGTAAGATTTCAGACTGGCCAAACAAGTCTGGAAATAGAAACCTGTAGGTCACATGTGTGTGGGTAGACCCAGGAAAAGATGGCTGGAGGATCTTTGAAGGCGGAACAGACAGTACCTTGCCTACGCTATGTTGTAATGAGAATGATGATGACTTTTCATTTTGTTAGAGTGCGCGCGTCCAAAACGCTTTTTAACTTTGAAAAATTTGGTAACTTTTAGTGACGGAATCCGTTCCTTCAGCGATTGTGATGTCGTGTAGGCCTAAGTATCGTCGACTCATTCAAATGACGTACGTTGTTAGTATAATATACAGCACAACCAGGGGTGTACCGTGTATACAGCTCAATAGTTAGTGCAGATATGTGTTGCATGGGATATGTTTACGTATACATGGGCACGTACCACGCTATTGTACATTTCACTGTCTCTCCTCATGACCCGACGCCCCAGGAAGTAAGAATTAATATAGCTGATGTTAATTAGCCGGCACCGGCATTATGAACACGGCCGTGTCGCTGCCTCTACAGTAGTTGAATATCATATATTCTCTTTGTTGCTCTGCGTCGTGCACGTAGGGTTAACCAACTGCTGCGGGCCACGTTCACGCTTATTATACACTTTTGCATGTACATACAAACACACACGTAGATGTAAATTTTTTGATCCTACACCAATTTTGGGGACTAACAAATTTCATGAAAAAGATACAGTTTTACATAAAATTCCTTGTAGTTGTTTTGATAGTTCATCTCCTTTTTTCACAGTACTAAATTAATAATTGTCTTGTTGATACATCCTCTTCATTCACTTTTTTAAATATTATATATATACAAACTTTCGCTAGTGAACACTTACTTTTGGTTTTATGTCCCAAACGTTTCGACGTGGTGTCCGTCTTCAAAGACTTTGTATTTCAAATCCAACTGAGGAAGACGGACACCACGTCGAAACGTTTGGGACATTAAACCAAAAGTAAGTCTTCACTAGCGAAAGTTTGTACAGTATATATATACTAAATTAATATAGAATATTCAACTTTCATTTGTGAAACTTACATGTTTTCTCCCGTACGCGTTTCGGCGTGGTGTGTGCATTCATCAGCGGTGTGAGACAGACTGCCAGTAACCCGTAACGGTTTTATTTCAAACAGCATACTTAACGACCAATTACACTATAAATCACACACACTTTTTGACACAATTATACATAAAACAAACAATAATTCGGATCCCCGCGCCAATCCCCTTCCGCCACACACCACTCAACCTACTAAATAAAACCGTTACGAGTTACTGGCAGTCTGTCTCACACCGCTGATGAAGGCGCACACCACGCCGAAACGCGTACGGGAGAAAACAAGTAAGTTTCACAAGTGAAAGTTCAATATTCTATATTAAAATTCCTTTTACTTACTAAACCTACTTTTTTACGAATTGCTTTTTTGTCGTTACGACACGTTTCAAGACGTAGGCTTATGTCTCATCATCAAGTGTTTCACTCGATAGGAGATGTCGTCAATACATTAAAATAAAATAAATAAACGAACACATAAAAGCACAAACGTGAACGGAACATATACGGCCGGTGCGCACAGCGACTTCAACGCGGGTGCGGGCTCTACTTCAACGCAGTGCGCACCGGCCGTATATGTTCCGTTCACGTTTGTGCTTTTATGTGTTCGTTTATTTATTTTATTTTAATGTATTGACGACCTCTCCTATCGAGTGAAACACCTGATGATGAGACATACGTCTTGTAACGCGTCGTAACGACAAAAAAGTAAGTCACTGACGGAACTATTAACGTAAGTTTTTGAATGTCAAATTATTCGAACAATAATGATGTTTATAAATATATGTTAAACGTTAGAGGTACATTTTCCAAATATGCTTGGTCAAGACCATTAAAAAATAAAAATGGAGTAGATGTTTCTAGAGCTTTTGAGAACATTATAAAAGATTCTATTAAAGTGGGACATAAAACACATAATTTATTAGACACTAATAAGGGATTAGAATTTCAAAATAAAAAATTCAATTATTTAATAAAAAAATATAATATAAAGCTATATCACAGAGAGAGCGAGGAAATGAGTGCTATAATAGAACGCTACAATAGAACTCAAAATGAGCGTATGAAAGTGATTTTCGAAATTAATAAGTATTAAAAGTGGATAGATATTTTAGAAAGTATCGCTAAGGGATATAACAATTCAATTACAGAACGATAGTAATGAAACCTATAGAAGTTAATAAAGGAAAGAAGAAAGAATTATTATAACAGTTTATAAGTATATTCCTCCAGAATACGTAAAGAAATCTAAATTTAAATCTGGAGATAGAGTTCGAATTCCAAATAAGAAAGGTACTTTTCGTCCATATTTTTATACAATTTCTGGTTGTCCCACAAAAGTTGAGTATGCTCGATATATTTATATCTACTCACACATAAATGTACATACGTTCAACAGTTTGTTTCTCTTTTCAGTCGTGTGTTGGTTTTATAGCTTATAAACAATGGAGTTTTACCAATAATTGATTATTATTATCATGTTACCCAATATTTTTTCTGTTACACCATACAAACCTTTATGTAAAACCCCTTTCATTAATGATAACATAAAATGTATCTACTTTACTTATCACGGAAACATAACTCGTCAACTAATCAAACTATTTACAGATACAAACTTAAAAATATCTCATAACACAGATAATATTCTTTTTAAGAAAATAAAACCTAAAACTAAATTGAACATTCATAATAAAAGTGGAGTTTACAAAATAGAATGTCAATTTTACAATAAATTTAACGTAGGCCAGACGAAGAAAAAACTGTCCGAGAGAATCATTCAACATGGCAATGTAAGTTAAAACCTAATATTTACAAATCTAACTTAGCCACACACTGTTTAAACAATAAACATATATTTTCAGTCATTAAAAATGTCAAACAAATTTAAAAAGTAAAAAAAGGTAACAAAATGAATATCTGGGAAATTCTTAATATTTACAAACCCAATAATAATTATTATTATTAAAGAATTTGTCCTTTAATTAGTAGATTATTAAAATAATCTACTAATTAAAGAACAAATTCAAAGAAAAACAAAAAAGACGATTTACTTAAAATCATACATTTATTAGAATAATGAAATAAAAGCTGACTACATTTAAAATGGCTGATGCATTTTCAAAGTATAGAAAATATTTCAGAAACTATGAGAAAAAGAAGGATATTATTTTTTGGACATTTATATAGAATAGAAGACAGTAGGTTAACAAAGCAGATCTTAAAATATCTATGGGAGAAGAAGTCAACATCAATTTGGATTAAAAAAGTCCAATAGGATTTAGAAGAAAATAATATACACGCAGAAGAAGCAATTGAAAAAGAATTTTTTCGCATAAAAGTGTTAAAAATGGAAGGAGTCCAGGGTAGTAGAGAGAAAAACGCAAGTTGAAAGTGGACTGAAGACAGGAAGAAGAGACACATTGAAAATATGAAAGAATTATGGAGAAAAAGAAAAGAACAAAGAATAAAGATTTGGAACTGGCATGTGGTTCTTAGATCGCCGATACAAACAAAAAAATATATAGCTGGCTACATAGACATTACAACAATCGAAAATAGAATCTAAGTTAAATCGATAATATAATAGTATAATATATAATTTTTTTATAATCTGTATTATATATTTGCATAACACACGAGAATAAATGTAACGTTGGTATGCATTTTTTTTCATTTATTAACAACAGCTTCATCTCTTTGGCATAGAGATATTCTGAACCTCGCCGTTTCGCTTCGTTTCGTACTTGTATGGCAATCGGCACTTGCGCAGAATCAAGTGTATTCAGCACCAAAAAGTGACTTTGTACTCGTGTAGTCGCAATACTCGTAGTACTCGTTTACTTGTTTATTCGTCAATTTTTGAGAGGGGTTCCCGCGACTCGGAACCGCGAGGCAGCGAGTAATCGAAATGGGGATTTCGACTTTTCAGTGTTCAGTTATCATTAACTCGGAACAAGTGTGTCAAATTTTCAGTCCCTGTTACATCCGTTCCACAAAAATGTCGTTCGGAAATACCTGTTAAAGGTATATCCGCCCACCTCTAAAAGTGTTGAGTGAAAGTGAGTAAGGGCTGTGCTCGTAACGAATTATGTGAAGATAATTAACAGTAAGCCAATTAACACACACTCTATACGTCATTTATATTAGTGTCCAAATTGAAATAACTATTAATAACTAATTACTTTGAATATTAAATATACTTTAATAGTTTTTAATCAAATGACGATGTAATTAGCTATGCAAACATATTCAGTTGAAAACACGTGGTTTGGAGAGGTTTTAAAACAGGAAGTTCATTTACACCAGCGCGTGGTCGATTTTCTAACACACAGCTGATAAATGACCACAAACCTGAGTTAGAAAAGCGAATAGTTGATAAAGTCGGACAAATTAAGCAACATGTATCAGGTCGAGTTAATCGTAGTGTATGTTTTTATAAACACACCGATGACACCTATAATCAACTTAAATGCTGTGGTGACACCACAAATGAAAATCTAGTTGAATTTATCCGTGAATGTGAACGTACTATGGACTCGATTGGGGACGATTTAACAGTCACAGATAAAATAGAATGGATTGTACGTAAACTTATGTGGTCAGCGGCACTTTGGTATTCTGTAGCTCGTGATAATATTTTATATTATCTGTATTCTGTAGTTCGTCATACACATACTTATAGTGAAAGTGGAGCCGCATAGCCGTCGAATACTCTAATAGCTTCGTTCTCTTCAAAACAAGGATTGGCTAGAAGATACCAAACAGGAAATACATATTTATTTTTAATGGTATCCAACTCACTTCGTTGTCTATAAATTAATAAATTACCTTAGATCCATCGTGTGACTTCGTTCTTTAATTAAAATGACGCGTTTCGGAACATATGGTCCATCATCAGATTAATTCACTCAGTTGAGGACGTTAAATGTTACAATCACAATACTTTGTACTTGCACACATCCGTGTGGGTGCGCAAGTATCCGGTGCCCAAGTATATTCGAGTATCTGGTCGGCCTCCAAATGGTTATTTAAATGAAAAACGAAGGCATTACAGTACAGTAGTGAAGCCAGAATGCCTATATCCAAGTGAATGTATAGCATTGAATTATAATTTAGACAAACTAGAAACATTGGCAAGACGAATTATTAGGAAAATTTTAGGCCCACGAAAAACGTCAGAAGGTTGGAAATTAAGAAGTAATGACGAAATATGTCAACGTATAGAAAATATAACAGAAACAGTGACAAAAAAAGACTATTATTATTTGTACATTTATATAGAATGGACGACAATAGGCTGACAAAGCAAATCTTCAAATGTCTGTGGGGGAAAAAGTCAACATCAAGTTGGATTAAATAATTCCAAAAGGATTTAGAAAAAAATAATATACACGCAGAAGGAACAATTGAAAGAGACGTTTTTCGGACAAAAGTGTTAAAAATGGAAGGAGTCTAGGGTAGGAGAGAGAAAAACGCGGGTTCAAAGTGGACTGAAGACAGGAAGAAGAGACACAGTGGAAAGATAAAAGAATATTGGAAAAAAAGAAAAGAACAAAGAGTAAATAACTGAAATTGGCATGTGGACTGTAGATAGCCGATACAAAAAAAAACGAAGTCACACTACGGATTTAAGGAAATTTATTAATTTACAAACAGGAAAGATAAATTGGAATGGATCTCACCAAAGACTAGTTGAAGAAGGGTGTAAATCTAGGTAGGATATCCTGGGATTGCTATTTCCCATGCTAACCAAATTAGAGTCTTTGGGTTAATGGTACGAACAATACACAAATACGAATAAATACTGTGTGTATTTGGAGGGGAAAGTTTGGCACTATTTAATAAAACAAACTAACCATTGGTAAGGTATTAGCTTAAAAATTTCGGACATTTTATCTCTGTACTTTTGTCTCAGTTTTGAGTTTAACAAATATGTTCTCCTCGGTGACAACAAAAATTCTGTCTTTACACCAGACACAGGTATTACAATTAATAAATATTTGTAATATATCAAAGTATAGAAAATATAACAGAACCAATGGGAAAAAGAAGACTATTATTTTTTGGACATTTATGTAGATTGAACGACAATAGGTTGACAAAACAAATCTTCAAATATCTGAGGGGGGAGAAGAGGTCAACATCAAGTTGGATTAAAGAAGTCCAAAAGGATTTAGAAAAAAATAATATACACGCAGCAGAAGCAATTGAAAGAGAAATGTTTTGGGCAAAAGTGTTAAAAGTGGAAGGAGTCAAGGGTAGGAGAGAGAAAAACGCAGATTTCAAGTGGACTGAAGACAGGAAGAAGAGACACAGTGAAAAGATAAAAGAATATTGCAGAAAAAAAAGAACAGAGAATAAAGAATTGAAATTGGCATGTGGTCCTTAGATGGCCGATAGAAAAAAAATATTTGTAATAATTATAACTAATTGCGTGTGAAGGATAATGACTTCCATAACAAATAATCATATCGGATAATATAATAAATAATAGTGTTTAAACGTGACGTAGGAAAACACAAAAGCACTTCACAAAGTACCTAAAGCTAATATCGTTAGCTGAAGTGTTGACACGCCGGTATTAAGCCTGTTTACGACCACAGTTTTCTGACGTCATACTTGCCCCTCTTCCGCCACTTCCATTGGCTGAAGATTTATTGTTTTAGAGTAAACGACAGGACAAAGTGTGTCGTTACGTGGCGTCGTTCATATATACGTGTGCTGACAAATGAACACCACCAGTCAGTCTCGAACTCTTTCTAATATCCTAATTGCACATATTTTGTGTTGTTAGCTAGCGGCCCACGCCCTTTGTATGCACGCGCGCGCGCTAGGTTTTTATAAACGGTGTACAATTTCATAACTGAACACACACACACAACAACTTTTTATTATTATATAAATTTCAGAATTAGCATCGTTTCTGTCACCAGATAAAATACGAAATCATCAATACTTCTACTTTTCTTTAAATCCACGTAACAATAATAAATTAGTGGATCAATATGTCATTTTTATTACTATGAGTATAATAGGTTTAAACAATAAAAATGCGGCCTAACGCAATGGGGTTTTGTTAAATTTATAACCTTAATGCCTAAATGACAAACAAATTTGCTCTACCCTTTACGTCTATGTACGCACGCGCGAGCGCACACACACGCAAAACATATTTTGTTATTAGATAAATTTCAGAATTGGCTGTTTTATTACCAGAAAAAATACCGGTACGAGATCATCGATTTCTCTATTTTTCTTTAAAGCCACATAACAATAATAAAGCAGTGGGTCGATAGCCTTTTATCATATTTATTAGTGTGATTACAATAAACGCTAAAAATACTAACTAACGCAATGGCTTTTAAGTTAAATTTATAAACGTAATGCCTGAATAAGAAACAATTTTGTTCTATCTTTCAAATATATGTATTTTTCCGTAGACATTTACATGCCTATATCTGACTGATATACGAATATATATAAATCTTCTTCTTCTTCTTCTTCTTCTTCTTCTTCTTCTTCTTCTTCTTCTTCTTCTTCTTCTTCTTCTTCTTCCTCTTCTTCTTCTTCTTCTTCTTCTTCCTCTTCTTCTTCTTCTTCTTCTTCTTCTTCTTCTTCTTCTTCTTCTTCTTCTTCTTCTTCTTCTTCTTCTTCTTCTTCACTTGAAGGATTAAGCCTGCAGCCTGTTCCGTCTTCACAGACACCGTTTCCTTTGTCAGCCTCTATCTCGTTCTCCAAGAGGCTTATACTGGATTATCTTCTTTAGTATTCTCCAGTCATCCATTCTATTTATGTGTTGTATCCAGTTTTCTCTATTTTGTTTTTAATTTTATCGTTTATCGAGTATATATTCAGCTCTTGGCTTATGTCTGTATTTCTTATTTGTGGTCTCTTACGGTGCACCCTTCAACTCTTCTTAAAAATTTTATTTCAGCAGCTTCAATTCGTTTCTCCGATTTTGGGTGAGTGACCACGATTCACTCCCTTACATCAATACTGGTCCCGCCAATACTTTATACAATTTCAATTCTGTATCTTTTGTATTTTCCTTCCCAGAGTTTAGCCATAAGAATTTTTGTAATTTCTAACATAAGAATTGTGCCACACAGCTTCTAGTATCTGTTTATCTTATTATCGATGTCGTCTTCATATTCAGAGCTTAAGTCGCTCCGTACGTAGCTGTAGTGGGAAATATATATGCATAAATAAACACACACACATGCGCACACACACACACACACACACACACACACACATATATATATTCATATTTACTCACGTTATTTGTGTTCATCTAGTTTATAATAAATAATAATATTTTAATTGTTTTTCTCTTTTGTCTGTTGTTACCTGTGAGTTATAAAGTTTCGTTAGACGGGCTGCTAGTCCGTGATCTATGGATGTTTAATGTAGTCTGCCTCAGTACTGGTGTTGCTCGACCACAACAAATTTTGCACTGAAGATGGTCTCCAATTGCGAGGCTGCATTTAACATACACTGACCACGGCCTAACGATGGTTTGAATAAAGTGATAGCCGGCAGTGATAGGCTAGGAACAGATATTTATTGTTTTAAAATATAAACTATTGGGCCTATAGTTTATTTGATGTATATAGATATTGGTAGTCTATATATTATTTTTGTCAAATTCTTAATGATTTCGAGCTTGTGTTTGATAAAATTCATTATAATTTGATTCCGTCACACATGCTTGAAAATTTTTGTTAAACTGTGACTTTTTGGTGTGTACTAAATATTATATTGTCTGTTGCAGGTGAGTAGTGACGACCACTTGTTTACTTCAGGGTAGCTTTCGCATGTATGTAAGTATTGGCAATATTATATTGTCTGTTGCAGGTGAGTAGTGACGACCACTTGTTTACTTCAGGGTAGCTTTCGCATGTATGTAAGTATTGGCAATATTATATTGTTACTCCTGTTACTAATATTTATGTTTATTTGCTGTAGCATAATGGTACAAATCAACAGATAACTACTGCTAGTTACTAGTAACAGTCTCAGTAGGTTTCTCAGATCTTACGTTATGTCTGTATAAGTTTTACGGTTTTTATTTAATTTTAAGTCTTAAATTTTTATTTCTCCCGTAACACGATTTCTTCTGTTTATATTAAAAATCCATTTCAAAGTGAACGCGAAATGTAATTTAACGTACAGCGATAGGTGGCTCTGCCGCGAATCAACTTTAAACATTAAAGAAAAATTAATTTTTCACTGGAAACAATAAATGTTCAAGGTTATCAAGCTTTTCTCCAGGAAATCAGAACTTAAGTAGGATTTATAGATTCTGAGGCAGCTGTTATTGAAGTGTTTCAACTTCACGTGTGTTGACTTTTTTTTGGTGTGTTGTGCTCAAGAAGTTAAAAATTCCACGGAGTAAATGTTACATTTATCATCTCGACCGTATTTAAGGGATGTCACTCTCAAAAATAATATGGATCTGTAGGAAATAAGTATCGACATGCTCGCCATGTTTTGCGAATATCGTTTGATGCATTTGAATCTTATCGGAAGACTTACGCCATGTAAAAAAAAGGTTGACATCTAAAATTGAGAACTGGCTTTGCTCATATAACATATGAAACCTTTATTAATGTAGACTTATAATGTTACGTAGGATGTACGATTTGAAAATCCTTTCCAAATTTAATCGTCGTCATCATCATCATCATCTTCAAGGAATAAACCAAATATGGTTTGTTCCGGTCTCAAATACGCAAATATTACAGCTGGTCACTGCAGCGCATCCTCGGACGTCCCACACCTCTCCGACCCCTCGGCTTATAATTCCATAATTGTAACTATGGTAGAGAACCTTAAGGTATTGAACCTTCAAGGACACTGAAATCGCTGTAAGGGGAGATGTGGATGCCATCACCTAAAAACTTATTATTACAAGCAACATTCATTAGAATATTTTATTTGTGAATACCTCTTGTTGAATGTTGTATAAACTTGTTCACAACGTTAAATTAAACGTTGTGATGAATTCACTGGTTTTACTGAGAGTCGACCCGTTAAATGCCTAGAGTCTAGACACATTTTAAAATACGTTATTAAGCGTTACTCTTTCTGAGTTATATTTTATAATACCAAATGGATCTCAAAATGAGGAATCACAGTACCAATGTGTTTGTGTGATAAGAGCTAATTTTGCTGCAGTTCCAGAAATATTTATTAAGTTGAACCAGTCGCTGTGACGGTGACAGTTATTGCTTTCATTGTAGTTTTAACAGTGTTAAAATGGTATGAATTTAACTTTAGACAAGCAGACATGTTTTTCATTAAGCTTGAAACAATGGAATATTTTTTCTTTGTTGAAGTCAAAACTTTGCATTACAATGACAGTATGTAACTAAACATTTAAAGGGTGAAATTTTTATAGCTGATTTAAAAGTCACCACCACCACCACCACCATCATCATCATCATCATCATCATCATCATCATCATCATCATCATCATCATCATTATCTTCAAGGATTACACCAAGGATGGTTTGTTCCGGTCTCACAGACAGATTAGAGCTGGTCACTTCAGCGCTTTCTCGGGCGTCCCGCACCTCTCCAACCCCTTAGCGTATAGTTAAATAATTGTTTGGGGATATCGGCATTTAGCCGATACTGGGCGATCCTGTCGAGTACACTCATAATATTCAGTTCCTGCCGTATATCTGTGTTTCTTCTACGATCACGGAGAGCATACTCTGCCACATGCCTGAGAAAATCTCATTTCAGCCGCTTGGATGCGACTGCCCTGGCCTTTCTTTAAAGTCCAGTTCTCAGACCCATAAAGAAGTGTGGAAAGAGCCATCACCTTGTCGAATTTTAGGCGTGTTCCTTTACTTGCTGACTTAAGGCTTCGCCTAATGGTCCCGCACATAATGTTGAACTTATGGAACTTATTCACCACGTCGTTCCTTGCATTATAACACACTGTAGCCCAGGTATTCAAAACTGCTAACTTGTTCCAGGACAGTACCGTCTTTAACAATTTTTGCCCTTATGGGATCAGTTCCACGAAAAGACATCAACTGTGTTTTAAGTATGGATATTTGCAATCCAGAGTCTTTGCAGATTCGATTTAGACAATATATATCCATCTGCAATCTGTTTTTCGATTCCGACAGAATAGCCTGATCGTCCGCAAAAAACATAGTGTCAATTGTAGAGTGACCAATCATAAAATTTTCTGAAAGACACATCTGCCAGTTTTCTGTGACATCGTCAATATATAAATTTAAAGAGACGGTGATAATGGACACCTTTGTCGTACTCCAAAATTGATTAGGCCAACATTTCTAGGAGCTCTTCAATTTAATCGTAGTAATTTAATTAAGGAATTTTCCATGTTCTGGGACACGTTTGCGTGTGCTGAGTGAAAAAATACGTACCCGTGTTTGTGTGTGTGTGTGTGTTTGTGTATGTGAGCGTAGATGTGGGTCAACGAATCCTGAGAAACGACGGCCGAGAGGTAAATAAAAACCGTTAAGTGTGGTCACGCTATTGATAAACGAGGGTCACCATTACTGGTTTCTGCGTAAGTGCACCGCTAATTGAATTTTACTTTACTGGCGTCTAAAGGCTAAGTGTTGAAAGCATTTTAACAGATTTTGTTATCACAGCGTACAGCATTTTGATACGAGTTTGACCTCTGGACATCGTTTAGATTGAATACACGTTTACAATCATTAGAGGTGAAACATTTCGCAAAATTCTCTCCTTGAATTTAACGTGTAGTGCTCATAAGGACATTATAACTGAAAACGCATACTGTACATAAAAAAAGATTAATGCTAACTGTTATCATAGATATTGTTACCTTCCAGTTTTCAAATTTGATGGCTTAGGCTAACAACTCTTAAAAAAGCCATCCCGACTTCAGTACGCGCAGAGTGGAGAATTATGCTCCTTCCTCTCCCACTTTCTCTATCTTACTGGCCCCTAGCCCTTCCAAATCAACGACACGCTGTACAGTTTACATACGGTGTTCGGTTGAAGTGAATGAACACTTCCACACAGTTGCCTTGCGTCACGTGACTGTCTCCTATAAATATCCTAAGCATGTAATAATGTTTGTTTTGCGCATGTCTTTTTCAACCTTGTACAGCCTACGTATAACGGCTCCGATCTCCATCGGATATAGCCTACATCGCGGACGCTTTACCGTTGACTTAAAAAAAAGTGTAATTAATTATAGTTTTTTAAATGGCTTTGATGGAGCCTGCCGCAATCTATCTAGATCTTTCATCAGGTTTCATCAGGCACACGATCCTTTATAAAAAAAAAAGATTCAAAATTGTTTGTAATGTATACAGTCTGCAACGAGAAAGTTGATATGTGAATGTTATATACGTATTATACGGGAAGGGTGTATAGAATTCTTACCCTAAAAAATGTAGATATAAGAAAGAATGAAAGATCTCCTGCAATGCGGGAGCCTTTCGTCTGGGCGCGGCACCTGAACGCCCCCGGCCGACAACATCCGACTGCCGCGTCCGTCTCCCACGCAGGACCTTGGTCAGTTGCGACGCAATTGTAAAAAGCTCGGTCAGTTGCGATCGAGGGGGAAATTGCAATCAATTGTAGTTTCATGTTATAATAACACATAAATTACCATTATAATTCTATTCATTTCTAGCCAAACCTAACCTAGCCTAAACTAACCTAACCTAACTTAACCGAACCTAACCTAACCTAACCTAACCTAAACTAACCTAACCTAACCTAAAAAAAATATTGGAAGAAAGAGGTTATTCATACAAATGCAAAGTTCCAGATCTAATATTTCATCGAAGTTCAGACTAGAAACGTTTCTAAATGACAGATTCGGTCAGTAAGTGAAAGTGCGGGGCTGAATTGACCGCGTAAGAACAGGTAAAAACGTTGTTTCGTCGCAACTGACCGAGACCGCCAACGCCATTACTGCTCTAAGCTCCTGCGGGTAATATTCTTACGCGGGCCACGGAACTTCACTTGTGACGTTGAGTCATACCGGTACATGCCGGTACATTATTTCACGTCAGAGTCTGCTTTGCCGTATCGTCTGAGCTGATACGCCCAGACATGGGGACCCGCGAGGTTTGCAAGTGCCTATTTCCTGTAGCCATACTCCCTGACGTCATATCCCGGTCGTCTTCGCCTACGAGTTATCGACCCTCTCCATCACACCAGCGCTCCTCTAAGTTCCTGTTGGTGAATCCTTAAGGGAGCAACGGAGTTTAAATACAGGCGTGGAGACAGACGTAAATCCTTGAATTCTTCTCATACACGGAAATCGTAAATAGGACAACCGCACCTTAACTGGTTGTGCTGAACAAACGACCGCGCTGCACTCCTTTGAATCTGGCGTTCATCGGGCTCCACTCTGACACGTAATCAAACCAGAGCGCAAGATGCTCCGGGAATCTACTGTCTGTCAGTCTCGAAGTACTTCATCGTATGTACAAAACGGCTTCCTCACCTTCTGTAATGCACCGTGTATTTTTCCGCGAACTGCTGCGTACGAGAAGTATTAATTCGTTTCACTGCACACCGGAATACTGCATTAAACGCACACACACACACACACGCACACACACACACACACACACACACACACACACACACACACACACACACACACACACACACACACCTTCTTCTTCTTCTTCTTCTTCTTCTTCTTCTTCTTCTTCTTCTTCTTCTTCTTCTTCTTCTTCTTCTTCTTCTCAGTACTACAGCTTATCTTGAGCCTTGGGGTGCAACACCAATCTTCTCAAAAGTCTCCTGTCCACCGCCATCTCAGTGTAAGCCCTCACATCCGTTCTTCTGAATCTTCTACCACATCTTCGTTTACCACTTATTGTGAACATTCCTAGGGTCCTTGTAATGTACACTTATTTTCGTTACTTTTTTAATATTGATAGAAGCTCAGATTTTTCGGATGTTTATATTATTATTAAGAATAAAAAAGCTTTTAACAAGAATACATTTTTATTTTGTAAATTAAAAAATATTTTGTTAGTAAACTATCATGATCAGATATAATTAATACATTCAAAATTTGTAAATCATTTGTTCAAAACAGCTGTTTTATATGTAGACTAAATTAAAGTTTTTTATGTTTATATAGGCCTAAAGTATGTTATAAATTAATTGTAAACTATAATATAAATGTTTATTGTTTTATTAAATTAGTAATTTTGAAAATATTAATTTTTTATACCAATCTTACATATTTGTATTAAAAAATTATAATATATACAAAATTACTAATTTAATAAAATAATGAATATTTATATTATATTTTTCAATTAATTATATAACATATTTTGTATACACATATAAAAACATTAAATTTCGTCTACAATTGAAATAGTTGTTTCGAATAATCAATTAAACAATTTTGAAATTATTAATTATATCTCATGATGATATTTACATTACTATCAAAATATTTGTAACTTATAAAATAAAAAATATATACTTGTTAAAAGTATTTTTAATATTATTAACCCATTTATTGTAAGTAAGCATGAGAGTATACCTACCAATTTAGCCCATTGAGTTTATGAGTCCCTTAATGTTGTTTTTTTATAACAGTACACAGTATCCTTCCTATGTTGTAAATTTTCGGAGAACAAAACTTTTTTTTGAAAAAATAATCAGAAAAGTGCAATAACGGGATAATCACCACGTCTCATACTAGTTACGAAAACCAAATTTCAAACGATCTTGTTGTAAATCAGATAAGAACAAAAATTAGAAGAAATTTTTTGCTTGCAGAAATACATATATTCCAGTAGATTTTTAGACTTCCGTATTAGCGACAATCCACCGTATACGTCTCGCGCAGCTGTAACAATTAGCTGAGTAACGTGGATTTATACCATAAACATATGTTGACGCGGTGACGTCATCCAACCGCATATGTTGACACAATAATCATGACGACGCTAGATGCTTCCTAACGATGCACGACGCACGTGCGAATACGGATATTAGTTTCAACAAACTTAGTCGTTGCAACAATATGCGCGTCATCACAAAGTGTGTTAAATTGTTGACAGAACGCGTCTCAAGAGTGAGTATCTCCGTGTTCCACATTTACCGGATTCTCATTGCATCCTGTATGACAAGATTGTTGACAGTTGGTCCGTCAGACTCAGTTAGCAATAGAACGTATACCTAACATTCCAGTTAAATCAATATATGTTTACAAATCAGTTACTGATTTATGATAAAAAATACATTTTTTAATAAATAACGGCAAATGGTACTTAGTCGTGTTACAACAAATAGGTTACTTACGCAATACGTGTTTTATATAACATAAAACAGAAAACAAACTAATACCTGAACAAATACAAATCAATACAAAACATGACACAATATTCAAAGCACTCAACATTGAAAATACACAAAACACTAACACATACACCACAATCACACACAATAAAACCAATTTGAAATACCAGAAGCCAACAGGAAGCCACAATAATAATAGTCAACCAACAACACACATATGTACTTCACCAGACAAAAAAACCGGAAGGCTGAGGATTGGTACAAGATAGTACCCGAAACATGTTCCAAAAAAGGAAAAAAAAATAACATCTTGAGGTAAATTTAATTATAAATATTAAATGTAATATATATATATATATTACATTTAATATTTATAAATAAATTTAGCTCAAGATATACTTTTTTTCCTTATTAGGAAGATGTTTCGAGAGCTCCCGTGGTCTCATCTTCACGCGAAGGCTTGAGGTAAATTTATTTATAAATATTAAATGTATTATATACATCAAGAAACGGACTGTAGCAGAAAGTGATTGAATATATATTATAACATATTTATTATATAATTTAAATTTGTGCAGCCCCACGATCTTGGAGCGCCATTTTATACAACGATACAATGTTATTAAATGTAAGCGTGTCGTGCCACACGTCAAGGGCGACAAAAAAATGGAACAAATTCTCTTTTCTGTGCAATTTAATAGGTACATTAATTGAACTCAACACTTTATATAACCTTACTAACAACATGTACGTGTATTTGGTGTTCAGGTGTAAATATAATAAGAGTATTTTTATTACCAGTATTAAAACCTCATATTTATTATTTTTTCGTTATTGAAATTATTCATAAATATCATTAATTTGTCGGTCACGATATTGCTCATTATTTAATGTTTATATCTTACGATATACAATATTAAACATATTTAAAAAGATTCTTATATCTAAACATGTTAAATAATTTTTATTAATTTATTATAAAATTAAAATATTCTTATATTGAAATAAATTGTCTTATCTCAGATCTGACCTCTACTAGCTCAGTCTATACCAATGTTTTGACTTCAATTTACTTTATATTAATTTCTTGCAGACTGGCTTTTGTTTTAATATTCAACTTTAAATTAATCTTTCTATACTTCAAATATCTAACTACTTTACTATTTATTTTGATAATAAACTCTACTATCTTTACTTTAAATTCTCTTTCATTTATTACTGCTTTTATGTATATGTGATCGCTCATTCTTACGAATAAATATTTATTTACATTTTAACATATTATTAATAAATATAAACTTTCTTTGTTTCAATTTACTGTCTTTTGAAAACGTCTTTATGAGCTCTTTTGTTTCTATAAATCATTTAAAATGCATTAAGCATGTCACCTCGATTTCTGATGACCTTACGACAGTTGTCCGGGGTCCAGCGTTGTCTAGAGTTAATTTTCCATTCCTCTTGTCCTGGCGTGGTCCTGGATGCGTCTAGGGTCCAGCGTCGATCTACGGCAGCTTCCCTGGATACGTCTAGAGTCCAGTGTCGATCCACAGCATATTTCCTGGATATATTCTTGATAGACTAACTATTGCTGTATTTACTTTTCCCGTAATTTTGTCGTGATTTTAATAAACGTCATTTCGTATGTTACTGCGACTTGTAATAGGATAATAAAAATAAACTGTTTTGCCGACGGACAGCATGTCCGGCTTCAACTGAATCTTGAAGTGAAGAGAAGGGTTTTTGGTCGAACCCTTAATTTATACCCTCTTGAGATTCCGCGCTGGTCGGCTCCAAAATCGTCCTGTCGATACCTGCGTATCTAGTGACAGCCCCCACTACCGAACCTTTTCATCTATTTGCAATTATTAGCAAATAGCACTGTTTTGCACAGAATCAAGATAGCACAAATCGTAGCTACTTCGATTAATCACTCACTATATTAATTTGAGCGTATTAGGGTAATTTGCGTATTTTTTAGCACGTTTATTTTGCACTGTCTTCGCATAACGTGTTCTATTAACGTCATCTTTTCACGGGGGATAACTATAATTTTTACTCACACTTTGGTGCCTTTAGTTTGATCATACATTAATTAGTTTTCTCACAGTGAATTAAAACAATTATTTTATTAATTACTTGGGGCGGGTTGCTGAGTTTTCTGTCTATGCCTGCTTCACTCTCACATACAAGATACACGTGTAACACACGTACAATTGAGCAGGTGCTCACTGCGTGTCGGAACAGGTTAATTGCTATCCTAACCTAACAATGAAATATTTCTGCAATCTCAGACCTGTCCATTTACCCGTAACTTATACAAATTATACAAAATTTACATTTATTTATACAGCTGTATAAATCTAATACTAATACAGCTGTGACTGTATCGTTGCAATATATATAAATTTGTGAAATTTTTACGTCATTAACAATTTTTCATCACTAACAAAACTTTAAACAAAAAAAATTTTTAAACAGGAAAATATTTTAATGAAAATAAATTAAAGAACTTACCACAATAACACTATTTATTTTCATAAAGTGGACAGAAATGTAAAACTTGAAAAATTCACTTTCGAGAGAAAGGTGTTTACAGGCTCTGAGCGACAAGCTCGACAATCGTGTTGGCGGAAGACGCAGGGCGGTTCGGTAAATGGCTTGTGCTACTTTATAATACAGTACTTCGAAGGAGGTACGATGCTGGTGCGTTCTTTCGTTTCAAAAGGAAATGAAATTACAAATTGGTTTGCGGGCGCGTCAAACCTTATCCACGGGCGCAGGTTTGGCGACTGCTGGTTTAAATTATTAGAACGCTACCACTACAGCTTAGTAACTAGCAATATTCTCTGATTACAGTAGTATTGTAAAATTGTCGCTGCTGTAGACAATAATGCTACTATAATTACAATAACGGATAGAGTTTCGAACATTTTCCACTAATTAATAACTCATCATTGTCTGTTTTAAAGAACACATCAGACTTGTCTCCTGTTCCCTTATAATAAGTCATTCTATGGACGTCGGCATAACACATAAGAACTTACTAAACACTGTTCTACCGAAAGTAGAGTAGTAAATTTGACAATTAGATTTATCGACAAATTACAACACTTTGTTTCAGATGGCTCTTCATCATTTACACTAACATGGCTTGCTGTATTGAATTTAGTATAACTGATTAAGAAGAAACTTTAATTAGGCAAATATATTGATTTTGATCACTCTTCAAGGTAACAATTTGACTTAAATATTATACTTTTAAATACCAAAGTAACTGAGTTATTTAAAATAGAATACCTCCGTTAACTAGATGAAACGGTTTATTCCGAACCAATGGTCTACAAAAGTAAAGGCCGTTTACTAAAAAAAGGTCCGTTAACTAGATGTCACGGTTTATTCAAAACAAGTAGTCTGGAAAAGTAAAATAAAAAAAGCTAAAAACAAAAGAACATTTTCTAATACATTTATTGACTAGAATCATGAAGAATGGGAGGACTTCTCCCATTGAGACATGATGAGAGAGGAAGATAGGTTGCCGAAGATTCCGTGCAAACTTAGAATAAACAATAATTAAGTATTCAAGAAGGTGAATAAAAAAGACTGTTAATGTCATACCTAAAATAAGGTAAATTTGGATTAACATTATAATGGTACACCACTTAATACATATGTTACACCAAACATTTCGATGGGTATTTTAACATAAGAAGTCAGAGAGATATTTACAATTAAATGTAAATATATTTATAAATATATTTATAAATATATTTATATGTACCTTAAATGTAGCCATGAACATAAATACCTAACGATAACGTGACATGGTCCTTTATCTGTTTATTAGAAGTACAAGAGAAAGACCTCCTGTAATCCAGGGATATTTTTCAATAGGCACAAACGCATTGGAAACGTTTAATTACTTTCAAATGAAAATAATTACTGTTTACTTCAATTAAAAATGTTATAGAGCCAATGTATGTACCACCATCTTTGTCACAACATTTATCATCTTTACATCATTTTCGACTTAATTTTTCAACATTATCTTCTCCTTCACCATCATTCTATCAGCGTCATTAATTTCATCATCATCATACCGATCATCATAGTCATCATCATCATCATCGTCGTCGTCGTCGCCGTTCTCGATATCAGTTTCTTCTTAATCTTGTTAAATCTCCATTCACTACTACTCTTTTTTATGGGTTATTATAGCTTATTTTCTACTTTGTATTGTTGAGGCGTAACCTTCACGGTTAATCGTCAATACTGTAATAGTTTTCCATGCTATAAACAACAAACCGATCTACATTAGGCTTCAATCTCAGTGGAAGTAGAAACTTGCAATTTCGTGTGAAACCGCACGCTATTTTTGGCGTCGCTTTACAGTGGATGTTCAGTTGTTTTTCAGAGGGGTGTGTGTGTATGTGTGTGTGTGTGTGCATTGACAACATTCAAAGAGCATGGAAGTCCAGAGTGACGTCAGGAAAACAGCTTAACAAATCAATTTGTATGGGTTCACTGCTATGTGCGGATTAAATAGTTCTTTTTCAAGAAAAAGAGAATGATTTACAAAGAGCTATGTTTCAAATACAAGAAGTGACAAGAAAACACTTCCTGACAATTTCAGTAAGACATACCATAGTCATGGCCTTTAAAGGTAAATATTCAGTGTGAAGTAAGATAGTTTTAAACAACAGCACTTCAAAAGAAGTGAGCCGCTTCAAGTATCTCGTCTGTGCAGTAAGCTATGAATTTGAATACGATATAAAAGAGAAGAAAAATAAATTTATGAATATTTGTGGTACGATTCGTAGAAATCATAAAAATAAAACAAGACACAGCACAAGGATTCAATTTTATTAGACAACTGTAATACCTACATTGATTTATGCGAGTGAGGCGTGGGTCATGAGAAAAAAGGAGTGCGGCAAAATTCAGAGTGTTGAAATGCGATTTCTTCAAAATACTTTAAATTATATATTGCAAAATAGAATATAGAATGAGGATATCAGAGCAGAACTCAAAGTAAAGGACATAAATGGAATTAATTCAATTTACAAAAGGCAATGGGTGGGATCATCTGCAAAGGAAATATGCATATATCATCTACAGATCGATTGCCGAAAGCGGCAATGAACTATAAAGCGATTGATAGAAGAGACGTGGGTCGATCGAGGAAGAGATGGGTGCCGGAACACGTTTATATAACCTAATCCTTATGAGGAGAAGAGAAGAAGTGTGTGTGTGTTTACACTGTGAGTAATGTTTTGTGTAATTCTGTTGTGAACTTTAGGGAGATATTTTAAATGTTTTCAGAATCGTAGTTGTTTTTTTTTTTTGTCTGAACAGTAACGATGTATTTAGAAAATTTCCCTTAATTAAAATTTCCATTTCGTTAAAACTAATTGTTTACATGGAGTGTCAGTAGCAGAGAACTGCATATCCAGCAGTCGGTTGTTTGTTCAATTAGTTTAGCTGAGCGCGCTTGTACTTCCAATGTTTTCATCTTTCTCACTCTCTCTCTCTCTCACTCTCACTCTCTCTCTCTCTCTCTCTCTCTGAAGTACGCGCTGTGGTTTAAAAAACTTCAACCTGTCTGCAAGTTTTGCAAATATGAATGGAAACGCTTACAACGCTTGAAGTGCGCCGTGTATCTAGAGTCATTTTTTTCTGCATTTAATTGAGATAACGCTGTAGTTACGTAACGTTAAAACTTGTTACTTAGTGAAGCGAAGCGGGCGGGCGGGGCGGGGCGACGGGTTACGACTAATTTCATTTCCAGTGAGCTTGCATTTACTCCCTTTAGAGTAGCACGCAACTCTAGCAGAGACGTGACTGACAACGTTCTTGTTTCTTTCAATGCATTTAATTTTGTTTTTAATTAACCGTGAAAACAAACTTTTATTGAAGCATTACTAATTAGTTGTATATTTTATATAAAAACGTCTTATTCACTACGTCTCAGAATGTTTTTGTAACTTATTTCTTCGCATCATTCATTAACATCTGTACAGATTTAATTAATAAAGTTATGTTAGTGGTTTATATAATCACAAGCAGAAATTATACTGTTGCACACCACTATAGGGAAAAATTCGCGCTTAGCACTTCCAAGCTTCACAGCTCATTATCAGATCGTAAATATAGAGTAATTGCCTGTTAATAACAATAATTTTAAATAATTAATGCTTGATGCCATTACTTGGTGAAAATCCATTGCAAATTATAGTAAAAAATAAAACCATAAAATAGTTTTAGTGATTTCCACTCGTCAATTTATTAAAATTATAAATCCATGACAGCTGTTTCGGCAGTACAGTGCCTTCGTCAGATGGTATAAGCTGACTAATTTTCGTACAAACAATACAGAATATAAAATATAATACAAGTGCTGTTGTATAGAGAGCGATAGTAATCTCGTGTCAATAAGATTTATACACATTACACAAACATATAACATAACATATACAAAGTTTATTTATACAAATTAAGCAGAGGCGAGCTACTTAGATCTAACTGATCATTTAATAATATATTTAGATATTCGTGTTTATTAATTTCAAGGGTTTCTAATAAATCAAGCTTTGGACCTTTATCAGATAAATGTAAAATTTCAAAATTGTCATTATAACTAGGCTATGGTCTTTTTCCAACAAGTGATTTGCATAATTTGATTTGCCATCATTATATCTAAAACTATAATTGTGACAATACATTCTTTTTTCGAAAGATCTACCTGTCTGTCCGATATACACTTTATTACAAGACCCACAGGATAATTTGTATACGCCAGACTTTTGCAGTTTATCTGTTTTACTCTTATTATTTTTAATAAATTTTCCCAAAGAAGACTGCGTCTTAAAAGCTATATTTACATTCCTTTGTGTGAAATATTTACCAATATTATCAGAAGCAGAACCTATGTAAGAGAGAGTGTGATATCTTTTAATCTGTGTTGAGGGAGGTTAAACTAGTTTTAAAGCTTATAATTTAACTTTATAGTTTTAACTAGCAATAATTTTATATTTCTGATCTGATGATAAGCGGGGGGGGGGATTATCCATAATCCGTGTACTGGGTACTAGGACCTCAGCTGTTAGAGGGGCACCATCCAGTCCTAAATCACAAAAAAATATTTAAGATAAATGTGAAAAAAAATTTCCACAAGTAAAATTTCAAGAAAGAGGTTTCTCCAAACCGTTCGAATGAAGATGATGGTGTTACAAAATTGCAGAACAATCTACGTGTTTCTCGAAAGTTCCAGAGGAATCCGGCTGTAATGTTGTGTGCGTACGTAATTTCGACATGCGCTCGCGAGACTTTTATAGACGTCGCCAGCCGCGCGCACTGTGTCAAGGCCGCATTCAATCACGTCCTAGTGTACAGCTGATGCGTAGTATGTGGAATAATCTGGTATTTCGGCGGGGTATAAGTACAAGTACCAGCGACGCTTGATTTGCGCTTTATTCGAGTGCGGTCCGCAGTATTGTGGCGAAGTGTTATGTGTTTTATATTTGCGCAGGAAAATCGTAATAAAATTGTGTTTTATATCAGTTGATATTTTTATTGCGTGTGAATAATTTATATTTGATTTGTTGTAAGAAACCATCTTCTAGATTACAAACTGTTTTCAACTGTGATAAATAAAGCTGGTGATTAGTGACTCAATTGGTGTCTTGTATTTTGTTTTCCACCGTACCATACGACGATCAGTTAGACCGTCGTAACCATGATACTACAGTTTGTCCGCTCAAAGTTTTAAACTGAAAAAAAAAAACAGTTTGTATCAAAGTATTAAACTGTAAAGTGATTCATGTATTTTCGTATATATACGTTCCTTATCGTCTTCTTTTGCCGATTTGTATAGATAACTGGGAGTCTGAAAGATCATTTTCTGTATTCAAACGCGTTACAGATAATATGTTGAGTTCAACTATGGGAGATGAGAAATTATTTTCGTTAGCAAGGTTAAATATTTGAAAGCGAGATAGATTCAATTTGTTTGATTTATAAGAAATTTTAAAAGACTTAATTAAGGCAAAATCAAGAAAAATTGGATCGATTAGTACTTTTTGTTACCCCAGTTTCTACAATTTCTAAAGAATGTTTAAAAATAACAGCAATTGTGCATACGTGCTCTCTTCGTGCATGTCTAACTCTTTTACCAAGAACTATTTCACTTGCTTTGCGTCATTTAACAATACATAAAACCATTATATTATTCATTTTTCTGAGATTTTCATCAGATACTTTACAATATGGATATCTGCAACTCAGTTTTTTGTTGTACAGTACCTACTTCCATGTAACTTCTTTTATGTAAATCTGAAAATGAATAAAAATCATGAAAAATATCCTTCAGTAAGGCGCATATGTTACGTCTAAATGTGTAAAGTATTTCATGAGTTTCAGTTTTTAAATTATGGTAAGTCTATAGCTTATTTAGTCGATTAAATTTGAGTTCATGAAATAACTGGTTCTTCATGGGTGACGCCACTTTTTTGTCTACATTTTAATAATATTTTAGTTATCAGTTGCTTACGTACCAAGGTAATGGAATTTCGTGGAACTGACCTTGTGCTGGCAAAAATTGTTGTAGATGGTACTACCATGGAACAAGTCAGCAATTTTGTATACTTAGGCTCCAGTGTGTATTATATAATACAAGCAACGACGTTGTGAATAAGTTGCAAAAGTTCAACCTGTGGTATGGTGCGGGACCATTAGGCGAACACTCAAGTCAGCAAGTAGAGAAACACGCCTAAAATTCTACAAGGTGATGGCTCTTCCCACACTTCTTAATGGGCCTGAGAAATGGAGTTTAACTAAAGGCCAGGCCAGTCGTATCCAAGCTGTTGAAATGAGATTTCTCAGGCACATGGCAGGGTATAGTCTCAATGATCATATAAACACACAGATATACGGCAGGAGCTGAATATTAGGAGCATACTAGACAGGATCGCCCAGTATCGGCTGAATTGGTGGGAACATTTTTGCCGGATGGATGACTGCCGCATCCCCAAACAACTATGGAATATAAGGCGAGGGGACGGAGAGGTGTGGGACGTCAGAGGAAGCGCTGGAGTGACCAGCTCTTATGTTTGCCTGTTTGAGACCGGAACAAATCATCCTTGGTTTAATCCGTGAAGATGATGATAATAAAGCATACTTTCAGTTTCGTTTGTTTAGGCGCATGCTGTTTTGTCACTGTAATATTACTGTCCTCTTACTTCTCCTCTTCCGTACAGTCGCCTTTGCCTCTACCACAACAGTCGCGATTAGTCACGATTCTGAGCCAACGTCTTCCAACTTCCTCAGATCACCCTCCATCGCACTTATTCACCTTGCTTTCGGTCTGTTTTCAGTCGTCCGTCTGTATGCACCATACTTCGCTTTCCGTTTTACTCTCTTGCATTCGTGCCTTACGATTAATCCTCTTGAGTCTCATGAATTTTCATAACTGGCTTTTTGCATTTTTTATACGTTCCGTTATATTTCATAAGTTTTCTGATCGTTTGAACTATACGGTCACTGCCCGTACTCACATATAGCTCGTAAAATCCTCCTCAAGATACACGTGCATGATGCTTACTTTTAAATTTAAATGAGATCTTTTTTCAAACATTAGAAGAAACATAGACATTAGACAAGACTTAAAGATCCAGTCCTTAAATGAGACGATTAAGGAGTATAAGAGGAGATGGTGTGGACATGTGGCCCGAATGCAAGATACCAGATTGCCAGTGGCAGCTCTCGAGTACAAGCCGAGTGGAAAGAGGGATGTTGGTAGACCGAGGAGGAGATGGGTTCCGGAACAGCCCAAATAGGGCCTAATCTCTGTAGTGAAGATGATGATGACGATCTTTTTTTGAAGATAAGAAAGACTGAAGATCTTGCTTTTGCTTCACCTTTCAATTTGATTATTTTTATTATCCTTTGTTTGTTGTGTTGTCATACGCACAGATTGACGACAGTGTGCTCTACATTCTTGGGAAAGTTATAAAATATTCTCTCACCCAGAGTGGGGTCGATGATAAATGGTAAATCTCGGTCGGCACAGAAGTCATTACTGATAATGAATCCGGTTCGCTGAACACTGACGACATATAAACACACAAAACAAAGGAGAAGCAGGAGCGACTACGCAGCGAACGAGCCGACACAACATTCTGCACATTACGCCGCGCCCCGCCTACGTATTACACGCCTCAATGCCTCTAAACAATAGTCTGTCAGCGCTGTTGATGGTGTCTCTGCTGCTTCTCGTTATTACCTGCTGAAAAACACGCTTTCTCACTTTTTTTCAACGTGTCAAACATCGACGTGTGTCACAATCGCCTAACACGTTCCGTCAGACTTTGGCACACAGAGTACGGAGACGTGACTTTACCATAGAAAACCCTGAAAATTAATAATGAACCAGAAATTAAAATTATAATTGCCAGAGTGAGATAAGCCATGGAAGTATCTGCACAACGTAAAGCACTCAGATTGGAAACGTACGTAGCCAATCGATGAGATTTGGGTTACAAATAGTGTTACGTAATGCGAAAAAAGTGGTACGTAATACGGAACGTTCTACAAGTTTTCGAATATTCCAGCTGTAACATCGATGTATACTATATGGATCGCGTGCTGCCATGCAAAGTGAACGGCAGAAAACGGTCCGAAGCACGTATAGCTTCCCAAACAATGGTTGGCGCCAAGTTAACACGTGTATTAAACGAGTCATTCAGTCAGAATGCACTTGGCTTAACAGTTTACAATTATTACATTTGGGACAGTTCTACTGAAAATTTGTGCTTATGAAGATTTTATTATTATAACAGTTTGTTTTTACTTTTGCCTAACTGATAACAGATGTCAATAACTTAAGCGTTTACACTCATTTTACTGATTTTGTATCAAGCGGAAAATTCATTAGGAGCGTCATTAGACGTTTTAAAGATTGTAAAATATACGTATAATTTATTGATTATATCTGACAGTAAACTTAATACCAAAAAATGATTATATCAGCTTGCAAAAACTTTGCCGGCACAGTGTTTAGAAAACATATTTCTAACAATGATTTTTCTGAAGACAGCCATGAAGTAAAACTTATCAAATTAATAGTGACATTATTTTATAAAATCTTGTGCTATAATACTGCTAAGGAAAGAACCGCTGCAGCTACCTTCTCTAAGCTTGGTGTCTGCCAAAAGTTAAATAAATTTGTATTATTTAGTAATGTTTAATGTAAACAATATTTATACAGTTAATACGTAGCTAATTAAATAAAAAAAAAAATTAATATAAATATTAAGTGATTACCTGTATGCGGTCCGCCGTGTGACTTCTCAAACTTATTACGTTGCGCGTTTCAAGGCGTATGCCTCATCATCAGACGTTTAAAACCAAAAACACATATCACACAAAACTGCGTTTGCCAAAAATAAATAAAATTGCAGAAACAAGCATATTGTGCACGTGATGTAGGGTGCGCACCCGTTCAAGTGTTGTCTGCTACTGATTGGAATTCGTTGAGCAGTCTCAAAGCAGTATCATAGAAGCGGTTATATACAAATTTCAATTGTTCATTCAGAACACAATCACGACTGCTATCGTTATTATATGCATTATAAATTTCCAGCTCCTCCAAGGCATTCATAAAACGGCCCTTGTTGCATATATGCAAAGGCATTAGATTGGACTTAAAATCTGTATTATTGTGATTGTGTTGGGTCAGATGACGAGTGTAATTAGATTTTATATCATTGTAATTGTGTGTCTTTTTTGGTAAGTGTTCACGGAAGCGTTTTTAAAAACCTCTTCCGGTCTGACCTATATAGAAGCTGTTACAATCATTGCAAACCAGTTTATAAATGCCTGTATTTTCTTCAATAGGTAAGGGCAGTTTAGGTCTAAGTATATTAATTAGTTTATTATTGGTTCTAAAAGACATAGTATAACCAATATTGTTCATCACTGAGGATAAACTTTTTGGCATGATGTATGTGTATTTCGCAGATATAAATTTTTTCGGTGTTTTATTAAGTGGACGGGGCTTAAGTTGAATGTTATTATGCTTCTTTAGCAATTTGTCAATAATGTGACTACTGTAACCATTGGAAACTGCAATAAATCTTATTGTATTTAGCTCAGTCTGGAAACCATTATTGTCAAGTGGGACTGTCAACAATCTATGGATTAGATTATTATATGCTGCCATTTTTTGAGAGTATGGATGGTGGGAATCTGCATGTATTGTATGGTTAGTGGCAGTAATATAAATTAGCATTCCTTATTGAACACTTTAACGACCATGGCGAGCGTATACGCCAGCTTCATTTACGCAATAAACATTTTAAAGTTTACGGCTCACGTCTTTTATTCTTTGTTTCCCTTATTCTTATCTTTATTCGTCTGGCTTCAATAATAAATGTTCATAAATAAGAACGCAACAGAACTGTTTATGAACGCAACAGAACTTATCGATAAACTTAAATAATGTGTCAGAATGGAAAAGAACTTATTAAAAACCTCCCACTTTGGAGTCATTAATTGTTAAAATTACACAGATATACCATTTAACGCAAAATATAATCCGCTAAAACAACAAAAGCTATAACAAAGCAGAAATGTCAGACTTTGTACAGGTACAGTATATAGCATAGGCAGTGTTCTTGCCAACCATTGATGCAGCGGTCGGATCGAATTCAGTGAATGCAGCACGCGATCCATATAGTATACATCGATGAGCTGTAATGTGTGTGTGCGTACATAATGCTGCTACGTTGCGGTGAAAGAGAATTACGCGTCAACTGTCGGGTCTATACCAGACCATACCGGTCAGCGCAGTGTGTTCAAGGACACAGTTTTTTTTAGTGGATTCTCGAGAGGGCCGCCTGTTTGTTTAACAAGTCGTCCAAAGTGACAGATTATTCTATAAATCAGCGGGATATAAATACAGCCATTCAGCGACGGTCAAGTCAGTTATTGTCGGGTGATTGCACAGTGCATTTAAGTGGCGATTTACACAGTGCGGTTTGAAGTATTGTGTGGAAGTATTATGTATTTCACAATTGTGCGGGACTCTATTAGTTGACATTTTTATTGCATGTGAACAATTTTTATTTGATTTGTTGTAAGAGACTAGTATCTTGTTGATTACAAACTGGTTAATTGTGATCGTGCAAGCTGGTGATTAGTGACTTAATTAGTGTCTTGTATTTTGTTTCCACTGTACCGTACGACGATCAGTTAGACCGTCGTAACAATATTCTTTTGACATTTGGTACTCCACTACAACTTGGAGTAACTCCCAACAGTAAGACGTTTAGTTGCTGTCGGAACTAAAGAGAGTTGCAAAAACTGATCGATCGTTGTACTTGTCGCGTGGGGGGACTTCTCTAGTACATGCATAGAACACGCATAGCCGCACAGCGGGTAACTTGCTTACAGGCACGACATACGGAGCATCTTGGATGGCTGCAGTGCAGATGTTAGTTCCTGGAAGATGACCACCATCAGCGTGTGAACGTAACAAGGGAAGTCGAGGACAATACGGCGATTCGACACACCCGAGTTATGGTACACACATGTGCGGAAAGGAAATCGCTTGGGAAGGACAGTCGGGAACGTAAGACAATCGCGTAACAGACAACCGTGTAATTAGGTCCGTCGTCATACGTGGAGGTGGTGTGGACAGCCAGACTTTTAGAGAGGGGTCTAGACTGACCTATCAGGAACAAGGAATTCGGCAAAGGCGGGTGTTAAGAAGACGTCAACATGGAGACGAGGGTGAAGAGCTAATGGGAAGTAGACCAGAGACCCCAGCCAGAGTAATGGAGAGGCATTTAATAGAGTTGTCGAAAGTGTTACTGTTTCAGAATAGTAACTGTCGTTCCTACAGTTCACTGAATTCTGTTACGTAACTTTTGCGTCGCTCTGTTCCTGTCTCTAACATTAACGCAATTTGATTTGTTTTCAGTTTCAAGTTACTACTTGCAAGAATTCATAATTCTCACTTCTCTTATTGTTTTGTTATGAAACGATTGCTGAAACTATTTTCTAGTTATGATTACTTACCGTCAAAGATTCTCTTACGAAAGGGTTATATAGAAAACGTCGCCATACCCCCCCCTTCACCAATTCAATTCAAGTACGTGGTGAACTTGGTGTATAGAAAATAATTTAAAAACTTCAGCCATTATGCTGAGTTCTTTGACATCGCAATTGTACACCTCAGACGTCACGTGACCTGACAGCCCTAGCTAGAAATAGTCAATAGTGCTGGCTGTTTACTTGTCGTTAAGTGTACATTGTCTCCTCCATTCTCGTAGTAGCGGAACAACCTGGATGTTTATCAATAAAGGTGGAATAGTGTGTATTAATATACACAGAAAATTATAAATAAATATATTTACATAGAAACATTCAAAAAACAGAAAATATCACTTTAATTTAAAACAATTTATATTTAATTTCATAGAATGGCGCAATTTTATTATTAAACATTTATATGGCGTAGCCTAATTTTTGTAAATTAAAACGATTAACGCACTTTAAAAAAAATTCTCTTTCGGCAAGAGTATCCAGGCGTGTGAAGATTAGTAATGAAGTCATTAAGGACAGAATGAATGTAAAAAATTTAATTGTTGATTTTATCCAAACAAAAAAATCACAATGGTATGGACGCATGATAAGAATGGCACAGGAAAGATTGCCAAGAAGAGTTATAGAATGGCCCCACCAGGAAGAAGAACCACCTATCACCTGGATAGAAGGAACTCACAGTATATTGAAGGAACGAGAAATTGAAGGTCTTTGGATGGACAAGCAAGAGTGAAAGATGAAAATTCAATCACTTCTGTAATCTTTGGTTCCGGAAAATGTGTAAACATTGTAAAGCCAGAATAATAATAAATAAACGAAATTCTCAAGGATTAATTGATCTTAACGCATAAAAGCAATATGTAAACAATTTTCTAATTAACAGAAAATACAAATAAAAAATTCTTGCTGTCGCGGGCGTGCGTGTGTAATCAGAATATTGCTTCTGCAAATAGACGGAATAGTTCGCTTACAATAATTAAACAAATTTAAGTTTTACTTTGTATTTACATAAAATATTCAAAGTAATTTGAAATAACTTTCTTCTTGCTGCAAAAATCTTCAAGAATTACCATCGAGTACTACACTCGCGCGCGCGTTTGATTTTTCTTGCATATCACATAATTGTAATATAAGTCAATATGAAACTATTTGCTTCTTTTGAATTAGTTACGCACAATAAATTCGACCCATTTTGGTCAATATCAACGTAGTTGTTGTTTGCTTATTTTGTACTGTAACATATTATAATAAAATATTTTATTTTTCTTCTTCTTCTCTTCAAGCATTAAGCTATGTAACCTGTTCCGCCTCCCATCTCATCCTCGGACGACCCACGTCCCTTCTACCAATATAGTTGAACTATATAGTTGAGTGCCGCTTTCGGCAATCGATCCTCTGTCATCCTTTGCAGGTGATCCCACCATTGTCTTCTGTAAATTGAAATAATTTCATTTATATCCTTATTTTGGGTTTTGCTCTGATATCTTCATTCCTTACTTTAGCCTGCAATGTATATAATTTAAAGTACTTCGTAGAAACTGCATTTCAGCACTGTGAATCTTGCCGCTTTCCTTTTTTGTCATGAACCACACCTCACTCGCATAAATCAACGTGGGTATTTCAATTGCCTTTCAAAATTTAATCTTTGTGCTGTGTGTTGCTTTATTTCTAAGATTTCTATGAACCGTACCACAAATAAAAATATAAAATATTTTTTTATATTATGATTTTAGACTATGTACTTTATTATACTGTATTTTGATGTTGTATTTTGTAAACTGATACGCAACAGAGTAATCGCTCTGTTTGCTGTACCGTCATGAAACCTGGGCTTCAAAACATATTCATGAGACCACACTAATAATAGCAGCAGAAATGGATTATAGCAGGTAGAACAAGATGTGTTTATGTCAGGAACCAAGAGAATATTACTGCTATTAAATGAGAAATCAGCAGTCTATAATTTAGTGAACTGGCACAATAAGAATGATACGGGCATGTTGACAGGATGGATACGAGTAAAATGCTTGCAAATACATTTTGGAAATAGGAAGGCAAACAACGCGTAAAATAAGAAGTCGATAAGGTAATCATTATTACAGATGATAAAAGAAATTTGTAAGAGACGAGGCTAAACAATAGAAGAATTAAGAGAATTTGCAAGTGTTGAGAATAAGAGATTAAACTGACATACTACGCTCTGTAGGCGACCGGAAATGAAAGAAACATATCTAAAAAACCAAAGGAAAATGTTCATAGATGACGTAATCAAAAATAATTTACGTAATAAATACTGGACTGGTAAATTTGTGTTGCATGAAGAAAAGTAAATAATTACATATATATATATATATATATATAACTTTAATATTTGTAAATAAATTTACCTTAAGATATACTTTTTTTCCTTATTAGGAACATGTTTCGAGAGCTCCCGTGCTCTCATCTTCAGCCTTCGCGATCTTGGGTCTTGTGAAGTATTTGTGTGTTGGCTGGATGCTATTAAGGTTGTTTGTTGGTCTCTGGTATTTTAAAGTTGTATTATTGTGTGTGATTGTGATATATATATATATTATAATAAACAGATAGGGATCGTACGTGTGTACGTGTGTGCATTGTTCGTGTTGTTATAAATTATGTCGGGCGTTACACTCCGCGCACTTTCAATACTTACTGATGACTGGTTCCTCTGCGATGATGTCGTCCTGCAAAACAACTTAAGCTACTATGTGTATGTGGGCGCCACTTGGAATTTTTTGTAATTTTCCCCATAACGTTATGGGGATTTTTGTCAAAGTCAGTTTGTCTTAGCGAATACCAGCAGAATTGATTCCCTATTAAAATTTTGGTCCTTTCCAGGGCCGCTGATATTCTGGCTGCGTGCGTTCTATTAAATATGTCGTGTTGCTGCTCTATTTCAACAACACGTTGGCGTATACTCTTGTAGAGGTTAAGTCAGTCTTTTGTCATGTATGGGAAAAGCCTTTCTGTGTTCTCGTGTCGACTTCTCGTTCTTCGGTTTCGCCTCGGATGTGATGATCAGTTTCGTGGGTGATGTGTCTCTTCTGGATTCAAAGTGTTTAAACTTTGTACTTGTTTATCAGATGTACGCGGTGTACCGCCGCAATGCGGCACGCGCGGATGACGTCACGCGCTTATCAAACGCTGCAGCCGGTCCTCACCGCCGGCTACAGGCAAGTTTAGTTTAGTTTCTAACAAGGCTCCGAGCGCATCTCTCGTTAAACACTTCTCTTCCAGCCGCGGCTTATGGAGATTTTTTAATATGCATTCATAAGATTCTATTTAATTCAATTTACCTGCGTCCATCTACAATGGACCACGATTTCATTCAAAATTAATTTTCGGGCGTTATTGCCCCAAATGCATCCGCACGTGCCGATCATAACTAATAATTAAAATTGTCAATAAACGCATGTTCAATATTCGCAATACAGTCCACTTCTTTCTAATGCAATCCAGCCTTTCCTGCTTAGCGTCTTTGGAATAACTCGCGATCATTCAAGAGCTTCCAAACCGCAACATTTTTGGTCCCACCGGGCAGGATTTCATATTTTTTGCACAAAAACGAAAACGTTTTTGGTCACCACGGGACGGATTGCTCATGTTTGGGTCCAGAAGCGACAGCATTTCTTTATACGCATCATTTCTGGACCAACCGATCTGAATTTAATCACGCCCTACGGGCATCATTCTCGTCCTGAGCGACACCATTGTTGTGAATCACGTCGCAGTCATCTCGACAAGATTCGGCCAAGCAGTAGACCAGAGACGACGGGACAAAGCAGGACAGCATTTGCGAGGTCATCAAAAAAGTTTCCACAGTTTTAATTCATGGAGGGTACAACATGAGGCGTCATCTGACCAGCAGAGACAGGAGGGGTAACAGCTCCAAACGGGATCGAAGCCAGCTTCATCACGAATGGATCGACGGCCACGTGACTATAAACTTTACTTATATTTGATGTTTAATAATATTTCACTTTAGTGGTTATTTCTTAACACATTTATATAAACGAACACCGTCATTACACAATACAAATTAATAAATGGTTGGCAGCTCATTATCAGTTAAAACTTTAAAGATAAAGATATACTTTGTTACCATTTAGATTCATAATTTTAATAATTTAATTGCCAACAAAGCCTGATTAGTTAGAGAGAGTAAGTTTATGTTCTAAACAACGATCGCTAGCTACCGAAACGTATTCAAATTCATTCAAAATTAAGTTTGTGGTTCACATGCTCTATGGTCAATTTCTTTCTAAATATTTTTCCTTTTTTTCTCTTAAATTGTAATAATGGCCGATGTAAGGGCTCTAATAAAAAAACGAGGCACAATTAAAGCCTCAATATCCCGAGTAAATACTTTCACGGATAACTTCGATTTGTTAACCAGCGATCCTCATGCGCTGAAAATAAAACTGCGTCATTTGATGGAATTATCCACCAAATATGATGAGATACAGTCACAAATCGAAGCTGAGGAAGAGGACGTTGCTTTAACGAGTGATAGAGTACAAACGGAGGACGATCTCTGTAATATAGAATGTAAATTGCAACACCTGCTGGAGCAAGCTGAGCATATGAACCAAAAACCAGTAATTAATGCTGAAAGTAAGCAGTCTAAAACACCCCCCATTCAATTGGAACCAATAAAATTACCACGGTTTGCGGGTAGTATTGTTGAGTGGCAACATTATTACCATATTTTTCTCGAATTAATTCACGTCAGAACAGATCTGACGGATATACAGAAACTTCACTATTTGCACTCGTCATTACATGGCGAGGCTCTTAACGTAATAAAATCGTTGCCAATCACTCATGAGAATTACGCGGTGGCTATCGATCTGTTGAGGAATAGATATGACAGTAAGCTAATTGTTTCCGCCCATCACGTGTGGAATGTCCTGGACGTACCATTAGTTCAACAAGAATCCCAAGTTAGCATATCGCAATTTATTGATCAAATCTCTGCCAATATAAACGCTTTAAATAATCTCAAATTGCCAGTCAACACGTTCGAAATTATTGTCGTAAATTATTTAGCCAAAAAACTTGATAATTACACTTTACGTTTGTGGAAAGAGAGTTTGTCGGAGCATAAGTTCCCTGATTTTAATAATTTTATAAATTTTCTAAATTCACGAAGAAAATTACTGCAAAATCTCGATAATGCGACGAGCCCAACGAGCAGGTTGAACAAAAGCGATAAGTCTCCTTATCGCAAGGCAGTTAAACAGATAAGCACTCCAAAGGGCGCATTCCACTCACATATTAGAAACAATTTATGCAGGCTGTGTAACGGGTGGACATAGACTTAGCGACTGCCTAGAATTTACATCGCTGTCTATCCCTGACAGAAAAGACGTGTTAATAAAAAACAAACTTTGCCTAAACTGCCTCCGTTCGGGACACGAAAGCTCAAAATGTCCCTCAAAATTCTCATGCAAAAAATGTTCTAGGCGTCACCACACCACGATTCATGTCCCCAACAGGGACGCAACTTCTGTTAACAACCAATGTTCACTGAAATCACAGACCAATAAATCGGTATTGTTATCTACCGCCGTCTGTATGACCTCCAATAAGGTCGGCAAAAAATTTCCCGTTAGGATATTACTGGATTCCGGTTCTCAAGCGAACTTTTGCACAATGGATTTCGCCCGCAGAATGGGCCTCCAATTGGTTAAATCGCAACTGCCCATCACGGGTATAAACAACTCGCTTTCCCAGGCTGACTTCAGTACTAATGTAAGGCTACATTCACGCTATAAACCCTTCACGTTAAACGTACATTGTGCCGTATTACCCAGTATAACTAATAATTTACCGGCGGAGTCGTTCAATCTTGCCTCTTTGAATTTACCCAAGCGCATATTCTTGGCGGATCCTCATCTACATTGCTCGGCGCAAGTCGATATATTAATCGGCGCTCAATATTTTCTCCAACTAATTGAACCTATGAAATTTACACGCGGACCACACTTTCCTATAATTCAGGAAACCAAATTAGGATTTATTTTGGCCGGTGACTTACCCTTCAACGTCGATATAACTAAAACAGTTTCTTCCTTTATGGTCTGTAAGGATGATAATCAGATTTCCTCGCAACTAAAAGAATTTTGGAAGTTGGAGGAGATCTCTAGTCGCGAAGCCCGATCTGATGACTCGCCGTGTGAAAAACATTTCGTGGAAACCACTAGCCGTAACCGCGATGGGAGATTCGTGGTATCCCTGCCCCGCAGATCTGATAAATTTCATTTGGGAGATTCTCTCCGCGGAGCCATCCGCAGATTCCAATCGTTAGAGTTCAAGTTCAAGCAGAACCCTATCCTTTATAAGGATTATAGCGAGTTCATGAGTGACTACCCGAAACTTGGCCACATGTCGCCGCTTAATGAATACGATCTGTCGCTTGACAGGTCAGAGATCTTTTATCTGCCCCATCACGCAGTCTTCAAGGACTCTAGCTTAACAACTAAATTGCGCGTGGTATTTGACGCCTCCGCTAAAACCACAAATAATTTGTCCCTTAACGATACTTTAATGGTCGGTCCTACGATCCAGCAGGATCTGTTTTCGATAATGGTTCGGTTCCGTACCCACCGATACGTACTTATTGCGGACATAGAAAAGATGTATCGCCAGATCATTGTTAATCCCAAGGATTCAAACCTGCAACGCATCGTTTGGCGTGATGCGCCGCACAAGGAATTGCGACATTACGCGTTAAGGACGGTTACATACGGCACTGCTAGTGCCTCCTTCCTTGCTACACGTTGTCTGGCTCAGATAGCCTACGAAAATGATCCCGACTACCCTACAACTGCTAAGGCCATAGCAAATGACTTTTACGTAGACGATCTCATAACGGGTTCGGATGATCCGAACGGCTTAGCTGAAATGAAATGCGAGATCGTGAAGTTGTTGAGTAGGTATGGTTTTACGTTGCATAAGTGGTTCTCCAACCACCATAAGATTATGACCCTTCGTGCCCAAGTAACCCGTGACTTCAGCAAAGGTCAAAACGTGCGTACATTGGGAATCCAATGGAACGTTGAAAGGGATAACTTTTTATACACCGTTAGGAGTGATAATAATTTAACCGTGTTCAACAAGAGAAGCGTGTTGTCGATCATCGCCGGGATCTATGATCCATTAGGTTTGATCGCTCCCATCACATTTTACTGCAAGCATTTCGTGCAACAGTTGTGGTTGGCGGACACAGATTGGGACGCACCCCTATCTGGGTCATTAGCCAATCAATGGTTGGAATTATACGCTCAATTAGTCTCCGACACTCATTTTGAGATTACGAGGTCGGTTAAGAGTTCGAACAATTACCCAATTAGTTCATTACAGCTGCACGGATTCGCCGACGCTTCGGCTAAAGGTTACGCGTGTTGCATTTATGTGCGGGCGGTCTATTCGAACGGCGCCATATCATCAAACTTGTTGTGTGCTAAATCTAGGGTCGCTCCGCTGAAACAGATAACGCTACCACGACTTGAGCTTTGTGCTTGTTTATTGTTGGCACAATTAACGTCCAAAGTTTTAAACGCCATCAATTACAATGTTGACGGAATATATCTTTATTCGGACTCCATGATAGCGTTGTTCTGGATACATCAGCAATCTTCCCGTTGGAAGGTATTTGTGGCCAACCGTGTCGCGGAAATACAGCGTCTTGTTAGCAGCAGGGGAATTTGGCGTCATGTAGTATCAAATGACAACCCTGCCGACATCTTATCGCGCGGTTGCCTCCCTCGTAGCTTGCACTGTCATACTCAATGGTGGCATGGTCCCTCCTGGTTAGCGCTTGAGTCAGCTTCATGGCCGGTCAGCGCGTTCGACATTAATACTCCCTGTACTTTTCCCGACCTTGAGGAGGAACGTCGCAAGCAGGTTCAAACCTCACTAATTGTCGCATCCTCAACACATAGTTATGTTGAAAATTATTCATCACTTACGAGGCTTATTCGCGTCTTCGCATATTGCCGTCGATTTTTTCGCAATTCTAGGCTCGCGGCTGTTGATAGAGACACGTCCTTTTTGTCGTCTCAGGAATTGTCAGACACGCTCTTGATTTTTGTCCGGCAATCTCAGCAGTTGCATTTCGGCATAGAAGTTATGGAACTTGAGGCACGCCGGTGCCTTCCTCGCAGTAGTAAAATTCTTGCTCTCAACCATTCCTGGATGAATCGGGCATTTTAAGAGTGGGAGGCCGCTTGCAATTCTCCCCACTTAGCTATGAGAGTAAACACCAAATAATTTTGCACCCGCACTCTCATCTCACGAGATTAATAATTGAACACGAACACATCCGTTTGTTGCACGCTGGAGTGCAATCAAATCAAGCTTCGCTTAGGCGAAAGTATTGGATCATACACGACAAATCCTATATCCGCTCAGCGATACATAAGTGTGTCACTTGTTTTCGTTTCCGGGCTAAAGGCGCGAATCAACTACTAGGTCAGTTACCCCCTTCAAGAGTTACGCCTTCTAGGCCATTCTCACAGTCGGCCGTGGACTACGCCGGTCCTGTACTTTTACGCCATGGCGGGCAGCGCTCTAACTCCACGACCAAGGCATACATCGCGCTAGTATATGCATGTGTACTAGGGCCATCCATTTAGAATTGGTGTCGGATCTCACTTCCAACGCCTTTATAGCGGCTTTAAAAAGGTTCGTCTCGCGCAAAGGTATTCCCGCGCAGATATTTTCGGATAATGGCACGAATTTTCGTCGTGCCAACCACACTTTGCATGACTGGTACAAATTTCTAACCTCCAAGGAAGTTGAGCAATCTTCTCTGGAGTTTTGCGGTCTCCACGGTATCAAATGGTCCTTTATCCCCCCTTCAGCCCTTCATTTCGGTGGTTTGTGGGAAAGTGGTGTAAGGAGTGTTAAATTTCATTTACGTCGCGTAATAGGCGGTACGATCTTGAATTTTGAGGAATATTCTACTCTTCTTTCTCAAATTGAGGCTTGCCTTAATTCACGCCCGTTATGCGCGGTGTCCGACGATGCTAGAGACCCTGAACCCTTAACACCTGCTCATTTTTTGGTCGGTGCTCCACTGACGGCACTACCGGAACCCGACTATACCCAAAGCAATAATAGTCATTTGGGCAGATGGCTTCTGCTCCAAAAATTTACGCAGACCATCTGGAAACGGTGGTCTAGGGATTATCTGCACCAGCTGCAGCAGCGCAATAAATGGCGCACCCCGTTAAGGAATTTGAATGTCGGACAGCTTGTCCTCATTTTGGATGACAATTCCCCCCCTCTAGAATGGAAGCGTGGGGTAATTACCAATGTTTTTCCGGGTCAAGATTCCTTAGTACGCGTCGCAGAAGTTCGCACCGCGCTAGGTATCTTACGCCGACCCATCCACAAATTATGCCCCCTTCCGGTGGCAACAAGCTAATCGTATGCGTGCCATACGAGGTGTGTGTGCGTGTGTGTGTGAGTGTGTGCGTGTCACATTGCATGGACCACGCCCAGGGCATTCCCCGGGCGAGCATACAAGCCAATTGTATCATAAACATTGTAATATTGTTTACGTGCCGCTAGCTATTACTGCAACAGTGACTGTGTTTCATATGCACTATTATTTATTTGTGGATGTTGTGCATTGTCAATATGTTTATATAATTCAAATTCTGAGAACTACAAGTGTTACTTATAGTGTCAATTGTTCTACATATGTATTGTATTTTCTAATGGACATTATGATGGCATTATGTACGTGTACATTATTATGTTTCCATTATTTCTATTACTATATATGAACCAGTGAGCAAGATGATTTCTCTTATATAATTTAAGGTTGTTATTTACGTTTGTCAAGGTTTAAATGTATGTAATTCTTATCCACATGTTATGCTTCAAGAGAGATCATGTTTAGTTATGTAAAGGCTCGTTTTTATCATGATTTTTTATTTTTTGTACCTTTTCTAGCACAGAAATTGTTTTGTTTTGACTTAAGCTTTGTGCTAGCTTAATGAATTTGGTTTTCCACATATTTTATGTGTAAGCATTTAAGTGTACTATGTATTGTTTATATATATACATTGATAATGTTTGTAATATACTGTTCCCAGTTAACGTTTAATGTACAAAATCGTCCCGATTTTGGCGGGCAGTATGTTTAAACTTTGTACTTGTTTATCAGCTGTACGCGGTTACCGCCGCAATTCGGCACGCGCGGATGACGTCACGCGCTTATCAAACGCTGCAGCCGGTCCTCACCGCCGGCTACAGGCAAGTTGAGTTTAGTTTCTAACAAGGCTCCGAGCGCATCTCTCGTTAAACACTTCTCTTCCAGCCGCGGCTTCTGGATATTTTTTAATATGCATTCATAAGATTCTATTTAATTCAATTTAAATGCGTCCATCTACAATGGACCACGATTTCATTCAAAATTAATTTTCGGGCGTTATTGCCCCAAATGCATCCGCACGTGCCGATCATAACTAATAATTAAAATTGTCAATAAACGCATGTTCAATATTCGCAATACAGTCCACTTCATTCTAATGCAATCCAGCCTTTCCTGCTTAGCGTCTTTGGAATAACTCGCGATCATTCAAGAGCTTCCAAACCGCAACAAAAAGCATAAAGTGTTTTTGGTCGAATTTCGTCTTCCTTTTATACTCTGTAAGGCTCATTGTTTTAACTTCTTGACATGAACTTCCGGTGTATTTGTGTAAAAATTCCTTCTAGAACGTTCGAGAATAATCAAATGGAACATCATGGAACAAATTTGACTTCCGTAGAAGCTTTAGAACAAAAATTTCATATTCTTCACACTAAGGATATTACTAAAATTATTCTGGTATTTGTCAAACAATTTTACATAACTACTTACAATCTGCATGCCATTACTATTTTTGGATTCTCTGCTTTCAACTGAATCTAATGATACTAATTACGATTGGTTTTGAACAAATTAACTCTAATAAAATAACATAAAATACAACTCTTACCTTGGAATGTTTCCATAAAATTTCAATTTTCTAATTATAAAATTGTCGGGAAGTTGTTTGGTTCCTTCTACAACATTAATGCATAATATAATCATCTTTTTATAACAAAATAAACGAAATTTAACACATATAAATAAATTTAGTTTTACATGGTCCTTGCATATGGCCTATGTTATTGTCACTGTTTCTTTACAATAATTTGTCTTTTTTCCTTATTATATGTGGGATTTTTCGAGTATTCACTGAGAGTTTATTATATTGTCTATCTTTTGTGATACCTGGTTTATCCTGATACATATTATTTTTATTGTAAGATTACTTAGCATCATATTGGTTTGCATAAGTGATTCATTTCCTTGTTGTGACAAATTTCACTCTCATAATTCAAATTCTTTAAGAATTAAGCTTGTTTTCAACTGAGTATGTTTGTTTCTATAGTATACTATAGGATTGTACCTTTTTCCTTTATTTTTGCTAATATTTTGCAATTATTTTGTCAAATATGACTGTTTTTTGTGATTGTTCCTTGGCCTTAGCCAGATATGGTATAGGTAAATAGTTTCCTAACTCGACTATTAAAGTGTTTAAGTTAGTTAAATATATTAGTATAGTCACATTATATTGTATTTCAACTTTATAATACAATTTGGTTGCATTTTGTCAACATTAAATTCATAAATATTACAATATTATAGGTCTACTAGATGTTTTCAGTTACTACGGTTTTTGGCTATTTTAACTGATTTTTAACCACTTTACAGCTTTCTTTAATTAAGATAATTTGTTCATCTTTGTCTACTTGACCATTGCATATAGTTTTTATCTCAATTCTATAATAATTAATTTTCACATAAAATCTGAGTGATTGGACTCAGCTCCTAAACATATATTTTTTTTTGTCATAACATTTATATATTTTTTTATTTTAACTTAGATCCTTTCTAATAATGTATTCAAATCATTTAATACATTTATTTTATTTACATTACAAAGTATAATAATGGATCTTGTCCATTAATTCACAATAAATAGTTTTTTATACCCTATTCAGAGTTACATATCTTAATAAGTAATGACCTCATTTTGGTTGTTTCTGATATTATCTGTCTCTATTATAGTATATTATTGGTTTTACACTGTTCTTCACTTAAATAATATATATGGGGTTTGAGTCTTAGTCATAGTCTTGTCGTATTTTCATGTTAATGATATTAATTATTAGACAATATTACAAAATTTTTCGGATTACTTGGGTTCGATACTGTTCACCTCACCTTCCTCTTATGATAAATTACTATGCAAATAATTTCCTTTATGGAACGTTCTGTGACGTTACATATGCCTCTCCGTTAAAATTGATAATTTGGGGAAAACATTTCTTCAGTTTTGATGAATTTATCATTTCTATATTAACCTTTTATTAGCTTCTTTATATTACATTCTTTTATCTTATAATTAAATTCCTGTACTACTCCTTTAATATATTAATCCATCTCATTATTCATGTTTCGTTCTTTGTCGTATCTCCTTTTCCTTTCCTTTTTACCTTGATGTTAATTATTTAATCTTTGATATAACTCCCTAACAATTCTCTAACTTTTATAGCGGGTTGGAAGTCAGAGTGGCTCGCTATGGCATACATTCTCCGCCCTTCCCTAACTATAATTACTGAAATCAGAGGCAACACATCTCTGTCCAGAAAATAATAATTGCACTTTCGCAACAAATAACAATAATAAAAAAATATAATATTCAAAGATCATAGGCTCCTACACATAAATTCCCTTTCTTAACTCTTCTGATTATTTCTCAATTATATTAATATACTGTTCTCCGCAGGTAAAATTATCTTTTAGCTATATTTATAGATTCATCATTACCTCCTTATATAACACACAGTTTCCTTTTTTTTTCTTCATTTATCGTTTCCTTTTAGTATCAATTATATGACAGTATTTCTCCTCCTTTTCTCCCCCTTAGTAATATCAATTGTTATTTGATTGTTCAATAATTCATTTAATTAATTATGTCCTTTCCTTCCTTCCTTTTTCTCCTTCTCTAAGTACGGGTAAGTTGGTAAATTTACGTTGACATGGCTATTGGAAATAAATCTATATCTTACATATATATTTTTGCCTTTGGTGGAAGTTGTCCTTCTCGTAATTTTATATTTTATTAATAATCCTTCCTCTCCTTTTCTAAGTACGGATAAGTTGGTAAATATACGTTGACTTGTTTTTATTCATGGTACCTTCTCAATGATGCTTGGTTATAAGTACCCTTTACTTTGTTACTAAGAGTGTCTGTTACCTCGTATGTATTGTTTTCATTGTCTTTCGTAATGACATATGGACCGACATATTATTATACAAAAGTTTATGCGCTATTACTATATATTGGACCATATTTTTTATACTTTTTGTCTGATAGTATATTGGGTTTATACATTGTCAATTTGGTTAATTATTTTTATCATCTCAACTCTTTTTGGTTGTGTGCTCCTTATATTATTATCTTTATCATTCCCATTCCTTGTTAGATCCCTCTCTTTTCAATGTCCGACTTTTCGGTGTTTGGCTCCTCTACTCCTTCAAATGTCTGATCTGTGACATTTATTCTGGATAATTATTAATCCATGGCATTACCATCTCACCACATGTTCGGGCCATATCTTTTCGGCATAGCGGAATTCATCCTCTAGATTATTTTCCTTGCTGGGGTCATTATTAGGTTCTTGGCTGGCTTCTGCCAAGACATGGTTTACCCGAGCTATCCGGGGTCCTTCGTCGTTACTCGCTTGATTACGCTGTAATGAAAAACCCGGATTTTCATGGACCGTTACCAAATTCTCATTTTCATTATCACTTTGGTTAGTGTTTGGCTCCTGTTGGTGGTTATTTTCATCCCTGGGTGGTCCGTTACTCCTACCCTCTGAAAACGTATGGCGGTTATTTGAGGTATTACTCTGGTTACCTTGCGTCTGCTGTGTGTAATACATGTAGCTCGGTAAATTGGGTGGATATGGTCGTTGACTATCGGTCATCATATAGTTTACCTGGGGTCTATACTCCTGATTCCTCCTATCACCTCCTCCTTGATTACCTCCGTTTCGATAATTATTTCGCTGACTGTAATTATTCCCCCTATAGTTATTGCCGCGATAACTATTTCCTTGATTATTGTTCCTACTGTAATTATTTTCGGGGTAATTATTTCGGTTTGGTCCCGGATAGTTACGGTTATTTGGACCTTGATTGTTATTATTTCGGCTATTTGGTGGGGTGCTATTGTTCTGGCTATTCGGGTTAAAGTTATTACCATTTCCACCTCCATTCCGGTTTGGTCCGTTATTACTGTTATTATAGTCTACTTTACGACTGGGGGGTTGGTAGTCCTGGAACCTTCCAGCAGACTCACAGTTTTCTAATAACTTAGCTAAATCGGTTATTTTACTGAGCTGTTGGTATAATTGGGCATCTTTAATACCGTAGCCATAATGTCCAGCTAACTGTCTCACCAAACATTCTTCCGGGATTGGCGGTATCAACTTTCGTGCCAAACATATCTTTACCAGGAAATAAGACGTTGGGGATTGTCCATTGGACGCGTCGTATTTCCCGTAGAATATGTCCATTCGTACTTTGTTTTGCGCTGTTTCCGACCAATACTTCTCTTTTAATTGGCGTTTAAATTCGACTAAGTTTGTGATTTCGGGTCGTACCGCTATCCCCCAATTATCCCTCGTGTTTCGGAACGTTTCGTCTAACATTTCCCTTATTCTATCCCACCTTGTTTCTCTATTTCTTACAATGAACTCTTCCATCCTCTCTAAGAATTCCATCGGGTTCCGACGATAGTTTTGGAAGTTGATTACCTCCCTGTTCTCGCTATGACACGTATGGGTATTCAATATAGGTGTGTCCCTCAGCGCTTCTAATCTTTCCTGCAGGTTTTTCTCTCTCTGATCTATTTCCTGTATGTTATTTCTATTAGTTTTTATTTGCTCGTCCAGCCTGTTAGCTATGTCATACGTTCTCTGTATTCTCTCGCTAACGTCTTTCCGGACTTCTCCCACCTCCTGCATGAGTTCGTCTTGGTTTTGCCTTACCTTGTTTTCGAGAGTTCTAACATCTTGTTCGTTCTCTACGGTTCGCTCCTCTATATTTTCAAAACGGGTATTATTTCCTTCCTGCAACTTTTCTAACTGTTTCTCCATTGTCTCGACCTTCCTGTCACTGTCGATTTTACTATCCTCGATCTTTTTGTTTACTGTTTCGTAATTTGTGCTAATTTTCTTTTTCAGGGACTCTATACATTTTTTATTTTCCTCCTGAAATAGCTCCAGCTTTTTCCCATTGTCATTTATTTTATCGGTTATATATTCCCTTAAAGATTCTATTTTTTTGTCTAATTCCTCCTTATCTTCCTGTCTGTCTCTTCTCAGGGATTCTATACTTCCTTTCATTTCCTCCTTACTTCCTTTTATTTCCGCCCTATCTTCCTGTCTATTTTTATTATTATTTTCTTCTTCCATTCGTTGGAGCATCACCATTATTGCATTCATGTCGATGCTCCCTGTTATTTTCTCTGGTTCGGGTTTCTCTGTTTGGTCTACCATTTGTATGGGTTCTTCTCCCGTTTGTTCCTCTGATTCATCTCCCATTTTTATTGGTCTTTCAATTTCTAGTGTGGCGGTTCTAATTCTGTTTCCTCGACTTGGACAGCCTCTCCGTCTTCCACACTTAATTCGGGTTCTACATTTTTCTTCACCTTTTTTCCCTTTGGTAGCGGAATCTTGATTTGTTGGTAGTTGCCGGGCTTGTTCCTTTCCTTTCAAGCCTCACTAGTTGGGCTGCCAATTTATAATAAACAGATAGGGATCGTACGTGTGTACGTGTGTGTATTGTTCGTGTTGTTATAAATTATGTCGGGCGTTACACTCCGCGCACTTTCAATACTTACTGATGACTGGTTCCTCTGCGATGATGTCGTCCTGCAAAACAACTTAAGCTACTATGTGTATGTGGGCGCCACTTGGAATTTTTTGTTCCAAGAAATTATTATTAAAATTAAATTTTGATTTCTTAGCAGTTAGTTTAATTCTATGAAAAAATGTGAACAAGACAGTTTGAATTTGAAAAAATAACGTACGTTTTAATGAATCTTAAAAATCGTCTGAAGGACTAACACTCGTATTAAATAAAATTGCAGAGTTACAAAAAATTATTATTGACAAGTTTTTTCTCCAATCAAGTATCGGCTAACAAATAATTTTTTACTCAGTTGAAAAGCATGAGTTTAGTGTATGAAAAATCTTTATACTCAGGACGTGACTCCTTTGAACTACCAAGACAGATCAATAAGATGCTTTACAAAAGATAAGTGATTTGAAGGTGTGTGACATGTGTAGTACAACTGTGTGACAAATAATACCAGGTAAAATTGACTTTAACTTTGAACAACTCACGTTCCGATGGGTAATTATTTCTTGCACTGGACACTTCTCTTGGGGACGTTTTCAATCTCGCCTCTTCGTGTTGACGTTCCTTGTGCACTGATAATTATTTGAAAGTAAATATACGGTTTTTTAAAACTCCGCACTATTGGAAAAAAGTTTCGCAGTGAATTTACGCTTTGAATACTGCCGGCGACAATCAGCTGTCCGTGTGGTTTCTCGATTAGCCACCACAGCGCTGGTTCTCTTCTCACAGTTGAGAATAGGCTTGTGTACGTAACGTTATGGGGATTTTTGTCAAAGTCAGTTTATCTTAGCGAATACCAGCAGAATTGATTCTCTATTAAAATTTTGGTCCTTTCCAGGGCCGCTGATATTCTGGCTGCGTGCGTTTTATTAAATATGTCGTGTTGCTGCTCTATTTCAACAACACGTTGGCGTATACTCTTGTAGAGGTTAAGTCAGTCTTTTGTCATGTACGGGAAAAGCCTTTCTGTGTTCTCGTGTCGACTTCTCCTTCTTCGGTTTCGCCTCGGATGTGATGATCAGTTTCGTGGGTGATGTGTCTCTTCTGGATTCAAAGCATAAAGTGTTTTTTGGTCGAATTTCGTCTTCCTTTTATACTCTGTAAAGCTCATTGTTTAACTTTTTGACATGAACTTCCGGTGTATTTGTGTAAAAATTCCTTCTAGAACGTTCGAGAATAATCAAATGGAACATCATGGAACAAATTTGACTTCCGTAGAAGCTTTAGAACAAAAATTTCTTATTCTTCACACTAAGCATATTACTAAAATTATTCCGGTATTTGTCAAACAATTTTACATAACTACTTACAATCTGCATGCCATTACTATTTTTGGATTCTCTGCTTTCAACTGAATCTAATGATACTAATTACGATTGGTTTTGAACAAATTAACTCTAATAAAATAACGTAAAATACAACTCTTACCTTGGAATGTTTCCATAAAATTTCAATTTTCTAATTATAAAATTGTCGGGAAGTTGTTTGGTTCCTTCTACAACATTAATGCATAATATAATCATCTTTTTATAACAAAATAAACGAAATTTAACACATATAAATAAATTTAGTTTTACATGGTCCTTGCATATGGCCTATGTTATTGTCACTGTTTCTTTACAATAATTTGTCTTTTTTCCTTATTATATGTGGGATTTTTCGAGTATTCACTGAGAGTTTATTATATTGTCTATCTTTTGTGATACCTGGTTTATCCTGATACATATTATTTTTATTGTAAGATTACTTAGCATCATATTGGTTTGCATAAGTGATTCATTTCCTTGTTGTGACAAATTTCACTCTCATAATTCAAATTCTTTAAGAATTAAGCTTGTTTTCAACTGAGTATGTTTGTTTCTATAGTATACTATAGGATTGTACCTTTTTCCTTTATTTTTGCTAATACTTTGCAATTATTTTGTCAAATATGACTGTTTTTTGTGATTGTTCCTTGGCCTTAGCCAGATATGGTATAGGTAAATAGTTTCCTAACTCGACTATTAAAGTGTTTAAGTTAGTTAAATATATTAGTATAGTCACATTATATTGTATTTCAACTTTATAATACAATTTGGTTGCATTTTGTCAACATTAAATTCATAAATATTACAATATTATAGGTCTACTAGATGTTTTCAGTTACTACGGTTTTTGGCTATTTTAACTGATTTTTAACAACTTTACAGCTTTCTTTAATTAAGATAATTTGTTCATCTTTGTCTACTTGACCATTGCGTATAGTTTTTATCTCAATTCTATAATAATTAATTTTCACATAAAATCTGAGTGATTGGACTCAGCTCCTAAACATATATTTTTTTTTGTCATAACATTTATATATTTTTTTATTTTAACTTAGATCCTTTCTAATAATGTATTCAAATCATTTAATACATTAATTTTATTTACATTACAAAGTATAATAATGGATCTTGTCCATTAATTCACAATAAATAGTTTTTTTATACCCTATTCAGAGTTACATATCTTAATAAGTAATGACCTCATTTTGGTTGTTTCTGATATTATCTGTCTCTATTATAGTATATTATTGGTTTTACACTGTTCTTCACTTAAATAATATATATGGGGTTTGAGTCTTAGTCATAGTCTTGTCGTATTTTCATGTTAATGATATTAATTATTAGACAATATTACAAAATTTTTCGGATTACTTGGGTTCGATACTGTTCACCTCACCTTCCTCTTATGATAAATTACTATGCAAATAATTTCCTTTATGAAACGTTCTGTGACGTTACAATATATATATATAATATACCAAATCGGTTATGAAAATGGATACAATAAAAATACTGTAAACAAAATAGAAAATAAAATTAAATATAAAATAAAAACTTAACAATTAAGAATTAGTCAAAATGAACAACACATAAATAATAGCAACAACAAAAAATGGGCCACGTTCACATACATAAATAATAAAATGACAAAACTAACAAAACTATTTAAAAAACAGATATAAAAATAGCATACAAAACTAATAAAAATAAATTACAAAAACTAAATAACTCACACAACAAAGATAATGCAACAACTAACGGTATATACAAAATTGTATGCCAAGATTGCAATAAATTTTACAAAGGACGAACAAAAAACAGCTGAAAAAACGTTATTTTGAACACCTAAACGCATACAAAAAACTAGAAATATATAAATCCAAGTTAGCCACACATCCAATAAACACAGGACATGAATTCCCAGACATAACCAATGTGACACTAATAAAACATATACCACACAAAGGCACCATAATGAACATTTGGGAAAATTTACAAATATACAAACATAAAACACAAACAAACTAATACCAGAACAAATACAAATCAATACAAAACGTGACACAATATTCAAAGCACTCAACATCGAAAGTACACAAAACACAATACCACAATAATACATACAATACACACAATAGTACATATACCACAATCACACACAATAATACAACTTTAAATAAACATTAATTTTCATACATTCCAAATATGAAATTACAAAGTTCGTCTCAAAAGTAAGTTTCCCTCCACTTCCGGTGGTTTGTTCGTTGATTATGTGCCTAGCGTGGTCACAATAAATGCAGAGTGGTACTGCTAACGATAAAGCGGAAACAGCCCGGTTTTTTTAGCAAAAAAGTTCTGCTCCACGACAACGCACGTCTTCACTCCTCGCGAGTCACGCAGAATTGGTTCCTTTCGATGGAAGATTTTGGAACATCCCCCATATTCACCGGATTTGGATACGACTTATTTCCATCTGTTCCCCCATCTCGAAGAACACCTGGGAGGACAACGTTTCGGAACGGATACGGAAGTGAAACAGGCGGTTGGCGCCTGGGTCCGAAAACTGAGAACGCAGTGGTTCAAAGAAGGAATAGGAAAACTGCAAGTGTATTGACAAGTCTGGAGATTATATTGAAAAATAAAACAAGTTTTTGAATAAAAGTGTCACTTTCTTTTTAAATTTTACATGTGTTTTTTATTTTTCCTTAAACAAGAAATCATACTTTTGAGATGACCCTCGTAATTAGAAAAATACAAAAAGGAAAAAGTGAATATTCGTGAAAACTTAATGTTTATGAAACAATAAAAATAATTTACTAATTAAAAACAAACAAGATGATCTGTTTAAAATTATAAATTTATTAAATAAAATGAATAAAATAAAATATAAACATTAATTAAGCTTATTTCTAATGTAACTGTTGTAACTGTAAAAACAACTGTGTAAATAAGTAAACCTTGCAACAATCGATAATTTAAAACAGTTATTCGATATTTTATATTAAAGTTGAAACCAAATCGATTATTCCTTAATTTTTATATAGAAATCTAATCAATCTATTCGTTATTCGTTAATTCGTTGATCAAAATATTTGTTAAATATGCTTATAAGTTTTTGAAGATACTAATACCTAGTATTAGTGCGTCAGGTCAATTAAAACTATATAAAATAAGATACAGCTAATTGTGGAAGTAATTAAAATTTGATAATATGTAATATTATATAGTGTGTGCGCGCGCACATACATTATATGTGATATATATACCTCAGGGAAGTAATAATTACGTCGGAAAATTTATTGGTATAAAATGTTGTTGTTAATATTCAAATAATTATTAATATTACATGTATTTCTATGATACCATTTTTGGTTATCGGTATAAACAATATACGAACGCTTTAAGTAACTCGATCAGACGCGTTGTATTAAATGCGCTCCTAGTCTTGTAATACTTAAACACTTTTATACATTTTTACAATCAGCAGTTCGTCTTCGTAGTAAACTCCAGTCATTAGGCGGTGAATACGTCGACCGATGTAGCAATTAAGATAGAGTACTGATTTATAAAATATTTACAACCCAGCAAGTGTGTGACGTTGGTGGCAGGTAGCATGTTAAACATTATATTCAGCGATCCAGCTGGCTCGCATGCCACCATATCTTGATTACTTTAGTAAAAGTAAGAAACTGTTTCACATCGTCTGGTATTTAACTTCAATTACGGGCGCCCGCACACGCGCGGAAACTGTCACTACCATTTCACTTTTATTTGTGTTTATTTATAATTGATTTGTGACGCCCAGTTTACAAGAGGACCCAAAATTCGTTAAGCAACCGCAATGTAATAATTATAAAAATAATTTATTCTTAATCAGGTACTCAAAAGTGTCAATTGTCATTAAAAAGTAATAGTCCTAAGGAAAGTTACTTTATAATAATTAAAATGTTTACTCAGTAACAGAACGTTTCACATGTTTCTCGGCTTACAATAAAAAAAACGCTCTAGTGTTTTCGAGTAGTGTTGACGCGTATTATGGATTATTCTAGAATCTCAGCGGGGTATAAATGTAAGCATTCAGCGACGCTTATTTTCAGTTTAAGTGGCGATGTATTCAAGTGAGATTCGAGTTGTATGTCGGGCGATTTAGACAATGTGTCTCAAGTGGTGTGTTAGTGAAAAGTGATTATAGTGCGTCATTCTTTATGTTTTACAATATTATTATTTGTGTGGAGAAATTTTGATCGGATTATTGTACAAGTTAATTATAAACTGTTAATTTGAGATTAATTAAAGCTGGTGATTAAGGACTTAATTGGTGTCTTGTATTTTGATTTTCACTGTACCATACGACGATCAATGAGACCGTCGTAACAATATATAATTGTTACATTCAAACACACACACACACACACAGCCTCAGTAAGTGTTGTTCAAACCTTATACATTCCCAGAAAAGAAACATAAAGTAGAAGTCTGAGAAGTCAACAACCCCATCAAGACCTTCCTCTACTGGAACCGTTATAACCGGACAATCCTTTACTTTGTGCACCCGCTCCTCCTCCAGTCGCGTAGTAGATTCACACACTGTCACTATGCAGTATACAAAGTGGAATTAAATATAACTAATATGTATCATTATGTATTAGTATCGTAGTGTAGTGTGTAGCGTTATACAATGTGTGTATCTAGGACAAAAAACATTATGTGTAAATAACATTAATTACTCTATACAACACAACACCACTGTTAATATCATAGAACTTATATACTACAATTAGAACTATCATTACAATTATACTACTATATATTGTAAACTAGAAACTATTATGGACTCAATTATGTACTTTATATCAACTAGAAACTATATATACTATAGCAATTTCCTAAAGATTCTAATATGACGCTAAGGAAACAATGGTTTCTAGTATTTCTGAATTCATACATGGAATTCCAAAGTTATTTTACAACCGTTGGTGCTTATCCAAGATAGTTTTTACTTACGTGAATATTTTTCGAGAAACATTATTTATGATTTCGCACTTTTCACATTAAAAGGATCTCAGGGAGTATTAAGACGAGAATTTTCTATTTTTAGCAGGCCATTAGAAACATGAATAATATAAAAGAAGGGGGAAGGGTATTTCTTTTACCACGTACCGTCTTTCAAACCTGTCGCTTGGTTAATAAGGCAGAGCGGTAGACTTTTATACATGGCTTTGGGCCACTCACTCAGTTTGAATAGTCACGAACTTTGACAGCTGTGTAACACTACCAGCGACTACAACACAATATCATCAATATAGTAGCCAAAAAGAACTAAACATTTCTTACAGATAAGATTAGTATGATGGATTGTGTAAAAATATTGCAAAGTGAAGTCAACATAATAAAAAGGTATTCTTCAAATGTAGTTTTTTATTGAAAATGTGTATTACTTCGTTTATTGTCAGTACTTTTACTTTACCAGTATTCGAAATATTATAGTCGTATTCGAGTTTCGTCATCTTATTCTTCATTGGTCTCCTTGTTACTGACACCGACTAGGCCGTAGACCTGTTCCGGAACCCATCTCCTCCTCGGTCTAACGACATCTCTCTTCCTAGTAGGGTGATAACCCAAGGCAGGCACAGGTAGATTGATATCAGGCATGCAATTCAAGTGTTCACACCATCTCCTTCTGTGGTCTTCAATTTTATGGTGCAATGATACAATGTTTAAGTCGCGTCTAAAATCCTTGTTCCTTCTCCGATCCAAGAGACAACAACAACATTGCGTCCCTCTTAGAAATTTCACTTCGTCTGCTTGAAACCTCTGCACACACCTTTGTGAGAACAGTCAATGTTTTATAAAATTTCATTGTGTTGTATTTTTCACAAATTTTCGTGTCTTACCATAATAATGGCGTGACATTAGATTTAGGAAATGTTGTCAATTGGAAAAGAATTGTATAGGCCGTATGTTTGTTTTAAATGAAATTCTCTTTACATCACACATTGAACGGATATCTTCGCCAATTTTAAAAACAAATGACTTTACAGTTACAAATTAATTCAAATAATTAATAACTTAATAATCGTTGTACATTAAATACTATTTAGTAACATTAAAGTGATAAGTGAAAGAAGAAGGTTACAGACAACATCGTGAGGAGAAAACGTTGATGACTAGCACACATAACTAGGTATAATAGTTATATCATTAAGATATTAGAGGGGTAATTAATGAAATGCTTGTTAAGGAAAGAAAGAGTGAGTAAAGAATACCTGGACTAAGTTGTTAGACTGGTAAGGTGAAGGGGTACAGATGATTGAAGAAGACGTCGGTCAACGGGAAAATGTGACACCCTCATTATACGGCCGCCCACCAATCTTCGGATTGAAGATAGAATGACAACTGTAACCCCTCTTTAACTTTGACTTGTAAAAAAAATTGTTTTTTTTTTGAAATTTTTTTTTAATTTTTTTTTTTTCTAAAGAGGGGCCACAAGATAATTAAAACTAGGCCGAAGCCTAGAGAAGCCAAAAATGCGCTGGATCCAGTGAGACGGGACTTGCAATTAAAACTCACAAAATTAACGACCAATAAATCTTTTTATTATAACTAAAAACATTATCTCCTTCGACACCGTTACTTACAAAATCAATGACTATAACATTTAGATTCTCTGTTCTCCTCAAAAATGTTAATTGAAAAAAAAATTAATTCTCCTTAAAAAATATTAATTGAAAATTAATAGAGATAATATCTATATTCTCCTTAACAGTGTTAATGAAAAATAATTAATTCTCCCTTTTAAATGTTACGTGAAAATAAATTTATATAAAACCTATGTTTTATATTTTCTTTTAGCCCTATATCTAACCCCCCAAAAATACACACGAATGTACAATACATATATAACCCCCAAAATACACACGAATATACAATACATATACATGTTCCACAACGCAGGACAATTATAACATCTATCTCTTGCCACATCCTTCTCCACGACATGAGGTACATAATTAACAATCGAAAAATATCCATATTAGTTTTTAATACTTAATATGTGTATAACATATTGATGTGTATAACTGATTATGTATGCAACACCAGTGGGCCCAGGACATAATAAATTCAAGAGTTGGCAAAGTGACTGATACTATTAGAAAGTGCTGCCACATTGAGCACTTAGACTTGGAGTAATTATAATTAGAATACAGTGAACACCCCAGTGATCATAATTAATTAAAAGAATTTAAATATTGATAAATTTTGTTAAGTCTTGAAAATAGTAACGTGTCATAAACCTTATAACCCTTTTTAAAAGTAATTTTGGCCCAAACGCCGACATGTTCCTAGGCAAGATAGTGCATAACTCAACATGTCCCAACAGCATGTTTAACTCTGCATGAAAATGCACCTATACAGGATTAAACTGGTGACCCGACTTAACTACCAAAGAAACTTCTATCCCTATATAATCCAAACTGAATTTAAAAATGAGAAATTAAAATATAAAATGAAAACTAAATTGAACCAGTGAGATTACATGTTGATTGAATGAATTAGTAGCACTAATAAAACCCTTATACTGAAAATAAGAAGGAAATTTACACGTCTGAATGGTGAGCAGTCACAGATACATGTCAACCCCTGGGATCACAATCTATACAACAGATTTACAAAATGTACAAAAGATTCCCCCCCAAGTCCACCCACTATTCTGTCCCGTTAATCGGGGACCCAATTAAAATGTTTAAAACTTAAAGTCATTGTTGTAGAGTGACTCTATGTCCACTGGTTCTAGTGGGTTACATCACACTGTGTAAAAAAATATAATATGGATTGATGTCACCTTATTTTTTCCATGGGTGTGAAGTGGTGATTTCCTGGTCTACATGATAGGGTGTTGGTGGTTCGTAATCGCTATTCTCCTCCGGCAGATGAAGTTGAGAGAGAGAGTCTGGATGTTAATGGTTCAGGTTGGAGCTGTTCCCCGTCTTCAGCGGAGGACCCTATTTATACAACATATTATCAGCGATAAGTTCTCAAAACTAATTCCCACAGAAGCCTCACACGCACCAAAACCCATATATAATGTTAACACAGCTGTAGGGCTACTTAAAATGATAGTTTTACACACCTTGCAACGGTTATATGGCCACCTGGGCCTTATCTTGAAAACATTTAGTTTTGTTAAATTTCATATTATAAACTTTACTCCTGTGGGTTAACATAATTCAATTTTGATTATATAATTATTCAGTTTGTTATACAATTAATAAAATTTACACATAGTCTGATTTTGCCACGTGGTGTGAGAGATTACCTGATTACATCTATTACTGTATTTATTAAACAAATACCTTTTTGCATGTACATTATTCTCAATTCTGGTGCCTTAGTTAAGACTTCTGAAATTAATATAGTATTACTATAATTACCAATAAAAGTTACATTTAAATTACGCATTTCGCAACTCACCACGTGGTGGCGTAATAGGTTATCTGAATTCATTCATATGTGGACTTGTTAAACAATTTTTTTCGTTCTTATTACTTTAAATTGATGTATATAATCATATTGCCGTAACTTACCGCAGATCTGTAGTAGTTTAGCCTGCCATAGGTAGTAGATGGTGCAACAAAAGCTCCTTTCTGTCGGAGGAAAATGCAAGCGAAGCGAACGCTTAGTCGGCCAGCCAGAGACAATTTTTAGAAACGCAGTTCCGGCTATAGTTTGCCCGTAATCAGTGTCCTGCACTAGAGTGCAGCACTAACCGGGCACACTTAAATGCCTTATTACCGTATAGTTTGCGTGTATCTGTTAAACACAGTACGGCATTTTTCGTCTGCTTTGGCGTTAAATACCGAACACGCGCCGATCTATTTTAGACTCGGCACACAACATCGATAATAACTGCACAGTCATACACAGCCAGACACAGACACACGCAATACTAAGTGTGTTGTAGTGGCTCCGAAAATGTAAGATTCAAAACCAACTTCTGCATTACGTTAGGTTGTTGCTGTCTTACCATATAGGCCTACCAGTAGAACAGCAGAGTACAGTCGGAGGCCAGTCGACAGCGGCAAACATCTCTTTTAAGTTACCACGAACCATTAAAACACACGGAAAAATATAAGCATTCGCATCAGAACAAAAAAAACATTACTGTGGAAAACATTACAGCAGAGATCGAAAAGTAGTAAGGGAGGGGAGAATGTAGATCCAGAAAAGCAATCACCAAAATACGACAGGTTGAGAAGTCTAAACTAACAGAGAGCCAGGCACAAAAAACACACACGTATGCGGGCGCGCGCGTGTAGACAAAGCTTATTACATAGTTACAATATTTTATATTACCGTATGTTGTCAATTCCTAAAAATTTGGTATAGGCTATGTTTTCCTTTAAAAGTCTAATCTCAGTTTAGACTTATTTTTCAGTGATACCCGGCCATTATGTTCGTTCCCAACTCAAAGTAAATCAAAAATGTTTGTGTTTACTTACCTTTCGCTAAAAACTTAAGTCTGTCCAGAATTTATTTTCGTAATATATAATTACTTCATAAGTTATTTGTTTTGTTTCTCACTACGTTGGTTAACGTTCACATTCGGTTGGTACCACGTCTATGTGAGATCAGCATAAGATACACACCCTTTTATTTCTATAATGGACTTTTCATATCTAATGTAATCACTTGTACTGTTTATTGATATCGCTAATAATGTTTTCAATCCTGAACCTGTTTGAATATGGATAGTTTAAAATGTCGCATTAAAGCGGAATTAACGAATTTGACTAAATAATGATACCTCTACGTAGTAACGTCGCATCAACCATTTCATTGTCATACAATAATTGGCAACGGTCTCACATTACGTGAAGTGTTCTATTATTTACTGACACATTCCAAAAGGTTCTGACGCGTTTCGACTGCGATTACATTTTTTTCGACTTTGTTTTATGTAAAATGCAGTTTTGATTTATACTTTTTAAAGAAAACAGAAAAAAAGAATGTGACACCTAGGTTTACACGGGCGGAGTTCATGTTGCTAAAATTCCTTCCCGGGCGGTTTGGACGTGGTCCAACATTTTCTGCAAAACCAGACGTTTCGGCAATGCCATCGCCTGCAATCTTCAGTGAGAATCGAGTACGCTAACGTGAGGCGGTACACGTAATTGACCACAGTACGGTGGTTAAGGCCAGCGTTACGTCTCGTTTTGCAGAAAACGGCTATGGACAAATAGCGCGGGAAGTTATTTTAACGGAAAAAAGAATATTCCGTTAAACTTGAGAAGGCAAATATTAACAGGTCAAAAAAATTTTTTTTTTTTTTTTTTTTTTTTCAAAAATGGTAGGCACCCGACTGTTGAACACGGCGATATTTTCAAGTTGCGAAAAATATTTTCCAGTTGTCTAAAAATATTTTCAAGTTTTTAGACTCGTACTGTGGCTACTACCTTACTTACATTGGCTGCTGGCGTATCGTTGCGAACTGGTCTGTTTTTATTAACTTGGCTGTGTTAAGTTAGCAAGGGTTAATTATACCACCAGATGACTCAAAAAACAGCAAAATCGCAAGAAGACCGAGAATGAATAATGAAGTCGAAATATGTGACTTTTAAAGCATGAATAAAGCTTTGATATCCGAGTAAGTATAACTTTAAATCACACCGGTTGTAAATGTGATGATGCGTGTGGTATGATCAACAGTGATAAAGAAATTGGTATACAAGTTATTGGACTATCACAAATTTTTACATATTTCAGAAATACCGATGATATTTTGCTTGTAAATCTTTAAAAGAAAATATATATTGAATCCTTCATTATGTCATTAAGCATATGTTTGTTAGGAACTTCCAGAGATGAAATCAAGAGTATTCATTTTCATTTTTTATTTCAAATATTTGAACGCCAAAGGGACACCTGTTTGGTAAATGGAGTATTGTTTTATCTTAATAACATGCTATTCCAAGGTAACAGACTAAGTGTTGTCATTACCATCATTATTTTTATAAAAAATATTCGGAATGTCTTAGTTGAAATTTTTTCTTATTTTTGAAATCATTAAATAACGGGTTTTGTATTTTGTTGATTTTAATATTTCAATTTAAAGTAAATAGTTATTACCATAGAACACATATAATTAAAAATTTAATTAAGTATCATGTAAAATACGATTAAAATGAAACACTATTTTTAACTAAACAATTAACAAACATGACCTAGTTTCTACTTCAGCTGTCGTGTGACTGCATGCTTCTGAGGGAATAACTTTTTACTTGTTTTGCTTATGTGAAAACTCAACTGCAAACGCAAAATGCAGGAATTGTAAAATGTAACAAATAGAAAAAGTATTTTCTGCGGAAAAAGAATTCTAGTTGAAGTAGTTGTATTAGTACTCTACCACACAAGGGACTAATATGGTTTACATGGCGTAATACTGGAAATAATGTCTTGAATGAACAGCGAAACGGGGCTGATAACCAATGCACAGTCGCATGTAACTTGCAAACGAAGCGGGGGGTAGTCAAATGAAACAAATACGGAATAAAAGTATATTTTATTTGCTACAAAACTTAAATTTATTTTTTCCCGTAGTCACCGTTTACAGCCACACATTTCTCCCAAAGGTAAACCAGTTGTCTCATCAAGTCAATGAAGAATACCGGTGGTCTTTCCTTGATCCACGACCTCACCGCGTCTGAAAGCAGTTCATCATCTTTTGTGAAATGAATACACTTAATATACATCTTTAAATATCCCTTCGTCACGATAACGTTTCAGAAGCTGATCACAACATTCCTTTCGTTGTCGCTAATTCTCTTCTGTGAGTTTGTGTGGCTCCCACCGCGAACTGATTTTACGGTAGCTCAGTTCTGGAATAATGTGTTATACTTGTTCTTTTGATATGCCTATCATTGTGGCGATTCGTTGTTGTGTGATGCGACGGTCATTTCGGATGAATTCATTCATCTCCATTGGGTTCTTCTCATCAGTCACAGACACTGGTCGACCACTGCGAGGTTCACCCTCAATATTCGCTTTACCAGCTTTCGATGCATGAACTTTTATTGTCCACCTATTACGGTACTTCCACTGACAGTTTCATTACCATAAAGAGGGCTTTTAGACGACGATGAATATCGCTGGCGTTCACTTTCTCAGCTGTTAAAATTCAACCAATGCACGTTGTTTTACACGCGTTGACATAGCTGACGTACTCGACTCCGCTACAATAGTGACTGACAGAAAACAAGAAGCAGTTGGCCAACGAGATTTGGGACGTTTGTATAGAAGAACGTCGCTACAAGATGGCAGCACGCGTCGTGCTGTACATTGTTCCGTTTTCCCGTTATATGCGACTGTGCATTATTTATCAGCCCCTCTCATAACAGTGAAGTTTAAATATAGAAACCATAGACGTGTAAATATTTAAACAAAATAATAATGTAAAGAATAACAAATGTTAACTATATAAAAAGCGATTTAATATATAACTTTATTTAAATATTGTAATCAAGTTGAAAATTATATAATTTCGGTTAGCCTACATATTGCACAGCGTATATTTCAATTCAATTAATTAATATATTGATTGAATAATAAATTATCCGCGCGTGTGTGTAACTGCATATAAAAAGTATCCCAATGATAAATAAGAGGTACTTCAAGAATGCATTCTATGGTCTGAAATGTAAAAGAAATGTAACTGCATATAACAGAGTGCACCGATGATGAATGAGATATACTTCAAATATGCATTCTGTGGTCTCAAATGTTAAAGAAATGTAACTGCATAAAACAGAGTGCACCGATGATGAATGAGATATACTTCAAGAATGCATTCTGTGGTCTGAAATGTTAAAGAAATGTAACTGCATATAACAAAGTGCTCCAATGATGAATGAGAGGTACTTAAAGAATGTATTCTATGGTCTGAAATGTAAAGGAAATGTAACTGGATATAACAGAGTGCACCAATGATGAACGAGATATACTCCAAGAATGCATTATATGGTCTGAAATGTTAAAGAAATGTAACTGCATATAACAAAGTGCACCAATGATGAATGAGATATAAATGGAGAATGCAATCTATGAGCTGAAATGTTAAAGAAATTTTATAAAAAATAGGTCAGGAAACGGTTTGTTTTATTTTTATAACTTGAGGAAAATTTCATCTTGATTTCTGCACCAAGGTTAAAATTTAGCCCTACTAAAATTCTTTAAACTTAAATTACATGCTAACTTTAATGGTTTCATATAGTAACTGTTATTAGAGGCAGTTTATTTTTACTTTTTAATCTCGCATCAGTGTAGTTACGCTGTTGTCATGTTTCTGCACATCATTAAACAACGGCTACACCGATAGCAGAATTACGACGGCGATGAGCTACGGTATACGAATACTAGTTGTGATAGCGCTGCAACGGCAACGTGGACTCGAAACGGTATTCACATCTTGCTAACGGTGCAGTATGATTGGTGAGCAGAGACAGTGTCGGGAAAGTGTCACGCTTTTTACGTGGAATGCTTCCGATTGTCATCCTTTTGACTGAGGTAGTACCGTCTATTGTTTAGGTTAAGCTGGAACCCCCTTGGGCAAATCACCAAGAAATATATAAAAATAAAGTTTCAGACAAAATTGTAGTAACTTATCTCAAAAACTACATAATAGTATTTTACGACATTGCAGAATATTCAACGTGTTTTTCGAATGTTCCACAGGAATCTGGCTGAATTTTTGTGGTGTACGTGATTTCAACATGCGCTCGCGAGACTTTTCTGGACGTCGCCAGCCCCGCGCACTGTGTCAAGGCCGCAATAAATTGCATACTAATGTAGAGCTCATGCGGGGTTTTTGTAGTAGACGCCTATTAGCGAATATTCTGGAACCTCAGCAGGGTATAAATACAAGTGCTCGGCGACGTTCAGTTTCAGTTTCAGTTGCGAATTATTGGGAGTGCGGTTTGTGGTATTGCGGCGAAGTGTTGTGTCGTGCGGGACGATTGTAATACAATTCTGTTTTATATTAGTTGACATTTTATTGCGTGTTAACAAGTTTTATTTGATTTGTTATAACAGACTCCCTTGTTAATTACCAACTGTTTAAATGTGATAATTAAAGCTGGTGATTAGTGATTTAATTGGTGTCTTGTATTATGTTTCCACGGTACCATACGACGATCAGTTAGACCGTCGTAACAGTAAGTACATAAAAATTTTTACTTAAAAAAAAACCTAAAATTTTCTAGTAGGCGAATGGTACAACTCATAATACAAATTAACATTCGTTGCCTATCTATTTAAAAATGAAGTTTTTTTATCCTTTATGACTTAAACTGTAGTTTTAACATACCACGTAAACAACATAGAAATAGAGGCAAGTCCATAAAGTAAGAATACAACACTTGTTAAAAATCGAAAAATGAATATATTTTAATGAAATTTACAGGGTATGTGCCAAAATATGTTATCATTTCTCCACATAATCGCCGTTGAGGTCAATGCACTTTTGAAGCCTGGGCACCAGCTTTGTATACCCTCGTCGTATACCTTCCGCTCCACCTCCTTAAGCCACTTTTTCACAGTCTCCATGACCTCCTCATCGTCCGAAAATCGCTGTCCACCCAAGAACTCCTTCAATTCGGTGAAAAGATGGTAATCCGAGGGTGCCAGGTCCGGGGAGTAGGGTGGGTAAGTCATAATGTCCCATCCAAACGACACGAGCAGGTCCTGAGTGAGCCGGGCGGTATGGGGTCTGGCGTTGTCATGAAGGAGTGACACACCACGAGTCAGCATTCCCCTCCTTTTGTCTTTGATTTTTTGTTTCAACTTCTTTAGGGTCTCACAATATGCAGCAGCATTGATGGTGGTCCCTTTGGGCATGAAATCGACCAACAAGATCCCGTTCCGGTCCCAAAAGACGGATGCCATGATTTTCCTCTGTGAAGACTGAACTTTGAATTTTTTGGATGTTGGCGAATGGGTATGGCGCCACTGCAGAGACTGTCTTTTTGACTCAGGAGTATAGTGACACACCCATGTTTCGTCCCCAGTCACAATTGAGTCGAGAAAGGATTCACCCTCAGTACGTGGAGCAAACGGGGGACGAACTGGTTGACGTGTTAAGCTGCTGCGACGACATTTCGTAACGGACTGAGAGGCTCGAATGTCTCATTTTGACCGTTAAGAACCCGTCTACACGTCATGGGTGACAACTTTGAAAAAAAAATTTCCCTATGTCCTACACAGCCTTTGTATTCTTACTTTCTGGACGTGCCTCGTATATAAGCTTAAGGTTCATAAATGTTTATAAGGTACGTTTCGAGGTATCAGAGATTGTCAAACTTTATTTAAGCCTACTCTGTGGTTATTCTTGCTAAATAATATTCACACTCTATTAATTTTAAACTCCACAAATATGTAGAAACATTTATCATTACAGTAAATATTTAATTCGATGCGGAGAACTGGAGATATTAAAAGAAAGTCGTCGTCGTCATCATAATCATCATCATCATCATCATCATCATCATCATCATCATCATCATCATCATCATCATCATCATCATCATCGTCGTCGTCGTCGTCGTCGTCATCGTCATCATCATCATCATCATCATCATCATCATCATCATCATCATCATCCTCATCCTCATAATCATCATCATCGTCGTCGTCGTCGTCGTCGTCACCACCACCACCATCATCATCATCATCATCATCCTCAAGGTTTAAACCAAGAATGGTTTGTTCCGGTCTCAAATAGGCAAATATTACAGCTGGTCACTCCAGCGCTTCCTCGGACGTCCCACAATTCTCCGTCTCATCGGCTTATAGTTCCATAGTTGTTTTGGGCATGGGGCAGTCATCCATTCGACAAAGATGTTCCCACCAATTCAGCCGATACTGGGCGATCCTGTCGAGTATACTCATAATATTCAGTTCCTGCCGTGTATCTGTGAAGGAGAGTATACCCTGCCACGTGCCTGAGAAATCCCATTTCAGCCGCTTGGATGCGACTGGCTTGATCTTTCGTTACAGTCCAATTCTCAGACCTATAATGAAGTGTGGGAAGAGCCATCGCTTTGTAGAATTTTAGGCGTGTTCCCTTACTTGCTGACTTAAGGGTTCGCCTGATGGTCCCACACATAAGGTTGAACTTATGCAACTTATGCACCACGTCGTTGCTTGCATTATAAGACACAGTGTAGCCAATCAGTACAGTGTAGGACAGTACCATCTATAACAATTTTTTCCCGTACGGGATCAGTTCCACAAAAAGCCATTATATTGGTTTTAACTGTGGATATCTGCAAAGACTATGGATTGCAGGTTCTATATATCTTATGCTTTGCAGACTCCATGCAACAAATGTATACCCATCTGCAATCTGTTTTTAGAGTCCATTAAAGGAAAGTAGACAATGAAAATATACAATGAAAATGGCCATTTAAAAATGTTTAAAAATGAAAGCTCTTTCCTATCACGGGTCACGGTATGTTAACAGAAAGTATATTGCTCCTCCAAGAAAACTCCTTGCCACGATGTCTTCCGGTACGCCTATGTTATCACTCTAGGACTTCTACTAATCACGTGTGTAAATACTTCAGTAAGGTCGAGTTACCTCAGAAATGGTCGATCGCGCATGTCCACACATACAAACATAATTTTTACAAAAAGGTAAATCTAAAAATATATCGTTTTCTTTTTCCCAGACCTAAGGACTACTTAATGGGTTAATACAAGGTTATAGCCCTCTACTTTCTACCACTTGCTCCATCACGAATAGACTCGAGATGTGTCGACATATTTCTCTTATTTATAAACGAGATTCACACAATCCTATGTTATGTTTCTTTATAATCCTGCCTGAGTGTGTACAAGGTTTATAATTAGAACAGTGTGTGAAAACAAGAAACCTTGAATAGAATGCTTTATTTTGAACTATAACTAGTGGCAGAGTGGCGTTAAAGGAGCACAAGCTTCAAGATAGGGTAGCGGATTCAAGTGAGGCAGATGATATCTAAAACATGATCACTGCGGTCATGATTTCGCTTCTGCCGCACATTCTTAGACATTCTGTTATCACAGACAATAATTTTACAAAACAGAATCGACCAAGGGTCTAAAGAGCACACCTAGATTTAATTAAATATTCATAGCTAATTTTAAATTCTTGGCTATGCTGATTACTTTTATTTATTAAAACCAACATTCATTGTTCAAATACTGTTACAACACAATGACAAACTGATTATTTTGAAAGTGTCAACAATGCCGTTGTCTTGGAAACCGTGGGTCAGCTGTATTGTAAATGGCCTATCATCAGCTCCGACACCAGTTAGAGCTGGCAGATTGGCTGAGTGCCTGTGGTAAGCGTGTGTGCGGTTGGAAGCTTTCAGCGGTTAACGGAGTAGATGTGTAGCGTTAACGGGGCGCCTCGCATTGACTCAATAAACCCTACTATACGTGTACCTTATTGCCAGGAAACTGTCTCTGGTAGAGCCAGCCAACAGAATACACAAAATCAATACATCACTTCCAACAGCCGCTTATGTTGGCTACATACTCATCATTTAAATGTACTTGTAGCCAACACACTTATGGCAGCCAACGCATAATATTGTTACATCTGCATAATATTGTTACGCATATAGTGATAGTGTCTGATCTTTGTATGGTACAGTGGAAAATACAAGACACCAATTAAGTCACTAATCAACTGCTTTAATTATCAAAATTAAACAATTTGTAATCAACTAGGTAGTCTCTCACAACAAATAAAATAAAAATTTTTTCACGCAATAAAATGACAACTAATATAAAACACAATTGTATTACAATTCTTCCGCACGAATATGAAACGCATAACATTTTGCCGCAATACTTTGAACTTCACTACGTAAATCGCCACTCAAACGCGCTGTGTATTCACCCGACAATAACTACGAACAGCAGTCGAATATATCGCAACTTAACCCCCCCCCCGAAAATCCAGAAACATCCATACTACGCATTAACAACGCTACTAGAAAGCACCAGAACGTTATTCGCTGCGGCCTTTAATCCCAGTGGGCGCGGTCGCACGAATTCTGGAACAGTCTAACTAACACGTTGAGAATCACGTACGCACACACATTACAGCCGGATTCCACTGGAACATTAGAGAAACTAGTAGATTGTTCTGTAATGTCGTAATAATATTTTATATGCGACGTTACGTTATGATGCGTATGCTGAAAGTATGTCTAATGCATTTACGCTACCAATCAGGCCGTCGGATCTGACCAAATTTTAATTACGTTCAAACACTACGTCACACATAACAGTGACTGTTGGGTACTGTACCTGGTGTCATTTTCGATATTTCGATTATGCGATCGATCGTTTGGATACTATCTTTAGTGGATATCGCACATGATTTTACATAGGAGAAAGAATTATACAAATTTTAATCTTGTATGTTGCCAAATAGTTGCCAAATGATTGTAGCAGTAGTATATCACAGTTGCGTACCTGTGACGCCAAAAGTTGTTGTTAGGTTAACATGAGAACTGAAATTACACATGGAGAACGATACGTGTGTAATGTAAAACTCGTTTTTTTGGAAACTACAAAAAACCCAACACGAAAAAACTTCTTGCCTATTACTATACATGTCACTTCTTTGTGACAGAACTCATTTTTTGGTAATATTCGTTTCCCAAGAAGTATTCGTTTTGTGTCTACCAAAAAAAAAAAAACAAATTACCATATCTAACAAAAACAGAAAAGAACTCATATTACCAGATAATAAAAAAAAAACTTTACATTGAATGACAAACAGACAAAATAAATCACAGGAAACTAACAGTTTAACAAATTTACTGACAATTTTACAATTAAAAAGTGGGCGCAGTAGACCAGTGGATATTAGCACCTGGTTACTAATCTAGAGGTACCGGTTGCGATTATCGGGCCAGCACCATAAAATCAAGGTGCGTTTTTCAGCCCCCAGGTCGACTCAGCCTGTTGAAAATGAATACCTGGGATAACATCCTGGTGGTAATAATGGGCGGCTGAAGCGTAGTGCTGGCCACACTGCCTTCCTTTTATGCCGTACGGCTCGCATAAGGCAGCCTACCCTGCCCGACTCCCAAGCTGCTTCGGTGACATGAGAGCCATTATTATTATTTATTTACAATTAAAAAACCTGAGAATAGAATATACAAAAAAATCGTCCTATTGTAGACAATATGCATCCAAAAATTACGTTGAATGAAATTTAAAAAGAAATATAACGATTATTTAAAGTTTACATATTTTTAAGTTCTTTACCCTGCCATTTTTTCAGTTTCATTTTTTCCTTATATGAATTAATCATTGTCATTGTAATCAGGTTCATTGTCATCTGATTACCTGATTATCGGTCAGTCTGTCATGGCGCGTATGTGTCCTCGATTACCTTCCTGCAGACTGGATGTGCGATTCTGGTCCAGCCTCTTCAGACGTCGAGACAACACGCATTAACAAACCGCGAACACACGACATTGTCACACAATAATCTAATTTGCAAACGAGAGAGTGGTCTTCCAGTCTCTGGGTAGATGCAATATGGCGTTCCATTCCTGTCAAAAATTGATTGAGTAGTTACCGAGTCCTTTCCCAGATTGTCATAACAGCCTTGGCGTCACTTTTAACATTATGAACAATATTTTCATCGTCTATACACTTACTTTAAATCCAGTAGTTGGATTCGATTCACAACATTTTGCTCTACATAAGGGTACTTTTATTTGTCCGTAATTACGAGGCATATCCAGAAAGTAAGTTTCATTTTCAAATGTTACCGCGGTATCGATGCGGTCACGCTGTTCCGCATGCGCGGCCAGTTTGTTGATTTGTTGGAAAGCCAACAACGATATTTGTAAACAATTGTGGACTGAGTAAGTTTTGTTGGACGTGTTTATAATGTCGAAGAAATTCGAGACGCCCGCCGCGTGTGAATAAAGGTATGTGATTCGGTTCTTGAATGCGAAAGACATTTTAACGATTGAAATTCACCGTCAGATTTTTAATATTTACGGAGAAGAAACAGTGAGCGATTCAATGGTACCAAGATGGATACGACTTTGTTGCTTAGTCCGATTCAGAGTAAGCGACGTAGGATGCTTAAACCGGGACATTGCGATAAATCATGGCACTGCGCAAACACACTGTTGCTGCAACACATCTCACAAAGTTTGGCTGGCAGCAATTTAATCATCCGCCTTAGAACCCAGGTCTTACACGAAGCGAATACCACGTTTTCAAGCACGAGACATCCTTTCTTGGTGGCCAACGATGTCAAACAATCTGTTAATAAAAATGGTTAAAATCTCAGGCAGGAAATTTCTACGACGAAGGTACAGAAGGTATATAGAAAGTATAGACGTTTTACCTCAATACGTAAAGTGTTTCAAAAATCACGAAAAGTATATAGAAAAGTAGATTAAGGTGTGTATTACAAATAGCAATAAGCATGTTTTGTAAATATATTCTTAGTTTCCGTGAATACACTATTAGAACTTACTTTCTGGACTTACTTACTAGCCTTCCTACTTTATTAACGGAGTAATTAACAATCTTTTTTTAATTATCTTGTTGGTACATCCTCTTCGTTCACTTTTATAAATATTATATATATATAAACTTTCACTATGAACTTACTTTATGGTTTTATTTCCCCAAACGTTTCAACGTGGTGTACGTCTTCATCAGTGGGAGTAAATACTGAATGTCTTTACAGAGTAACGGTTATGGACTGTAGGTATGTGTGGTGGGGGGTTGATGGTGGGAGGGAATTGGCGCTGGGGTTCAAATTGTGTGATCACACACACACACACACTTCGAACCCAAGCGCCAATTCCCTCCCACCATCAACCCCCACCACACATACCTACAGTCCATAACCGTTACTCTGTAAAGACATTCAGTATTTACTCCCACTGAAGAAGACGTATACCACGTTGAAACGTTTCGGGAATAAAACCATAAAGTAAGTTCATAGTGAAATTTTATATATATATATATAATCTCTTTTTTCTATCATATTTTTGCGCACAACCGAGAGTGTACAGGCTCGTAAGACTATGCATTAGTCGTTGGCATAATTGGTTTTCACGTCGCATTAACCAGAGTTGTAAACCCTGTGAGCCCTATCTATAATTACGTTTGCGAAAACCCTGTAGTTTTTGTGGGTTTTTAAATTCACGTCAGTACCGGTCTCACGCGCATAAACGATTAAAACCCCTAACAGCGTCACATGAGATCACACACACTGCACGATATTCACAGTTTTAAATTGAACATGTTGATAGATCCATTTTCTGGCTGTTAAAAATTCACATTCGCATCTTTGTGGATTATCCACTTCTACTCTTTTTTGCATTATACATGTACACAGACACACGTGTATATAATATGTGGCTTTCAGGTTGAGTCCTGAGTCCACTTTTGCCCTTTTCTCCCACTATTGTTTGTCAAAGTCTCGGCAGATATATAAATATCTGCCCTCTTCAGACGAATTCCTCTACATTGTCTTTAAAATTCCAAACAACGATATGCTAATCCAAATACAAAAGCAATAATATATGGCGAAAAATATTACTATATTTTTACTATGGCAAAAAATAAATTATTACTACGTTAGAAATTACGGTTTTAACAGTGTGAACTAAAGAATGGGGGGCAATATAATATTATTTCTAAATGTAATAATTTTTAAATGAAATATAAAACTCAAAGGATATTAATAACAATAATAACAGTCACCGAAGAATGGAAATTTTATTTATATCTTGGAATATAATTAGTTGTCTTTGTTAACATATCTTGGCAAGGTGGTTACCAAAAGTCACCTATTCATCTATAAATCTCCATGACATTATAAGTACTCATAATATATATTAAAAATTTATAATTGATTTATATATAATAAATATAAAGTTAATAAGTATTCTGAGTAACTTTTTCACGTATCAATCAAAGTATTGTTACGACGGTCTACTGATCGTCGTGTGGTACAGCGGAAAAACAAAGTACAAGACACCAATTAAGTCACTAATCACCAACTTTAAATATCACAATTAAACAGTTTGTAATCAACAAGATAGTCTCTTACAACAATTGAAATAAAAATTGTTCACATGCAATAATAATGTTAAAGAGTGTAAAAAACACAATTGTATTACAATTGTCCCGCACAAATATAAAAACACTTCCCCACAATACTTCAAACCGTACTGGAATATATAGCAACTCAAACTCACTGTGTAATCGCCCGACAATAACTGACTGCTAACCGCTGCTGTCGTCGTTTAAATGGATAGCTGAAATGTTCCAGAATAATCGATACTACGCATCAACAATAAAGGAAAATATTAGTGCGTAATTGATTACGGCCTTGACACAGTGCGTGCGGCCGGCAAATTCTGTCACAATCTACCTAACGCGTTGAGAATCACGTACGCAGACAACATTACAGCCGGATTCCACTGGAATAGCCTAGAAACACGTAGAAGTTTCTGTCTACTGGCGTACGCTTTTTCCGCATTACATAACAGTATTCATCGCCGATTGAAATTACTAGTCTAGAAATTTGACGAAACTATCGATAAAATGTTTTTAATATGAATACATATATTTGTTATTATCAATCACAAGGTAAATATACAATTACTAATTTTAAGTACCTCTATACTAAATGTCGAAAAAATATACTTGGGTGTAGAGTACTTCGAAATTACTTTACAGAAAATTCATTTTTACATAATCTAACTCTCCCTAACTTTAATTCTCTGAAAGCAGAAATAAATTTATGAATATTAGCAATAAATGCCTCAAATTTTACTAAATTTTTAAATTAAGATAATTTAATCTATAGTCGAAAGTATATGACTATAATCTATAATCTATAGTCGAAGGTATAGGTCTATATGGAGCAGAACTGTGGGAAATTAATAAAAGAAATAAATTCATAATAAGAGCTATGGAGATGGATTACTGGCGGAGGTATTGCAGACTAATAAGACTAGATAGAGTGAGAAATGTAGAGATAAGTCAAGCAATGGGAATCGACCTTGACATTATACAAAACAATAGAAGCAAGAAGACTGAATTGGTTTGGACAGCTGAAAAGAATGTTGGATGAGAGATGGCCAAGGAAGGTATGGGAATGGAGTCTCTGTACCTCTAGAAGAAAAAAGGAAGACCTAAACATTCATGGAAAGTGGACGTCGAAGACGCAATGAATGCAAGCGGACTTACAGAACAGGACTGTTTAAACCGGCGCCAGTGGAAGCTAGATTGCGAGAGGTTGCGCCAGCCGTAATTAAATCGCCTAAAAAAAAAAATAATTTAATAATTTAATTTTGAATATTATTTGGTTATTCGTTTTATGCCTTATGTACTTTGTCGTACTGATTAATTTCAGAGTGACAACCCCGACGAACCCGTACTTCTGACTTTGTTCCAGCTATTTGCCTCAACCGACCTAAAGTATTTCATAAGATGAAGTCTGTAAAGTTGAAACTAGTACAAGCGCATATATTCGAAGAACAAAAGTTGCAGCCATGCTATGGTTGAGTTTCAAACCACATAGAAACTATTAACATTGTGTGGTTATCCAAGCGAAATACAGACGTCGAAGTGCGTTACCACTGTGTTAGGACAGACATCCCTATAGCATTTACAACTGAGATTTAGTATTCATTATATACAGTCTCCAGATCGCATTAAGATTTAATTTAAAATTTATAATATTCCTTTATTGTAATCCGTCTTGCGATCTTGTAGTTATTTTGTGCACTACATGTTTCGGGAATAAATTCCCATCTTCAGGTGAAGAATTTTTTATCCTCCTATTATATAGGAATCATCGCCGAAAATATCACACACACACACACACACACACACACACACACACACACACACACACACACACACACACACACACACACACACACACACACACACACACACACACACACACACACACACACACACACACACACACACACACACACACACACACACACACACACATGAACAACACAACCACAACTGTTACAAATAACATAATTAAAACCGTTATATCTACACAAGTATCGGAAACACTGCGCACTGCTCAACTGTCACATTTCACCTGGAGGACTGATTACAAAGTTCGCCGTTTATCTTCAATACGGTGTCATACAGCGTATTTGATTTAAACGAAAGCTGTCCGTTAAGCAAGCAATCTTTATGAATTCTGAATGCTCTGTAAATGTCAAATTCCTCTAAAGCATCCATAAAACGAACTTTGTTGCTAACGTGTATGGGTATCATATTTTCCGCGAATCCAGTGTAATTATGGTTTTCATTTATCAAATGCAATACAAAATTATATTTGGCCGATCTGATATCATTTTTTGGTATGTTTTTTAAATCTGTCAATAAATCTCCTCCCCGTTTGACCGATGTAAAACTTATCACAATCATGACGTTGCATCCTGTATACGGCTGAGCAATTTTCTGTTATTTTTGGAGACCTTAACCTAAATATTTTTTTCAAATTATTTGAACAAAGTTTCATTAAAGTTCAGAATGAAATATAATGTTGAATTTCTTAAACTTAGTAAGTAAATTTTGAGATTTAGTAATTTATTAACTTTATCTCTGTTAAGCGAACAGCGTATCAACTTTAGTATAATATACAAAATGTATTCGAAATTCTAACAAATAACGTGACAGTAACTCGTGGAAAGCCGAAACAGTTTGAGCGATCTGTTAATGGATTTGCAAAACGTAATTTTCCTTACGGAATAGTAACATCTTATTTGGCCGTAGACCAAATACAAGTACAAGTAGGGTAATTCACAGGAGGAAGTCATTATAACAAATAGCGTGATTAGAGGTTTGGTGGTCGCTGAGAAATTTTTAAGTTGGCGCTTATTCGATTTCTATAAAGAACGTAGTGACTCAGCAGAAAGATTAAAGAAAGAGGCTCCAACTTTATCTAAAATTTTTTCTTTTATTGAAAATGTGGCGTTGATCTTTTACTAATTGAATCAATGAGATGCAAAAGGAAATTATTCCACAATTTCGAAAGATTATTATGCTTTTTTTCTTTGTCCGAAACTTCCGTGACATTATTATAGCATAGCATAGTGTCGTTTATACCACTGTGCCAAATCACTAGACCTTTACTACAGTAGTAGAGTAATTACCTTCAAATTACCGATTGATAGTAAAAATTTATACCTTTAATTACCTTTAATTAAAAATTGATAGTATACAGAAATAACTATTGTACAGTTAGCCAATGCACTATTAAGGCGGGTGTCTTATAAAAAAATGTATATACTAAAAGAGAATTCTTTACTGGTGAGCGCCTGTACGACTGCCATTAAAGCCACTCTGTATAGTTACTCTACGATTATAACCACAGCTTTTAGTAATCTCGTTTGATGTTGGGTGTATATTTGGTGAATGTGGTGACGATTGTGGAGACGTGATCGGTCAGACAGTAAGCTTTCATTGGGTAAATTATTTAAACGTCAATTTTTTTATCATATGGATCAGACGAACCTGTTCAGCCTCAAATAAACTATTATTTATAGTTCCACTTGACTAATCACGTTTGCGTCAAGAACGTTTTTCAACAACTCAGGCAAAAATGAGCGCTTATAATTCTAAGTGAGAGCTAGTTACTAAAAATCACGACCTTCAAACTGTGACCTTTATTTCGTACGTTTTGTTTGTCCGTGTACAAGCGTGGCAGCCTATGAAGATTTTCTGAACACTAGTGTGTCATTGGTCATTATACTTCGGTATTTCGATTCGAAAACGAAGATGCGTTCTATCCGATTATTATTTCTGCATAAACGGATTGGGCGAAGTACTTCGATATAACAGTTTTGTTGTACTTTTATATGGAAATATTTATCTAAATGTGAAATGTATTGTGCTGTATCTAAATAAGTCATTACTTTTATTTTGATAGCAAGTAAAGGAACACGCCTAAAAATCTACAAGGTGATGGCTCTTCCCACACTTCTTTATGGGTCAGATATTTGGACTTTAACGAAAGGCCAGGCCAGTCGCATCCAAGCAGCTGAAATGATATGTCTCAGCCACGTGGCAGGGTATACTCTCCATGATCATAGAAGAAACACAGATAAACGGCAGGAACTGAATATTATGAGTATACTCGACAGATTCGCCCAGTATCGGCTGAATTGGTGGGAACATCTTTGCCGAATGGATGACTGCCGCATCCCCAAACAACTATGCATCTATAAGCCGAGGGGACGCAGAGGTGTCCGAGGAAGCGCTGGAGTGACGAGCTGTAATATTTGCCTATTTGAGACCGGAACAAACCATTATTGGTTGTCACCTTGACATTGTCAAGGTCATCACCATGAGGATGATGATGACGATGATGACTTTTACTTTGAGTCATCGCCTCGGTTACCTTGTAAATTAACTACCATGGTGGAACCTGAATTTTGGTAATTGAGCAGTAACCCACTACTGTTTAAATATCGAATTTTTGGGCGCTTGCCTTTGTCTACAAGACGATTCGTTTGATATTGCTTGACAGTCACTTATGTAATGGACGATACCGAGAAGTACATGAGAAGATGTGTACAACTTTTTAGGACGGGCTATCTTTTGGATTTCAACGTTTTTCAAATTCGCCTCCTCCAATTTGGTGACGACCCACGAGGAAAAAACGTTAACCGACATAGCCGAGAAAAAGGCTTGCAGATTTTCCTAAAGACATACCAATAGGAGAGAAATAGAGAGAAATAATACAAGTACGTAGGCAAATAAATAGATAAATGGATAGAAAAACAGGGAGAGAAAGAGAAAGAAAGAAAGAGTGTGTAAAAGAGAGAATATTAGCTCTAAACATTTAAAATTGTTTACATTTCTCTTCTAAAAGTCATAGAGTTCAATTTTTACTTTACACAAGGAAATACGCTCAAACATTTGCAGTAAGTTGCCCAGTTTCTAATGTAAAATGAAATCAAACGAACTTGATATTAATATACAAATGTTTAACCTATTCAGATGAACCTATTAGCATTAATTCTATTCACGGGTAACTTGTAGTAAACAGAGTTTTTAACAAATAGGCCCGTAATATCTGTGTTAAGACTGTAGGTCAGAGATTAAGTGTGTACCTACAAGTAATCTGTGACATACCTACAGGTAGCCTTGGTTACAACTTTTATGGTTATCTATCCGTAGCAAACGAAATAATATGTTAAAAGAAATATATTCTAGTCAAAATATGCAGGAAGTATTTTTGTTTTTTTGTTTTTTTTTGGTAATTTAGTACAACAACTAAACTTAAAAAAATGAGAACAGAAATTTAACAATTTGTATAAAAGACGTATTACTATGTCATTAAACGTAAAGCGAAGGTATGATTAAATTTTTTTCTACGATTTCTTTCTGTTTAGTGATACTACTGTTACTTAATGAAATGTTTTTTTCTCTTTAAAAGATTAAAAGTACATGGATAAAGCTTTGTAACATTTTGAGTTCAAGTACACTTGTAATGCATATAATTTGTGAGATAGTGCTTTTTCCATCATCCGTACAGAAATTTTAATCTCAGCAAAATGAAGTAATTATGTCTTAAGCAACATAAACTTTTTTAATTAGTCGAAAACTTTTGAACGTAATATAAAACTGTAATTAAAAGTAAAGAACAGCAGTTCTACGCCAGCATTAAATAATATTACTCAACAGCAGGGAACAGTATTATGAACTAATTCTATTCTGAATTTTGTATGTAAAAAGAGAAGATCCGGTGCCAGAACAGACATCGTTCCTACATGTATTATGTGACTGTATTCTATATATTTCAGGGCAATAACTTTTATGTTTGCAACGGTTTAATATTTCTTAGTGTGGAAAATTTTTGTTAGCATTAAAAATCTCAAATTGTCACCTTCAACATCGTAATAAGTAATACTATTAAAACAAAAACAGAGATCGCTTTCTATTCGTATCAAAAATATAATGTATAGTAATAATCATCAAGTGAACGTTCTGGGAAAATAGAATGGTATAAATACTAATTAAAAGTGTACAGGCTTTTAGTTATTGTAATATGGATTTACTCTGTAAAAGTACTTCCTATTTATCATACAGTAAATTACTTAACACAGTAAATTACTAACAAAGATGAGACTTCTACGCTGCTGCGTATTCTCGGTCCTCTTCTACGGTGACGAATCTTGGACTTTGACTGAAGCCACAACTAAGAAATTGGAATCTTTCGAAATGTGGCTCTACTGTAGAATACTGAACATTTCGTGGATAGCGCGTATAACTAATGTTGAAGTTCTTAGAAAGTTGAAGAAAGATAGGGAAGTTATTTGATACTGAAGATAAGAAAGCTTCAGTATCTGGGACACCTCATGAGAAATGAACAGGGATTTTACTTAAAGCAGTCCATACTACAAGGAAAGAGAGGATTTGGGCGACCGAGAATATCATGACTGACAAATTTAAGGACCTGGTTTGGCATGAATACAACTGACTAATTCCGTACAGCAGTGCAGAAATTTAAAATAGCCTGTATGATATCCAACATCCGAAACGGATAGGAACTATCAGAAGAAGAAGAAGAAGAACTTACTTAAAGAAATTACGCAACTCTGACTAGGTACACACTTATCTATGACATAGTCTAAACATAACTATTAAGTATTTATTTACTTACCACAGTATTAATTAAGGGTTAGTTATGAAATCTTGGGTATACTACAAGTTAATCATGAATAGGATTATTATTAGTAGGTTAAAATTATCAGGTTAAACATTTGTATATTAATATAAAGAACGTATGGACTTCTTCAGGAGGAGCTGTAGAAGATCGAAATTAGACAGGGTTAGAAATGAGACTATTAGAGCCGAGATGAATATTGACAGGACAATAATAGACGAAATAGAAAGGAGACAATTGACTTGGTTTGGGCATGTGAAGAGAATGGAAGATGACAGATGGCCCCGCAAAATATTGGAATGGATACCACCGGTGAGGAGGAAAATAGGACGTCCACGGAGGAGTTGGCGAGATGACGTAGCGGAAGCAATGGTTGCAAGAAATTTAGAACTTACATGCTACGATAGGTTACAATGGAAGTTTGGGGGCGGGGAAACGGCGACAGCAGTAAAGATGCGTTATATATATAACGGATTGTATATATAAATATTTATATTATAAAAGGACCAAATATCAATTATTTGGAGTTATAAGTTAACTGTATACTATATCAATTTATCATGTTTAAATAAATTTTAGTAGTCAAAGCTCCACTTGTGTGTAGTAGCGATCAAAATACAGCATTGTAAAAAGACGCACACGCGGCGGTTACATAATCAGCTCGCTGTGGAAACAACAGCCACACCCCAAACTGTTAATCATTAATATTTCCGAAACCAGTAAATTAAGGCGAAATCCAAAATAGCCAAAATGTTTGCCGAAATATTAATAATAAGGTGTGCGAATTGTACGCAATATAATTAACAAATAACAGAGTTAATTAATGTAATGTGAATAACTTCTGTAATAATTAAGCTACATTAATGAGCTTTTAATATGTTATAAATATAAGAATTTCCAACAGATTGTATATTTTAGATTTAGCACAACTTGGTTTGCAACCAAGGAAATTGCAATTTAAAACTATCACTGGAAATCCGGACCGACAATTCAGTTCCGCTGGTTAAGAATATTAGTAATAATATTAATTCTCCGTCTGTGGGAAACTAACTTCGTTCTCACGGACTGAGGTAATTCAAATTTTGTGTAGTAGGGAGAGTGTGTCAGCCAATCAAATCATTTGAAGGAATCCCAACCAGCGCGGAGTTTTGGGGCTGACCGAACACTCTACTGCCAGTATTTGCGAAGTACAGACGTAATTCTTCGATCGTCTCGAAACCATAGTTGTGTAGATTCATCGGAAGACTCTACGTGGTCAACACACATAATTACGAACATTATAAATACAGATCAACTGTACAATTCGTAATTATAGCATCCAGTCGAGATACTCTTCATTTCAACAAACAAGCTTATTGTGTACTACCAGCTGTGGTCATAAGCACGCAAGAGATCTACCAGACTACAAGACCTTACTTCAAGAATACGACAGAGAGGCCGTCTAAACCATTGGTGAACCAGCTGACGAGCAGAGCTACCACTCGAACGAGACACACACACACGCTGACGTGGGACGTGGAATCGACGAGGGACATAAACCAGTTCTTGCAGAAAGCCGCAGACGTAAAAACTTCAACAAACAGCAGGAGAGGAGAGTGTTGCTGAATTCTGAACTCAAAGCCGAAATCCAGGACGCTCAAGCAGATCACTGTCTCTAGCAGATCGGACCAGGACAGCGAGGGACATTTGGAGCAACTCTACCATCCACTTCAAAAACAGGAAAGCAAAATCAACTTATTTATTTTTCAAACGTAAAATATTTTCTTTCTTTTTCAATTAAAAGCATTGTAATTGAAATCATTCAGGTGCCACAAAAATCAAAGACTCTAGTAAATAAGAATAATTCATTGTGATAATCTGTATAGCCAGTATAAGTAATTAGTAAGCTTTAGTTAAGAACCAATAGAGATAAAACAGAAGCGCTATACAAATCTTAAAAAACAATTTAATTATTAGCTCATACTGCAGTATACGAGAGTCAAATCACTAGAAAATAAAAGGACGTGAACTAGACTGTCACGCCTAATTTATTTTTGGAAAATATTCAATTAACTTCAGAGTTTTTATATTTTATTTTATTTCCATTTGAATCTAACAATTTAAAGCAATTTAATTAAATTAAAATAAATTAATTAATTAAATTTTCACTTGAAATTAACTTGTCAAATAACGAGTTGAACCTCTTAAAATTATCAACCATTTGAAAAACATTATTCAAGATCGATTTATTGTTTAGACTGTAAGATTGTTTAGATTGATTATATAACCATTTTATTCTTGTGTGTTATTGGAGTAATAAACACCGTTTTATTACCCCATATTGCATTTTTTTATTGTTGTACTACGAAGCCTACCAACCTCACAAAACTCTTCACTTTTAAAGTAACTTATTTTGTGTGCTGTTGTCATAAATTTGAGATTACATATTTGCGAAATCAAATCCAAAATCCACACGCCCTAGTCGGAAGAAACCCGCAAGATCGGACAGCAGGTAGGTACTCATACACTCACACAACACAACAACAACGCATATAAGTAGAGTTGCAATATATATATATAAAGAACGTACAATTTCATTTTACTTTAGAAATGAAACACCTTCCTCAGTTCCGCCTTCTAAGACGGTAAATTATCTTTACGTGCCTATATTTTTTCATCCTACAAAGATTAAAAATATTTAATAATGTTCAGGTAAGCTTGTCTACCATCTGCTTTCTATATTATTTTCATATATAAGTTTAACCCTTTTGCTTCATATCCTTGGGACCCAGACTGGAGAGCAGCTGCACTTGACCGGGACAAATGGCGGAGGTTGTTAAAGGAGGTCTTGACTCAGTAATGGGTTGTTGCGCCGCTATACGTAATGTAATGTCATTAATATTGTACACCTGTAACTGTATCAAAAATACACATTTCTTATTTGGCCTTCTCACATATACCATATTCGGCGTACAATTTTGAACTGTATTGATCGACATTTCTTAATTTTACGATCGAATTGCTAGTTAAAAATTTTTTTCCGAAACTTGAACACAGTTGTTTTAGCGTAAGATTTGTGGTCTTGTTATGCCGTTTCCGTGTATTTTGTAGAAAAATGTGCACATATGTGGTCTTTTTCTCCTCTTCAAGGATTAGATTATATAAACCTGTACCGGTACCCATCGCATCTCCGGACGACCCACGTGTCTTCTACCAATGGTTTTATAGTTCAGTAGCTCTTTCGGCAATTGATTCTCTGTCATCCTTTTCAGTTGATCCCACTATTATCTTCTGTAAATTAATATAATTTCATTTATGACATTTACTTCTAGTTCTGCTCTGATATCTTCATTCCTTATTCTGTCTTGCAATGTATAATTTCAAGTATTTCGTAAAACGTGGAGTTCAGTACTTTGGAACTTGCCGCTTTCCTTTTATGTCATGACCTCAATCGCATAAATCAGTGTAGGTATTGCAATTATCTTATAAAATTTAATCCTTGTGCTGCGTCTTGTTTTATTTTTTTCTTCCATAAATACTTAATCTTCTTTTTCAGTGCACATTATAAGCACATTGTAGACATAAGATGATTACATAATGTTTAATTACTTACGAAATAAAATCCAAAATAGTCTATATTCGAACCAGTGGGCAAGAAGACTTTAAAATACAACTAGGCCTACGTATTTTATATGTCCCACGCAGCGAGTGCGTAAATCAGAACGTACTTTAAAAAGAATTGTATGTGAACATATCTGTCCAGAAAGACAAGTTTCTCAAAAACGTAATTGCTTCATTGTAAGAAGTATACTTCCCTTCTCTTTCAAATGCGTTACAAAAACCTACACATAATTGTAATTTTACGTATTACGTAAGTCTGAAGTTCTCAAAACGCCTTTTTCAATGAAGTTGAGAAAATTTTCCTTATAATTTATTCAAGTCATATTCAATTTTATCTTAATGAAATTACATTTACATAAGACGAGTCTCTGCTGGTGCTAAAACAAACTTTGCTGTTAAGATACCGTTCTGACAAAATGAATCTCTTATTTAATTAAAAATAAACAAAAACCTTTCGTCGTTATTTAAGATATTTTAAAATTAAAGTATAATCACTTTCACAATTGCCTAGACTAACGGCATTTTATATTTAAACGTAAAACCCTGAGTTTTCGTTATGTAGCAAATAATATTTTCTCTGTATGTTATACAAATAAAGGTTTATTAAAGTAAGTACTCATTTCGTTTTATGATTTACTTTCCTTAATAGTACTTAATTTCTTTCATATAGTTTTCCATATATTATATAAAACGATTTACTGATTAGCTGGTAGAATTTCGTCTCAATCTATGAAATGGTCACACACACACACACACACACACACACACACACACACACACACACACACACACACACACACACACACACACACACACACACACACACACACACACACACACACACACACACACACACACACACACACACACACACACACACACACACACACACACACACCAACACACACACAGATAAAGCCATGTATAATCTATTTTTATACAAGTAACTTCGTAAAAAATTCAATTGTAATCTTTGTTTCCATGTACATAAAAATTTTTGTAATTTTTACAAATTCTGTTTTAAGTATTAATTTAGAAAAAGTTTGACTAAAAAGTTTATGCAATTTTTAGTTATTTGGAAAATTATATCTTCAATGTCCCCTTATATTTTATATATATTAGATTTATATTGTCCCCTTCTAAGTAATCTTTATCGTATATAGACTACAAAATTTTACCAACCTGGTTATTGTCTTCAAAATATACAATTTCAGAATCTTTGCAATTTTTTCCACAAGTCATGTTTTTAATATAAACAACGTGTTCCCTGCTAATTATCGGCACTTAGTCATTTCTATAAATCCGGCCGCTTTGTGTAAATAATGCTACTTTCGTTGTGATGAAAGACAATTACGTGGTGCTCTTGAAAATTCGACATTGTCTTTCTACAGGCTTTGCATGCAACCGGCACGTTGATTTCAAGGTCGAGCTTTTGACTTAGTCTCCAGATTGTTCCAGCACCTGAAACTATGCAAATTAAGATCGTCGTGGTGCAAACAAAATGGGTAATTATTCTGGAATCTTTGTAGATTATGAATATAAGCATCCAGCGGCAAATAAGTTCAGTTACACATGACGATTTTAGATGTGCAGGTCGGAGTTGTGGCGTTTTTGTGAGAAGTGATCATTACGTTAGTGCAAAACTGTTACAAGATGACATTTATTGCTGGACAAATTTAACTTGAATTATTGGAAATGAGTGCTCTGTTGATTTATAATTATTGCTGTTTGTGTCTAATTGAAGTTTGTAATTAGTCATTTCATTGGTGTTAGTTATTTTGTTTACAAACGACGATCCGAATGGCGTAACAGTAAATTTTCTGAATAAAGTAAGATTCTCGCATAATGTTTTTTATTTACTAACACCTCTAGTTTTAAACGAAAAATTTCGGTATTCTCATATTCCCATTATAGGTTCGTTTACGTGTAACATACTAAAGGTTTGATGAATAATTTTACCACATTATAGTAGTTTATTTCATCATTTACACAAGTTAAATTCTTGAATAATATAATGCAATTCTTCATGTAATACAGCTGTGGAAAATATTAAACTAAATCTCGTATTTTATCAGAACACAAATTACTCAGACACCTGTTTAATCTAAACTTTATATTCAATATGACTAAAAACGTATCGAGTTATTTATTACAGATAAATGTATCAGCAACATAAAGAGAATTTTCTAATAGATTATTATTAGCACTGGAAATTTGAAAATTAGACTTATACCATCTTATACTTGATAAATCGTGAAGTTTTTTCGCAGTGTTTACCAAATCGCTTTAACATACGAAAAGCCCATAACCAGAATTCTATATGTAAACAACAGTTTATGCTTTATATTATATATACAGAAATATTAAAATTTATCATATATTATTAAAATTTATAAAATAGTCTTAATATATAGTTTGGGGGATGGTTGAATTGGGCGTTAATGTCGAGAGTAGCTCCAATTAACGAATTTGTATTTGTAACTGTTATATAATACTATAACTACTGTTATATTAATTTTAGAACTACGTAAACTTTAAACTACACAAATAATTATCAATTATGTGTGTATGATACTGCACGCAACCGTAATAAGCTTATAAAAAACAAAACCATTTTATAATCATCCTCTTCAAGAATTAAACCAAGTACGGATTGTTCCGGTCTCAAATAGGCAAAGATTACAGCTGATCACTCCAGCGCTTCCTCGGAGGTCCCACACCTCTCCGTCCACTCGGCTTATAGTTCCATAGTTGCTTGGGGATGCGGCAGTCATCCATTCGGCAAAGATATTCCCACCAATTCAGCCGATACTGGGCGATCCTGTCGAGTGTACTAATAATAAGTCCTTATTTGAGGTAATTTTGTAGTGAATATGTCCCCTGGATATGTTACTAACATATCGCATGATAAGACGTATATTGGGGCTGCCACCTTCAGGCTTAACGTTCAGCCCGATTTCTGTCTGGGTGTTCTCCCATAAACTGGCTGTCTTACCAGACTAAAGAGACCCGTTTTCCCTGCTAAGATATCCATAAGGATGTTTAATGTGGTGGTTTATTCTTGCCTCCCACATCCTACCTCGTTTACCAATGGATGGTCATCCGTCTTTAGGGGCAGTTTCTTACCCCAAGGGCAAGAGGGTGCCCTAACCTTTACCTGACAATGACAAGTAGAGGAGGGACAGCTTACACCGACTGTCACTAAGACTCCAGAGCCGCGTTAGCCATCTGTAAGGGTTGCCCATCCCCCACTACTTCGAGGTGCGGCCGGATATTTCCCTTCATCAAGGAATGAGACCATAAGGCGTTACTCATCCTCTCCAGTACTTTGGGAAACACAAAACCATTTCCTTTTATTAATTTCTCTTACACGTTTTAATTTAGAAATTAGTTTTAGAAACACTTAGCTTAAGACGTAACGAACACACTTATAGCATAATACAAGCAGACGTCAATAATATTCTCCTGAACATGAACTCTATTCAAACCTCTAATAAGGGAGGAAATTTCATAACTAACTTAGCTAAAAATCCGTGGTCATTATACGGTGTCAATTGATACGGTTGTTAGCTTACACCGTTTGATTTATTGAAGTTGAAGTTGACATACATAGGCTACTGGATAAACAGACTGGCACCCCATAAGTTTTCATTTTCTGAATACACAGCGTATCAAGTTCAGTTATCAATATGAAAATAACAGTGATGCGCATCTCGGACTTTGTGCGTGCTCCAAAATTTAAAAATTTTAGTGTTGAATATGTGTAAATTATATTATAAGTTTTTATGTTTTGATATTTTAATTAAATGGCGACCTCTGCTAAGTGACAATACCTGAGGATGGGACATATGTCCCGAAACGCGTAGTAGGAACGAAGATAGAAGTAAAGGCACCAGACGGACAAACAAAATAAGGTAAATACTTTATTTAGTCAATATATAAATAAGTGGCTTGGACACCGGTAAACATGAATATAAAGTAAACACGATTTGACTGTTATTAATTGAGTTTTTAATAACTAATTTGTATTTACATATTACAAAATTTGTAGATCATTACTTTTAATAAGTTTGCAATAAAATTTGTTCGTGCTTATTTTTTGGCTATGGATTCTTTGACTAATTGAGTCACCAAATATGAGTTACATACATTTAAATTTAATAGACAATAGTAAAATGAGTGTTCATTTTATTAGTTACTTGCATGTTGAATCCACTCTGCGCCGCGATGTAATCAATTCTGCACGTTCCAGGCGGGTCGTCTGACGTTAATCGTTGAGCAGTTATCCTTGTTAGTTTTGCACTAATTTATACACTTGTTTCACAGGTATTAAACACCATTCACTTTGACAACTTAGTGATAACTACACAGGTGCCGTATGCTAATACACTTGTTGAATACACAGTATATTCTTATTTAAAGCTGAGTGCGTCCAACACCGGATTGATAACAAATACCGACCGACTGTCCCGTACTGTGATATTTAACACATTAATTTTCGCGATGTATTTCGACATTCAACGATTGATGCTGTATTAAGTAAAACTTGGATATCTTACTCGATTTTAACTTATCTTCTCTAATTTCTCTGAACGTTATTCTTGTAAACGATTATTAAATGTTTATAATATGTAACCTTCACAATACTTAATATCGCGTTACCGTAACTGACTTTTTCGTTGCGATTGAAATATATTTATTTAAATTACCGACAAATTTCTTAACGCACTAGATACGAGTCTTTTAAGTGTAATATCTCCGTAGACTACCCTTACATTCCTACCACTTCGTTTTTTATACATTGCTTATAAATACACTCACCAACTATCTACAAAATACACACCGATTGGTCTGACATACCGCTAATTTCAAATTTACCTAACCTGTCTAGTGAAAACGTCCCGCGTAAGAAATGACGCGTTCCGTTATTCGTCAGTTATTTGCGCGTGTAGACGTAGTGGGAAAACTTAGCGTCTATCTCCATCTCGCTCTCATCTCTCTCTGTCTAATCTAACGGTTCCTTTGTTAAATGCACTTAACTTTTTACAATCTTAGGGCAGAATTCTGACACCCTTGAAAATAATACAATTTTATGACGGTTCGTCCGCTATGTGACTTTTTCATATTTTTAGCCGTCTTACAGGTGCCAACTCAAGGTCGTCTCTATGAACAACTACCGCTCCTTACTACAACATTTTAATACTTATTCCTTTGAAACACCACCGCTTTAACGGTAGTTTTAGTTGTATTTTCTCCCCGCTTTCTAAGAATTTGTATTTTTCTATGAGTACAACATAACTTTGTCCCCGTAAAATTGTTGAGTGTGCAATTTTTACGTTATATGTTCCTAATTTAAACATCGATGAGATTTCAATCATGCAACTTTTCGTTTTTACGAGTAACCACTTTCTTTCAGCAGTTTTGTTACCCTAAGTTAGGATAGGTTAGTTTAGGTTATGTTAGGTCAGGTCAGGTTAGGTTAGGTCAGGTTAGTTTAGGTTAGGTCAGGTTAGTTTAGGTTAGGTCAGGTTAGGTTAAGTTAGGTCAGGTTAGGTTAGGTTAGGTTAGGTTAGGTCAGGTTAGGTTAAGTTAGGTTAGGTTAGGTTAGGTTAGGTCAGGTTAGTTTAGGTTAGTTCAGGTTAGTTTAGGTTAGGTTAGGTTAGGTTAGGTTAGGTCAGGTTAGGTTAGGTTAGTTTAGGTTAGGTCAGGTTAAGTCAGGTTAGTTTAGGTTAGGTCAGGTTAGGTTAGGTTAGGTTAGGTTAGGTTAGGCTATAAATGAATAGAATTATGATGGTAATTTCTGCATTATTATAATAACATAAAAATGCAATTGATCGCAACTGACCGCGTTCAAATTTCCACGTCAGTCCCAACAGACCGGGTTTTATTTGAACTGACCAAGGTCCGATGCAAATAATTTTGTATTGATGTTTATTACACTCCTTCCTTAATGTTTATTATCGCAAAGGTACTACAAGCATTCAGAGCGTGGGACGTACATGTTTTTTTTTTTTAAGTATCTAATACTGACATTCTGAAATTGGCTATATTTTCATTGGTGAAAATTTTTTCTACAAGTTGAACACAGGTGCAAGCATTGTAGCAAAAATAGTTTTCAACAGTCAGGAAATATGTTGTGATGAATAGGATAATAACAAGCATGTGAAAGAGGATGAGTCAAGAAAATAAAATGCTGTAAATTGTTTATTATTTTATTCCGTCCACAGAACATTATGTCGGTCTGTTACAGGGCGAAACATGTATTTCTAATTCAAATATTAGATTCGTCGAAACGAATATCAAATTTATGTTTAAAATTTTATGGAAAATAGTTTAAATTTCTTTCTAGGAATATTTTTTTTTTTTAAACCTAGAGCTGTTTTGATTGCAGCCACATATATCTCATTAAATAGTCGTATGGTTTCAACAAGTAACAGACATTTTGGCTTCAACATCGAAGACGATGTAATTTTGTTCAGCCTCAATAGAGCAATAATAAATCCACTTGAAAAATCAGGTGAAAAGCCAGACGCTACAAAAAGTCTGAACTACGTCATCGGTTAACATTAAATGATTGTTGGGCGTGGTGACTTGTGACAGCCTTGGGAACCAAAAACAGTCTCAAAGTGTACGCGAAAAAATAAACTGCAACGTAGTCAAACATATTACTTTAGACAAGTTTCTATGAGAAAAACCTTTCCTTTGATATAAACAGTGGCTCCATGTGTAGCCTGTATGCTTTTACTTGTTTGTTAAAGATAATCAGTGGGAAATACAGCGTACCTAATGGAAATTAAAGAGAAATGTAAATAAAGATTTCATTATATCAGGCATTATATGTTAGTGGGCTCTCTACTTAGTGAGTTGCTGTTATACTTTACATTGCGTATGCATCTTGTATTTCAGTCTTCTTTATACAAAGACTATGTTTTGTCGTTACAACCAGGAACTTTATTATTGTGTTCTTTTTTTCAGTGCATCATAACTTCCACACCTCATAATCTTCTACAAAGCGTACAAGCACAGTGTGACCCACTAACGTAGAAAGGTTTTATATCTTAATGAAATTCATCATCATCCTCAAAGTATAAACCAAGGATGGAAAATATTACCGCTGCTCACTACAGCGCTTCCTCGGATCTCCCACACCTCTCCGTCCCCTCGGCTTGTAGTTCCATAGTTGTTTGGGGATGCGGCAGTCATCCGTTCGGCAAAGATGTTCCCACCAATTCAGCCGATAGGCCTACTGGGCGATCCTGACGAGTATACTCATAATATTCAGTGTCTGCCGTATTATCTGAGTTTCATCTATGACCATGGAGAGTATACCCTGCCGCTTGGATGCGACTGGACTGGCCTTTCGTTAAAGTCCAATTCTCAGACCCATAAAGAAGTGTGGGAAGAGCCATCACCTTGTAGAATTTTAGGCGTGTTCCTTAATTGCTGACTTAAGGGTTCGCCTGATGGTCCCGCACGTAAGGTTGAACTTATGCAACTTATTCACAACGTTGTTGCATGCATTATAGGACACACTGTAGCCCAGGTATTCAAACTGCTAACTTGTTCCAGGACAGTACCATCTATAACAATTTTTGCCCGTACGGGATCAGTTCCACGAAAAGCCATCACCTTGGATTTAATTGTGAATGTCTGCAATCCAGAGTCTTTGCAGATTCCATTTAACAAATGTGTACCCATCTGCAATCTGTTTTCCGAGTCCTACAGAATAGCTTGATCGTCAGCAAACAACAAAGTGTCAATTGTAGAGCGACCAATCATAAATGGTTCGGAAGACACATCTGCCAGTTTTGTATCACATCGTCAATATATAAATTAAAAAGGAAGATGATAATGGACACCCTTGTTGTACTCCACAATTCATGAGGCCAACTCTAGGAGCTGATCACGGTCTCTCTGCTTCTTTTAAGATTTTATTCTCCATATACAGAGTATGTATTGCTCCGATTACATAGTTTGCTCCAATTCACTCCTTAATGAAATTAATTTTCTTCTTGTTCTTCTTGTTCCTCTTTTCGTTCTTCTTCTTCTTCTTCTTCTTCTTCTTCTTCTTCTTCTTCTTCTTCTTCTTCTTCTTCTTCTTCTTCTTCTTCTTCTTCTTCTTCTTCTTCTTCTTCTTCTTCTTCTTCTTCTTCTTCTTCTTCTTTCTCTTGTTCTTCTTGTTCTTGTTGTTGTTCTTCTTTTTCTTCTTTCTCTTGTTCTTCTTGTTCTTTCTCTTGTTCTTCTTGTTCTTCTTGTTCTTGTTCTTGTTCTTCTCCTTCTCAAGGTTTATGTTATATAAACCTGTTCCGGCACCCATCTCATCTTCAGACACGTCTCTTCTATCGATGGCTTTATAGTTTGGTGCCGCTTTCGCCAATCGATCCATTGCAATTCTTTGCAGATGATCCCATCATTGTCTTCTGTAACCTGACATAATTTCATTTATGTCTTTTACTTTGAGTTCTAATCTTATCTTCTCATTCCTTATTTTATCTTGCATTGTAGAATTTAAGTTATGTCGAAGAAACTGTATTTCAGCTCTCTGAATCTTGCCGCATTCCTTTTTTGTCACGGCCCACACCTCACTCGCATAAATCAATGTGTGTATTGTAATTGTCTTATAAAATTTAATCCTTGTGCTGTGTCTTGTTTCATTTTTAAGATTTATATGACTCGTAATACAAATTTTTCTAAGTTTATTTGTCTTCTGTCTTATATCATATTCAGATTCACAGCTTACTGCACAGCCAAGATATTAATGAAATTAATTAATTGGAAAATTAAAGATATTTTAAATGAATTTACTGCGGTCAAGGTGGGGTAAATATCCCTTGCCACTTTATTTGAATACTCTTCCTTTTCGATGAATTATCGATGAACATTCCGCTTAACTGCGCCTGAGCTTTGCCTAACTTGAACACGTCGAAACTGTGCTTTGAGCTTAGGCATTATTTATCGGGTTTTGACAGAAACACCAGACTTCAAAACATTTAACAGACGAACTTGTAAAGTTGCTGGTCATAAGATGTCAGAGGACGATTCTGGTCGGTGGTCAATGAAACCAGACGGCCTGAGACCTGAAGCCAATCGTCACTATTACTTGTCTCGTAATTATTACACCTCTCATATACCACACATAATTATCTAAAACGTAATAAAATTTTGCTTTTGTAGACTGGCTACTTTACGAAAACCATTGGCGTATTAGTAACATGTGTCAGGAATTATGAATTAGTTATAAATACCACATCCGTCGAATGAAATGGAATATAACTCACTGTACTGGATATCACCTATGAGTAGAATCCGTTTTGTTTCAGCTGATTTGCAGAAGTATAAAAGCAGCTGATTTGCTGATTTATGTATATATTAATTATATAAAATAAACAAGGGCCTAAGACTTTTATAACAACAACCTATATATAATTGTTGTCCTGCATACTTAACTTATCACATTAAGTTACATAAATGTTTTGCTAAAGTACCTTTAATAGAAAACACGTTAATATACTTAGGCCTACGTATTTACTTATCTGTCGAACTAATATTATTTCGGGAATCAAATAATATTAAAATGTGTGGCTTGTTTTCCTGGAAAAATCTTTCACGGGTCCTTAATTTATAAATTTTAATCGATTTGGGCTTAGACATTATGTGCGACATATAATATCTCTGTAGCATTATCGTTATGTTTGCAGTAGTTAATTTGAACACTAGTTAAAACATGTGTAAGTAATACATACATTGATTAGCAATAAAAGGGAAATCTAGCTAATTCGCTAAAATTTATTATCAGAAACAACGCAGAGAAGCTGGAACGTGGTGTTGTGTTAATCATGAATTCTTATGTACACTTTATTAACAGGCAACCGTAAAACATCTCCACCTGTGTTTACGGAAGGTGAACAGTTCTGATGCTTTACCACTCCGCCTACACCACTCTGCTAAACTGTTAGCAAGCTTTTTTATAATACAGTAGTGTCAACATCGTTAGTTTAAACATTTTTAATAAACTTTAGTTTAAAGTGACTGTAACACTTAGATGCAATATGAAAATGACTGATCATACTATAAACGCTTACAACGTTTGGCGTAATTTTACTGTAACCTGCATTCTCTATTAACGATATGGATTTACAAAACATGCATAACACAGCAACATGTCGCGTTGATGACAGTGACAATGCAAGTTTATCAAGTTCGTGTTAAATTGAATATATTCTCATGTGAATTTTCCTTCTTTTCTCGATCAATCATCTGTAAGGTGTGATGACACAAGTTCCTTAACTTTCAAAATTTCTTTTTTCCTTGCCCAGTAATCCTTGCCTTTAATCTTTGGCACAGTTCTGCTTGTTGTTCTTACGCCGGAATCCTATTGGTTCTATGTAATTTCTCTTGAGAGACGTCCTATTGTCTTCGAACTGTTAACATTGAAAATGTTTATAAGGACGTGTCGTACATTTGCGGCCGATCGCTGGTGAGTTATCGAAAAAGGGAACCGGTGAGTTTCCATAGAAACTACTTCTTTGTTGTCAATAACGTAGTACACATATGAAACTTCGCTTATGAATGCGACTACATGTAACTTATAATCTGTACATTGGTAAATGAAGAATGAATTCATTGATTGGTGAATGAACATAAATATATATATATATATTTGTTTTTTTAGATTTATTGAAGCATTTTCAATGCCCTTCTCTGTGCATTGCATTTATGCAATGCCTGTAAATTTTTGAACACTTTCCTGTTTCCTATTACTACTTTTTTGTGTGCTATGGTTGAGGCTTGTCCAACAGGGCATGGCTCAGGCTGTTTCGGGGATAAGCCCCCTTCAGCCGATTAGGTAAATGCTTTTCGGAGACGTACTCCGGAGCAGGCCGGCCACTGATATTGGGGGGGGGGGACCAAGTATACAGAGTACCGGCGTGGCTGTTGAGTCGGATAGGATTGTTATTTAGTGTACGAGGGTTAGTTGTAAAGTTCGCAGAGCGACATCTGTAGCTTAGCGGTAAAACTAAAATTTTCGTGTGCTGCAAGATTTTTAGTTTATGTAAACTCGTGTTATTTTCCAAATCTATCTCTTTATTTATTATTTGGAAGGTGTTTAAAATTGACGTGTTATGCGTGTTTTGAAAAACGGACAAAATTATACATCGTGGTGTGGTTCTTTGTAAAAATGCTAAATGTTAAAATTTGTTTATTGCACACCTTCATATGAGATGCCTATGATGATTTCAGCAACGTCAGTCTGCGGTCTTCCAACATCCTATGAAAGTTTTTCGATAATGTCATTTTTTGTTGCACCGTTTTGACGTCCACTGCTGTGATCGTCTCCAGTGCTCGTACGACCAAGAAAGGGGAGTCGGATGACCCTATCTCGCCCATGTTAATTTACATAACTTAAGGTACCTACATTTTTCTCAGGAACTAAAAGAGGTAGCTCCATAATTCTTTTTTTTTTTAAAGGGGTTTCCTTTGTCTACATTTTGGGTGTTTTTTATTAAAAAAGTTTAGGTTTAGATTTTTTCATAATTTAAAAAATATACGTTTACGCGAAATTTAAGGTGCAACATTTTATAAAAACGCTTATAAAACGAGTTTCACTGATCGGAATTGTATTAGAACATCTTTTCTTGTGTTATAACGTAGGGAACCCGCATTAATTGGTTCTGCCAATTATACAGGCTGCCTTCGTTGTGACGAGCTGAAAATTAATCACAACACCAAAACAATTAATATAAAAGGAAAATGGGAAGGGGAGACTGTTGATTTATGTACTCAGTTTAGTCGGTACTAAAGATGACATCTCTTTATTACATAATGAGATTATTTGCTCTACTTAAAGTTCTCAACATATATGGTTCAACAGCTTACAGTTTACAAGATGATTATATATTTTATTCTTTCACAAGGGCCCTCAAAATAAGATGTATATCAATTTAATTTATTCCACGGATCCGGGATTGAATATAGTATTTTAATAATGGTCACCTCGCCATATACAATCTTGAAAATTGTGCCATTTGAAGAATGGACTTTCTTAATCTTTTTAAAACAATAAAGTTTTCAGTTTAAACTTGTACTCTTTTACTACAAACAGTTTTCTTAGATTACAGACTACATGTTACATATAATGTCTGTCTTTTAAAGTCTTAAAGTGGTGAGTTTAAATTGTCTTTTGTTGGTTATAATTTTAGTATCTCATAACCACGGAAGACAAGCCTCCATGTCACCTGTGTTTTCTGTAGTTGATGCAGATTCGGCTCCTCGGTCCTCGGTGTGTTTCCTGAAGGTCTGTCGTTACCTTAGTTTCCGGAGAAAATGAAGTTCCTGATGTATGTTAAATCATTCTGGGTGTGGTACTCTCTTCTTAGATGGCTGTAGTAATTCCAGTCGTTAGAATAAATAAAGCGAAAGTTTGTTTCACTGGTATTCACTTCACATGATTATTTATTACTTGAATTTCACCTCATGTTCTAGTACTGCCTTAATTACATAGTTTATTATTTAAGAATAGATTGAGATGTCATCGGCGCACGATTTAGTTATTTAAATATTCTTTACCGAACATTCCCATATTTGTATCCGCGTCGCGAACCAACGCTGTACGCAGCTTACGGCGTGAGCGCTCCATTGCAAGTGGGTTAAAATAGTTAAGGGTAAGAGTAGTAATCTCGCGACATTTACCATTCAGCATAAAAGTAGTTCCATGTTCCTTCTTTATTTAAAGGGTTAAAGTATGACTATTTAATTAAACAGAGATATTCTTAGTTACAGACGTAATTAAAGTACATTACAGTGGTCTTGTTTAATTATTTAAATAAGGTCAAATTTACAAGTATATTTAGTTTGTTTAGGGGTCGGAAATCAAGTTAATTCTGGTTAGCCCATGTCTATGCAGGATTAATTAACAAGCTTTACCCTTTCTGTACAATCGTATTCTTTTTCATTTTATTATTACAACTCTTTATTAAATATTATTATTATATAATGGTAGCAATAAGATTTAGTTTAAATGTGCGATTTTATTAAAAATTTAAAATTTCTCAGCCTACACATTACCTATTTATTAATTATCATATTTTTATTAATGAAATCGTCACAGTATATAATTAGTCTTAAAATAAACCTGAGATTCTAAACAATAATAAAACATAAAAATCCAAAAATCGATATTTTTTCCAAAAAAATCCATCCGACTGCAGCGTGCCCCACTTACCGTTGTTTCTGAAGGCGTAGCACCTCTTAACACGTTTGAAATTTTGATTTGATTTTTCATTTGCGCTAAAACGTTTTTAATAGAGAATTTATTCACAACATAATATTTGATTTTGTGCATTTCAAAACACGCGTGACAGAAAAATTTCAAACAGCTGGTAGAAAGTGAATAAATTGTTAGATATATCTGGAAATTAACAGGTGTTTACGTGAAGTATACGTCTTGTAGCACACGAAAGATTTTAGTTCTACCACTGAGCTACAGATGTCGCTCCGCAAACTTCTCAACTGACCTTCGTAGGATTAGTGTAGTCATCTGTGGTGTTCATCTACAATGTAATCTACATCTTTAATCTTAGTTTTTAACATCTCGATGAATTTCTTCCTCTCTTAGCGTCTGTGTCTTTCTATTACGCTCAAAGTTGAGGAACTTCTCTGCTATCCCTTCTAGTTTCAGTCTTCTAAGTCGTCGGTAGAAACCCACTCGTCTTCTCTTTATCGTGGTCAAGATTTTCTCAAAGACTCTAACTAATATTTTTTAACTATGAAATATTAATTAAAGTAATAAGTATTTCAATACTTTATCAAAACATATTGTGTTTTCAACATTTAGAAAACTCTTTTAATTACAGTATACTCTAAAAATTTATGGATACTGTCTTCAAAGCCAACTGTTGAAACTTGAGTCGATTACAAGGATCATAGTGTTTTATTTTTAAACATTACATACAATTATACGGATTGTTTTTTTCTAACGGGTAATGTTTCTTCATTTTTAAGTTACGAGCATATAGTAATATATAGTTTTTTAAATATTATGAAGTAGGTAAACTTATTTAAAAATTTAATATTTTGGTTTTATTCTTAGTGAATTAAAGCCACGTGGTGTTATGACAATTCTATGGAGAGATAGACGAATTGGCAACTGAGAAGAAACAGGCAGATAGCATATACCTAGCCAGATAGAGAGAGATAGAGAGAAAAGAGGAGAGACAGATAGACGGACAGACAAACAGACCAAAGGGGGAGAGAGTGAGAGAATCATAGAATGAAAGTGAGAGGGTGGGAGTGAGTTAGGAAGGTTGAGAGTGAGAGAGACCGAGAGACAAGAGAGAGAAATCGAGAGAAGAAGAGAGTGGGTAAGTGAGTTTGGATTAAAGAGTGTCAGAGAAAGATGGCTACATGTTAAGGGAAACCGATAGAAATTAGAGGCTCATGACAACAAGAATTGATAACGGCTCAAAGGAAATATTATTTCTGCGACTATAAAAATAAGTGGAACTTGATTATTTACATCACAATACAGAATACACCCGCTAGAATAAAGTTATGGGCTGACACTTTATAAATTGTTAAACAAGTTGGCTGTCAAAATTTATTAATTCAAAACAAAACTTTTAATGAGCGCGCTGAACTTTATAGGCCTACACTTCAACGGATTCGCCGTTGTAGCTTGACGTACATAACGTTCGAGACATTACCAAAGTTTTAGTTTACCAAAATAAACCAACTTGAGTATTAAGCTTTAATTTATCTTTAAAACTGAATTAGTATAGTACTCTGTTCATTTATTATCGTCCGTAAATTATCGTACGCAGGAGAATGCGTCGCCTGTTTTATTACTTCACTGTATATTTTATTACATTTGCTAAACTCAGATTAATTATGTTCAGTTTTAATAAAGTGTTTAATCAAAGGTTAATTATTTAGGCGCTTTGTTGTCGAAATAATTACTTACAATATCACGGATGTAAAATATTTTACCGTGTTAGACAAATATATAACTCTCTGTTTTCTTCTTTATAGCATAACCACTTAGCTTAATTTCAGATAAATGGGACATGTTAATTGTTCATCTTATTATTTGAATTAGGAGTCTCTGTAATTCAAACTTTGTCGTGTTGACTTACTGAACTGCTGCTTATCATGTTTCCAACAAGGCCTTTCAGTGTTTGTACCGTTTTCAAGTCCGAAACCACGACTTGAACTAAACCAACCATTCGTTAGGTCGTGGCTTAGGACTTGAAAATGGTTAAAATACTGAAAGGCCTCGTCCGGAACATGACAAATTACAGTTCAGCAAGTAATCACGACAAAGTTGGAATGGACATGTTAAGTTTTATATTAGGCCTCAGGTATTAAAATCCCTCATTTTCTATATGATTCGAAAGCAACGAATCGTGATTAAACAACGTACGTTATCATCAAATATCTCAAACCTTAAGCATGTTGGAATTTAGTTAATTAACTAAATACTGTAGATAATATAAAGGCACGTGTGTATTGAAGCAACCGTATTCAGTCCCTTAGTAGATTTTTTTGTTTTATTGGGTTTTCTTTGTTTTGTATTTTAGTTATTTGTAACTATAATCATACTTGTGAATTTAAAATAAAAATATTTTTAAGCAATTTTTAAAGACGTAATTAAATATTACCTTTGTTAAGTAAGACGATAATATTATCCATCCAGTTTGCATAATTCCATTGGAAGTGGACACCACTATTACGATGCTAGGAACGATTGATGAAGCAGAGGACAATAGTCTAGAAACGAAGATATGACAGCAGATTCAGAGTAACACCATTAGCGATGTTACTGAAAGTCAGCCGGTTTGGTGGCAAAGAAAAAAAAAATCACAAGTTAGGGAGACTCCTAATCACAACAGTGTGATTGAGTAGACTTAATTTGATGATAACGTTTATCGTCATTTCTGGAAAATGTTTAGTTTCACACAAATGTGCTAAAGCTTAAAGGGACGTTGCTTTTACGTTTTTTAACAGTAACAAGGGTTACTTTAATTGTGGGCAAAACACAGTACAACGGTGTGGAAGGTAAACATATTCTTTAAGATTCTGGAAAACCAAAACCATCAATATCAGTATCTGCAACTCTACGATAAGAGTCAAACGAAACACACGAAGAAATACCGCAACAGATCATCAGCAAGATGCACATGTACTTTACGATACAATGTTGAAAATCCTTTATACTATTTCCGTTCTCAGTTTAATCCTGACGTAAACAAACCCACGTGCAAAATCTGTTGGTCAGGTGCGTTGACACAATTCACACAGCAATGTGTCACGCGCATGTGCAGAATGTCTGTATAGTCATGTGACAGTTATCGTACCATTTACCGTGGCACGTCGTTTTAAGACTTCCTCCTTATCTCTGTATTCTGAATTCTATTAAATAGAGCCAGTTGAAAGAATATCTTGCCCGTTACAACACCAACATATATATAAGCTGCCTGATATAAAACAATTGATACAGAAGACGGTAAATCAAACAACGGTGGACAAGTGGAGACATTGTATCCAGCATATAATAAAGGAAGAAGATAAGCTATGGCACTTGGCACACATTACCGACGTCGTTGTGGATAATCTTATCAATAATAACGCTGATTTAAGTGATGATACACGTTCTGACACAGACTTGGGAGGCATTAAATTACTCTCTGACAGTAACTGATAGTATACAGTACACTGGTAATTATCACAGCGTCTATTTGCGTTGTAAATAAACATTAATTTTTTGCAAAGGTTTTGTAAAATATATAAAAACACTTGGTAAGTTTCACAAATTTTTTAAATTAACTCTGACAGCAGTTTCGACTAACTAAGCCATTGTCAAAGAGCGAGTGAATGAAATTACTGAACACAGGAAGTTAGTGAAGTGTAGGTGGTGAACATCTGTTTAGGGCGTATCTGGAACATCTGTGTTGTGATGGCGAGGGGGGAGTGAGACAAGGGAAGGTCAGGTGTCTTTAAAAACTAAATACAATCATGAATGCAAAATATAAAATTAACTGAACTAAATATAAACTGAATGCAAAATTCAAAATAATATAAAATAAACTAAACTAAATAACAGATTATAATAAAGGGGATACACAAAATTCAGTCTGTTCATTGGTTAAATTTTTGTTATTTTTTATTGCTTTTTTTAATTTCTAACAAATCCATTTTTTACCTTTTTATATGTTGTGGAGTAGTGTTATGCTTTTTGTATATATGAAGTGATTGTGTTGTAAGCAATGATCTGCAAAACCTGTATTAGATGTATTGGTTAAAATCGCCTTCTTATGTTCAGAAGTGCGATGTTTCAGAGCACGGCCACATTGTCCGATATAAGTAGCATCGCATTCTGCACAGCTATGTGATATTAAAATCACTTTCATTCTTGGTTTAATCCTTGAAGATGATGATTATTATTATTATTATTATTATTATGTAAATGATTTCTAAATAAATTTGTCGAATGCTGAACGATCTGACGTCATGTCACATTGGAAAGAAATGATACATGTGGCTTGAATTACTTCAACTAAATTGAATCTATAATTAAAATATCTAAAATTAACATCAAAATTCTGCACACTAAAATTATTTTGTAGCATGTCCATAAATAGGTAAACTATTATTATTCCATAACACATTTTTAATGGATGCCCACAATACATTTATTGTTTCAATTACACACACTTTGCTGAATAATACAACATTACGGTTTAAGTCAATAAAATCTCAATACAGTTGTAACACAAGCTTTCAATTTACTGTTAATAGATTGTGAATGATTCAATAAATTAAGTTTTCGTTGAAAATAACCATGTTTGGGCCAGTAATAAATTGTGTCGCATTTATTACTCATACGATGAAATGCTTGGCTTATTGGACTATATATCATTGAATATATGTGTTAGAATTAATATATGTAGGTGAATTAATATTGGCTACACACGACATAAAATAACGGATTATTAAACATCATTTAATTTAACAGTGATTACAAACTAATAGTTCTTACTCTTTACTAAATTTATAAATTAGTCTTTTAACCACACTTCGAGTAAGTAAAATTGTTTATCTTTCAATAATTATTATTTACACAATTTTGCATTTAAAATTCTTTATGTGTTATGAATTCAGCGTTATTATTTATTAATTTACTTAAATTAATTTATTTAAATTTGAACTGAGCCTTAGGTCATGACAAACAAAGGAAAACGGCAAGTGTCAGAGTGCTGAAATGCAGTTTTTTCCAAATACTTTAATTTATACATTTTGCAAGCTAGAATAAGGAATGATTGTATCAGAGCAAATTTCGAGCAAAGGACATAAATGGAATTATTTCAATTTAAAGAAGACAATGGTGGGATCGTCTGCAAAGGATGACAGAGGATCGATTGCCGAAACCGGTACTGAACTATAAAGCCATTGGTGGAAGAGACGTGGGTCGTCCGAGGATGAGATGGCTGCCGGAACAGGTTTATATAGCCAAATCCTTGAAGAGGAGAAGAAGAATAGGAAGAAACTTGAGGTTTCATGGTACGCAAAGAGAAGATCGATATGTTCGTATCCTGATGATCTCCATTCGACACAACCGAAAACCGTGTTGAATGTAAAGTGTACAATTTACTCTACATTTAACACATTAACTTTTTTCGGATATTTTTATCAGTGCTGTGCGATTGATAACTTAGGGGTAACATTTATTTCATTACTTACCAAAAAACGTGTGTTTACAATTTCTTATAAAAACAAACTACAGTGTTGCTGCGTTTTGAGTAAATTTTAGAGTTGTATTCTCCTCATAAGAAGAGAGATTTAAAAGATGTGAAGAGTCGGTGATTAACGGATTTGCACGTGTTTCAAAGTGTCAGCTGTAAACTACTTTTCAACTGATAATGAACTGTTTGATACATACATTTTGAGTGTTTGTTAATATTACTTTTAAAATGAGTTACAGTCACTAGATTACAACAAACACGCGTCGAAAATTGGTCGTACTTATGTAGCTAATTCGTTTTAAAATAGTTAGTGTTAAGTATTTAGTTTTTATTACTATATTTATATTGTCACATTATTTTTCATTTTTTGGAATATTTGTTTTATTTACTTCTCTTGAGGGTTAAACACCAAAAGCCCATCGTTGCGCTAGCGGTCCTGCATTGAGGTGGGCCGATATACCTATAACAGGTATTTAAGAAAGATTATTTTTGTGAACGGATACAACAGTGACTGAAAAGCTGAAATACCTATTCCGATTTAACGATAACTGTCAAGTCTAAATACCCGTTCCGATTACTCGCAGCCTCGCGGTTCCGAGTCGTGGGACTCCCCTGCGCAACTGACGAATAAACGAGTACTACGAGTATTACCAGTATACGAGTACAAAGTCACTTTTTGGAGTTGAATACTTCATTATGCGCATGTGCCGATTGCCATACAAGTACAAATCGAAGCAAAACAGCGAGGTTCAGAATGTCTCTATGCCAAAGAGATGAAGCCGTTTTTAATAAATGAAAATAAAAATCATAATGATGTTACATTTTTTCCCGTGTGTTATGCAGGTGTATAATACAGATTATAATAACAAATTGTATATTATAAAGGGTGTTCCATATAAAACTCAACCCATCTATGTCAGTAATTACATTTAAATAAAAAAGGCATATGTAAAGTATTTAATTAAATATTTTATTTCCAAACTTTACAATACTTAAAATTCTAGAGTAAATGCTGGAAGTGGCCGCCATCTTCATGAATACACGCTTCCACCCTTTTCACTGTGTTTCTTGCAAATTTTTTTAGAGTATTTGGGTTGATATTTAAAACAGCTTGTTCGATATTGACCTTCAGTTGTTCAAGTGTTCGTGGTTTGTTGCTGTAGGCTCTTTCTTTGAGATAACCCCGCAGTCAAATCTGGAGATATTGGTGGCCATAAACCACGACCAACAATGCGATCACCAAAGAATTCGTTAACGAAAACAGAAGTTGGATGTGCGTAGTGTGATGTTGCACCGTCATGTTGGAACCAGCAGTATCGATCTTCCCCTTTCAAAAGTGCAATGAATTGCAATAAAATATTCTGATATCGTTCTGCAGTAATGGTGTACTCGAAGAAAATAGGACCAATAAATTTTTTTCGTGATATCGCACACCAAACGCCCATCTTCTGCGGGTGCAATTGTTATTCATGATACGCGAAGGGATTTTCAGCACTCCAAATCCTACTGTTCCGGCTGTTTACGTAGCCGTCCAGATGAAACCACGCCTCGTCTGTGAAAAAAAATCGAGTCCATAACATGAATACCCTCACGCACAAATCGACGAAACCAATGACAATATGTTAGCCGTTTTTCTTTGTCTGGATCAAGAAGATGATGAACTGTTTGAATTCGATATGGTCGTAACTTTAATTTTTTTGTCGCCCGATAAACAGTTGTTGTTGGTAAATTAATTTCAGCTGACAAGCGTCTAATTGATTTTTTTGGCGAGACAATTAATCGGTCTTTGTTTTATATGTCTGCATTCAACACTGCCATAGATCTTTTGTGTTCCTTGTTATTAACAGAAACTGTCTCTCGAAATTTAGCCACTAACCTCAAAACCGATGTCTAGTTAGGTGCTGGTTTATCACGGTACTTACGGCAAAAATATTCTTGCACTGCAACCACTGATCGCGTGCTAAAGTACGACTCAAGAATAAAAACACGTTCGCCTTGCGAAAAACCCATTTTCTCTCTAACAATGCACTGAGCGTTATGATCGCTTTGTCATAGGTATCAGTGGCAGTTTACTGCGCCGGCGCAATGTTCGATTGTTGGACGAGTCTATTCCAGTAAAACGTAGGTGAGTTTGGCGGTAAATTCAAATATTACAGAAGGCTGATTAGTGGGTTGCGTTTTATATGAAACTCCCTGTACTAGTCACCAACTAGGTAAATTTTGAAAAAGCGAATTATAGTGTTATAACAACTGTGTAGTTGATAGGCCATATAGTACTTTTTGTTAATGTGATTTCGGAGATGATTTTAATTTCACTACACATCTCATGTAAGTTTTTCACATTATTTGTTGTGCAATTACGTGCATATTAAATTTAATTGCTTGAGTTTTGCAACTGATTTGTCTAACCAAAATGGAATCAATAATTTAACATTAAATCTATATCAGTTGGTTTACTCCGAGTGAAAACTTAAATTAGTATTCCCAAAGAGAGATAGGCCTACAAATTCTCTTGTTTCTTATTTTTGTTTTAAACAGTAACAGCTTAATAAAGTCGCAGTGTAAAGTAACACTGTTAATACTTTTAGTTTCATTTTATTTCTTAAAACAAATTATATATTACAGGTATAATAGGTATGTATAATAGGTATATAATAATAGGTATTTGTATGCGTTACTTTTTTGGAACGGTTCGTTCGTACCTGTGATTTTCAAATACTAATTTAGCACACCTCTAGTCCTGCACATTACAGTATTTGCACTTTGTTCTGAAGGAAGCATTCTCCGGACTTTGGTGAAAAATACGAGTTTATTTTATAGGAGTTTATATAATGAATGTTATCTAAGATACACAGTCGAACAAGATAGAATAACGCTTTCCATTATTTAAACTAAGTATTTATTGAAAATTTTGTCGGAGGATTTCACGGCTGGCGTTAATTTTGTAAAAATTACTCCTTGCCGGTCTGGAAGGCCCCACGGCCTTCCAAAGTTGCTTATTGCAGACGTTTCGGCTGTGCCGTCGACGGCCATATTCAGCGAAGAAAGGCTGCAACACACTGACACGGTAGTGTGTTGCAGCCTTTCTGCACTGATGATGGGCGTCGAAGGCGCGGCCGAAAGTTCTGCGATCAACAAATTTGGACCACGGCCTTACAGACCGGCAAGGAATAATTTTAAGTATTTATTGTCTTCATTTTCGTAATGCTATTAACTGTATGCTTGCAACTATCTAAAAGCTATTAACCGTTAAAATATGACTACTGATCTATATAGTATTCTAAAGGAATTGTGTTTGTCCACTAAAAAACAAGTATAATTGTGTTAGTTATAAACGAAACAAATTTACTGCACATTATCATTGGGCATAATATTAAATGAAACTCTCACTCATTTAAATTCATTATCTTTGTTCCTCGCATTATGTTTTACAGTTGTAATCAGCTTAAATAAAGCTATTTACCTGCTGTCTCATTCTAGGTTGTTACAAGACGTAAGAGATTTGAGTTAATTAATATTGTCATGGAATACTGGGACGTTAAATTAGTTTTAATTAAAACAGAAGTTTTTATTCTTGGAACAAGTCCGGGGTACTGGGGAGTCGCTATTCTCTGTTCAAAATTATTTTAAAGAAACAGGAATAATGGTTTTGATTTCTCCATCATCCAAATCGTGAAAGATATTTTTCATGGCGTTCCTCTTATTAACATTTCCTTTTATTAACAACGTCTTACGTCTATGAAATAATTTATATAGTATTAACATATCTGTATTTAACTCCTAACTGTTTCCACAAAACATAAGTTAATTAAGGTACCATACTTTAATCCCAATATGCTGTATCCACAAGTTCAAATATACAATATTTACCAGAAACACGGTTACGTTTGTTTCTGTGTATGTGCGAGTGGGAAGGTGTTCCGCAATTGCAGGGAGCAACAGAACATATTTAGATCAAATTTATGGAATGTTAGTGGACCTATATGAATTTTAATGAAAACGTAATCCCACACAACATGTAGGCCCTACATATATCCCACAGATATCTGCAGAAGGGACCATACAGAGAACCCTGTGAATAAAGACGTATAAAATAAGCGTATGTTATAAAGTGTATGTAAAAATACAATTTATTTGTTTTGTGTATGTGTCTGGTTCCCGCAATTGAAGAGATGATATAAAAATAGTGTTACGCCATTAGAACGTTCTACATGTATCTCGGCTATCCCAGCAGATCCAGCAGCGTACGTGACACTTAACATGCAAGGCAGAGTTTCTTAATACGGAACACTCTCGTATATTTGATAGTGTTGTTCGAGAATCTTCTCAACTAGCCCAACGGTGCGTGTTTCTCGTAAGGCCGCGCTGAAGTATCCTCTAGAATTTTTTATTGTTTATCAAGGACGCATATTGTCGAACCCTGCAAACTATAAATAGCCCACACCTACCGTTTAGTTCAGTTATTGTCGGCAATTTACACAGTGCGTCTCAAGTGGTGTGTTAGTGAAAAGTGATTATAGTGCGGAATTCTTTATAGTTGACAATATTATTTGTGTGGACAAATTAAGTTGAATTATTGTTAGAGTATAATTTTGCTGAATAATTTGTTGATTACAAACCGTTTAATTGTGTTAATTAAAGCTATTGGTTAGCGACTTAATTGGTGTCTTGTATTTTGTTTCCACTGTACCATACGACGATCAGTTAGCCATTCGTAACAATAGTTTTTGACTAAAACCGCTTACGTTGTTGAATTAAATGGTTTAGGAGTGATGATTATGTAACTAATTTGTTTACAAAAATGAACGCATTAGTTAAATTTGAATATTTTAGACAGATCTTGTGGTTGCTATCATTCTAATAAGAATGACAGGTATGACAACAACGTTGAATAAATGGTCAGACTAACTACGTAATGTGTTTCATAAACAAAGATAATTACCGGATCACGTTGGCTTTTACACAGGTTTGCTTAAAGAGCACTTGAGTAAAGGTAAAATCGTACATGATTCTGGCAAAAGCAGTAGACAAATGTGCTATCAATGTCAGTACATGATTGGGTACAGTGAATCAAAAATATTATTAAACTCGTGAGTTTGTTCGGAACTTATTAAACCCTACTTGCAAAACAAAAACACAAAACTGTACACAGTGTTACGAGTGTCTGGCCTTGAACACAGTGCGTCAACCGGTATGGTCTGCGCCTCGATTGTTGACGCCTGATAAGTGTCACGTAATTAATTGTCTTTCATCTCAAAGCAGCACCAATATATACGCACAGACACACACACACACACACACACACACACACATTACAGCTGGGCTGTGCTGGTATAGCCGAGATAACTGTAGAACATCCCGTATTAAGTAACAATAGGATACATCCTAACTGTCGCTTTAGAACTTCCTGCGACGTTGTTCGTCAATATCAAGAGTGTAAATCTCTTTATTGCCAGCTGCAAGTGAAGCTGTGTGTATAAGCCTGTGTGCGCGCGCTCGCGTGCGTGGAGCGTTTTCTCGGAGTTATACACTATACTACACAAAGTATAGAAATTTTAAAATTCTAATTTCAGAAGAAGCAATAACAAAACTTACTCAAAGTATTTTATTCACAACACAATAAACTGGAAACTCCAAGAACATAACCTCAAACTACTAAACAACATGAAGACAGACAAACTAAGAGAATGTGTTTAGGTTAAACAGTGTTACCACCGTGAACAAATAAATTGAAATTTCCCTGCGTTAAACAGATATGTCCGTGTGTTCGGATTAATTTGCACGCTACTGTAGATAATCACAATCATAAACACACAAAAATTTTAATCGATGTGTAATTCGATAAAAGAATCTACAGTACATGTTCTCCACTTGGCTGTGGTCGATTTTTGTGTTATGTCATTGTCTAAACGTTTCGGCTTTCTTCAGTAGAGAATGTTTATAAAGTGTTCGACAAAAGGATGGAGAACCATACGTACCCGTAACGAAAGTAAAAGTACCTTCATATACCTTCAAACACTTTATATATTTTTTCTACTGAAGAAGGCCTCCGGTGGATGATCGAAACGTTTAGACAATAACAGAACAAAGCAATTTACCACGGCCATACCAGGTTGCATATATATTCTTTTATAGTTTTTATCCGGCCGTGATAGACGACGTAAACATGTATACCATGTACCATGAACCATGTTTAGACTATTACTAATGACTTTTATTTGTCATTACAATTATAAAATATATGCTATTTACATTTTCAGACATGTCTACTATAGTCATGTAATTTCCCTCACGCTCTTGTTTACGATGTCAAATATTGCCACTAATTATAATTTGATGTATTTATAATATACACACATTTATTGCTTAATAGTGGTACCTATAATCTCAATACCCTATTGTGTGTATTCATTTATCACAACCTAAAGGTCCGGTACATATGATTTAAATTAAGTTTTAATTACTCACATTCTTAATTTCGATCGATTTCGGTAATACACCATCGTCAGGACATATATATACTATGGACTCGCGGTCACAATATTGTAAAATATTTACTATTTACAAAAAACTAATTCGTAAACAATGGTTATTGATCGTGAAACGCACTTTTGTGTACAAAGTTTCTCGAGAACTGTTTCTGTTGCAGACTGTTCATGTTTGCATTCAGGTCTATACATTATATCAGCTGATTACTGTTGAAACCCCTACTTCATTTTGAGTAGTTAAAACAAAAAGAATATTTCCTTTTGTAAAGAGGGGTTACAAGTTAATTAAAACTAGGCTAAGGCCTAGAGAAGCTAAAAATTGCGCTGGATCCAGTAAGACGGGACTTGCAATAAAAACTCAAGAATTAAATAATTAACAATGGTTTTATTATTCTATCTCATAAAATTAATAACAAAAAAAACAACAGTGATTTAGAATTCCCCTTTTAAATGGTTAACAAAAAAAGTATACCCTCTCAACAAGGCCACCTGAAAATATTAACTGAGTCCATGAGAATAATTGCTATGTCACCATCAATGTATTGAAAATGTAAAATAATCATTAACCTCAAAATAAAACTCCCATTAAACTATTTCTTAAAATATAAAATTTATATCATATGTTTCTTTTAAAATGCAGTATATAAATTGATGAAGGTAAATAATTTCATTCACAGTTACTATTAATAATTAAAATAATTATTCATCCAATTTAAATGAACTTTAAAGGTGACACTTACTATACTTGTTAAATAAAATAATTAATTTAAAGAAATGATCAGCCACGATTATTGAGATAGAATACTCGTCTACTGGTGTATATACATTCTAATAATAAAATCCCTATATCCCACCAAAAGTACAGCAATGCATAATATTTATATATATATATATATATATATCCCCCAAAATGTACACAGAAATATACAGACATAACACGTTCCACAAAACAAATTACATATACAATAGTATACAAATACATAAGGGTCTCTTGCCACGCCCTTTTTTTTTATATTAGCCTTCTGGTGTATATAAATTCTAAACTTCTGTATTATAGGAATCCCAATTAGGATTAAAGATTTATTTCTATGAATGTACCCGCATGGTGTGGGTTAATTGCACGTCATGTGTATCATAAAGTATTGCATACAAATGTCCCCAGGACATTAAAAATTTAAAAGAAGTGCCTAAGTGGCTAAGTGCTAAAATACTTAATTAAGGTGAGAAATAATTAATTAAGGTGAGAAATAAAATTATTTAAAATAATTAACGCCCCCCAGTTACCATGATTAATATAAAGAATTTATATAGACTAAAATAGGGCCAGTTAATGTAAAAAAAAATTGCACCATATTAGCACCTTATATAAAAAAAAAATACATTTGTGTGTGTGTCAGAGACAGACATGTTTCTTCAATTTATAACCAGTCTCAACAAACTTGTTTCAACAACCTTGTTTCGACAAACAAGTTGAAAAGTGTTTCGACAGGCACAGCTTGGTTGAAACTAATTTAAAATAACACCTACCTCCCCAGTAATCTTTTATACAAATGACCTAACCTGATTTTAAAAATAAGAGAAAATATGTTTTTAATGCAGAGTAAATTAAACTTGAGAAAATAATAATAACAAAACTGACTTTAAATCTGTAGCGAAAGTACTATAAAGAAATGAGTGGAAATCTAAGTTGGATGCTGTGTGGTACACATGTCAGTCTCTGAACTGACAATTTACTATACAGGTATTGAAATTTACAATTAATACTTAGTGTTCACACTAAACTGTCCCATCAATTGGGGATCCAAATGAATGCATACTGGTACCATGTTGATTCTACGTGTGAATATAAAATGGATATTTTTCACCTGCTTTGTGTGCCCAGAAGGATGATCTTATTTATAGCGTGGCGATCTCATGATTGGCATGTTGTTGCGGCCTGGTCTCTTCGGTGTCGAGTGTGGAGCTTTAAGATGGCATTTCGTTCAGTGGCAGTAGGACTTGTCTCTGTTCAGTGAACCCGCAGTCATTAAGAAACTATCTCATATTGAAAAGAAGTCGACGCTAGATATTGTAACATAACAAAATTATCACACTAAACATTTGGATTAATGTTACATAAATAAAAGAAAAAGTTCCATAGTGAGTGAGAGGAATAAATTGTTTAAAGATTACCCTAGAAACTGTATAATTAAGTCTATAAAATGTGAATAAAAATGGAAGATAATAAAGAAAACCATTAATTAAAATAACCTACTATGAAAAAACCAGTTAAACCAGCAGTATACCCAGTAGATTGGGGAAGCAGTACAAAAGGGAAGGACCATAAAAAAGGAAATAATCTGTCATGAAACCATTTTAATAAGGAAACTACTAATGTGATATTTGAAGAAGGGACGAAACATATCAAGATTCCAACAAAGAGACCAGAAACAGGGAGAGATATGCCAAAACAAAATGTTAATCATATTATAAATACCATGAGACAAAATTGAAACCGATATGGGTAAACCCAAACAAGTTACAAGATACAATACTATAAAACACAAATTGTATATTAGTTGTAAGTGTACTATGTTAGAAAGTATTATAAAAAGACTACCAGAGTGTAGAATCCAATAAAGTGAAGTGAGATAACAAAATTAAGAAACTACAGAGTGTATAGTGAGAAACATAGTTAAAAAATCTATGAAAAAATCTTCAATGAAGTTTAAGTATTATAAAAAGACTACCATGAGTGTAGAATAATAATAACAAAACCATTGGAATGAAAGACAGTCTAAGGACTGACAACATTACTAGTAATAAAAGTTTTTAAATTAGATATAAGAAAAACTATTACATATAAAATGTTTTCTTTAATTATAGCTAAGTAAATGGTGAGGACAAAAATACCAAAGGACAGTTCATAACTGAAGGTATGCCTAATATTAAGATGTTTATTATTTATTATTAATTAAATAATATTTTAGATGTAAGGTGTAAATAGATACACGAGGTTTTTAATCACAGTTAAAGTGTTTTCTTAAGAATAATAAATACACAAGACAGTTAGTGACTGACAGTGTTACTAGTAATAGGAGTTTTTTATGTTTTCTAATTAAATTATGTCTAGGATAAGCTATTTTGTTATCATTTGATGATACAGTAAAAAATAATAGGAATAAGATGTTTTTGTTAAAATTAGGTGATATATGGAAAATAGTTGATAATAAGATGTTTTTGTTAAAATTAGGCATAAGATGTTCATGTTATGGTTCAATGATGTTATTAGTATAAAGAAAGTTTAGTAGATACAAGATATTCTATTGTATTTAAAATCATGTCATTTAATTTTCCATAGTGTAAGTCAGAGAGGCAAGTAGGGCATAAAAATGTAATAATTTTATTCAAATCAGTAAACCATGTATAATGTACAAACAGACCAACCAAGACACTATGTTAGTAAACACAGACTGGCCTATAAACCAAAAAAAACTATCTATCAAAGAATTAATCTATGTAATAGGAATAGAATTCAATACATACAATACAGAAATTGAAAATATAATTAATACAGATACAGTTAATAGCAAATAGAATGACAAAAGAAAGAAAATTAACTTCTTTTGGAAACAGTCAAAAATAGGCTTATGATAGTAATCAAATCAGACTAAACAGCAAATTAATCAATATTGAAATGTTTTAATAACCAAATTATTAACAACAAAGTAATTACGGAGTTATTAGGTGTATTCCAGGGAAATATTATACCGAAAAAACAAATAAAAACCTTTAAAACACTGAATTTGTACAAAATATGGGGCATACAATTATTATGCAAAATTGTAATTTTTGGGCTTAAATGAGTTTGAAACAAACCCAGCTATATATCAAAAGATGTAAAATTAAATAATCAATATTACTGAATAGTTAGATTCATGTAAAATTAAGAAATATTGGAAATACAGTAAAAAATAAGAAAACTTGTTATGTATAGTTAGATAGTGAAACAAGTCTTAGACAGATATTTTATAATTAAACAATATGAAGAGGAAAAAGACATACCACAAATTGCCTTAAAACGACGACGTTGCGTCTATTAGTCTATTGTTAATCGCAAAGCTGAACAGTTGAAAAATGTATTAGTGGAGTTTTGAAAACCAAATAATTTATATTAAAACCAAGTGTGGTTATGTGGCGTGTAACGGAGATGAACTAACAAGTGAAATAACCTTATATATCTATGTCTAACACTTCACAAGTTTCCAAAAACACAGAATAACACCATAAAACTTAACGCCAGAAATCGACAGCCATTTTGAACAATTTTTGGAACGAATTCACAAAGAACCAACACACATATTTGAACATCACAGTACACAAGTGATCCATCCAGAATTCGACATCGCAGACGACGAGGTGACATTCAACACTATATTTTGGAACAACACCACTTCGCAGAAAAGGGAACATTGTTTTATTTCTGTGGGAGAAGATCTTCAATTCCAACGGCGTCATAGCAGATAAAATCGAGCAGATGGCGGCCATTGCTGAATTTCTATAAAGACGACCGGCCAGTGCTTCCTGGAGCAGAGTGACGTCATTTCTTCGACTTGGTTCGAAATTTAAATAATTTCTTTCTAATTGACAATTGTAATAATAATTCTGTTCTATTTCAGATATTAACATTTAGTTTAAGAATACCTGTTAAATGTATCTTGTTCCTTGCCCTCTGACCATTTCGACTCGTTAAAAGAACCATAAATTTAAACTTGTAAAAAATATATCTGTTGATTTTTCTCACTGCCGACTGTGGCGAATATTTGCCAGTGCCTGGGACATGCGCAGTTTGACTGGCGCACAATTTTGAATGAATAAACGCAAATCAGTATTCAGTTACCAGCATTGTTTTTATTTCTACCATTAATGTTATTATTATTTTTTATTAAGCAAAAACATAATTCTCATTGAGAGAATAGATATAGGAGGAAATTACAAACTCAAATAATTAATTAATTATTAATTAATTAAATTAAATCATTCAGTCAAATTCGATACAAGCACAAGAAAAAATATTTGCAAAATTTTTAAAGTTTGATGTATTTATTATTTATCAATCAAACACACCTAGTTATAACATATTCTTATCATCAATATCTTTATATTTTGTTTATTATTACACTTGAAATTATATTACAATTTGACTAGCCTAACAGTGGGACTTTAAGGAGTCAGACTGACCCAGTGATAAACAAAATATCAATACGTATCAACACATATCAATTCAATTATTTAATTTATATTTTTATTATTATTTGTAATATTTTAATTATATTACAAATTGGCGTCCAACTTAAGGGGCTTTAAATAGGAGATAATAGTGTTATAAAATAAGGACGAGTGTCCAATTTCCTATTTTTAGCTTGGCAACAGTCAACAGGTCGGAAGAGGGAGGGAGATGCACAGGAGAGCTACATCAAGGAAAAGGGCTATGGAGGCCGAGCAGGAGATAAACATGGAGGATAAAGAAGCGACACCAGTGGAAGATGTGGAGTTAATGTTACCGCCAGCAGAACCAAATAAGCCGGCACCACAGAAGGAACAGCCGGAGAAATCCACCGCAAAGGAAGATACAAAATTTGATCAAATGATGGAGATGTTACTTAGAGAATTTAAAACAACGAAGGAGGAATTAAGAGAAAACAGTAAGAAGATAGAGGAGAAGATGGAAGAAAATAGTAAGAAGCTGGAAAACGATAACCAACAATTAAAAGAAGAGTTGGGTAATAAAATCGGAGATACCAACAAGAAAATCGAAGAAAATAGTAAGAAAATGGAGAATGATAACCAACAATTGAAGGAGGAATTAAGTAATAAAATTGGAGATACCAGTAAGAAGATGGAGGAGAATAGTAAGAAGATGGAGGAGGAAATGAAGAATGATAATCGACGATTGAAGGAAGAGTTGGGTAATAAAATTGGAGATACTAGCAAGAAGATGGAGGAGAAGATGGAAGCAAACAGTAAGAAGATAGAAGAGAAGATGGAAGAAAATATTCAGAAAATTGAGGAGAAAATGGAGGAAATAAAGACTGACAATAAACAGTCGAAAGAGGAATTAACCCAGATAAGCCAAAAACTGGAAGAAACCAACAAGAGGATGGAAGAAACAAATCAGAAAATGGAAAGCAATAGTCAGCAATTGAGAGAAGAATTGAAGCAGACGAACCAAGAGAACATGAACCGGTTAGACGGAAGAATGGAAATATTGAAGGAAGAATTGAGCCAGAAGATAGCTGAAAACAATGAGACAATCAGCAAGAAAGTAGAAGAGGAAATAACGGTAATCGAACAAAGGGTTACCAGAGCTGACGAAAAATGGAGTCAAACCGAACAAGAAGTACGGAGTATCAGAACAGAAATAAATACGAAGGTTAACACCATTGAAGAAACGACTAGGAAGACGTTGGAGGAAAAACTAAAGGAAACACGGGAAGACTGGGAGCGAGTGCAGGACCGATTCACAGAAAAATGCGACGGCATAGAAGCTGCAGTGACCAGTATGAACAGTCAGGTACGACAGAACCAGACAGATATAGACGTATTCCATAGTCGACCAACAACCATTACCAGCTGTCCCAACAGTGAAAATCGTGAAGGGATTAACTTCAGGTTTTATAAAAATAATCCCATGGAATTCCTAGCAAGAATCGAGGAATACTTTGCCAAACACAGAGGTAATCGCTGGAGGGAGAATAAAGAGGTGCTTGACGAATCGTTCAAGGAGATAGCAGACAATTGGTGGATGGCGATAAGAGACGAGGTGACCGACTATCAACAATTCAGAAGGCTATTCAAAGCCAAATATTGGTCTGAATCAACGCAAAATATCGCCAGAGACGGGATATGTCATGGGAAGTACAACCCATATGGAAACCAAACTTTAACGGCGTACTTTTTAGGAAAGGTGTGCGTGGCCAAACATCTAGAGCCCCGAATACCGGAAGAATGCCTGGTCAGCAAACTCTCATACCACTACGAGGAGGATATTATCAGAGCCAGACGAAACAGTCAAATAAAAACGGTGCAAGCCATGACCGAGCTTTTAGAGATGTACGAGCACGAAGACTATTACCGTCAAAGTCGCAGGAGGTATGAAAAGCAGGAACCAAGGAATAACAACAGTAATTTGAATAATAATAATAATAATCGGCAGAATGTGGGTAATAATAATAATTATAACTCTGCAAATCGGAATAATGCCGAGTACAATTATAACCCTAGAAATAACAATAATTTGCCGAGGCTTAACCATAATAATAATAATAGTAATATTCCTCGCATAAATAATAATAACAACAACCACAACAATAATAATAATAATAATAATAGCCGTCCACAAGATAACCACGGTTATTATAATCATAATAGTAACTATGTTCCAAATGGTCAGAGGAACCCCAACCTTTCTAATAATAATAATTATCATGGTAATTATAACCGAAATTACCCAAATGGAGGTAACCACAATTACAGGACGTATCGACCTAATGTTAATTACATCCGAGCAGAAGGCAGTGGACACAGGAGGTACCAGCCTCAAAGAAGGAGCCGATACTACGAGTACGAGACTTTCCAAGGAAGTCAGGGAAGTAATAGGTACAGAGAGTACGAGCCCAGACGTAGTTCCAGCCTGGATAATCAGCGAAGACTACCTGTAACAGAAGCCCAACCAGACAATCGAGCAGAACCAAACGACACAGCCTCAGGACTTCAAGCTGACGCTTCCAACGGCCTAATCCGTAATGAAGCGGAACATTTAAACGAACGGAGGCAGTAATAAAATCCAATAACCCTTTACTGCTCCAATCTGCTGGGTTTAATCAAGTAGGTATGAATGTGAAGAAAAACAGAAAAAATTTTACCATAATATACAGCAATTATTTAAAGGACATCCGTAAGGACCTATTAGAAGAAAGTGAGCTTAATATTAACAATAATGATAATGAAATAATATACATAATCGCAGAAATTGAAGGTATTTCTGTTCCTATAATGATAGACACTGGAGCCAATGTCTCCATAATAAATCGAAATGAATTGGACCGGATACAGCAGGAATGCCACAAAAACTTACCGGTACTACCTATTAATAATATTGTACTTATAGGAGCTACCGGCCGACAGAACAAGACCATAAGAAAGCAGGTATCCCTCAATGTCAAAAGTCAGGGCATTAGTGTGGATATGATATTTCTTGTTGCAGCCGGATTACCTTTCAACATCATGATAGGATGCGACATATTGCGCCGAAACTCAGCAATTATCGACTTGTGCCGAGGAAAGGTATCACTCTTTGCTGAAGGTTCAACCTGGATAGCCAATTTAACTGATAACAAGACTTTAGACTCCAGACAACTTCTCGACCACCAAAATAAGGTGAATTACCTATCCAACCACTCAACAAACAACAAGCCAGTACATCAGGATTCGGAGGAAGACCTATGGAAACAAAAGATACAAGAGATACGTAACTTCCAGTGCCACAATACTAACGAGCAATTAACGGAAAACCAGCTGAATCAATTGGTAGAAATATATGAGAAATATCGAGCTGTATTTTCTGACGAACCTGGAAAGATCCGGAACTACCAATGTTCCATACGATTCAGAGAACCGGTAGAATTCAACCGAAAGTCATACCCAATAGCACAATCTTTGAAAGAAGCCGTACGATCAGAGATCCAGAATATGATCCGTAGAGATATCATCGAGAGCAGTCAATCGCCATACACAAGCCCAATCGTGGCCATACAAAAGAAAAATGGGAAGGTAAGACTTTGCCTTGACGCTCGTGAGATAAATAAGATGATAATAAACGATCGTACCTCACCTGGTGAAATTGATGAAATTTTGAAGAGGTTCCACGGAACACGATTCATTACCACTTGGGATACGGTATGCGGCTATTGGCAAGTGGAGTTGCACCCAGCAAGCCGGCAATACATGGCGTTCATCTTCGAAGGGCGCAATTATCAATTTAAGAGGTTGCCCTTCGGGTTGGTGAATTCAGTAGCTGTTTTTGTCGCCTGTATGGATCATATACTAGGACCAGAAGCGCTCCAATTCACGACTGTATATGTTGATGATCTCCTTATAACATCAACCAGCTGGGAGGAACACTGTTATCGTGTGGAGTATGTTTTGAAGAAGCTTGCTGAAAATAATGTCACCCTTAAACTGGACAAGTCCAAGCTTATAGCTAAAGAAGTTCAATTCCTGGGTTTCCAGCTAAACAGTCAAGGAATAACACCATCAACAGAAAAGGTAGACGCGATACAACGTTTCCCTACACCAAAAAGCAGGAGGCAACTACAATCATTTTTGGGCCTGTGTAACTATTATAGGAAGTTCCAGAATAATTATTCCGAACTAACAGCCCAGTTTCAGTACCAGTTATCGTCCAAGAATAAATGGCGATGGGGTCAAGAACAAGACGAGACCTTCAAATCAATTAAAGAGAAATTCTTAGATGCAGTAATGCTCAACCATCCAGATTTTAACCGACCCTTCTTTCTAAACTGTGACGCTAGTAACATTAGCTTCGGATCTACACTGTACCAAGAAGATGAAAGTGGAAACCATCTAGTAGTGAGCTTTGCTAGCAGAACCCTTAACCAGTGTGAGAAGAACTATAATGTGACGGAAAAAGAACTGCTAAGTGTAGTCTTTGCCTGCGGGAAGTTTCGGACGTATATCCTCGGATATCCAGTGACCGTCCGAACAGATCACAAGTCAATATCATTTCTAAGAAGATGCAAATTAAGCCATGGTAGATTGACCAGATGGGTACTCGCCCTGCAGGAATACGATATACAGTGGGAGTATGTTCCTGGGAGTAAAAATGTAGTAGCCGACGTATTGTCAAGAGTGAATCTGGAAGAACAAACATTCGAAGGCGAAAAGGAGAGCATTTTGAAAATCTATAACATTATTAAGGACAGATCCGATTTAGAGAAGATAGTGCAGGACATCAGCAAACACCAGCAGTCCGATCCGAAGTTAAACTCTATTAAACTTCGTCTCTCCAACCAAGATGACACAATAAACAAATTTTATTGTATACATAATGGGATTTTATTCATCAAGACATCCCTTGACGAAGACGTTTGGAAGATCATGATCCCTACTACAATCGAAAAGGATATCATCCTGGACTATCACCTACGATACGGTCACATGGGAGCCATGAAGGTGATCAAGGCAATAGAAGAGAATTGTCACATAAAAAGTATCAATAGAAAAACTAGAAACTACCTTAAAACCTGTATGATATGTCAATTGGTGAAAACCAACAATGAGAGAAAGGAAGGTATGATGATACCAATTACCTCACAAGCCAAACTGGAAAAGGTCTTTCTGGACATATGTGGTCCATTTCCCCGCAGTGGCGGACGCCATCGATACAAGTATATTATTATTATGATGGATCATTTTACAAAATTTACAAAACTATACCCTGTGAACAGAGGAATAACACACTCTGAAGACTCTAGGAATAATAACAAATCATTACATTCCAGAGGTAGGAAGCCCGACATCCATAATCACCGACCATGGAACGCAATTTAAGGGTTGGCGGTGGAGAAACACTTTGAATACATTGGGCATTAAGACATACAAGACGTCTGTCTACCACCCCAGCAGCAATCCAGCGGAGCGGGTACTGCGAGAGGTCGGAAGAATATTACGAACTTATTGCTATAATCAACAAAAGAAGTGGCAAGAATATTTATTAGCGACTGAAGAATTCCTTAATTTGTCATATCACACCGCTATTGGTACCACGCCATACACGGCAATGTATGAAAGACCACCTCCGAGAGAAATACACGACACAATAGAATTCCCCAGGAGTCAAGAATACAAATTCAATCGAATCAGATTCTACAATAAATTGGCAGAAGACCAGGAAAAGCGCAAGAACAAATATCAAAAGGCTGTTAAGAAAATAATCAGCTATGAAGTCGGAGAAAAGGTACTGCTAAAAAACAGGGAATTACCCAGTACTTTGGAAGGCATTACCAAAAAGTTATTACTGCTGTATACCGGCCCATACCTGATTGTTAAAAACAATAATAATAATACATATGTACTAAAGGATATCATTTCGAATAAAGTAAAAGGAACTTATAATCAGTTATCCATTAAAAAATATTTGGAGGACTCATAGTTGTGAGTTAAAACTATTATGAAGAAATTGTGAATTTTGATAAAAATAATTACAAAATTCAAAAATATCGTAAGTACAACTTACACCAAATATTCGAACAATTGTGAATGATGAAATAAGAATTTTGATAAGTAATAATTACAAAATTCAAAAATTAGTAAGTACATCTTACACCAAGTATCAGAAAGAATATCGTGAATGAAAATGATAAGAATATAATTACCAAATTCAAAAATATCGTAAGTACAACTTACACCAAATATTCGAACAATTGTGAATGATGCAAAAGGAATTTTGATAAAAATAAAATTTCAAAATTCAAAAATCAGTAAGTACAACTTACAACAAAACATTTGAATGATTATTGTGAATAAATAAAAAGAATTTTGAACATAATAAGCTTCAAAATTCAAAAGCAAAAGTAGGTACAAGCTACACAAATATTCAAAGACTATTATGCAAGTAAAAAGAATTTGGAGGGAGATAATAATTGTCCAAATTCAAAATAATTAGTAAGTACCACTTACACAAACATTCAAAGACTATTATGAATGAAAAAAGAATTTTGAGGAATAATAATTTCAAAATTCAAAACAATAATAAGTACAACTTATACCAAAATATTTGAAAAACAACTATGAATAAGAAAGAATGTAGTTGAATAAAAATGTCTAAAATTAAAAAACATTGAACTCATATCATTACTCATACAAATGATGAGAGATAACTCTGAAATATGAAAAAAGATTTTGTAAGAAAGAGATACAAAATTCTAAGAGAGAAAGGAAACCAGAATGTCATATGACTTAATCGAACAAATTAACCAAACTCACAAAGAAAATAATTTAATAAAAATGGAAAAATGAAGAAGGACCAGCTCACTAAAGACCAAATAGTGAGACCAAAAAACAAAAAAACCTGATACTAATAATGATAATGCTGTTACAACAACCACTGTTATAGTGAAAGTGATAAAGAATTAATTCATGTTATACCATGAGCAATAAAAGTAACTCAATGGATACCAGATGGTAGAAAGAGTAAATATAAATACTACTTACTATGTAAACATGATGAAATGTATATTATACCACATACCTAAACCACCTAATATGGAATAAGCTTTAAGAGAGAAGAAGAGTCAAGTGTATAAAAGTATTAATTAATATAACGTATTATGAAGTGAAGAATCTAAAGATGTTTATTTTAGTAAAAAATGACTACTTTTACCGTTTATTTATTTTTATTACTGGATGTAGAAAATGCCATCAGTCTTATGTGTTGAGCAGAGATGATAATACCTCTGGACTCAATTGAAGTATTGGACAGCAGGGATTGAAGCCAAAAGTGCCACTCTGAACTGTTCCAATTAATTTGTTAGGGAATGTTAGGGAGTAAACATACTGGTGAGGAAGCACCAAATAAGAAGGAATATAAAATGATAATGTTATACACAAGATTGGAGATCACTTATCAATGGAAAAAAAAAAAAAAAAAAAAAAAAAAAAAAAAAAAAAAAACTAATGAAGGAGATACACATAAGCTGAGAGGAGGCAATGGTGGAAAAAGGAAGGTATATAAAGTGAAAACATGTAATCACGGAGAAAATGTAAATACAAAAGAATTAGTAGTAATTATTTCATCCATACAGAGTATGATCTGAACTAATCACTTTTACAGGAGAGCATATGTAACATAACAAAATTATCACACTAAACATTTGGATTAATGTTACATAAATAAAAGAAAAAGTTCCATAGTGAGTGAGAGGAATAAATTGTTTAAAGATTACCCTAGAAACTGTACAATTAAGTCTATAAAATGTGAATAAAAATGGAAGATAATAAAGAAAACCATTAATTAAAATAACCTACTATGAAAAAACCAGTTAAACCAGCAGTATACCCAGTAGATTGGGGAAGCAGTACAAAAGGGAAGGACCATAAAAAAGGAAATAATCTGTCATGAAACCATTTTAATAAGGAAACTACTAATGTGATATTTGAAGAAGGGACGAAACATATCAAGATTCCAACAAAGAGACCAGAAACAGGGAGAGATATGCCAAAACAAAATGTTAATCATATTATAAATACCATGAGACAAAATTGAAACCGATATGGGTAAACCCAAACAAGTTACAAGATACAATACTATAAAACACAAATTGTATATTAGTTGTAAGTGTACTATGTTAAAAAGTATTATAAAAAGACTACCAGAGTGTAGAATCCAATAAAGTGAAGTGAGATAACAAAATTAAGAAACTACAGAGTGTATAGTGAGAAACATAGTTAAAAAATCTATGAAAAAATCTTCAATGAAGTTTAAGTATTATAAAAAGACTACCATGAGTGTAGAATAATAATAACAAAACCATTGGAATGAAAGACAGTCTAAGGACTGACAACATTACTAGTAATAAAAGTTTTTAAATTAGATATAAGAAAAACTATTACATATAAAATGTTTTCTTTAATTATAGCTAAGTAAATGGTGAGGACAAAAATACCAAAGGACAGTTCATAACTGAAGGTATGCCTAATATTAAGATGTTTATTATTTATTATTAATTAAATAATATTTTAGATGTAAGGTGTAAATAGATACACGAGGTTTTTAATCACAGTTAAAGTGTTTTCATAAGAATAATAAATACACAAGACAGTTAGTGACTGACAGTGTTACTAGTAATAGGAGTTTTTTATGTTTTCTAATTAAATTATGTCTAGGATAAGCTATTTTGTTATCATTTGATGATACAGTAAAAAATAATAGGAATAAGATGTTTTTGTTAAAATTAGGTGATATATGGAAAATAGTTGATAATAAGATGTTTTTGTTAAAATTAGGCATAAGATGTTCATGTTATGGTTCAATGATGTTATTAGTATAAAGAAAGTTTAGTAGATACAAGATATTCTATTGTATTTAAAATCATGTCATTTAATTTTCCATAGTGTAAGTCAGAGAGGCAAGTAGGGCATAAAAATGTAATAATTTTATTCAAATCAGTAAACCATGTATAATGTACAAACAGACCAACCAAGACACTATGTTAGTAAACACAGACTGGCCTATAAACCAAAAAAAACTATCTATCAAAGAATTAATCTATGTAATAGGAATAGAATTCAATACATACAATACAGAAATTGAAAATATAATTAATACAGATACAGTTAATAGCAAATAGAATGACAAAAGAAAGAAAATTAACTTCTTTTGGAAACAGTCAAAAATAGGCTTATGATAGTAATCAAATCAGACTAAACAGCAAATTAATCAATATTGAAATGTTTTAATAACCAAATTATTAACAACAAAGTAATTACGGAGTTATTAGGTGTATTCCAGGGAAATATTATACCGAAAAAACAAATAAAAACCTTTAAAACACTGAATTTGTACAAAATATGGGGCATACAATTATTATGCAAAATTGTAATTTTTGGGCTTAAATGAGTTTGAAACAAACCCAGCTATATATCAAAAGATGTAAAATTAAATAATCAATATTACTGAATAGTTAGATTCATGTAAAATTAAGAAATATTGGAAATACAGTAAAAAATAAGAAAACTTGTTATGTATAGTTAGATAGTGAAACAAGTCTTAGACAGATATTTTATAATTAAACAATATGAAGAGGAAAAAGACATACCACAAATTGCCTTAAAACGACGACGTTGCGTCTATTAGTCTATTGTTAATCGCAAAGCTGAACAGTTGAAAAATGTATTAGTGGAGTTTTGAAAACCAAATAATTTATATTAAAACCAAGTGTGGTTATGTGGCGTGTAACGGAGATGAACTAACAAGTGAAATAACCTTATATATCTATGTCTAACACTTCACAAGTTTCCAAAAACACAGAATAACACCATAAAACTTAACGCCAGAAATCGACAGCCATTTTGAACAATTTTTGGAATGAATTCACAAAGAACCAACACACATATTTGAACATCACAGTACACAAGAGATCCATCCAGAATTCGACATCGCAGACGACGAGGTGACATTCAACACTATATTTTGGAACAACACCACTTCGCAGAAAAGGGAACATTGTTTTATTTCTGTGGGAGAAGATCTTCAATTCCAACGGCGTCATAGCAGATAAAATCGAGCAGATGGCGGCCATTGCTGAATTTCTATAAAGACGACCGGCCAGTGCTTCCTGGAGCAGAGTGACGTCATTTCTTCGACTTGGTTCGAAATTTAAATAATTTCTTTCTAATTGACAATTGTAATAATAATTCTGTTCTATTTCAGATATTAACATTTAGTTTAAGAATACCTGTTAAATGTATCTTGTTCCTTGTCTTCTGACCATTTCGACTCGTTAAAAGAACCATAAATTTAAACTTGTAAAAAATATATCTGTTGATTTTTCTCACTGCCGACTGTGGCGAATATTTGCCAGTGCCTGGGACATGCGCAGTTTGACTGGCGCACAATTTTGAATGAATAAACGCAAATCAGTATTCAGTTACCAGCATTGTTTTTATTTCTACCATTAATGTTATTATTATTTTTTATTAAGCAAAAACATAATTCTCATTGAGAGAATAGATATAGGAGGAAATTACAAACTCAAATAATTAATTAATTATTAATTAATTAAATTAAATCATTCAGTCAAATTCGATACAAGCACAAGAAAAAATATTTGCAAAATTTTTAAAGTTTGATGTATTTATTATTTATCAATCAAACACACCTAGTTATAACATATTCTTATCATCAATATCTTTATATTTTGTTTATTATTACACTTGAAATTATATTACAATTTGACTAGCCTAACAGTGGGACTTTAAGGAGTCAGACTGACCCAGTGATAAACAAAATATCAATACGTATCAACACATATCAATTCAATTATTTAATTTATATTTTTATTATTATTTGTAATATTTTAATTACATTACAATATTTACACTAAACACTCCACCGAAGAGATCTTCTACGAGGTCGTGAGTTAGACTTCCATTTTGAGACAAACCTTAGAGAAATTCGGCGTCGTGTACGTTTGCGTAACGAAATTAACGCCAGGGAGCAGCACGGGGATTTTGGTACCACCGAGAGTCGGCAAGTGCCGCCCCCCAACAGCCGTTGTCTAGATTATTAATTTTTCCTAAACACAGGTAGAGCGCAGCACTAATTACTGCCTTAAATTTCGTACTGTCTTTACCGTACTCGCGGTACTGTCGTAATAAAATTTACTGAACTCGCGCTGAATCATTTGACTCAGCACACCCTCACCCCAAAAGGGCAACATAGTTGCCCCAACGTTAAATGCCAGGAGGGTACCCTGCAGTGTACCTCTCCCCAAAAGATACCAGTGGACGTCGTGGTTGGGTTGGCTCAGCTGAGCTTGCTCTCAGGAGAACAGAATTCAAAAGGAAAACGAAAGAGACGAAAGAAGATATGTATTATGTAAGTGTGCGGGTGCTGCATGCTGACCTGATCAGAGTCCGCATACAGCACAAGAGAGAGAGACAGGAAAAGACCAAAGAAAGATTCCTACCATGGTAGATATTCCGATCTCCTGAGGCTCGCCCCATTCGCCTGAACACGACTTCCACAATTAACAAGGACCTCGGTCCTATCTTTACGGGGACTATCCCCCTTCGAACGTTTTGGATAGCCCCCGACAACGTTTAAGTTTGGAAATGTGGCTTGTCAACGACTTTTGTTTGTCTCCCGGTACGCCCAGCCGGGCCGTCACCGGTGACGTAAATCCTATGATTCGGTATGGCCCCGAGCAACGGTAGCATAGCTTCGCAGCACGTTTGTCGGCGGCAGAGCTGAGTGGGTGGCTTTGGCAATAGACCCAGTCACCAATCCGGAAGGGGTTTGGAATACGCCCCTGATTATAACGCCGACGGACCCGCTCGTGCGCTCGCAGCAAATTCTTCCGAGCCATTTTCCATCTCTCCGCAGTTTTATTATTGGGCTCCCGCGGCAGAAGATCTTCGATATCCCATAGGTTGGTCAACGGGAGTGCGGGCGAGAATCCAAACAAAATTTCAAAGGGCACGGCCTGATGACTGTCGTGACTGGCCGTGTTGAAGGCTAATTGTAACCACTTCAGATTCTGATCCCAGGTGGTTTGTTGCTCAGCGTGATAAGCAATCAAGGCGGACCGGAGATTCCGATTGAATCTCTCCGCATGGGACGGTTGTGGATAATAAGGGGAAGTGGTTACGTGTTTGATGCCACTGGCGAAACACATACGCCTAAATTCATTTGAAATAAATTGCGGACCATTGTCCGAGACAATGATGGTCGGAAGACCGAAATGCTGAAAAACGTGGTTCTGTAAAGCGTTGATGGTCAAACGAGCGGTTGCCTGCCGTAAGGGCAGTAGCCAGGCAAACTTTGAAAAAGCATCTACACAAACAAGCAGGTAAGCATTACCTGGCTTGCTACGGGGGAACGGCCCCACGTAGTCAATAAATAACTTTTCCATTGGTCTGCTCGCCACCTCAGACGATAACAACCCTAGTTTGGTGTTCTGAGCAGGCTTGCTCAAGCCACACAGATGACAGTTTTTTACTCTCGTCGCGATGTCTCTATCCATGCCCTTCCAGATAAAATGTTTCCTAATACTGGAAATGGTCTTCGAAATTCCCTTGTGGCCTCCGATTGGGGAATCATGGTAGTAACTGAAGACCATGGGCACTAATTTGCTAGGCAGCACGATTTTAGGTGCTCGTCCTTTTCTTTCTCGACAGCAAAGGACTCCCTTGGACAAGAAATAAGGGGCCTGTACGTTACCCTGCTTAATATTTTGGATGACTTGACCCAGCACTTCGTCGTTTAACTGATGGGGTAACACATCAGTGAAGGCTAACGGAAAATCGAGAAGAACGGAACAGGGTTGCTCAGCTTGGGCATCACTGGGTTGGGAAAACATACGGGATAAGGCATCTGCAACCACATTCTGGGATCCCCTGATGTGTTGCACGGTGAACTTAAAGGATGAGATTTTCACCACCCATCTACCAATTTTACCCAGTTGCCGGGGATGAGCTAGAAGCCATGAGAGAGCCTGATTATCGGTCTCGAGCAGGAACTCAGCATGTTCCAGGAAACGCCTGAACTTATCTAGAGTGTATACAACAGCTAAACACTCTAGCTCATAAACGGATGATTTACGTTCTTGCTGGGTCAACGTGCGTGAGATAAAAGCCACAGGCTGCCTAGCGTCGTCAATAACCTGGGAAAGGACCGCTCCGAGCGCAACCGAACTCGCGTCCGTCTGCAAAATGAACGGTTTTGAAAAGTCGGGCATCCGCAACACCGGTGGGGAAATGATGGCTTCCTTTAAGGTAACAAAAGCCTTCTGTTGGTTTTCCCCCCATGAAAACTTTGCCCCCTTCTTCCTCAGTTCATTCAAGGGAGCGGCAATTTCAGCGATATTCGGTATGAAACGCCGATAAAAATTTATCATACCGACGAATCTCGCTATGCCTTTCGCATCCCTTGGCGGAGGAAAGTCACGGATGCCTTGTGTCCTCTCTGGGTCTACCGTCACGCCCTTGTATGAAATTAAATGGCCCAAGAAAGAAATACTCTCTTGGGCGAAACGAACCTTTTCGGGATTGACAGTGAGGCCAGCCTCTCTTAAACGACCCAACACCTCTCTTAAATGCCGCAGATGATCCTCTAAAGTCTCACTATACACCAACAGATCGTCAAGATAATTATAGATAAAACGGAATTTGACGTCGTGAAAGACAGTGTCAAGAAGGCGAGTAAGTGTCTGGGCCCCCACAACCAAACCCATGGGAACCCTTGTGTACTGGTACAAATTCCAGGGTACACAAAAAGCTGTGTAGGGTTTACTTTCTTTGGCAAGAGGTATCTGATGATAGGCCGCGTTCAGATCAATAATGGTATAAAATCTGGCCCCACTGAACCAATCAAAGGCCGAATGTAAATCCGGGAGGGGAACAGAATCCACCTCGATATTGGCGTTCAACTTCCTGTAATCTATTACCATTCTTTGTTTGCCACCAGGCTTTGGCACTAAAAATGCTGGACTGGCATAGCTGGAATGAGAAGGTTCAATCACCCCTTGGTCCAATAATTCTTGAACCTTCTCTCGCAGAATGGTCATCTTAGGAGGGGCAAACTTGTAAGGGTGTGACCTCACTATTTTCGTATCTGTTAGACTGATTTTATATTCCAGCAGGTGTGTGAGTCCCAAAGTAGGAGTTAACACCTCGGGAAATTCCTCACACAAATGATCTAAGGCCGTCTGCTGGGATGGAGTGAGATGGTCTCGTGCAGAATCGGGACAAGCTACTTCTTGGATACCCGGCTTAGCGCCCTGGTACCCAAGGAACGGAATTAAAACCTCCCGATTAAATTTAAAAAAACATTGGTGCGCTTGGATGTCCAGCACGAGACCACTTTTTGCGATAAAATCGGCACCAATGATGCAATCCACTCCCAGAGCAGGAGAAACCAGAAAAGACCACACCCAAGAAAACCCATCAATTTTGATCTTAAAGGAAATAACCCGGGAGATAGGCAAGATTTCACGGGATGCCGTCCAGCATATAGCAGATGACTTTTCTGACCTTTGAATTAAACCCTTTTGTTCAAGGTCCGCATGTACCCGAGATGAAATGATGGATCGGGCTGAACCGGAGTCAACTAAGGCTCTGAGCTGACCCCCCTTTACCTCGAGCGACAGAAAGGGGTATACAGAAAGTTGTTGCGAGGTAGCGGACTGGACCTTGATATTTGAAGATGGGGCTTTTAACGGCTGCCTGGAGGTCGACGGAATTTGAACAGAATTGAAGCGGGGGGAAGACATCCTCCGAAATATCTTCCCCTGTCTAATTAGTTTTTTGGCGCTGGTCTAGACATAGGTGGTGCTGGTCGCGCGCGCCTTCGCATACAATTTCTCGCCACGTGTCCCGGGCGGTTACAATTATAACAAATCACAGTAGTTAGATTTGTTTGCTGACGATTTCGAGCTGGCTGGGCCTGTCGGGGGAAGGTAGGCTCTCTGGCCCCTTCCGATGTCTGAGGTCTTGGTTCGGCTCGTCTACTGTTTCCGCTCGCCTGGTCGGTCATCTGCATGGTCTCCGTCATAACGCAGAGTCGCTCCAGGTCGGTAAACCACTGCGGCCGCTGTGCAAAAACTAGTCGCAGACGGTCGTCGGCAGAGACGCCGTCGAGGATGTGTTGGACTACCTCTTCCTCCGACATGCCCATTCCCAGAATACGCGCTACCTGGCGCATTCGCAGCACATACTGGGCCAATGTTTCGCCCCGTGCCTGTACTTTATAAAAATGCCGATGGCGCAATTGCTCCATCATTCTACTGGGTACGAACGCCCTCAGCACCACCCGGTGGAACTCATCCACACCTTCCTTACGTCGCATTACCTCCGCCACCCTGTCAGCCATGGTACCGCGACAGTAGGGGAAGTTGAGTTCGAGCTCCGGGCCTGGGGTAAAGAAACCCAAGGCAATGTCCAAACCTTACGGCAGCGGCTCCGTGAAGCGCTGACCGCGGGTGATGCGCTCTCAAGGGTCACTATCACTGACCCCGAGAGTGAGTGGGAGCGGTGTACAGAAAAGTGGGGTGAGCTGAAGGAGTCGGCTCAATCCGTCGAAAGTTTGGAGGAGAGACCGGGATGCTCTCTCGTTGTCCGGCGGATCCGGCAACGTATGCAGCACTTGATTCATCGGCTGCAAAATTTACTGGCACAAGTCAGTGAACCGCCATATATAATACCGCCACCATATAATATAACAGAAATTATACAGGAGATTACCTCGACCCTCCAAGGGTCACCACCGGTAAGAGCATCCACCCCAATTCCGGTTGTTGAGGAGTCCGTGATCTCAGCGCTGAACACTTCTTCATACAGGGAAGTAGAGCCTGTACGGACTGGTTCGGGAGCGTGGATCGAAACCACGCTCTGCTACCAAATGAAACCCCTACTTCATTTTGAGTAGTTAAAACAAAAAGAATATTTCCTTTTGTAAAGAGGGGTTACAAGTTAATTAAAACTAGGCTAAGGCCTAGAGAAGCTAAAAATTGCGCTGGATCCAGTAAGACGGGACTTGCAATAAAAACTCAAGAATTAAATAATTAACAATGGTTTTATTATTCTATCTCATAAAATTAATAACAAAAAAAACAACAGTGATTTAGAATTCCCCTTTTAAATGGTTAACAAAAAAAGTATACCCTCTCAACAAGGCCACCTGAAAATATTAACTGAGTCCATGAGAATAATTGCTATGTCACCATCAATGTATTGAAAATGTAAAATAATCATTAACCTCAAAATAAAACTCCCATTAAACTATTTCTTAAAATATAAAATTTATATCATATGTTTCTTTTAAAATGCAGTATATAAATTGATGAAGGTAAATAATTTCATTCACAGTTACTATTAATAATTAAAATAATTATTCATCCAATTTAAATGAACTTTAAAGGTGACACTTACTATACTTGTTAAATAAAATAATTAATTTAAAGAAATGATCAGCCACGATTATTGAGATAGAATACTCGTCTACTGGTGTATATACATTCTAATAATAAAATCCCTATATCCCACCAAAAGTACAGCAATGCATAATATTTATATATATATATATATATCCCCCAAAATGTACACAGAAATATACAGACATAACACGTTCCACAAAACAAATTACATATACAATAGTATACAAATACATAAGGGTCTCTTGCCACGCCCTTTTTTTTTATATTAGCCTTCTGGTGTATATAAATTCTAAACTTCTGTATTATAGGAATCCCAATTAGGATTAAAGATTTATTTCTATGAATGTACCCGCATGGTGTGGGTTAATTGCACGTCATGTGTATCATAAAGTATTGCATACAAATGTCCCCAGGACATTAAAAATTTAAAAGAAGTGCCTAAGTGGCTAAGTGCTAAAATACTTAATTAAGGTGAGAAATAATTAATTAAGGTGAGAAATAAAATTATTTAAAATAATTAACGCCCCCCAGTTACCATGATTAATATAAAGAATTTATATAGACTAAAATAGGGCCAGTTAATGTAAAAAAAAAATTGCACCATATTAGCACCTTATATAAAAAAAAAATACATTTGTGTGTGTGTCAGAGACAGACATGTTTCTTCAATTTATAACCAGTCTCAACAAACTTGTTTCAACAACCTTGTTTCGACAAACAAGTTGAAAAGTGTTTCGACAGGCACAGCTTGGTTGAAACTAATTTAAAATAACACCTACCTCCCCAGTAATCTTTTATACAAATGACCTAACCTGATTTTAAAAATAAGAGAAAATATGTTTTTAATGCAGAGTAAATTAAACTTGAGAAAATAATAATAACAAAACTGACTTTAAATCTGTAGCGAAAGTACTATAAAGAAATGAGTGGAAATCTAAGTTGGATGCTGTGTGGTACACATGTCAGTCTCTGAACTGACAATTTACTATACAGGTATTGAAATTTACAATTAATACTTAGTGTTCACACTAAACTGTCCCATCAATTGGGGATCCAAATGAATGTATACTGGTACCATGTTGATTCTACGTGTGAATATAAAATGGATATTTTTCACCTGCTTTGTGTGCCCAGAAGGATGATCTTATTTATAGCGTGGCGATCTCATGATTGGCATGTTGTTGCGGCCTGGTCTCTTCGGTGTCGAGTGTGGAGCTTTAAGATGGCATTTCGTTCAGTGGCAGTAGGACTTGTCTCTGTTCAGTGAACCCGCAGTCATTAAGAAACTATCTCATATTGAAAAGAAGTCGACGCTAGATATTTACACTAAACCCTCCACCGAAGAGATCTTCTACGAGGTCGTGAGTTAGACTTCCATTTTGAGACAAACCTTAGAGAAATTCGGCGTCGTGTACGTTTGCGTAACGAAATTAACGCCAGGGAGCAGCACGGGGATTTTGGTACCACCGAGAGTCGGCAAGTGCCGCCCCCCAACAGCCGTTGTCTAGATTATTAATTTTTCCTAAACACAGGTAGAGCGCAGCACTAATTACTGCCTTAAATTTCGTACTGTCTTTACCGTACTCGCGGTACTGTCGTAATAAAATTTACTGAACTCGCGCTGAATCATTTGACTCAGCACACTGTATGTTTATTATTTTTTTTTTGCCACAAAAATCTATTGAACATTATTTAAAAAATCGTATCATATTTGAGATATTGTGGCAAAATTAAAATTAACATATAGTAATCAGCTAATATAATATGTAGACTTTAATGTAAACATAAACACTCCGCAACAAAATCAGTTCTCGAGAAAACTTTGGACACAGATGTACGTTTCACGATCATCAATCAGTGTTTACGAGTTAGTATTTGAAATAGTAACTGTTTTACAATATTGTGACGACATCACAGAACAATCTACGTGTTTATCGAATGTTTCAGTTGAATCCAGCGGAATCTGTGTGGTGTACGTGATTCTCGACGCATTCACGAGATCTTTCTGGAAGCCGCCAACCGCGCGGACTGTGTCAAGGCCGCAATTAATTACGTCGTACACACTGGCGCTAACACGCAGTTTGGAATCTTCTGGTCTGTGATCGCTGTATAAATACTAGCCGCCAGCGGCCTTAGTTTTGAGTTATAGTCGCGATAAATTAAAGTGCGGTACGAGAGTTTATTGTAGGGCTATTACAAGTGACTATCGGGCGATATTACTGTGTGCGTTCAAGTGGTTATTAGTGAAGTTCATTTTTGACGGTCTCCAAGTTGCGTAATTTAATAATTATATAGATTGGTAATTACCTTTATCTAATTCCTTCCTTGCAACTTAATTATTTGCGTAACAACGCGTTTCAGGAACATAGTCCCATCATCAGGTTATAAAATTTAATCATGCACTAGTCACTCATCGTTAAGTTTTAAAATATAAAACCACTGCACAACATTCGTATTCCCGTAAACACATAGCTACGTGTATTCACTCACGTGCGCGTCGTCGTAAAGTTAAAAGTGGACTGATTTGTTATCACAAACTTACGCAGGCAGTCGTCTGCTTTCTTCCTGTTGTATGCGTATTACTGTGTCAAAGAAGACATTGGATTTAAATGACAACATATCATTCAATAACTCATCACGGTGGAATTTACTTGCTTTGTAGATTATAAATTCTTCCATTGCATCCATGAAACGTCCTTTCTTACTGTAATGTAGAGGTTTTAAATTTTGTACAAAACTGGTATAATTGTGGTTGTATTCCATTAAATGCTGCGCGTAACTGCAATTTCAATTATTGACATTCTTCTTGGGCAGATTTTCTATATATCTATCCTTAAAACCTCTTCCTGTTTGTCCAATATAGAATTTATCGCAGTCATCACATAAAATTTTATATATGCCGGAACCTGTTTCAGGATTTTTGTTTCTGTTTGCGCGTAATACGTTTTGAATATTATTGTTTGTTTTAAAAATTACTGTAACGTTATACTTTTTTAATTGATTTTTAATGATTTGTGATATCAAGTTAGTGTACTCAACGGATATAAATTTACTGTCATGTCTCGGTTTGTTTATTCCTAGATTCTTTTTGCGTCTGTGTTTATCGATTAACTTGTCGACAATCGTGCTGCTATATCCGTTGGCGATTGCTATGCTTTTTATGGTGTCAATTTCTTTGATAACATCCTCCTTCTCTAGGGGTACATTAAGGAGTCTGTGGACAAACGCGTTATAAGCAGCCATTTTTTGTGACCATGTATGGTATGAGTCTGCATGTACGGTAATATTGGTTGTTGTAGGCTATCTATAGATCTTAAATTTAAAGCAATCTTTCTGTTTAATTAAAGTTAAATCTAAGAAATTCAGACAATTATTATCTTCAGTTTCTAGAGTAAATTTGATTTGGGTGTTTATATTGTTCATGTATTTATTCATGTTTTCAAGTTGCCTTAATGAACCGTTAAAAACACAAAATGTGTCATCAACATATCGATGGTAGGTTATAATATTCTTATGATGTATATTATTATTAGATAATAGATATTTATTTTCAAAATAGTTGAGAGATACTTCTGCTAATATACCACTTAGGGGAGAACCCATAGCGAGCCCCTCACCTTGTGAATAACACTGACCACTGAAGGTGAAATAGTTCTGTTGTAGTAATTTTTTGACAGAATCAAGTAAAAAAAAATTACGTTACAGTAATTTTTAAAACAAACAATAATATTCAAAACGTATTACGCGCAAAAAGAAACAAAAATCCTGAAACAGGTTCCGGCATATATAAAATTTTATGTGATGACTGCGATAAATTCTATATTGGACAAACAGGAAGAGGTTTTAAGGATAGATATATAGAAAATCTGCCCAAGAAGAATGTCAATAATTGAAATTGCAGTTACGCGCAGCATTTAATGGAATACAACCACAATTATACCAGTTTTGTACAAAATTTAAAACCTCTACATTACAGTAAGAAAGGACGTTTCATGGATGCAATGGAAGAATTTATAATCTACAAAGCAAGTAAATTCCAGCGTGATGAGTTATTGAATGGTATGTTGTCATTTAAATCCAATGTCTTCTTTGACACAGTAATACGCATACAACAGGAAGAAAGCAGACGACTGGCTGTGTAAGTTTGTGATAACAAATCAGTCCACTTTTAACTTTACGACGACGCGCACGTGAGTGAATACACATAGCTATGTGTCTACGCGAATACGAATGTTGTGCAGTGGTTTTATACTTTAAAACTTAACGATGAGTGACTAGTGCATGATTAAATTTTATAACCTGATGATGGGACTATGTTCCTGAAACGCGTTGTTACGCAAATAATTAAGTTGCAAGGAAGGAATTAGATAAAGGCAATTACCAATTTATATAATTATTATTAGTGAAGTGTTTAATAATCGGGCGGGATAATTGTAATACAACTGTGTTTAATATTAGTTGACATTTTATTGCGTGTGAACAATTTTTATTTGATTTGTTGTAAGAGACTATGTTGTTAATTACAAACTGTTTAACTGTGAAAATTAAAGCTGGTGATTAGTGACTTATTTGGTGTCTTGTATTTTGTTTCCACTGTACCTATGATGATCAAGTAGACCGTCGTAACAATATTGTAACCGCGAATGCATAGAATATATGTCCTGATGATTGTCTATGACCGAAATCAATCGAAATTAAGAATGTAACTAAAACTTTATTATAAATCATATGTATTGTACCTTTAGGTTATGAACAATGAATACACCACAATAGAAGATTCGAATGTTGACAGTTACAGTGAGTAATAATAAGTTATTATTATTTTTGCCGTTTACATGTGTTTCTTGGTTAGGATTTAAACCTTCTGGCTGCTTCAGTAAGTACATATCACTAGAAGTACTTAATCCAGATTAGCTAACACAAAATCCTATAATAATACTTGTCCCGTAGTCACACCGTCTTTGGTACATAAATACTACTCGCGACAAGAAGACTCGCGATTGTTTGAATTATTTTTGACAGCTTTTGCACACAACTGCAAGTTGTTCATTCATTAAATGATTTTGTAGTCTTTTTCCAAACGTTGTTTTCATCGTTTCCAATTTATAGTATTGTTACGACATCACAGAACAATCTACGTGTTTATCGAACATTCCAGAGGGATCCGGAATGTAACGCGTGTGGCGTACGTGACTGTCGACGCATTCCCGAGACTTTTCTGGGAGCCGCCAGCCGCGCGGACTGTGTCAAGGCCGCAATTAATTACGTCGTACACACTGGCGCTAACGCGCATTTTGGAATATTCTGGTCTGTGAGCGTTGTATAAATACAAGGCGTCAGCGGCCTTAGTTTTCAGTTCTAGTTGCGATATATTACAGTGCGGTTCGAGTTAATATCGGGCGATATTACTCTGTGCGTTCAAATGGTTATTAGTGAAGTGCTGTTTTATAATCGGGCGGTAGCCTATATCGTAATATAGTTGAAGGTGTTTTAATATTAGTTGACATTTTATTGCGTGTGAACAATTTTTATTTGATTTTTTGTAAGAGACTGTGTTGTTAATTACGAACGGTTTAACTGTGAAAATTAAATCTGGTGATTAGTGACTTAATTGGTGTCTTGTATTTTGTTTTCCACTGTACCTACGACGATCGAGTAGACGGTCGTTACAATATTTTTATTCCCACGTATCTCAATATAATTGACGAACTGTGTAAATCCAGTTTGGTACTGGAATTATGCAGTTTATTAATTTTCTTTGGTGTGAACAGTTGAGTCGCATGCCTGATACCCGTCTACTGCGGCTGCCTTGTTTTATCACCCTACTGGGAATAGAGATGTCGGTAGACCGAGGAGGAGATTGGGTTTCTGAACACTTGTTCCTTTCCTAGTCTTTAGAGTGGTGATGACGACAACGAAACATTTTCTTCTGTTTCACTTTATTCAGCTAATTAAAAATCAGAAAAGTTACTCTGTAATCTGCCTGTCCTTTTAGCTACTGGTATCCACATAGATGTTTATTACTTGTGTGGCTATTGTTTTTAACACACACACACACACACACACACACACACACACACACACACACACACACACACACACACACACACACACACACACACACACACACACACACACATATTGCCTTCGTTTAATATACATTACGTTACGGTCACATATCCCTAATTACTTCCTCTCATTAAAATTTATCTTTCTTTTTCATAAATTATATGCTGCTTCACGGAAACCTATCTTTGTAAGTGTTAATATAAATCCATAAACACTCACTTTAAAAATATCTGAATATATGTTTTAACAGGTGTGTAAAATTGATATGCAAATTGATTAAAAATATATAAGTATGAACATTGTCGAATATTGAAAATCCCTGTTTCTTCTGTCGATGATACGTGCACAAAGGATTGTTATTTAGTTTTCAGCACTTACGCAAATATATCAAAATAAATTGAAATGGAACTTAATATACTTTATTTATGTAAATTTATGCATGACTTTTATATTTTGCGGACAAATTACGGATATCCCAGTGCATTTATATGACAATATAGACAATTCAACTTATTTTATTATTGTTTTTATTTGTCTGCTTTGCTTTGATCCAACACTTATTTTATCTTTCATAGTAGTTACAATTTTTGCGAAGTAGGCAGCTTACAGTAAATTTGAAAATGATATTGCGTGAGTGAACAGATACAGTGGAATATCAGTCAGTAGACAGATTTATTGGGAAACTGCAAAATAAATACAATATGTGACAGGTAGATAGGTATCGGAAAGGCTGACAGAATAATTCATTCTAGTAAATGGAAATCCGTGAGTACGTCACGAAACTTTAAATGTGCTTTCAGCATCAATTTACGATAGCGTCCCTTACTTATTGCTGTCTAAGCATCTTACCAACATATAGCATGCTTGTTTACATTTATCACAAAACAATCGATTTTTTCTAAGATCCCCGTGTTATAGACTTAATATAATGAAATAGCGTTTCTCATTGTTCATCTTGTTATTTGAATTAGCAGCCTCTGTAATTCAAACTTTGTCATGTTTACTTGCTGAACTTTGTCGTGTTTCCACCATGAATGTCACGGTTTAGGACTTGAAAATGGTAAAACCACTGAAGGGCCTCATCCGGAACATGACAAGTAGCAGTTTAGCAAGTAAACACGTCAAAATAGTGTTTCTAATGTAGTATTTTAAAGCGAATGTTGTTAAGGTTCCCCATATTGCTAATACATGAAGCATAATCGTATTTAGAAGTACGCCTATTTGAGAATTTATATCTTATTTAGTACAGTGGCTAATACTTTCGCATTCGCTAGGTTATAGATTTAAATTCCACTACGGTCCATACAAATTAAGGCAAATGATTAACTGTAATTAATAGAGACATTCGGAATTACCGCCTTCGATTTAAGACTAAATTGAATATTTATTGTTATTTCATTATTTTTATTAGTATTTTTGAAATACTTTTTTGTTTTAATTAGCACAGTAGGTAGGTATACGCTCGCTTAAGACAAAGTAAGTTATTTAAGAAAATGTTGCGTATGTAAAAATTATTACGATTGGCAAAATATTTGCCTTAGCTGATACAAAGGCAAAGTTCGCTTAAACGGCTAACATTGAACAAAATGCACAGGAGTCAACAGTTTGACATATTTACGGTTTAATATGACAACAACACGCTTGTTGCCAGCACGGTTTAAACAACACATGGTAAAGAACTACTGAATTGGACCATAGTTTGGAAGTGCATAGAAAATATAACTTACTATAAATTAAAATTATACTTTTGAGATGTGGTGCTGGAGGAGCTTCCTAAGAAAGCCATGGACGGAAAGAGTACCTAACAATGAGATTCTGAGAATAGTGGGTGAAAACAAAAGATGTTGATTGGATCCATTGTCAAAAGACGAAGTAATATGTTTGGTCACCTGCCAAACGCCGTTCAAACTGGTTCACCGCCCTGATCGAGGGGCGTAGTGGGACGGGAAGGCCCAGGAAGGAGTACATGGATGGCGTTGAAGAAGGAAAAAGGTATGTGGTGATCAAGAGGCTGTCACGGAAACGAAGAAATAGCAAGCCCACTAACCTCTGCGTTTAGGACAAGAAGAAGGAGAAGAAGAAGAAGAAGAAGAAGAAGAAGAAGAAGAAGAAGAAGAAGAAGAAGAAGAAGAAGAAGAAGAAGAAGAAGAAGAAGAAGACGCTATTACTAAAGTTAATTACAGTTAAAAATATGATGTTATTTAACTATGAAGATTACAATTTACAAATGTTTCCTAAAATAAAAGGATTATCACATATGTAGAAGACAATATAGACTATAATGTATTTTTTCATTTCTTGAGTAACTTTACGCAAAATATTGAATTAATTAACTATATTTTTCTCTTACAGAGAATAATTTGATATACATGCATTTATGTTATATTACCTGCTGTTTATTAGTGCTGAATACGTATAAAACATAGTAATTAAAATGTGGACAATTGTTGGCAGAAGAAGGAAAAAGGTATGTGGTGATCAAGAGGCTGTCACGGAAAGGAAGAAATAGCAAGCCCACTAACCTCTGGGTTTAGGACGAGAGAAGAAGAAGAAGAAGAAGAAGAAGAAGAAGAAGAAGAAGAAGAAGAAGAAGAAGAAGAAGAAGAAGAAGAAGAAGAAGAAGAAGAAGAAGAAGAAGAAGAAGAAGAAGACGCTGTTACTAAAGTTAATTACAGTTAAACAGTAATTACAGATTGTATTTCATTTAATGTAACTTTAGCAACTGTGTGTGCCCTAATACAGAAGGAAATGAATTAAGATGTTAAGACTATAATCAGACTGATTTACGCGCGTGAGGCGGAAGGTCCCTGGCCTGACTATGAAAACAATCATTTTTTTCGGTAAATTTACAATTTTTTGTTGTCAACATAATCTCCATGTAGTTCGATTTGCTTATTCTAAAGATATTCTGGGGCGGTTATGACAGACTCGTCAGCCGATTACTCAAGATACAGAAACTAACAATTTTCAGGATCGTTGACATGACTTTTGCTATAAATCTTTCTCCAACCAGACAATTTTTCATATTATCAAATGTACAGATGTTTCTCAGGGCTAAATCTTGCTATTATCATTGCGTGAGAAAGCAACGTGTTACTCGCTAAGTTTGTAATTTTAGCTAGCGAAACCTAGTTTATTATTTTTTGTTGAATGTAGCCATTTATATATCTTTTAAATTCTGTAATAAATTGCCGTAACAAACATCACTAATTGTTTATAATGAAAACATGAACAGTATTCCATGCACGTCGAAAAACAGTCGGCACAACCTTACTCGAAGATGGAGGGTATTTGTTTGAGAGGGCAACTGTTTGGGTATGTTTCCCACTTTCGTGCTCTATTGTTTGACTTCTGTTTGATCCCATACGTGTAGGTACCCGCAAGTCTTATCAACAGTCATGAATAGTCGTACAAAGATTTATGTTACACCTCATAATGTTGAGTCATTGTAGAGGGAATTGCTTATACAGGAAGCCAGGATTTAAGGGATGAATCGAGTAATTATATCATGAATGGCAAAGAAGGAATGGACAGAGTGAAGTGGCTAATACCGCTGTTAAAAATAACGTAAGTTAGAGGCTTGAGTACGAAACTTTAGGGAAATATTCTGAGGAATCGGGTAACTTTAGCTGGAAACATGAAAGCGAAAAGCATGTCAACTGAACACTGTATTAAAGACGGTGAGAATTCAAAAGATGACTATGAAATCTGTACGATGTCCTAAAGATGAGTCGGACAAGTGAATTACGTTTAAATAAAGTTTTATATGTACGCCTATACGTTCCTAAATATATATAAATCGTCATTCAGTTGCTGCTTTTAAATATTTAATTTTCAACATTGAAATAAAAAAAATAAGTTTGCTACATATTTGTTAGTTTTATAAGAAAAATCAATATTTTTACACATCATGTAAACGTAGTTTGTTTTCAATCGTGCACATGCGTGAATACATCTGTGAAATATCACACAAATTTTTATGCGCGCGTGTATGTGTATGAACGTAGGTTGTCGTGTATATTTACAATAGATGATAAATCCAGATTGTTTCAAAAGCGTATATTAACTTGTAAGAGATGTGTAAACTAATCCACGTCGGCTCAATTCAAAATAGATTGCTGTAGTTTGTTCAAAGGGGACAGTTGTATTAACGGCAAGCTCTTTTTGTTGTATTCAGCGAACCTTGCCTGCACAGATCTGTCAATGTCAATGGTATTAGACTGTGTATCCGTTTCAAGATTACAGCTGTATAACTTACCTATCAATGTGAGCCAACGTAACAACAATGACGAATAAATCCCAGTTTTGACATCAGCATGAAATCCAATACACAGCACTAGTGCAGCACAAAGCTGTCGGTAATACCGTAAACTTTAATTTCTTTTACTGTTATCACTAGCATACATAACAATCGACTATCAAAGAGATGTACTTATTTAATTTAAACAGTATGAAAAGTTTGTTGTTTTTATAATAGTTAGATTTAAAAAAACTTTGCGTTCTTCAATTACGTTTTTCAGAAAGTACTCTTTTTCAGGACACAAAAAAACGTACACGCATATGTAAATTTCTTTATTTTAACTGACCCTTGAACTAAGTGTTACCGTATTACTTCTGTGCCATGTCTTACAAACGATGTTGCCAGTGTTACTATTACTTTGATCTGCGTATGATATGTATACTATACACACACACACACACACACACACACACACACACACAGAGAAACAGAACACAGGATATGAAGTTCATATAATTGGAATACTAATGCTATAACAGATTTTCTGACGGCCAATAGACATCTTTTAAATTGATTTTGTTCATTTCTTGGTAAAGTAGTCATACGTTTTAAACCAATCTATGTTAAAAAAGTATTGCGACAGTACAAATAAGTGATGTACTGAGCATTGAATATAAAAAATTTAAATAAACCTGATAAACTGTAAATAATTAATAATGTATTAGACATAAGCATGTCAGGGATTGCAAGCTTGGCTCAGACAAAAATATGAACAGGTGTTTCGACCTGAATCGACGTGCACACACACACACACAAATGTAACTGAAAGTGTGTACATCAGTATTTTGCTAGTGTGTGTGAACGCAGGTCTATGCAGGCGAGTTTACCACCCCATGATGAATAATTGCATAATTACTGTTTTTCCGTAATTATTCATAAATTATAATTAAGAAGTAAAATCCAAAAACACAATAAAATGTAAGAAAATTTAGTATATACTGTGTACGAAAACCATGTGAAAGTGCCACACCGTACGAGTGTAATAGTGAAATAACTGTGTACAAATCGAAAGGGTTAAGTTGCAATGTCCAAAATTACAGTGAACATGTGTTGAAGAAATAGTTATAAGATAACTATAAGAGTATACTTACAGGACTCTGCAATTCGCAGAAATATAAGAAATAGCGAAATTGACAAGGAGTGGAGGAACTGAACCCAGAAACAATTTCAGACATGTCGATTTCGTACCACTGCAGGTGTCGACCAAGACATGGGTATAAATAGGACACACAAGCTACAGTGATTCTCTTTCTTAAATCATCCACGGTGCAGCGGGAGCTTCTGCCCGTCCACACAGAATATTTAAATTTTGTAAATAATTTCATCCTTCCAGTTACATACAGTTATGTAACTCGATTGTTAAACAAACTGTTTTTAAATAATAACAAAATTACATGAGAAGATCCACATAAGAAGATCCATTGACGTCAGAAACAGCACGAGGAGAAGTTCCAGAGAGTGATACGACGCTGGACAGAAGAGCGAGTCGACGCTGGACAAGAGGAGCGAGTCGACGCTGGACAAGAGGAGGCTGGAGTGCGAGACGAGGACGACTACAGATGGACCAAATGATCGAATATGATTGACGACAATAAGGTGATAAACAACTTATTTATCTCTTAATCAAACAATGAACTCAAAGACAATTAAAGACATTCTTATTCTATTTAAAAATAAGAGCCAATGTTTATTGTAAAGTAGAATTAAAATCATAGATGTTTTAGAAATATGATTAACGTAACAAGAGCTCGAATTAGTATTGAAATAAAACGAATACAAAGCATTTAAATGAAAAACAATTAGCGTTTGATATAAATCAGTACTGAAACAAAAGATAAATTCAATAACTATTAATATTTTGAGTACATTACAATATATAAAAAGATATTTAAATATTGATATTTTGAAACACACTAATTGACTGAGTAGTCTGGAAATGAGATTTTTCGTTAATACAATAATTAGTAGAATAGAATATTTAGTCAGTAAGTATGTATATAGCATAAGCCTTTCGGAATAATAACGAAATAATAACGAATGTTTTAAGTCGAAGTAAGTGCCATGTGCACAATTTTATTAATATCAAATAAATTTGAAATACCGTTACAAGTTACATAGAGTTCTTATTACAGATACACCTGAAACCCAAATTAAATGTTATATTGTTACATAATTTGTCAATCTTGAACGTGAGGCCGGTCACGCCTATTTTTATGTATATCGTATCGTTGCATAAGAAATATCGCTTCCAACGTGGAGCATCACAAATGTAAATTATCATATATTTGCAACGTTATATCGTTGTATAATATGGCGTCCCAGATCGTGGGGCTCCGCAAACACAAATAAATATATATTTGTATAGTCGTATCGTTATAGTATGTTATGTCAAAATCTTCATAATTGTGTACTCTGTTATGTCCTGTAAAATTTTTTTGTGTACGTGCGAGGGTGCGTGGGTGATTTTCATTTTATTTAATAACTTCGTTAAAAATTAATATTTCGTTCAGAAACTTTGATAGGGTATTCTCATGGTTATTAGCCACATTTTCCATATACTCAATTCTTCACAACTATAATTTTTATATGGTTTTAAAATGAAATCAGTATTTTTTTTATTTTCGTTATCTTCAAGAAAGTAATAAAATTGTAGAATAAATCTAGACAGGCCTTTGCAGAATTGGACAGAGTTTTAACTTGAGTTCGGTCTACCTGTGACGTCATCTGTGACGTTGCTAGAGTTTCCACCAATCAGAGGTCTAAAAATTATTTGAGTCGGTGCTTTGCTGAGTGCACACCGTTCAGTTTCTTCCGAAGTCTTGCCATAGAAAGACGTACAGTACTCGCTGTCACGAGATTTTCGTGACAAGACAAGTCGATTTCCTTAAAACTTAGAAGTTTGTTCACGGTTCGAGTTCTTCGTAACCATTGCCAATTTACAGAACTCAAATAATTTTAAATAGATCATTTATAGTGCTTTTTTGCGTAGAGAGGAAGATTTCCGTGTTAGGGCAAAATATCTAACGAGATATTTTGTGTATTAACGCGAGAACACTGCAAGAAGCCGGAATTTGTGTAAGCTTAATACACGATCTATTTTTACCCAGTTTTGATCACTGAAATTAAGATTATTAAAGTTATAAACAATAAGTTTCATATCGCACAGTGCGTGTGTGAAAAGACGTGAATTGTCAGCGTAGTAGTCATTGAGCAACGCGCAGTGTAGTAGCAGCGAGCAGAGCGTCTGGTGTCTACGCAAACAGTTGGAATACGTACAAGTAACATATGTGTAAAACAAGCCAATAGACGCATTTATTCAAGGACAATTTTTTAATAAACAATTTATATTATAAAGTAATAAAGCAATAGTAAATTTTAATGTGTTAATGAATAAAATTTTCCTACCTCCAGATGTAGACTCGGTTGTAATAATTTCAATGTAACCCATCTATGCAGTTTTAATTTGTATCGTTGCAATATATATATTTTTTAGTTCTGTTTGAGACTTGTCAATAAGGACAAGTCTCGGGTTTATCTGGGGCAAGCCCCTTTCAGCCAAATGGAAGGATGTGGGGAGACGCACGCCAGTGCAAGCCGGTCGCGAAGTAGTTGGAGGCACATTGGGGGTGGAGTAGTGTGTGTGTGTGTATTTGTATGTAGATGTGTGTGGCTATACAGGTGAAGTAAGTGGTTGATGGAAATGTCATAAGTTTATACGTGAGGGCAGCCAAGACAGGGACGAGTAACGCAGGTCGCCAAAGTTGGAAGGAGGCGACAGAGAGGCGTCACGGTAGGCGGGGGACAGAAAGAAGGGGCTAAAGATTAGATAAGTAGTTACGGAAAATTTTAAAGTTTTATCTGATTAGGAAGGATGGCAGGTTGTGTTTGTTTGAAGGTGGGAATTAAGTGTTTCTATTTCTTGGACGCTGGCGGCGAGGAAATCTAACATTTAGCTATGGGGAGGTCCATTAGCTATGGTAAGGAGGCGGTTTATGAGGAAGGAAGGTCTGCGGCTATTGCGGATAGTGCTGCTGATGGAAGTGGCTATGGATTATAGGGAAGTGCGTTGTTTTACACTTTGTGAGTACGTATTTCCAGTTGATTTTATATAGGAAAAAATCCAGGTTTGGGAATAGTTTGTTTAGTGCATACAGAGCATTATTGGAGGTTTTGGTAAGGTGTGATCAGCGGTAGATAAGTGGAAGAGATCTCTGTTCGGTGATTCATTAGGGTTTGAAGCGGGGAGGATCTGCAGTCAGAAGTATGGGATGGACGTATATCATGATCGGGCGTATACAGCCTGTGTAGGTTCGACTAGGTAGTCCGCTGAAGCAACGATCGTTGCTATTGAGAGTTCCGAGAGAGCGGATTCGTTTGGGGGCTTGGTTTGATGTTCGTGCGAAGTGAGGTCGCCAGGTAAGTTTGGAGTCAAGCGTGACGCCAAGATATTTGCATACAAGCTGCGGTACTACAGTTGATGTGCCAACAACGCGGACTGGAGATTTAAAGAACTGGTTTATGTTGCGTCCTGTTGAATTGAAATCACAAATTGGGGTATTGTCCGCGTTTACGGAGATTCGTCATGTGTTAATGTAGTTTACGAAAGGTTTCAAAACTAACTGTAGTTTGGATAGGGCTTGCCAGTGAACTCGAGCGGAGACCCAGCACACAGTATCATCAGCATACTGGGCGTGTACACTATAGATGAAACAGTGACATGACATAATCTAGAAAACAGAACATATGACATGGTAAATTGGCGATGAAAGCGTGCCTGAAATTCGTGACGGTTCGTACACTTTCATTTGCACGGAGTCAAATAATCGATATATCACCCCGTTTCCGATACATGCAGCCGTAGAACTGACATATATGGAATGTACTTTGACGTCAATTTATAGAGAAATTCCCTATAAATTTATTTTCTGATTGGCGTTTATCTCTCAGTTATCGAGTCGATCCGTAAACGATTTAAAGACTTGTGCAAATGCGAATACCACGCAAAATCCTAACTATGTTAGTAGTAATCAACTCTAAAAATGTTCAATTCTGGCGACGCTATTCGTTCACTATGCCATATTGACCTTACTAATAATCCATTAACTTTATGAAAAATTAAGTTCTCCATTATATAATAAAAGGAACAAGTTAATTTCACACAATAATTTGTTGTTATTTTACATATTACCGTGGTTTAGCCGCATTCAGCACAATCCTTAGCCTGATCGTTTTTTAAAGGGGGGGGGGGTTCTCCAAATAAGGCCTTCAGCCCAAAGTCGACGAACAGAGTTTATTCTCACCTACATGCTAGTTGCTGAACGGAAGTGAATATTTGTACACACTAAGATGCAAAACAAATTTTTCAGAACCGATACAGTAATATTGTGCTTTTAGAGAGGACAGTGTTTTGTTTATCGCTAACTGTTCGTTTCCGAGGTCAATTTTCAGGTTACCTTTTACTTTGTGTCTTTGCCTGGGTACTGCAAGTGTGTTATAATTATGTGCTTCACTGTAAGTGCTCCACCAAAAGTGCAGACTTTTCTTTCTTGTCCTTGTAGGGGGTACGAATACGTCACGTTTTGTGACCAATTTGCGATCTGGTGATGCTAACTTGTCCAGGACGACTGTGATTGCTAGTTACTTGGCATTTACGGACGCTCTGTCTAATGGGAGAAAGTTTCCTTTGCCATTCATTCCACATTTGCTGCCAACATTAACTACTTTTCCATCGTCAGGTCGTTTAACGGGAGAAAGTTTCCTTTGCCATTCACTCCACATTTGCTGCCACACATTAACTACTTTTGCGTCGTCAGGGCGTGTGGCAATACCGTTGTCTCCTGGGTTGTCTCATCAGGGTTCTCAAGAAAAAGTTAATGACGAACTAAGGACTTCTAACACATTACATAACACCATTATTTTTTACAATTTCGTATCCATTTTGCCCGGATTGCCTTAAGTATTCACTCGGTGAATCAGTTCAGATAACTAATTTCTACTCATCTAGTGTTCAGAGAAACAAAGAGCTTGCCACGCCGCATACAGTTCGGCGGTGTATACACTTCCCGCCTTGGGCAGTGTACACGTGTGGGAGGCGCCCTCGATGACAAACACGCTATCCACTCCGCTTTCCTCCATCGAGCGATTAGTAAGCACAGTGGTATGACCTTAAATTATTCCTCCTGGACTAATCTAAAAAGTAGTTTCAATTCAGTCGGGTGGGACAAATTTTGATTCTATAGGCAGCAACTTGGTTTACGATGAATCTAGGGATGTATTTCGCATGCAACCTGCGCTTGGCCTGTCGGAGCCTGGATGCTGTAGCACTGTTATATTTCTTGATTCGACTGGCGACATCTACCAGGCAGTTTTGGTTTTATGCAGCCCGGGAGACACTTGGTATGGAACGTGCGCTTTAACCATGGTCCCATGGATGTAATGCCGGGCTATCAGCAACAGCAATCGAGACACCACACGCCAATTAAACTCACTTTTATGGTCCACCAAAATCGGGCTACCGACAAAGATCAATATTAATGAAGCCATTGCTGAACCAATTACTACCTATGGGTCAGAATGTTGGACAATCAACGAAAAGAACCGCAGGAAGATTGAAGCTGTAGAAAATTTACGTTTAAAATTGCTTTAAATTATATCATTAAAATAAACAAACCTCTACTATTTAGATTGGTGACAAACCAATTCATTCTGAAACGAGGTTACAATATATAACTAATCGTATTTCACATATATCCTCTTCATACAGTGGAATAAAAACGTGCGAGTGACGGACATAATAGTGGGATTGCTCGTAATTGACATTCTGTTCATTCTCACGACAGCTACAGTAATCACCCCGAAGCGGAAACACGTTTTGGATAGCACTGCCATTGACAGATCTGCACGAACCAGATTTACTGAATGCAACAATACCCTATCGTAATGCAACTGCCTTGTCACACAAGCCACAAACCAGCGATCCCGTTTAAAGTCAGCATGAAGTCCTGTGTAGTTAGCCTGTACACTATAATCTAACTCTGTGCCGAACTAAGGATGGGGTGGACGGCCCCGGGCCCCACTTAGTAGATGGCCTCCAGATTTGGAAAATTAACTATTTACGATAAATTTTTTAATTTATTTGCAAATGTTCTATTGTCATCTCCTGAAACGCAACACTAAGAGAGGTGCAGGATTTAATTGATCGATTCCAAAAATTTATAAACATCTTTAAAGAGCATGTACTAGAGGCAAATATGAGAAATGCAGATTGTTGAAATTTGATAGAATTTATTTTATAATGTGATTTACTGGTGTTCTTATTGTATCACGTAAAATACTTTCTTTTTAACTTCACAAAAATTTATTTTTTCACGGTGTTGTAGATTAGTAGTCAGAGGCGTTTACACGCATTTTAGAAATTTTGTTACTTAAATAATAAAATGTATCTAATAAAATTGTAATAACTGTTAAAGTTTTCTCAGTCAAACACAATAGAAAATTGTAATTTTATTTCCGCCCTTCATCTTTTCTAATATTAGTAAATGCCGCCTATTACTATTACTAATGCGGTTTTTTTTCTTGAAAATTCAGACATTTCAAATTAAGTCTTTTAGATAAATTATTTTGTTTATTTTACTTCATAATTGCAGTATCGATCCTGCATTTACTTACTCAAGATTTTGAATAATTCATACAGATGTCAGATGGCACAATGGAGAAGACGGCGATACATTACACATAAGTTTTCGTTCTTATAACACATATGTTTTAAGACAGACTGTAGCCCAGGTATTCAAAATTGCTAACTTGCCGAAGGACAGTACCATCTATAACAATTTTTGCCCATACGGGATTAGTTCCACGAAAAGCCATCATCTTGGTCTTAAGTGTCGATATTTGCAATCCAGAGACTTTGCAGATTCGATTTAACAAATGCATACCCAGAGTTCTCTACACGACAGTGAAAAAATGGGCGAAAATGGAGAATACAGCACACAAAAGAAATGCTATAAAAACACCAAATGAAACTAAGTCAGCACACGTCAGATTCACAAACGCCACGGTACAACACCAATTGTGAAAATAAACAACAAACATATCCTGGTAGCCTGCTATGTAAAATACATGACCTAGGCAAGCAGCTGGAAGAAAAGGGAAAAAACTGGACACCAAATTTTGCAAGTATTATTATTGGCTCTTGGGCAGAAAATTTTGGCAATCAGAAATAAATGTTGGTCACAATTCTGTTGAATACGGTTTACAAGTTTAGGAAACCGATTCCAATACCAACATCGCTTTAATTTAAATGTTTCAGACACAGGTACTGTGAGCCGTAACTATGTACAGTGCTTTGTCAGACATAAAGTCATCTACAGCTTGGCCGGATTAAGGCTATGGGGGGCCCGTGGCTATTTAAGAGCAGGGACCCATGTATGAAATTTTTTCATTTTGCACAATACCTTTACTTTATTCAGACAATCGTTTAATAAATATAATAAACAAAATATAATTTTTAAATCGTATTTTTAATTGCACATATTTTTATTTTCTACTGACTAAATAGATGCAAAAACTGTTTACTATTATTTTATTTATTATTGATTACTATATAATTAATATTTCGACACTCGACAAGAATCAAATAAGCTTATCTTTTTAACTTCCATTCTGTGTTTAGTTAGTATTTCTAAGCACATTAAAATCTGAATTATAGAGTTTCAAAGGGACGTATATTTTTCTATTTTTCTTGACCCTTCTCCAAAGATCATCATAAAATAATTGTGATAGCTTATAACTGGGGAAATGTTGAGCGTTTAACTTTACTGGTTCGGCTTTTACCATAACCTTATGTAGGCCTACTTAAACATGTCAGCAAATTTCATTTAAACCTGTGATCCTCACTTCAGGTACTCGTGTAAGAGATCCTCACTTATCTGATTTGTTATAAGAGACTGTGTTGTTAATTACGAACTGTTTAACTGTGAAAATTAAAGCTGGTGATTAGTGACTTAATTGGCGTCTTGTATTTTGTTTCCACTGTACCTACGACGATCAAGTAGACCATCGTAACAATATCTATAGGTCTACTGCAGGGTATGATTTGTTCTGCATGTTTAAAACAGACACAAATAGTTAGAATATGAATATGATCGCTTAGATAAAAAAAACAGTATTGTTAAATATATGTATCATACAATCGGAAAAAATTATACTATCCTATTAATGTAAATCAGACTCGCACTCCTCACGGAAACAATAAAACACGCGCCCGCGCACGCAGATACGTATGTTATATGTAACACTTATGTACTACCAAACATAACACATAACATATGCTATAACACATAGGGGACCCCAGTCGCATCCAAATGAAATGAAATGAAATGCGGCTGAAATGAGATTTCTCAAACAGGTGGCAGGGTATACTCTCCATGATCATAGAAGAAACACAGATATACGGCAGAAAATGAATATAAGTATACTCGACAGGATCACCCAGTATCGGGTGAACTGGTGGGAACATCTTGGCCGAATGGATGACTGCCGCATCCCCAAACAACTATGGAACTATAAGCCGAGGGGACGGAGAGGTGTGGGACGTCCGAGGAAGCGCTGGAGTGACCAGCTCTAATCTTTGGCTATTTGAGACCGGAACAAACCATCCTTCGTTTAATCCTTAAAGATGATTATGATGGTGTACAGAACTCTGTAGTTATATGGTAATAACTTTTTTGTTGTAATCATGAGTATTTGGCAATACGTAGCCATATAAAACATCTGTAATTCATATTTCTTTTGAGCAAACGCTGGAGGCTATTTATCGAAATCTAGAAGGAAGGAAGGAAGTAAAACATTCTTGAATCGTGTACTAAACTATTTGTATCTTTCAGTGGAGTCAGGTTATAGGTAAGGCGTAGCGCAGTACATAGAAAAATGTCTCAAAATGATGTAATATGAAGAGCGGCAAAGTTGTCTACAGAAACACTACAATTTCTCGAATAAAAAAATGTTTTCCAGTGTAAGTATACGGAGGAACTTCTCCCAAATGAAAGGACGACTACGGAAGGATAAACGTACGCTCGAAATGCTATTGGACAGCAAGAAGAGGACTATCATGGGAGCGTCAGAAACGACAAAAAACGTTTAACCAAAATAGAAGTGTAAGACAAGTTCATTATACGAACTACTGAATTGTTTCAGGTTACGAATGTTACGCAAAAATATTGCCCATCGTAACCCCTCGATTACAATATAATGTAATCCCTCCATATCTACAGTTACAGTCTATTTTATATATGCATTGAGTTAGAAAAATATCTGTAAAAAATTGTTATTATGTCATAATAATTTAATTTTAATTATAATTCTTATATTCCCTTAGTAGGTAAAGTATTTTTTTTATGTTTGAGCGCTTCTTGTGAACGATTTGGTGAATAACCATTTTTCAAATGTATCCAATTTTACTGTATTCAAATTGTGCCATGATTTATATTTACTTTGTTTTATGCAGAGATTAGTTTCCATGTTACTATGACTGTGAATTCTGGTCCAGTAAACATCCCATCTGCATTTTACATATGGGATTTGTGCTATGGATCAAAACACTATTCAAACTAGAGTTGGTTTAATAATTAATGCTTGATGCCTTTACTTGGTGAAAATCCATTTTGTAAGTTATAGTAAAAGATAAAACAATAAAATAGTTTTAGTGATTTTCACTCGTCAATTTATTAAAATTATAAATCCATGACAGCTGTTTCGGCAACACAGTGCCTTCATCAGATGGTGTAAGCTCTTTTATTGTATTCAATCTTCATGTCGTATAACAGCCATCTTCTAATGCCAGCTTCAACCGCTTTTATCGCTGATGAACTTTTGTTGTTCGTCTTTAATCTCATGTAATGTGGTGTTAAGTTGTCCGTTAAGCACTTTTTGAAGAACCAAATATTCTGCGATGTAATTTTTGTACGGAGTAACACTTTAAAATACCACAAGGCCAACATGCTAGTTGTAGCATCTTTCCAATAATTAATGCTTGATGCCTTTACTTGGTGAAAATCCATTTTGTAAATTATAGTAAAAGATAAAACAATATAATAGTTTTAGTGATTTTCACTCGTCAATTTATTAAAATTATAAATCCATGAGTTGGTTTAATTGTTTTTATGCGAAATATGTAACATATAGTGAAAAAGTTGCAGTCAAATTTGTAAATTCATTGACTATATTATCGTTGTAGTTGCTTTATTCTTTGTGTACGATTATTGATTGTTCTCTATGGTACTTGCGTATCCGATTCTGTGGCATAGTTTGGTAATATTATTCATTGTGGAGTTAACGAATATTACAAAAAAAAAAGAAATTTCCCTTTTGTTAAGTCATTATCTCCTTGTACTTTGTCTTATTTCATATTTTGTTTACACTGTTTGCCTAAACTGAACTAATTTTGTGCGGAGCGAGCTTTTTTTGTAATTTTATTTCCTTCTGTTATAATTCATTTGAGTTTAGGGATACTCTGTAATTTCTACTGAAAAGTGTATGGGGAGTTTCACCTAGTAGACATTTTTTCATACTCGCGCTATTTGATGTCACATATATTACACATATTATACTGTGTGCACAATACATTTTATTGTGTACCACAATGATGAATAACATTTAGTGGTTTAATTGGTGATTGGTTTTGTACTTTTGGTTGAAAATTATACTTAGCCATCACAGACCATTATAATAAATATATCAAAATGGAAAAAACAATAGCGTTTTGTAAAAAGCAATTCTCTGGTTTCAAACTTCTAAATGTTAATAACTTTGGTCATAGAGTACACAGCGAAAGGCAATAAATGAAGGGGACGGTAGATATTTGAGTGTCTGAAAGACATTTTTGGGGTTGTGGAATGTTCTAGGTATTCGGAGACGAAGAGATTAATTAGGAGATTAAAGACCTGGAGAAATACATCAAACCAGTCAAGCGGTTGATGAGATTAAGAGAGAGAAGAGAGAGAGAGGGAGGGAGAGAGAGTGAGAGAGAGAGAGAGAGTGAGAGAGAGAGAGAGAGAGAGAGAGAGAGAGAGAGAGAGAGAGAGAGAGAGAGAGAGAGAGAGTCACCAATATTGTCACTTAAGACTTACGTTTCTTAACTTTAATTTTGCAATTAGCTTATTTTAAAAAATCACGTTTTGTAGTTAAAACAAAACTACTAATCTTCCGCCTTGTTACAAATGTTCTTACGTCTATTACAGATGTATTTATGAAATGGAATACCATAATACCATCTAGAGTTATCTCATAGCGTTCAGTTATTCAACTAATTTCAGCGTAATTGAACTATAGCCGACTTTTTAAATTCAGTAAAGTTTGGTTTATGATGTCGTTTTTGAAAATGTGTGCTAAAGTGGTAGATTTAAAGTCATGTTCCATTATGTAAACGTACATGTTGATTCCTTTATCAGAAATAAAGGGCTTAAAGACTGCCATTATTAAGAGTATTACAAAGAAGGTTTTTAAAAAGCAAAATTCTTTGCATAATATATTACACTACTTACATATTTTATTTAAAAATAAATTTCTATTAAATATAAACTTATAACTTGTATCGTTTTTAGCAAACTTAAAACATAATTAAATTAAAATTATAAGATTGTTTTTATCACATCGATAAATAGATTTTAGTTAATGAAACAAAATCTAATTATAAGAAATTTAAACACAAATATTTCTAAACTTAATTCTCAAGTTACATTATTCGCTAAAGTAAAACTTTACTGTTGCTTGATAAATTTTGTACCTACTTCACGCTACATCGGTGAAAGCCCAAGTCAGTAGTTGAAAGGGGTATGTAAGGTTTAGTGTTCTCATTAAAAGTTTTCTTTAGAGTTAATAAATTTTGACAGTTTTCTTGTTCAGAAATATAATAGACAATCGGTCGGAAGTTTTAGAAGTATCGAGTTTGCATTTAAATGCGTATATGCTGAGCGATATTCAACCTCACTTTGTAATTTTAGAAAGAGTTTTTCTTCCTCTGAGGCGTTGACAATTTTTCTTTCATTGTTGTCACCTTCCTCCATTCCTCTCCTCTGTCTGTCACTGCTACTTTGGCAATAATTTTAGTAGGCTTTCTTGAAAAGTAAAAATTCAGGTTTTTATGTGTCGCAACGACATGTAATTATTAGTTTACAGTAAAATAAACATCTTGGAAGACATATTTCCTGTAATACATTTATTAATGTGAGAAAAAGTAATCAATTAAACATTACATTTCAGGGTTGTTCTATTTGTAAACTATATATGCTTACAGTTATGTAAACATTATCATCAGCGTATGCACGTACTGCTTTCAGGAGACAAAATGTATAACAAAATCGTTAAAATTGACACTTTAAAGTTTAAAAAATTTCTCCTATAGAAAGGATAACGATACCAAGAGAAAGTTAAATAAATCTAGTTGTACCTGTGGAACAATAAGACGACTATTATAGAATACATCGTAGAGGTAGACACAGTTAAAGTTCTATAAGGTCATCGCTGTGCCGACTTTAATTTATAGATGTAAACATAGGAGATGTAACTCTCCTATGAAAAGATATTTCAAAAATACAGGCCTTAGAATGATATTTTAAGAGCAGTTAAGGGATGTAGCTTGAAAGATCTTCTACAAAACGACGATATAAGACCTGAAGACCTGACGTTACAGTCGGTTCTGGACAGAATAAAGGAGTATACAGCAAAATTGGAAGCCGCTTATAGAACGCATGGTAGACGCGTATTCCTAAACAAGCGTTTGAATATAGGCCAGTGGGGACGAGATATCGTGGAAGACCCTGGAGAAAATGGTCAGAGATTCTGTGAAGTTGAAATGGGCTACAGCCAAACCATGTAGTGTAGAAGAAGAAGAAGAAGAAGAAGAAGAAGAAGAAGAAGAAGAAGAAGAGGAAGAGGAAGAGGAAGAGGAAGAGGAAGAGGAAGAGGAAGAGGAAGAGGAAGAGGAAGAGGAAGAAGAAGAAGAAGAAGAAGAAGAAGAAGAAGAAGAAGAAGAAGAAGAAGAAGAAGAAGAAGAAGAAGAAGAAGAAGAAGAAGAAGAAGAAATTTCTTATCCAAACGACGTGTAACTAACACTGATATTAAGTACGTGTAAAACCTCTATTCAGACTGCTTCCATAGTTATATATTTTTGCTTGATGTTTTGATTCCTGGACTCGGGGATGGTCTTCAGAAGCTAAATAACATAAAACAAATTGCAATCAAACATTATCAAAATATTAGCAAACTATATATAACTACAATTAAAAAATTTCATAACAATATAAGTCCTACAAACATTACGCACAACGTATGAGGATAAAAATGTAAGAATAAACTACAAAACAATGTAAACTAAAATAAATCTTTTTTAACTGTGACTAGCGGTTGAAAGAGCCTGTTGAAAGACCTAACAATAAATGGACAGTAGTCTTCTTTCGCAAATTTTTTAATTGTCGTTAAATTGTAGTTTAATTGTAGGTATAGTTTGCTAGTATTCTTGTTAGTATACAACAACAGCTGATAAAAAATAAAATAATCTAATGAATGTTGCTTGTAATAATAATTTTTTTAGGTATTGGCATCGACATCTCTCCTTATAGCTATCTCAAAGTCCTTCAAGGGGGGACTGTTCTATATATATTTTTTTTTAAACTCCCTATCTTTGATACTCATTTTATTGTTATTTCAGGTGATAAAAAACTGGATTTGAGTTCACTACTTCAAAAAAATTCATGTGTGTGGTATGGACGCCTCAATTAAATAACTTCATGATATATTTTCTTATACGTAATAATGGCAAACAACTATTATGAAACTTAATTGTACAAACCTACTATTAAACAGCATCATGCACAAAATTCATCACATCACCAAATGGAGTCAGTTACATTCAAAAGAGCTTCCTTTGTTGATCTGATGTAAAATTAAAATGATTGATTTGTAAAGAACAGACATTGCATTCTACCGCAGAGGGGATTGACTGTACCTTGCGTGTACCTACTAGAGGGCTCATGTATTATTCACCTTCATTTGGTTTAAAAATGAACGTTAAATCCCTCGCTGTTCATCGACACACTATTGACCTTTCTAACTGCTGCGGAACTGTTACTAATTCACGCAGATTACTTCGACCGTAAATTATAAATATTTAACAACACAGTTTGATACAGGCCTACAAAGCAATAATTAATTGCCTTTTTTAAGTTGCAATTGGACATAAATTATTTGTTTCAACCCTTTAAAAATTAAAATCTCATCGTTTAAAATCAGAGTATCCGATTGTTGAGAAATTGCGACAGATATAAATTAATGGACTGGTTAATGTTTTGTAGCATTGATTAAAAAATTCCCACACTTAATACCTTGCGCTATTCATGTGCAAACGGTGTTGTTGAAATAGGCGACAACAATAAAAAGGAAAATAATTGAATTTCTTTGTACATAACATATCAGATCCGCGACGCCTGTTGAGAGTTAGTGGCATTTATGAGGTTTATAAGCTACAGGCACGAAATAACGTTTTACGGGATGTCAGTGTTTTGAGAATTATATATATATGTAAAATTAAACAAATCCATTTTCATGATAAATTAAATTTCAGAGTTTATAGGAAAGCAACCACCGATGATGCGGTTATACACGCGAAATCCCATCATCCGTTTTCACAGAAGATGGCTGTATGTAATTGGTTCGTACATAGAGTGTTATTAATACCTCTCAACGCGGATGATTTCCTTTATAAGTTAAACACTATAATATATATATATACATATATATATATATATATATATATATATATATATAGCTTTGGCTAATGATTACAACAGCTCTTTAGTTAATGACCTTCTCAAAAAAACATAACAATAAGAGGTTAAAACCCAAGTTAGGACAAAACGTAAAACCACCGTTTGCTGCAACCACTCAGACTCATTAATCCCAAATGTTTTAACCTCCACGTTAAGTAAAATTAACATCAGTACAATTTTTAAGACAAATAAGTGTATACTGAAAATACTCGGCCATAATAATAATACCACGCCATTAGAGAGGAAAACAGGTGTGTATAAATTATTGTGTTGGGACTACACTTTTTATTAGATAGGCCAAACCGGGAAGGGTTTTCTAAAGAGATTTAACGAGCACAAACCAAAACATAATTTAAAAAATCAGAATTCACTAAATAACATAAAATATAACTACGAACGACATTCAGTTTCAAACAATCATACTTATACTGCTCTGAAATCTAATTTAAAACCCTTACATATTTGCAAAAACTATGTAATATGTTTGAATGTTTGGAGAACTTCTAAATTTTTCAAAGCTTAAAATAATATCGTGATTTCATATTGAATGATTATTTGAACTTTTAGTTGAACCCGCTGTACGATACAGCCTTGAACTTGCACAAACATTCATAAATAACTCCAGTATCCGATCGGTCTTCAAAGGGTGCGCACCCATAGAAAAGTGTGTGAGTATAAATTGATGTGATTTTAACAATTTAAGAACTCAACTGAGAGAATTATATCTAATGATAGAACATATGTTCCGAAACGCGTCATTTTAACGAGAAAACGAAGTTACACGACGGATCTTAGTCGATTCTATTCATTTATAAATATAAAAGTCACTAAGATAACAAAAAAACAATAGGCTATGTATGTTAAGTTGTAATATTATCAGCAAGTAGCGTATTGACCGTAAGTACAGTAGGTGGTCTCCTTTATATAATTCTAAGCATACGGAGTTAACCTAAAATATCAGTCTTATTACACGTTTAATGGAAAAAATATTATGCAAGTTTGTGAAATGTATTAATATATATGTTACCGGCAAAGTACAAAATCAGGCATTTTATAGAATGCCTAGGAACTTCATACAATGCCCGCGTCCAGCCATAAAGTATGAAATAAAACACATTTCATACTTTACCTAGGCATTGTATAGAATGCCTAACATCTTCACACGTGATGTACAGAAGACAATGTGTGCGCTATGGTTTCATGTCACAACATGAATCCCCCCCTCCGCAATGAGAGACATGCAGAGTATGCATACTACGTGTGGACATGTTTTGAACAGTGAGAATGACAAGAAGCTGTGTTCTCCCTGTTTCAAATCAAAAATTGCAACTGAAGAAATAAAAAGGTCAGAATCATTTCTAGAACTTCAGGCAAAGAAGGTGAAATCTGATTCTGACAAAACATATCCTCTAGCTCCTGTGGGTGCGTCTGTTTATGTTCTAATTCCTGAAGTAGACAACGGGCGGGGAAATCTTCGAAACATTCTAGCAATCGTCGTGAGTGTGACAGAAGAAGGATTTTACAAACTGGGAACCACTAACAGATTGCTAAAGCAGCTGTTCACAAATCGCAGTTCACTGTATGCCCAAAACCACTAATGGGGGTTGAAATGTTTCTGAACAAGAAACCTCACTTCGTTCTGCCACTACTGCCTAATCATCAGGATCCGGACAAGGGTTCGTGAAATATGTGTGTATGATTAAATGTTAAAAAAATAATGTAATTGTGTAAAACGTGAAAGAAATTGTACTTCAAAGTGTCACAGCTCTCTGTCTTGTAATAAGTAGAGTGTATTCCATATATTTAGAATTAATAAACACCAATAATATCTAATGTATTTTTTGAACCAGATTGAGTATACAGTACAGTTCTTAAACAGTATCATTTTAATAAAATAGTATCTGAACATAATTGAGTAGAGAATAGATAAACTCGAAATGTCATAAAAAGTCCTCCTCTACGTAAAATCAAACAATTATGTGTGATTTTGTAATAAGATGTTTTCATTTTGAACGTAGTAGGCCTAGGCAATGTACAGAATAACTGGAAAAGTGTAAAAAACATTTGAAAAATATTCTATTCTATACTTTGCCAAAAAACTTCAGGCATTGTATGAAATGCCTAGGTATTCTATAAAATGCCTGGATTACATACTTTGCCGGTAACATATATACAAAGAACCATATCGGCACTAGGTACATTGTATTGTCAGTTACAGAATGTATACCTGGGGGAAATTAGTGCGCTCGCGTTACTGTCTTAATGTAAACATTCTCTGTGTTTTGCGTTTTAGAGGTCTGCAACGTACATACAAGTCGACACGGGACTTGTATATACTGTTTGTTTCTTTTTTTATAAAGAAAGGTTATTTCATAAACAAAATGCTTACTTCTATTTCAACGACTTCATAAATCTAAAATTAGATTTATATAACATAGTGCTCTGGCATTCACTGCCGGTGTCAGTTGTATGATTCAAGTATCCGGGCTGTTTGGCTGTGGTCCATGGTTTATTACCAAACCAAACGTTTCAACAGCTCCAATGACTGCCATCATCAGTGGAGTTTAAAAATCCTGAACGTAGGGTGTTCGCGTCAGGCCCACAATACTGTGGTAAAGGCTTAGTTTTATATAATTTATGATTTTCTTGAGTTATTACTATTAAACACAGACTAGCAATAGCCATAGACCTCTCATGTCTTCATTATTAAAACAGAGCTACTTTCCTACACGCTGTGCAAGTTTGGCGTTATCTGTAAGTTAGAATAATAAAGCTACACATTGTACCATTTTTACTTATTTTCGTTTATGTTTACAGGTGGGCGTGAATTGATTTACAATTTTTCAAAATAGTACTTCCAATTAATGAAGGAGCGCACACGTGGTAAAGTTTACACATTTATTAAGTTTTCCAAATTGCTTACTACGTACCCCCAGGCTATCACGTCCGGAGTCAATGATGAAAGAATTCACATCCGGGATGTTTGGGATGTTTGGCTGTAGTCGATTGGTTTGTTCAAACATTTCTGTTTGGCAATAGACCACGGCCAAACATTGCGGATAGGAATTCTTATATCTTTTCCCAATTATTATTTTATTTTATTTTTTTATGTGGAGCGGTCGTGGCGTAGTGGCTAGCGTGTGGCGCTGTTACGCGGTCGGCGAGGATTCGATTCCCGCCGGGGCCATCTGATTTGCATACAACCGTTCTCCCTCGCAAGGCGATGGTAAACCAGCGAGAGGTATCCTGCCTAGTAATCACCCACCCCAACTATGCCGTTCGGATCCGGCGTTAAACTGTAAGAGACTCCGTAACACACGCACCACGGGTATATGCGGGGACTGTACAAAACAGCCGAAAGACTGAAGGACCCAATAATAATAATATTTTTGTGTTACAATAGCTATTCAGATATTAATTGGCAAACTTCGTCAGTACAGCATATCACTTTTAATTAAAATCTTTAAAGCCTATTGAAGTGTTTAATTTATTATATATTTTACTGGATACATCAAACGAAGTTTTCAAACAGTGGCACACTAACAACAAATCAGTAAGAATGGTAATTTGATGTAATTTTTACATGTGTAACAATAGATGAATAATGTTTTACTACAAAGTTTGTGCAGATCGTAAATTTGTAAACGTGGAATAAATAATTGATCAACAGAGAAATCGTTACTCACACTCGTGTATAAATATTTTCCTAGATTCGAACTGTCCGGTAGGCTGTACCGCAATAAATTATAAAGGTCACCAAATTCCAAAGGTCCCAACACTTTGATTAACTTTTAACGATGGAAAGTTCAATCAAATCGAATGGAAAGATCTACCAATAAGTATTACAGAAATTTTGTATTATTTGTTTCGACGTTTCGGCAGTATTTATTGTCATCATCAGGATCTGTGTATGGATAAAGAGAAAATATCAAACACAACAAGAACAATTAATTGAGTAAATGTGTTCGTGTATGTGCGTACGTGCGTGCGTTTGTGTGTGCGCGTGTGTGTGCGCGCGCGTGTGTGCGTGTGACCGCAAGGGAGTTGAGACAGTTTGTGTTACGCCATCAAAATAATTACATATTGTTTGACACAAAATACAACGACAAAATTATAATACCCCAGAAAATGATTACTAAATAACAATTTTAAAACTGATAATGCAATATAATCCTTCAATTGTATTTGAAAGTAATTAAAGAAGCAGTAATTACAAAATGTATAGGCATATTAGAATTGGTGCAGATACCACATGTCTACATATAGCATAAAAAATATATTATAACTGAATACAGATTGTGAGGATGTTCAAATTGGCATATTATTAAAAGTCATTATTATCATTTTCCACTCAGTGCTGGTATTGAAAACATTATCCATAATTTAGATAATTATGTACAAAATGACAGTAGAGGATTACAAACTTACATTAGAGAATTAAAACATATTAGAAACAAAAATTTATGGTAAACCAATTTACCATGTAAAAATGGTTATTATTATAGTTTACAATGTTGTAAAATATTATTACTTCCATGTTCGATAAGGAAATGGAAGTATGGTGACGGTGAAAATATATTGTTCGAGATAAGGGCTGATTGTCATTGTACTACCCTCAAAATATGAAGAAAAGTCATTTTTCGAGAAGTGTCTGTGTGTAGAATTTTTTTATGTCGAACGATAACTGGCGTAAATTCAAACAGAATCAAATAATATTTTTTATATCTGCCTGAGTTTGGAGACGACTCAAAGTTTAGTGATTCTGGTGAAGTTCGGTTAAGGGGAAGGGGTAGTTTACCAGCAACGTTTGATTTTTTAACAAGAGTAAAGTACTTGAAAAATCATTTAAACTTTTTCAAACAATGGTAATTGTTCAAAATAAATTATTTTGCTGCCAGGCAATAATTTCATTTCATTTTTTCATTTTAATTTAAATCATGTATGAGTGAAAGTATATAGTTTCTGGCAGGCAATCATATCTCAATTATTTAATGTTTACGTTTCCAGATTTTTATTATTTTGATTCCCGCAATAAAAAGGCAGACAGGACTCACACACAAACATACACACAATTCCAGTTATTTCTGGCCTGACTCACGTTTACTTTCTTACATTTGCATGTTTTTTAAATGGAAAGTGCCTAAACCCACACTAACACAATGCGTCCAAGCCGAAAAGGTGTCCAGCGTGGACAGCGATTTCCTTCCTGTGGATCGCTCGCCAGTGTAACTGGATGTGTTTACAGAAGAACGGTTCATAGACAGACTTTTCGTCTTTAGGGAATCAATCCTCTGCAAGACGCTCAGGGTCCATAAGAGACTTCGGAGCGCTCTTTCTTTTCCACGTGTTTGTTCTGTGAAACGTACACTGTAGACTCCCAGCTTTACTCTGAGCAACGCTCCATAGGGAATGTTGAAAATTTTCGTCCACGGTGTACCCTCATACACACTAAAACCTGCTCTGATGTTTTGATTACGGACGCCATAACATTACAACTTTGGAAACTTGAGCATGTGCACGTGTGTATGTATGAAATATATATAAATATTTATCTCCTCTGGAAAATTGTTGCCCCTCCTAGAAAATATTTTGACCTCCCTGATGGCTAGTTATTTACTAGCCTGTGTGGAATATAGCGTTATGACATGGATCAGGATGGTGGGTGTTAAACAGAAAAAACAAACCTATTAAGGAAGAAATGTTTTGCTGAAAAAGTTTTAATTAAACGGGTGAACAGAATCGTCGTTCAGGAAATCAGAAGACGAATGGAAAGAAAGAAAGATTAGATTTAAAAAAAAATGACTGGAATAGAATTGACAGGAAATACTTTGATAACACTATAGACATCATTCACCCTCGGCCGATTACTTGCAGCGAGAGTCCAATTTCATTACAGGAATCAGATCGCAGCTCCCTTTGACCAGCTCTCCGTTCGACCTACAAACATTTTATCCTAAAGTACAGTCCTTCCTTACGAAGGTTGAGGATAGTCTTCACCCACCTGACATGGGGGTACCATTTTAGCTGATACGTAATTTCTTCACAACTCAGGCATCCACTTATTTGATGTTTTGTCACCATATCTAGCTCTGTTTCTTGTTAGAAATTTTTCCAACCGAATTCAAGTAAATTATTTTAAATATAAATATTTTAGAACATGGAAGTCATGTATGGTTCTCCATACCGATTGTTTACCGAGAACTTAGTCCATACAGAGTACTATATTCTTTTGAATAATGCATATGTCAGCAGTCATATTGTACCCTCTCATTCGCTCACTCTTTCTCTTACTCTTTCTTTCTCACTCTCTCTCCTTCTGTCTTTCTCTCTCGCACTCTCTCTCTCTGTTTTCTCTATTTCTCTCTGTCCCTCTCTTTTCCTCACTCTCTCTCACTTTATCTTATCAAATGTATATTAGAATTGGTACATATACCAACAGATGTCTACATATAGCTTGTATTGACAATTAACTTTAGTTATTTATTTAGTTATTGACAATCACTTTAAAATGTTAGTCTAGTTAACAATTACCAGTATACAGAAATGCCGCTGTCCACTAACACGTACTCAATTGCGTAACTCAAACGGGCTGGCCGCTTTTAAATAATGCTATTTCTACTCAACCAAAGTCTGCTTTTTGTCGTGCGGCGTTACGAAGAAGTTCAACCATGCTGTAGATGTTGTCCGGAAAATGATTATAATATTCCTAGGAAGGCGCAGAAAAGTCGGGAATACACTAAAACAGAGTTCCGTGTCATCCTCCTGGTTACGTAAGCAGGTCACGTTTGCATCCTGATGCAAACTACTCATGTTGCCTATGTCTCAGTGTAAAACTTATAAGCATAATAAAAGTTTGTTCTATTTTTACCAATAATATAAAAGTTTTTTCATTAGTTCTAAACTGGAGAAAAAGTTTATTAACGTCCTTGTTAAGTAAGAACGCGGAAGAATTTACGTCAATATTTTGTGTACTTTTGGCACAATTCTTTAATCATCATCCTCAAGGTTTAAGACAATGGTTTGTTCCTGTCTCAAATAGGCAAAATTACAGCCGGGCACTCCAGCGTTTCCTCGGACGTCCCACACCTCTCCGTTCCCTCTGCTTGTAGTTCCATAGTTGTTTGGGGATGCGGCAGTCATCCATTCGGCAAAGATGTTCCCACCAATTCAGCCGATACTGGGCGGTCCTGTCGAGTATACTCATAATATTCAGTTCCTGCCGTATATCTGTGTTCCTTCTATGATCATGGAGAGTATACCTTGCCACGTGCCTGAGAAATGTCATTTCAGCCGCTTGGATGCGACTGGCCTGGCCTTTCGTTAAAGTTCAATTCACAGACAGATAAAGAAGTGTGGGACGAGCCATCACACAATTCTTTTCGAAATATAATTCTACCTACAATAGGTCTGATATAGAATAGAATTTTTTTATCGACTTTTAAGAGAACATTGAGCCGTTTATGACCTACTTCTGAAGTACTTAATTTTTATTACTATTGCTAGAGATTTTTCAGTAGAAAACAGTATGTATGAGCAGTATTGTCCATACAGGGTCGACAGAGAACACATAATAGGCTACATTACAACTAACTTTATTGAATTTACGCTTTTACATTCTACTGAACTACGTCGAAAAATTTAGTTTTATTTTGTGTCATAAATACTTTATTACAAGCTTTGTTGAGAGTACTACTTTGTTTCATTTTTTTATACCTATAGAGTTACACTAACTATATATGCTACATAAAATAGTATTAAATTTTCAAATAATACGTTTAATTCACAGTCATCAGTTTACCAATATTCAATTTCATTATAAGCTAGCCTGTTCGTGTAGAACTGACAACTATAAACATTATTAAAATTGGAAACTAGCAAGATATTGGGCCGTAGTCGACTAATTTATTGGTGTATTGGAGTGTTAGTGGTCTTAAATATTTCTACTAGAAACAGTCAATACCAAAGACAGCATAGTGGTTTGTATAAAATTACTAGTACAAAGACGTAGTCGATTAGTATCGAGCATATCAACCTCATTCAATTTATATCAAGCAATGATATAATCCTTTACCTTTCGACCTGCCATCCTTTATTGAACGCGTAATACTGAACGCGGGTGGGCGAAACGTTTATAATCACATTGTAAGAAATAGACCACAACCTGCCAACCTGGTATTTTCCAATTTTAGTAATATTCACTCTTGTTGTGACAGCCTTAGAATACATTGACAACTATAAAATTTCAAAAGAAATATTATAGACCCCTGACTACTGTACCAGCACTATGTCATCATCTAGCAGCCATTGGTCTCGACCCAGTTGCTACAATCCTGCCACGGGTGCTCAAACAAACCTACAAGCTACAAGCTACTCCACACCTTTATAACTTTTACGTTTCGACTTCATCTCTACAAGTTATGTTCCGTAAATAATCTTTTTTCTTGTCACCCTCATATTGTTCCGTCTCCGTCGGGTTTGTTTTATTTAGGTTTTAGTGGATGTTAGTGAGGATCGGTCAATAATACAAATTTTAGCTATTTTGCGTCGACGTTTCGACAATATTTATTGCCATCTTCAGGACCTGTGTATAAAATACAATAGAAATATCAAACATAACGAAACAATTAAATATTTTGGTGAACGTGTTGGTGATGTGAGTGTGTGCGTGATGATCCTCACTAACCATCCACTAAAACATTCATTGATTGACTAAAAATTTAAGGATATATTTAGGTTGAGAAGAAGAAGAAACAAAAGTAATGAACTTACAGAATGGCATGTGTTTCAAAGACTAATTCTTTGAACTAGTCTGGAATTTAAATGTTAGATTTTAATAGACACATCTGGATTTTTCATGTTCATTTACAGTCATTTACTATTTGCATAAATAACGTTATGCGTAGGGGTCCTCGAAATGCACGTATGTTATCTAAATGCACGTGTATCGTCTAAATGCACGTATGTCATCTAAATGCACGTATGTCGTCTGAATACACGTATGTCATCTAAATGCACGTATGTCGTCTAAATGCACGTATGTCATCTAAATGCAGGTATGTCGTCTAAATGCACGTATGTCATCTAAATGCACGTATGTCGTCTAAATGCACGTATGTCATCTAAATGCACGTATGTCGTCTAAATACACGTATGTCATCTTAATGCACGTATGTCGTCTAAAACCAAAAATACTATACACGTCTACTAAGTCTTTAACCTAAGAAACTTTAGACAAGTAAAAATGGCTGAAGACAGCTATACTCACTTTATTAGATCGCATGTTATAAGGATACAGTAAAAGACTTTGAAATAGTGAAACATGTTGAATAGAAATTTTATGTATCCAGTATTCTGACCGGAGTTAGGTCTAGCAAAACAGTATTTTTTAACACCACAGTAGTGATTGATAATAGTAAATCGCGTATCACTATCGAGATATAGCAATTAGAATCTCAGTTTATCCGTCATAATGGCTTAATTTAATCTTCAAAATTTTCATGAAACCCAGGCCATGACGAAATAGACTTAGTTTAGGTAAAATAGAAATTACACATTCTCTGCTTGTGTTTCCGCAGAAGATTGTTTTATGTATTACAACAGTACGTATGCATATGGTACTGTGCATTGCACAATTAGTTAAGATAATTTATGTAAATTGAAATAAATAATGAATATTGTCAGTAGTCTAATAATTCAGATAGAAAACACTAAAGGGGAACAACGAATTTGCCTGTTTGAACAGGGAAGTCACGCCACACACAGCTGCGTCTGTGTACACGTGTATCTTACGTGTGCGAGTGCGGCCAGTTAACTATTGCAAAGCGCCACCCATAAAATAACGTTAATCAATAAATAAATAATTTAATTCTTGGATTTCGTTGTCCATGACGTGTCCGTTACTTAACTAAATATCACTATAATTTTGACGACTCGGAACACTAAGTTATTTATAAGTAAAAACGTAAAGTTTTACCTTACAGCCTAAACCGGCTTTCACCTATAGAAGGCTTCATCAGAGCCTTCACTTAGTGTTCCGAGTCGTCAATATTATAGTGATATTTAAATAATTTAAATTGTAATAAGTGTGTGTAAAATATCACAAAACAAAATATGCCACAGTGTGAATAGTATAAAGACGCACAAGTATACAGAAGATTGTGGGAAAACATTAAAAAGTGTAAATACAGTGCAAATAAATGTAAATAAAACATATAATAATTAAGATAGAGAAAAGCGGTTAACACACAGTTGTACATATAAAAATTACCGACCAGATGAAAATCGGGTAATTTGCAAAAGACTTCGCATGTTGCGAAGACCAGTGAAATAAGTGTGTAAATAATCGTGTTTATAAAAGGACGCTACGACAGACTGATTCATGCAGAGAATTGTCGAGACAGAATTTTTGCGCCCTAGGGTATAAATACGCGAGACACACCAGCTTCTTTCTCTTTCTCGTTCAACTACAGCGGTAGCCGGAGGCTATGCCCAACAACTTCATCACTTTCGTGAGATCACCGCTGCAACCAGAGGCTATTACTGCAGACGAGGGAGCATCCAAACCCATGGTATAGGTTCCAGCCGCACGGTACGAGTCATCGGACTATCGAGAGGATCCGGAGGACGGGGAGCGGGCTCCAGGACTACACCGACTACGAAGAATCAACGAGGATCAAGGACTCAGGACCAGAAGAGGATACGCTGAGGAATTACCACCACGATGAAGGTGAAATAAATCTATGTATTCATCAAAACATAAGACTCAATTAAAGACAATAAAACAATGTAAAAAAAGACGATGTAATTTCAAAAAGTGAAATTAATAATTTTTAAATGTAACTGTTTATTGTATAGTAATTTATAGTAATATTTAAATTTATGAAAGTATATTTTTAAAATTACAATTTATCGAAGATATTTAAATTACTTTTGAAATTAAATAGTAATTTTTTTAAAGTAATTAATATGTCATAAATAAGAGATGCATATTCAACAACAATAATAATTTAAAAAGAAAGATTAGGGAATTTAATAAGAATTAAAGAAGTTGAGCAAGTCGAGAGCAATATTATATCATAATCAATGTTATTTATAGTTATAAGTGTATATTTTGTTTCTATCCTTAATATAAGATATTACTTGTATTTTATTAACAAGTATGTGTACTACAAATACACACATGCAAATAATAATGAAATTTTTAACTCTAAATATTTTTGAGATTTTTAATTAATAAATGTTTGAAAGATCCTAAATAATTCACGTTGTTATTATTATTACGATTACATCCGTTGTAAATTTTATAACGTAAGTATCGTTGCAAATATATTGTGCTACCAAACGTGTGGCTCGTTAACGATATAGACAAAAAAAAAATCGTTATAAAAATAAATGGCTACCAAACGTGTGGCTCGTTAACGATACAGGCAACGAAAAAACGTTATAACGAAAAGAAATTGGGTGGTATTGTTTAAAATGTGAAAGTGTTGTAATTGTAAAAGTGTTGTAATCTGTGTCGGGCGTTACCTCCGCGCACTTTCGTTACTTACCCTGTTGACTGGATCCTCTGCAGTGATGTAGTCCTGTAATACAACTTAAAACTATGCTTTTGTGGGCGCCACTTGGAAACGTTTGTTCCAAGAAAAAATTAAATGTGATTGATAAAATTTTTAAATCTACAAAAAAATTTAAACAAGTCAGTTTAGCTTTGAAAAAATCAGTTATGTTTAATGATTCTTTAAAAACAACAAACAAATCGTCTGAAGGACTATCATTCATAAAAATTATAAAATTGCAGAGAAAAAAATTTTACAAGTTATTATTATTGACAAATTTTTTATATGTCCAATCAAGTATCGGCTAGTATAATTCAGATTCTGACTCAGTTGACAAGCATGAGTTTAATATGTGAAAAAACTTTAATCTCAGGACGTGACTCCTTTGAACTACCAAGACATATCAATTAGATGCCTTACAAGAAAAAAAACTAAGTGATTTGAAGGTGTATGTGTGGCGTATAAAGTACAACTGTGTGATAATTGTAACCAGGTAGCAATGATTTTAATTTTGGTAAACTCACGTTCCAATGGTCGTTTATTCTCTCACTGGACACTTCCTTCGGGTAGTTTCTCGATCTCGCCTCTTCGGGTGTACACTGAATCTATTTAAAGTCAATTTTTCCGATCGTTACTTTTCCGCACTTTTTGTCAAAACGTTTGGCAGTAAAATCTCGTTCAAACGCCGCCACTACGAATCATCTGTTTAGCGTTGATTCAGAAATCTGCCACCGCAGCGCTGACTCCCATGCGGTTTTGAGGAAGGCTAGTGTATAGTTTGTTTACGTTCGGGGGAATTATTTGTCACGTTAGTCAGTCAATGCGAACACAGCAGAATTCGTTCTCTATTAAATGTTTGGGACCCTCCTGGGCCGTCGACGTTCTGGCTGCGTGCTTTCTATTAGAATTTGCCGTATCGCTGCTCTATTTCAGCGATATTTTTTGGCGACTCTCGTTGAGGTTAAGTCAGTCGGGTATGTCTATGTATGGGAAAAAGCCTTCCTGCCGTGTCTTGTCGATTTTTCGCCTCTCGGTTTCGCCTTAGCTGCGTTGATCAGTGTTGTGCGAGATGCATCAATTCTGGCGTTCAATCTTCAAGTGTTTTTCGGTCAAATTTTGTCTCGCTTTTATACTAAATCGGGATGACTGTTTTCGTCGACTTCCGGTATATTTGTGTAAAATTCTTTCTAGATTGTTCGAGAATAAACGAAATGGAATGTCATAGAACAATTTTCACTTCCGTAGAAGCTTTTAGAACGAATTTCTTATTCTTCATACAATGGATATTTCAAAATTTACACTGGTATTTATCAAACAGTTTCACATTAGTACTTACAATTTGTATGCCATTAATGTATTTAAATTCCTTGTTTTTAACTGAATCTAGCGATACTAAATATGATTGGTATCTAATTAACTTAAGTCTAACAAACATTACAATTTACAACCTTCACCTTGAGTTGTAGTCATTAAAAACTCAATATTTATAATAAAAATTGTTGTGGAGTTATAAAGTTCCCTTCACAAGCTAGACATCTACTACTACTACTCTCCTACAACAAAATAAACATATTTTAACATCAATAAAACACAAATAAATACAATTTTATATGGCCTCTGCTCATGGCCTAGGTTCTTGTCAATTTTCTAATACAATGATTAGTCTTTTTCCTTAATATATGTGTTATTTCACCACTATACACACAGAGTTTATTATTTTGTCTATCTTTTGTGATACCTGGTTACTTTGTACATATTTTATATTTATCACAAGATGACATAGCATCATTGATTGTCTTGAGATGTCATTTTTTATGGTGTGACAAATCTCACTCTAATTAGTTAAATTCTTTTAGAATTGACTTTACTTTCAACTGAGTTTATTTCTTATTAAGGTATTTTGATGTATTGTACCTTTCTATCTCATTTTTGTTAGTATTCTGTAAGTATTTTAGCCAGATCTGATTATTTTTGTACTGAATAATTGGCTTCAGCCATACATGGTATAAGTAAATATTTTGCTGACTTGACTATTACAATGTTAAAGTTGGTCAGGTATATTAGTATAGTTGCTTTATATCATATTACAGCTTTCTAATACAGTTTGGTTGCATTTTGGCAACATTAAATTCATAAATTATACAATATTAGATGCCTATTACATGTTTTTAGTTAACACTGTTTTTGGCTATTTTGGCTGCTTTTTATTCATTTGACAGCTTCCTTTATTTAAGATAAATTGTTGACTATTGTCTGCTTGACAATTACATATAGTTTTTATTTAAATCTGATAATAATTGATTTTTCCATAAAATCTTGGTGTATGGTCTCAAATCCAACACATTAATATTTTTTGTCATTGCAAATATACAATTTTTATTTTAACTTAAACTCTTTCTAATAATGTATTTAAGTCATTTAATACATCTATTTTATGTACATCACATAATATAATGATGGATCGTGTCCATTTATTCACAAAAAATAGTTTTTAATACTATATTCATAGTTATAAAACTTAATAATTATTGACTTTATTCTGGTAGATTCTGACATTATTTCTCTCTCTTATAGTGTCTTATGTTTTTTTCACTCTTATTCACTTTAATAATATATATGGGGTTTTGTCTTAGTCATAGTTTGGTCGTTTTTTCAAGTTGATAGAAATAATTATTATACAAAATTACACAATTTTTTGGGACTACTTGGGTTCGATACTGTTCACTTCACTTTCCTCCTATGCTAACTTACTATATAAATGATTTCTTTTTATGGAACGTTCTGTGACGCTACATATGCCTCACCGTTAAAGTTGATAATTTTGGAAAAACATATCTTTGGTTTTGATGAAATTATCATCTCTATAATAACCCTTTATTAGCTTCTTTATATCTCATTCTTTTATCTTATAATTAAATTCCTGTACTATATTAATCCAACTCAATATTCCTAGTTCGTTCTTTGTCGTATCACCTATTCCTTTCCTTTTTACCTTGATGTTTTATAATTAATCTTTGATATAATTCCCTATCAATTCCCTAACTTACATAGAGGGTTGGGAGTCAGAGTGGCTCGCTATGGCATACATTCTCTGTCCCTTCCTGTCTATAACTACTGAAATCAGAGGCAACACATCCCTGTTCAGAAAATAATAATTGCACCTTTGCAACAAATAATAATAATAATAATAAAAAAAATACAATATTCAAAGATCATAGGCTCCTACACATAAATTCCCTTTCTTAAACTCTTCTGATTAATTCACAATTATATTAATATATCGTTCTCCGCAGGTTAAATTATCGTTTAAAATCATTCAATGTTAATAGCTATATTCATATTCATCATTACCTCCTTATGTAACACACTGTTTTCCCTTTTTTTTCCATTTAAATATCAAATATATGACAGTATTTCTCCTTTTTTTTTTTTTTTTTTTTTTCCTTTACTAAGTGTCCATCTTGTAGTATTTATTAATAATAATCTCTCTCCTTCTCTAAGTACGGGTAAGCTGGTAAATATACGTTGACATGGCTATTGGAAATAAATCTTGCCTATGGTGGAATGTGTCCTTCTCGTAATATTAATTAATAACAATCTCTCTCCTTCTCTTTTCAATATTCGACCTTCGATGTTTATCACCTCTACTCCTTCAAATGCCTGGTCTATGACATTTATTCTGGACGACTGGTTTCATGGCCTTACCATCTCATCACATGTTTGGGCCATAATTTTTCTGCATAGCGGAATTCCTCTTCTCTCTCACTTTCATTTTGGGGATCATTATCTGGTTCTCGGCCAGTTTCTGCCAATACATGGTTTACATAAAATACTCGGGGTTTTTCGTCATTATTTGCCTGATTATGCTGTATTGAAAAACCCGGATTTTCGTGAACTGTTACCCGATTCTCATTATTATTTTGATTAGCGTTTGGCTCTTGTTGGTTGTTACTTTTGTTTCGGGGTGGTTCGTTACTCCTACCCTCTGAAAACTGCTGACGGTTATTCGCCGTATCACCCTGGCTACCTGGCGCCTGTTGAGTCATATACCCGTAACTTGGTAAATTGGGTGGGTATGGTCGTCGATTATCGGCCATCATATAATTTACCTGGGGCCTGTACTCATTTTGGTTTCTCCTATCGCTTCCTCCTTGGTTTCCCCCGTTGCGATAACCATTACGTTGACCAAAATTACTTCCTCTATAATTATTCCCGCGATAACCGTTTCCCTGGTGGAAGTTCCTACCGTAGTTATTCCCGGTGTAATTACCTCTGTTTGGTCCCGGATAGTTGCGGTTAATTGGGCCCTGAGTGCTATCATTTCGGCCATTTGGTGGGATATTATTATTCTGATTATTGGTGTTTAGATTATTACCGTTCCCACCTCCATTCCGGTTTGGTCCGTTATTATTGTTGTTGTACTCTACCTTACGATTGGGGGGTTGGTAATCCTGGAACCTTCCTGTGGATTCGCAATTTTCCAATAATTTGGCCAGATCGGCTATTTTGCTAATCTGTTGGTATAATTGGGCATCCTTGATCCCATAGCTGTAATGTCCAGCTAACTGCCTTACCAAACATTCTTCTGGGATCGGCGGTATCAGCTTCCGTGCTAAACATACCTTTCCCAGGAAATAAGACGTCGGGGACTGTCCATAGGACGCGTCGTATTTGCCATAGAAAATGTCCATTCTTACCCTGTTTTGTGCGGTCTCTGACCAATACTTTTCCTTAAACTGACGTTTAAATTCTGCTAAATTCGTTATTTCTGGTCGTACCGCTATCCACCAGTTATCCTTAGTATTTTTAAACGTCTCGTCAAGCATCTCTCTTATCCTGTCCCACCTTGTTTCTCTACTTCTCCCAATAACCTCCTCCATTCTTTCCAAAAATTCCATTGGGTTTCGTCGATAGTCCTGGAAGTTGATTACTTCCCTGTTTTCACCATGACACGTATGAGTGTTTAGTATTGGTGTGTCTCTCAGCGCCTCTAATCTTTCCTGCAGGTTTTTTTCTCTCTGGTCTATTTCCATAATACTATTTTTGTGGGTTTTTATCTGTTCGTCCAGCCTGTTAGCGATGTCGCTAACGTCTTTTTGGACTTCTCCCACCTCCTGCGTGATGGCGTCTTGGTTCTGCCTTACCCTGTTTTCGAGATTTATAACATCTTGTTTGGTCTCTACTGTTTGCTCCTCTATACTTTCGAAACGTGTATTGTTTCCCTCCCGTAACCTTTCCAACTGTTTCTCCATGTTTTCGACCTTCCTGTCACTATCGATTTTATTATCATTGATCGTTTTGGTTACTGTTTCGTACTTTATGCTAATCTCTTTTTTCAGGGACTCTATACTTTTTTTATTCTCCTCCTGAAATATCTCCAGTTTTTTCCCATTGTCATCTATTTTCTCGGTTATATCCTTCTTTAAAGATTCTATGTTTTTGTCTAATTTCTCCTTATCTTCCAGTCTGTTTTTATTCATGGATTCTATTATTTCCTCCTTATCTTCCCGTCTATTTTTATTTATATCCTCCTTTAACGATTCTGTGTTTTTGTTCATTTTTTCTTCCATCCTTTGGAACATTTTCTCATTATTATTTTTGTTCTCCTCCTTATCCTCCTGTCTGTTTTTATTCATTTCTTGGAGCATCGCCATCATCATCATTATATTTGTGTCAACGCTCCCTGTTATTTTTTCTGGTTCGGGTTTCTCTGTTTGTTCTACCATTTGTATGGGTTCTTCTCCCGTTTGTTCTTCTATTTCGTCTACCGTTTGTACCGGTCTTTCCATTTCTAGTGTGGGCGGTTCTAATTCCGTTTCCTCGACCTGTACTGCCTCTCCGTCTTCCACACTTAACTCGGGTTCCACAGTCTTCTTCACCTTTTTTCCCTTTGGTTGCGGCATTTTAATATGTTGGTAGTTGCCGGGCTTGTTCCGTCTTTTTCAAGCCTCACTAGTTGGGCTGCCAATTTATAACGAAAAGAAATTGGGTGGTATTGTTTAAAATGTGAAAGTGTTGTAATTGTAAAAGTGTTGTAATCTGTGTCGGGCGTTACCTCCGCGCACTTTCGTTACTTACCCTGTTGACTGGATCCTCTGCAGTGATGTAGTCCTGTAATACAACTTAAAACTATGCTTTTGTGGGCGCCACTTGGAAACGTTTGTTCCAAGAAAAAATTAAATGTGATTGATAAAATTTTTAAATCTACAAAAAAATTTAAACAAGTCAGTTTAGCTTTGAAAAAATCAGTTATGTTTAATGATTCTTTAAAAACAACAAACAAATCGTCTGAAGGACTATCATTCATAAAAATTATAAAATTGCAGAGAAAAAAATTTTACAAGTTATTATTATTGACAAATTTTTTATATGTCCAATCAAGTATCGGCTAGTATAATTCAGATTCTGACTCAGTTGACAAGCATGAGTTTAATATGTGAAAAAACTTTAATCTCAGGACGTGACTCCTTTGAACTACCAAGACATATCAATTAGATGCCTTACAAGAAAAAAAACTAAGTGATTTGAAGGTGTATGTGTGGCGTATAAAGTACAACTGTGTGATAATTGTAACCAGGTAGCAATGATTTTAATTTTGGTAAACTCACGTTCCAATGGTCGTTTATTCTCTCACTGGACACTTCCTTCGGGTAGTTTCTCGATCTCGCCTCTTCGGGTGTACACTGAATCTATTTAAAGTCAATTTTTCCGATCGTTACTTTTCCGCACTTTTTGTCAAAACGTTTGGCAGTAAAATCTCGTTCAAACGCCGCCACTACGAATCATCTGTTTAGCGTTGATTCAGAAATCTGCCACCGCAGCGCTGACTCCCATGCGGTTTTGAGGAAGGCTAGTGTATAGTTTGTTTACGTTCGGGGGAATTATTTGTCACGTTAGTCAGTCAATGCGAACACAGCAGAATTCGTTCTCTATTAAATGTTTGGGACCCTCCTGGGCCGTCGACGTTCTGGCTGCGTGCTTTCTATTAGAATTTGCCGTATCGCTGCTCTATTTCAGCGATATTTTTTGGCGACTCTCGTTGAGGTTAAGTCAGTCGGGTATGTCTATGTATGGGAAAAAGCCTTCCTGCCGTGTCTTGTCGATTTTTCGCCTCTCGGTTTCGCCTTAGCTGCGTTGATCAGTGTTGTGCGAGATGCATCAATTCTGGCGTTCAATCTTCAAGTGTTTTTCGGTCAAATTTTGTCTCGCTTTTATACTAAATCGGGATGACTGTTTTCGTCGACTTCCGGTATATTTGTGTAAAATTCTTTCTAGATTGTTCGAGAATAAACGAAATGGAATGTCATAGAACAATTTTCACTTCCGTAGAAGCTTTTAGAACGAATTTCTTATTCTTCATACAATGGATATTTCAAAATTTACACTGGTATTTATCAAACAGTTTCACATTAGTACTTACAATTTGTATGCCATTAATGTATTTAAATTCCTTGTTTTTAACTGAATCTAGCGATACTAAATATGATTGGTATCTAATTAACTTAAGTCTAACAAACATTACAATTTACAACCTTCACCTTGAGTTGTAGTCATTAAAAACTCAATATTTATAATAAAAATTGTTGTGGAGTTATAAAGTTCCCTACACAAGCTGGACATCTACTACTACTACTCTCCTACAACAAAATAAACAAATTTTAACATCAATAAAACACAAATAAATACAATTTTATATGGCCTCTGCTCATGGCCTAGGTTCTTGTCAATTTTCTAATACAATGATTAGTCTTTTTCCTTAATATATGTGTTATTTCACCACTATACACACAGAGTTTATTATTTTGTCTATCTTTTGTGATACCTGGTTACTTTGTACATATTTTATATTTATCACAAGATGACATAGCATCATTGATTGTCTTGAGATGTCATTTTTTATGGTGTGACAAATCTCACTCTAATTAGTTAAATTCTTTTAGAATTGACTTTACTTTCAACTGAGTTTATTTCTTATTAAGGTATTTTGATGTATTGTACCTTTCTATCTCATTTTTGTTAGTATTCTGTAAGTATTTTAGCCAGATCTGATTATTTTTGTACTGAATAATTGGCTTCAGCCATACATGGTATAAGTAAATATTTTGCTGACTTGACTATTACAATGTTAAAGTTGGTCAGGTATATTAGTATAGTTGCTTTATATCATATTACAGCTTTCTAATACAGTTTGGTTGCATTTTGGCAACATTAAATTCATAAATTATACAATATTAGATGCCTATTACATGTTTTTAGTTAACACTGTTTTTGGCTATTTTGACTGCTTTTTATTCATTTGACAGCTTTCTTTATTTAAGATAAATTGTTGACTATTGTCTGCTTGACAATTACATATAGTTTTTATTTAAATCTGATAATAATTGATTTTCCATAAAATCTTGGTGTATGGTCTCAAATCCAACACATTAATATTTTTTGTCATTGCAAATATACAATTTTTATTTTAACTTAAACTCTTTCTAATAATGTATTTAAGTCATTTAATACATCTATTTTATGTACATCACATAATATAATGATGGATCGTGTCCATTTATTCACAAAAAATAGTTTTTAATACTATATTCATAGTTATAAAACTTAATAATTATTGACTTTATTCTGGTAGATTCTGACATTATTTCTCTCTCTTATAGTGTCTTATGTTTTTTTCACTCTTATTCACTTTAATAATATATATGGGGTTTTGTCTTAGTCATAGTTTGGTCGTTTTTTCAAGTTGATAGAAATAATTATTATACAAAATTACACAATTTTTTGGGACTACTTGGGTTCGATACTGTTCACTTCACTTTCCTCCTATGCTAACTTACTATATAAATGATTTCTTTTTATGGAACGTTCTGTGACGCTACAACGTTATAATATATATATATATATATTTATTTATTTATAACATAATCTGCACTGTCATGTATGCAGAGAATTGGTTAGGTACACAAATTATTAATTAATTTTTGCCAATTATATTAGGGTTATAAACGCGTAAAATACGTAGTACTTGACTTTATTGGACGAATTTCAAATAAAATATGAAACATTCGTATTCGACACGGGTAAATACACATGTTAAATGTTTCAATAATTTATTTGGAAATGAGTTTCAGAACATAAATTATTTGTCATTCTCGCCGTTTCTAAATCATAATACAATCGTTAACTAATATAGGCCTATTATCAATAATAAATGACACTAGTTTTCCGAAGAATATTTTATATATTTTTTGTATGTTTACAATGTTTCAATAGTCTGAACTATCATAGATCAGATGGCAACAATAGGTAGTAACTAATTGGTGATAACTAAAAATACATTATAGTTCAGACTATAAAAGTATTGTAAACATAGAAAAAAATATATAGTATATTCTTGTAAAAACAATTGTTGTTTAGCAATAATAATAAAAAAATAGACAAGAAAAATTTGGGAAGATATAAATATAACCTATATACATGTGTGTGTTTATATAAATAAAATTACACCCCAATCTATCTACTTCTTTCCCACCCTGTTATTTCCTTGCTTCTTGTCTTCCTCTCCAACTTCATCCAAAATCTTTCACACTGTCTACCTGTTTACCTGTTTCTCTTACTCTCTCTCTCTCTCTCTCTCTCTCTCTCTCTCTCTCTCTCTCTCTCTCTCTCTCTCTCTCTCTCTCTCTCTCTCTCTCTCTCTCTCTCTCTCTCTCTCTCCATCTATCTATCTATCTATCTATCTATCTATCGATCTCTGTCAGACTGTCATGTAGATTTGTTAGATGAAAATCAGTGGCTACATTAATGGAAAAATTAATTTTCCCGTTTTCTGTCTACACTCGCTTGCTACAATGTAACCGCACTCCTCAGCGCGTTAAAGATTCATGTGTTATTACCTGCAATATAAACGTGAGATTCCCGTTTATTCAATTTTCAAATGTTTTCCTGACATTCATCACAGGCATGTTTTGTTTCATTGGATCCATTGGAAACTCTCCCTTTGCCAGTATCAACAGTATTTTTATTAAAAATTGAACACGTCTTTGGTCTCAGATTTTATAAGCGTATCACCATCGATGTATACTGTGTGTGAATATATATATATATATATATATATATATATATATATATTGCGACAGTACATATAAGTGCAGTACTGAGCATTGAATATACAAATTTAAATATACATAATAAATTGTAAAACAATTAATAATGTATTAGAAGTAAGCATGTCAGGGATTGCAAGCTTGGCTCAGACAAAAATATGGACAGGTGTTTCGACCTGAATCGACTTGTACACACACACATATGTAACTGAAAGTTATATTTTGCATGTGTGTGTGACGCAGGTCTATGCAGGCGAGTGTGCCACCCCAGTATGAATAATTGCGTAATTACTGTTTTTCCGTAATCATTCATAAACTATAAATAAGGAGTAAAATCCAAAGACACAATGAAATGTAATAAAATTAACTACATACTGTGTACGAAAACCACGTGAAAGGGACACACCGTACGAGTGTAGTGGCGAAATAACTGTGTACAGATTGCAAGGGTTAAGTTACAATGTCCAAAAGTACAGTGAACAGGTGTAGTGAAAATAGTTATAAGATGGGTATAAGAGTATACTCACAGGGCTCTGCAATTCGCACAAATATAAGATATAGCGAAATTGACGAGGAGTGGGGGAACTAAACCCAGAGACAATTTCAGACATGTCGATTTCGTACAACTGCAGCTGTTAACCAAGACGTGGGTATAAATAGGACACACACGCTACAGTTGTATCTTTTTTGATCAACCACAGCTGCAGCGGGAGCTTCTGCCCGTACGCACGGAGTATTTATTTTTTGTAAATAGTTTCATTCTTCCAGTTACATACAACTATGTAACTAAGTTGTAAATACAATCCCTTTTAAATAGTAACAGAATTACACGAGAAGAAAATCCATATAAGATGATCAACTGACGTCCGAAACAGCATGAGAAGAAGTAACATGAAGTTCCGGAGAGCGAGAGAGCTGACGACTTAGTTCCAGAGAGCGAGACGACGCTGGAGTCTAGAGGTGACTACGCTGGACAAGAGGAACGACGCTGCAGTCTAGAGGCAACTACGCTGGACAAGAAGTACATTACTGAAGTCTGGAATCGACGCTGGACAAGAGAAGCGACGCTGGACAAGAGTAATTGATGCTGGAGTTCGAGACGAGGACGATTACAGATGGATCGATTGCGATTGAGTATGATTGACAACAATAAGGTGATAAACAACTTATTTATCTCTTAATCGAACAATTAACTCAAAGACAATTAAAGACATTCTTGTTTTACTTTAAAGTTAAGAGCCAATGTTTCTTGTAAATATAGAGTTAAAACGGTAGATATTATTGAAGTAAGATTAACGTAAACAAGAGCTCAAATTAGTATTGAAATGAAAAGAATGCAAAGCATTTAAGTAAAAATTAGAGTTTTATAAATCATTACTGAAAAAGTAAGATAAATTCAGTAGCTATTAATATATTGAATGTCGTTACAATATCAAAAAAGATATTTAAGCATTGATATTTAGAAGCACACGAATTGACTGAGTAGTTAGGAAATGATATTTTTAATAAAGTAATTATTAGAATAGAATATTTAGTCTGTAAGGATGTATAGAGCGTAAGCCTTACGGCATAGTAACAAAGCAATCATGAATGTTTTAAGTCGAATCAAGTGCCTTGCGCACAATTTCATTAATACTAAATAAATTTGAAATACCGTTACAAGTTACATAGAGTTATTATTGCAGATACAGCTGAACCCTAAATACACATACACGGCATTATAGGAATGTTATATAAAGTGTATGAGTTAAATTATTGTACAGATTAAATATCACAAGAAGGTTAATTTGTCACATTTTGGCGTCCCAAAGAACGGGGACTCCACAAATTCAAATTGCATTAAATTTGGCAAAATTATATGTATTGTTATAATATATAATACATATAGTATACATCGATGCATATCACTCACATAGCGTATGTTATTTTTTTTTATTCCGTGAGAATGTCTGTACAATAAAATGGAGAGTCACATTTTAGCTTTCACATTACTCAAACTTACCGGAATTTCCTTTGTTTGTTCAGGTATTTGGTTTTCTGGTATCCCGACAGTTTGAGCTCCTTCTATATTCAATATAAACTCCATAAATTAGGAAGAACCGTCAGTCAAACAATGTTTAGCAACGGGAGGTTTAGTCAGCATCATTTCATAAGTCATTGTCATCATCATCATCATCATCACTCCAAGGACTAGGCCTTAGGCCTGTTCCGGAACCCATCTCCTCCTTGGTCTACCGAAACCTCTCTTCCCAGTAGGGTGATAACCCAAGGCAGCCACCGGTAGACGTGTATCAGGCATGCGATTCAAGTGTTCACACCACTGATTGTGTCAATTAGTAAGTATAGACACAATTTTTACATGTCTTTGGACGTTTATTCAATATTTATTGTCATCATCAGTACAACACAAATCATAAGTACAACCATTTCTGAGTTGTTACGTCACCAAACACACACTGTCTTTGGTATCGTCGTGATTATACAAATATTGATTCATTTATATATTTTAACGTATATTTATGTTGCTCAAATTGTGTTGAGATGTTATCAAATAAATATGTAGATTTTCGTATTGAGTATATGTTCAATGATACGTTTGGGTAAATTGTTCACTGATATTTGAGTATTGGTTTATGAACTGATTGAGTTTCACTTTTGGGCGCCAAAATAGGTAATAGTAAACTGGAATATGTTTAAATTTTTACCTGTACCTGTAGATATGTGACTAGATTGTCCCAGGTATTAGGTAATTTTTCATTAATTAAAAATAATTAATATCTTGTTTAATTAAAATTCTTAATTTTTTTAATTCCTTCCTTTATTCGATTTGAATTAACTTACCTATTTAAATAATTCAAATTGCACGCAGTACACAAGCAATAGGTACTACCAACTTATTCTTCGAATGTTTATGACCACGCTAATATTCAGAAACTGTCAGAAATTTTAAGTATTAATAAATAATTGTTCAAACACAATTAATTCTCTTCAATATTCTTTTATTTTATTTTTAGAGTCTGTCCTTTTCATTTTTTAAATTAAACTGCATAACTTTTTTTCTTAATTTTATTTGTCCAGGCTTGTGAAATTTTTAGCTCAGCAGTTGGCAACACGATCTCCTTAATCAGGCCTATGTCTAATGGTTAAGTTATTAAAATATAAACTCGGGTTCTTGTGACTACAATAATTAATTATGAAAATATCTTTTGCGAAGTACGAAACATCACAATACAAAGTTGACTTCAATAGAACAAAACAATATCCTATATCTAAAATAACAATTGGTTCGTATGTGCCGAACAGTGTCTATTTTGAGGTTAACCTTATCTCAATAGGTTATACAGTTTTAAACATTAAAAACAAAGAAATGATAGTTCAACGTGAAAAAATTACAAAAATGTTAGTGTTTCTGTTTAGTGGTAGTGGAATAAATAGTTTTCAAGTGTACATAAAGTGTTACAGTTGTATTATCAGAATTAGTTATAATTCGTTTTAAAATTTTAAGTACTCACTATCCTTTTTATTTACTTAGCACACACTTTCTTATCCACTGGTACTATTATTAGTTTACAATAACTCCTTTTTTGGTTATGTAAACAAGTCACAACACTTTTCTCACTTTTTTGGTTATGTTTCGTCAATCACTGTACACCTAACCTAGCCGAGGTACGATTCTGATGGCAACTTCGCGGCTATCGGTGTCGCAGAGGAGTCGTTCTTTACGCTATGAATTCCAACAATTGACTAACTGGCTTGGCGTCAGTCTTTGGGTTATTTGGCGTCACTCTTTGGGTTCATACACACAAAAGTGAAAAATTCCCATTGGTCGAAATATCACTTATTGTCGTGGATGGCGTGCCTTTTCTGAGATAAAAATTACTAAAAATTCTTAAATTTAACATGTTTTCCTTATGCTATGTACAATATTGTAAAGTTATTACCAATGAACTGCTTTTTTTCCTGATCATTTTAAGATCTCACATGATATGTTTCTATAGATTAATTCCAAAATTACCAATTTTAAGGTTTGGCCTATTCTGACAAATATTGTGTAAAAGTTATCTTTTTTGTTACATAACTAGTTTTATTGGTTGTACATATGATTTTATGTTGCAAACATGTATCCTAATACTAATGATTACAATTAAGCACATTAACTTTTTATAAAACATAGGCTGGTACAATAGGCCTAATATGTCTTGTGTACATTGTACTATTATTTGTCTCTTACATAGAAATTGCTTAATTCTAATACAATTTAACATATATTCTTTATTCATTATAGACCATATGATCTATTACTGGACATCTTATGATCTAATATAACATTTATACATTGTAATGTCCCTGTCTACCTTCTACAGTAGATGTAGGTTTTTTGCCCAAGTTATCATTTTGTTAATTACATTCTTACTTGTCCATTACCAATATTTATGATTATCAATACATTAATCTAATAAAATACATTATTTCTTTTTATACATGACACTGTCTAGTGCACTTATTATATACAAAATATTGTCTCCTTTTATCTACCAAGTAGATGCAGGTTTTGTGTAACATTAATCTTCTACTAACTTCATTATTATCTTGTACATAACAAACAATAGTTATTACTTATTTTATCATCTACTAGTCAGTTTACCTGTTACACTTACTATTACTAAATTATTTACATCATAGTCTTCTTTACATCTTTAGCATTCTTTTAAAACACAATAGTAGTACTTCTTTCCTACCATTCCTTATAACATTTAAAAAAAAAAATAATAAAACTTTTAATCACCCATTTATATCATAATAATCTTTATCTGAATAGTCTATGTGCCTATCAGTTACAATCAGATATAATTACTTACTCCAGTTTTACAGTTCTTATATTTTACATTTTATTTAGGTTATGTTATCAGGTTCCAGTTACTGGTCATCCAGCTAGGCTTTGCATTATAGGTTTTTACCTATTCTGTACATTATTTCTTATGCAGTCTGGAATTGTTGTTCTTAAGTTTAATACAGACATGTTTGATATTTTAATTTCTTACTCTACCTTACAATGGTCTTAAATTTACTGGTTAATACATCTATTACATAACATATGTTTATTACTTTATTATTTTGTACTTCAGTATTTTTTTGTTATGATAATCTTTATGTTGAGGGAAACGTCACGTTACAATATTTATTGTTATCGTTAAGAATTGTTACGACACACAAGACACATTGTGTTGGTGTCGTACTGACGATGACAATACATATTGTCGAATCGTCGACACAAACGTTAAAATTGTGTCTACACAATTGACCGGTCTTTCCTAAACCGCAAAATCGGTTATCGATTACACATTTTTATTATCTTAGATATCTTTTTCATTTTCACCAATGAAATTAACTGTCTGAACTATCTTTCTATGTTTAAATGTAGTAGGCTTTCTGGTAATCATAGAAACCAACATACAGATTCTTCTACATTTAAAAACTCTATTTCTTTTAAACGTTGAACAAACTAAATATTGCCTTCTTATTTAAGTAACTTTCCCAACAGGTCATCATTTATTAACCGGTTTCTCGACTTTATTAATTACAAATCTCATTATAATTTTGTCATAGAGATTGAATACATTCATGATGTAAGAGTGTCCTATGACAGACACAGAGGGTGAGGCAAAGCAATGCTAACCAATTGTTCCTACATGTATAGATGTTAATTGTCTCAGAACTCTAGTAACTAGAATAGTTACAAGGAGGAATCTACAACGGAAGAATTCTACAAGTACCAAACATTTATTAGGCTTTCCATGTTAATTTGTTATTCAGAAAGGTGATTATTCCCCAAACTTCAAACGTGTTGTAAAATAATCTGCTATGTGTTATAGAATTTAAAGGTATTTGTAGGCAACGGGAAGTTTAGTTAGGATCAATTAATCAGTATAGACAAAATTTTGTACATTTCTTTCAGACAATATTTATTGTCATCATCAGTACGACACAAACCACAAAGACAATTATTATAATTACAAACAGAATATTCACTGTTGTACACCACTATAGAAAAATTATTCCGATTAGCGCTTCATAATTCTTAGGAATTCCGATCTGACGATGAGCTGAGAAGGTTGAAAGCGCTAATCGGTATAATTTTTCTATAGTGGTGTGCAACAGTGAATATTCTGTGTGTGATTATAACCACTAACACAAGTTTCTTCATTAAAATTATTATAATTGCTTGCATACTAAAACGAGTTTTGTTTATTCATGAACATCATTGTAGGTCTTTTTATTAAAATACCCACGTCAATGTACTAAAAATATACCACTAATTATTGTAAATACAGAGAGTTGTTTGAATTTGAATAGAATCGTTATCTTTCTTAGGTACCTACGGGGCATGTGATTTATCACCAATTCAGATTAGGTATTCAAGAATTTGACGCCTCTAATATATTACGTAGAGCAATGTAACCACACAGTTGAATCGCCGGATTAGAAAAAAGTAATGAATTTTAATTTCTGCCACATTTATTTATTTATTATCAAAATACCCTTATAAAATATTGGTGTCGGGTATTTCTGCCACTTATTATATTGAATATCTCAATGTATATTTATATCTCATCATCATTGAATATATCTGCCACCTTCACAGGGAATATCACATGGCTTTAGAAATACTGTATATTTAGTTTAGAAAAATAATTAATCAAAATTGTATGCTTTCAAATTAAAAGCAAGTATGAAAGAGACGTGAGCGAAGTGTTATTAAAATTTACAGTGTTAAAATATTTTTTCTTAACGTTGACGTTATCAAAAAGTACTTAATAATAAATTAGGTAGAAAGGGAATGAGATAGAGTTTGGGCGGGACCGTAATAGTAGTGAGAGAGAACGTAATAGAGAGAAAATGAGGTAAACAGATATAAAGAAGAAAAAGAGAGCGTAAAGACCGTAAATTAGAACAAAAAAATAAAATGAGAATCAGGGAGGTTGTAGGTCAGCCTAGTGAAAACTGTGCTTCGCTTTTAATTTCTAACGCTGTAAAAATAACAAAATAACACTGTTTCAAGAGACAAAAACAGAATTAATATTTCTAAAAATTTTAACAAATTTTATATTAGATTTAAAGAAGAAAACTGTTAAAATTAATTAATTTCAAAACTTTTAATGAGAAAGCAGAAACTTACTTATTTCTTTGGGTCTACTACTAACGTTGGATTTAGTTTTGTTTTAGCTTGTTATTTAGACCCTACCAACGACAAGTCTAAAGTTTCTTCTTAACAAAATACCTATTCATATAAAATTCACATCAAAAACAGTAAGACAAAATACATTTCTATAGAATAGCGAATGTTTATAGCATTAAAAATAATTAAAATTTTACAAGACTTTGGTATTTATTATAACGAAAGTATAATAAGACAGTAGGTTGAATTGATAGCATACGTTGTAACAAATATGAAATTTATTATGCATTACTCAGTTTTTTTACCATTGTTCTTCAAGATCAATTATTATCAATATTACCGATAAAACAAATTACGGAATTAATAAAGCATTGCAACTCATCGTGTCATAATTATCCTCTACATTCATTCTGTGAAACACTTCGAGCTCTAAGATAAAACGCACAAAATAATAAATTATGGAACACAAATTTTTACCTAGACATGTGTTACATTGTTAGGTAATGTCCAGTGTGTTGTTGTGGTGAGTTTCTATTATCTTCCTAATAACAATTAATGCTCACACAAAAGTTTGTATTAAGAAACTCAAGTTAATACCACAGAACAATAAAGAACATGTACCAGAAACCAATTATCATTGTAAAACTTGCTATCATACGCCAAGAGTAACTTATTATTTTATATGCAAACCTCACGTATTGGGTTATATACACCCCGACTAGGTTAAACAAAACTTTTTATTCTTATGATATTAGAAAAAAGTTTTTCTTTCATAAACGCAAAATTCCTTCTAAATAATAAAATACTTAATGTCACATAACAAAAAATATTGAATACAAGATGAACAATTCCTTCTTGAAATGTCAAAAAATTCTCCTGCTTTAATACCATATGACAATGATAAGTAAAGTATGGGGTTCTTATCGCTAAGCAGGTTTCTTTTGTTTGCATTCCCCAGCTGATCAGTTAGTTAAACTTTCATTCATACAATAAGTTTTATAATAAATATAATAAGTGTCTGTATTTAAATTAGCTATTATTATTTAGCATTCTTTAGTGCTGGAAGTACTTTCGGAGTGACGATGCGTGGAATTTACCAATAACTTTATTTACCTGTTCGTCGAGAACTATATACGTATTTCTAGCTACCTTCTCACGTAGTTTAAAGGGACCGTTATAAAGGCGGAAGAAGTTAGTTATTGTGTTGTCTTCAGTTTTTCCAACATTATGCTTTTTTTCAGCAATACCACTTTTCCAACTTTAAACGTCTGTAATTTATGCGTAGCGTTGAATTCTTCCGTTCACCTTATTGGCTACCTTACGAATCTGTTGATCCGCTTGCACTCTTTTAATCTGCATTGGCTCAGGCAGATTTGAAGCATTTGTACGCTTTATATGGCCATCCCAAAATCTGTTTGGTCGTTTTTCAGAATCTAAGTCTATCGGTGTATAACCGGTGACGGTACTGTATTTCTCGTTTATAGATTAACTCAAAGAATTGTATATACCGCGGCCAACTATTATGCCGTTCGTGACAGTATACCCGAAACTATCTAAATAATTCCCCGTTGACTCTTTCAGTCAGATTACCCTGTGGACGCCTAATCGCAGTCAAAACAGATTCTATCCCATGCTGTGTCAACGTATCGGACCACAATTTATTAGAAAATTGTTTGCTATTATCAGTTAATACCCTCTTGTCATGTCCATGGTCAGGGATATATTTATTCAGAATAACATTCAATACCGAACGAGTGGTGAGTCGCGTTATAGCATATAATTTTACTAACTTCGTAAAGCCATTTACGCAAACAATTAGTTGTTTAGTGTCCCAGAGTAGCTTTCGGTAATGGACTTAGAAGGTCAATCCCCTTAGAAAATCTCACCTTTACCCTTTGTGATTATGTTGTTCATTTCAACATATGTGTGTTGATTAGGGAACTTAGACGTGTGACATTTACGACATGCACCCAGAGCTGCCCGTATTTTCTTCATCATGGAGTTCCATACGTAGTCGTCTCGTAAGGCTAGGTAACATCTGTGTGCGCCAGCATGCGCTAAGCTATTATGGCAGACCCATATAATCTCGTTGATCGAGTGTATAGGTATGGCAATCTTCAACCTATCGTTCATCAGCTTGTATAGTGATATTCTCTTCTACCTTATACAGTGGATGATCTCGCTGCTGTAGACGGTCCTTCCTGGTAAATATAAATGCGTCTTGGTCCTGCTCGGCTCCTAAATTACGCAATTTAGTCTTTCTGTTTGTATTTTGCGCCTTTAAAAGTAAAGTATTACATAGGGTTACGACATTACAGAAAATGCTACGTGTTTCTCGGCTATTCCAGTGGAGCACAGCTGTAATGTGTGCGTGTGTACATATTGCTGCTACTTTGAGATGAAGGACAATTACGTGAACTTGTCACCCGTCCGCAACGAGACTATTCCAGACCATACCGGTTCGGGCGCACTGTTTTCAAGGGCGCAGTCAATTACGCTCTAGTGTTTTCTAGTAGATGCCTATTACGGAATATTCTGGAATCTCAGCGGGGTGTAAATACAAGACTTCAGCGACGCTTGGTGCAATGCGCTTGACATAACCTCATTCCCAAAAGCCTTCTGAAGCGTACCGTACGTTGTCGTCGCATTCTCACCGAGTTTAACACAAAAAGAATTGTCATACCGTTGCGCAATATTTCGCGAGTCCATTTTCGTGACGAGAAACAAAAACACGTGTTCACTTATTACACCACTACTCGAGACTGAGAGATCGCACCGATCTGCCGCTTGGACTAGTAGTGGCGGGAAGATCAAGGTCAAAGATGGTGTGATTATGCAGGCTGCAGGGTTGGCACGTCACGCACGAAAAAATCAGTTTCATTACTTTATTGTCGCACCTCGTATTCCCGAGTACTCCTACAATATTTCATGTTAATCGCAACATACCTGTCGAAATAATAATAAACTCACTAAAATATCTACTATTTTGTTCCAACGATAAAGCTTTGCAGCAAAATGTTATGTTAGTATCTCCTGCTAAAAACTTATAAAGTTGGCAATAAATTTAATTCAGCAAAGAAGATTTCAACATTTATTATTTACAATATTTCGTTTCCTCAAATTGATCAGCCATTCCTATTTTATTTCTCTAAGTCGTTATAAGGCCAGTTGAACAGGTAAACCAATTTACATATCTTGGTACTATAGTCAATGAACAATGGGACCATTCTCTAGAAATAAGGAGCAGAATTCAAAAGTCAAGATCAGTGTACACTAGAATGAGCAGTTTATTCAAAAGTCACGATTTAACAATAAACACAAAGATCAGATTCTACGCTGCTACGTATTCTCGGTCCTCGTCTACGGTGTAGAATCTTGAACTTTGACTGAAGCCACAACTAAGAAATTGGAATCTTTCGAAATGTGGCTCTACCGTAGAATACTGAGCATTTTATGGACAGCGCATATAACTAATGCTGAAGTTCTTAGAAAGATGAAGAAAAATAGGGGAGTTATTAAAACAGTGTAAATAAGAAGGCTTCAGTATCTGGGAAATCTCATGAGAAGTGAACAGAGATTTTACTTATTGCAGTCCATACTACAGGGTAAAGTACTTGGAAGGAGAGGAGTTGGGCGACCGAGAATCTCATGGCTGAGAAATTTAAGGACCTGGATTGGCATGAATACTACTGACTTATTCCGTACGGCAGTGCAGAAAGTTAAAATAGTCTGTATGATATCCAACACCCGAAACGATAGGAACTATGAGAAGAAGACCGGAGAAGTCGTTATAGAAGTCATTTAAATGGTCTAGTCACTGATAAAATTTACATATATTCCTAAATTTGAATTTTTAAAGTGTCGTTTTCAAACGAAACGGGTTTCATCCTCTAAATAAAGCCTCGCATGTGATCTGTGCTAGTTGGTTTATGTATTAATAAATTCTTGAAATACCAGACTCAAGCGGGGGACAGTCTGTAAGCACTGCAGTGGTAGTCTGTGGAGAACAGACACCAGCGTGACCTTTGACAACCCTACACAATACCCTGGTAAAAAGATAGGAGCGGACGAAATACCAGGAGATGAACCGCCATTTAACATCATCGTAGTATGGGTTCCAGAGAAATGTGTACTCACCAACATCATCAAGGGAGACATTATATGTTTCCCTTTGGTACTGTTTTAGACTGAACTGTATGTGTCTGAAAGGAATGTGACTTAAAAAAGTGTAGACACGCGCATATGTTGTGGTTGTAAACAAAAGACTACTACTGAGAAATTCCGATACACATTACATTATCAAAACTCATTCAACGCTCACTTTCCTTCCATCTAATAAAAATATGTTTCTCCCAGATTCCCCAATACTTTTTAATTTGCCCAAGGTACTTGCAACGCATCATTACTATTTCTATTTTTTCAATTAACACTTTTCTTTTAGTTTTACATTTCTTCCACTTGAATCCCACACTTTCAAACACTCCCGTTAATGTTTTAGCACCATGTGAAAAATGGATTCTTTCTTTTACGTTAGGTAGAAGTTTTTTAATAATGGGCAAAATTTTTTGATTTTTATAAAAATTCTGAACAATATTTCTTTACACACTTCTCGTAATCATCAAGAAAACATTTTCTTTTCTTACATGTGTTCTGTTTTCTCGGTGTGAAGTTTTCCTTGTGTATTCCATTTCCTTTGTTTTCTTAAGTATTTATAGAAGCTTTCGTTTTAATCACAGTAATACGCAGCTTGTTGCTTGTTTCATTCAGTGAGTTTTGTTGGTTTGCTTCATCACAATTTTGAGTTATATTAATAAATATTTTGATACCTTCACTGTCAACAACGAAATTTATTTATCTTCCTTTCGATAGCCCTTGAAGAGACATTGTGTGTAGACAGCTACAAATAACCAAATAAAAGGATAATTTACTTACTAACTGAAGGTAGCTAAAAGTACACTAACCCTAAACGATAGTTCAAAAATTTTTAATTTTACCATAACACAGCTACTTGAAAAGTACGAAGTTGTAAACACAAAACCAATAATTGTCTTTTTGTACGTCTTTGAATGCACTTAATTCCGCAACGGTGAAAACTACACTGCAATAAAGCCTATAACGTCTGTGAGTATCTGCCAGTCGGACTGCAAACACCGACATGTATCATTGCCATTGGCACTTGTAAATTTTCCAAAGATTCTAAATTTATTGTTACGTATTTGACAAGGAAAATTTAGACCAGGTCAAGTATTTTTATTTTTCTATAGTTCATGTGTATATTTATAATGAGGTTCTAATCGCTTGATTATTTAATCATTAACTGCTTGTAAGAACTCGGAACTTTGCCATTTTCAACATATTCAAATAACAAATTTTTTTAAACTGCAGATTGATTATAATTGCTAAAAAAATTAGTATCTGTAAACTTTATTATCATTGTCAAATATAATATTTTTAAAGACAATGAGTCTAACAAATAGAGTTCATACTACTTTCTAAAGATTTGCATAACCAACTAACGTTTTATCAATGTAATAAAAATTTACAATCATTGCACAAATGCAATGCACAGAGAAGGGCACTGAAAATGCTTCAATAAATCTAAAAAATATATAAATTTATGTTCATTCACCAATCAGTGAATTAATTCTTCATTTACCAATGTACAGAATATAAGTTAAATGTAGTCGCATTCATAAGCGAGGTTTTATATGTGTACTACGTTATTGACAACAAAGAAGTAGTTTCTATGGAAACTCACCGGTTCCCATTTTCGATCACGCACCAGCGACCGGCCGCAAATGTGCGACACGTCCTTATAAACTTTTTCAATGTTAAAAGCTGTGAAATTGTATCGACAACTTCCATGAACATGTTACGTTGTTACAAACACACACACACACACTGAAATTTATAATTGAACGATAGTGTGAACCGTACTGAAAGTAAACCGTAAAGATAGTGTGAACCCAATAACTATCTTCTTGAGTTCGTACACCTTATTTGAAGGGCGCTGTTTCAGATAAACAATAAAACGTAAATATTTTTTGTTCAGTTCCACTTGTTTGGGCGCAGCTAACTCGTACTCTAGTATTTGACTATGTTACAGTGAGAATATTAGAGCCCAGTACTGTAGTCGATTATATTCGACTATATTCGATTATATTCAGTAATTACTGAATTATATTCCTTATATTTATAACGAATTTTTGAAAATATATTATATGGAAATATGTATAACTGTCATGTATTTTTGATTAAATGCATGAAGTATTCTGAGTAAATTATTAATGTGAAGTATATACGATATTTAGGCCCATATATTATGTTTAATTATTGCGTCATCATAACCAAAAGGCTTATTCCACCACACAATTAATTTTTTATTGTGTATTAAAAATTACAATTTGATAATATATTTTTAAAACTATGATATAGGAAACTTACTGGGCAATAGATCTGGCACCCTAGTTTACGTGGTCGGTTAGCATCACTATTCCGAAACCTTCTAGACATTTCTATGATTTGCAGGGTCTTGTCGATTACTCTATCGGCAACTAAGGAAATTCGTGCCGTACTGCGCTATACTGGTTCAGAATAAAAGTCATGTTTGAGAACCGACCGGCCAGTTGGCCAGTTTCAGTTGCAGTTAGAGATGCGTACTACGAAGCGAAGCGATAAAACATGTAATCATTAATTGTGCGAACATCTATGATGTACGTGACTTACATTATTTATTACAACATTGTTAATTAGGCGATAGGCCTATTATATTTTGGAATGTCAGTCTGTGCTGGACAATTCTAACTATGGAAAATGTTTTTCTATGTTAACAGGAATATAGGAAACTTGTTGACACCGTGTTTTAAGCAACAAATTCTCGGGCGTACTCTCTCCCATTCCAAACTACAATAGGCGTAAGACAAAGATGCTGCTTGTCCCCTACCCTCTTTAAAATATACTTAGACATATCTCTAGTAAGATGGACAAAGAAGTGTAAAAGCATGAGGCTGAGAGTAGGAGATGACATTCTGTTCACTCTATATTTTGCCGATGACCAGATTGTGGTAGCGGAGGATGACGAAGGCCTCGAGTATATGGTAAGAAAGTTAAAAGAAGAATATGACGGAGCTGGTTTGACGATGAACATGGCAAAATGTGAGTACCTGATAGTGGGCAACGAAGAAGTTAAGGACTTAAAATTGGATGTGGACAGGATAAGAAGTGTTGAAAAAGTAAAAACTTAGGCGTTATTTTCAACAAACAGGGAAGCAGCAAAAATTAAATTCAAGAACGTGTTAACAAGAGGCGAACCGTTATAAGAACGCTGAATTCTCTTCTATGGGAAAGAAGTATCAAAAGAAATACAAAAAAAAACTTAGATATATAATAGCATAGTGCACAGTGTAATCCTTTATGGAGCAGAAGCTTGGAACGTTTCAGACTTAAATAAGAAAAGTACTGATGGCAGCGGAAATGGACTTCTTCAGGAGAAGTTATAGAAGATCAAAATTACACAGGGTTAGAAATGAGGTTATTGGAGCCGAGATGAATATTGACAGGACAATAATAGATGAAATAGAAAGAAGACAATTGACTCGGTTTGGGCATGTGAAGAGAATGGAAGATGCCAGATGGCCCCGAAAAATACTGGAATGGATACCACCGGTGAGGAGGAATAGAGGACTTCCACGGAGGAGTTGGCGAGATGACGTAGCGGAAGCAATGGTTGCAAGAAATTTAGAAGAACTTACATGCTACGATAGGTTACAATGGAAGTTGGCGACTGAGAAACGGCGACAGCTGTAAAGATCCGTTATATATACTGTGTGTGTGTGTGTGTGTTCAAACACGTTTTGCTACAGTCCGTTTCTTGATGTATTTAATATTTATAATGAATTTACCTCAAGAGTTTTTTCCCTTATTAGGAATATGTTTCGGGAACCATTGTGTTCCCGTCCTCAGCCTTCGTGATTTTGAGTCTGGTGAAGTACTTGTGTGTTGGCTGGTTGTTATTGTGGTTTCCTGTTGGCCTCTGGTACTTTAAATAGGTATTATTGTGTGTGATTGTGGTGTATGTATTAGTATTTTGTGTATTTTCGATGTTGAGTGCTTTGAAAATTATGTCATGTTTTGTATTGATTTGTATTTCTTCAGGTATTAGTTTGTTTTGTATTTTATGTTTGTATATTTGTAAATTTTCCCAAATGTTCATTATGGTGCCTTTGTGTGGTATGTGTTTTATTAGTGTCATGTTGGTTATATCTGCGAATTCATGTCCAGTGTTTCTTCCATGTGTAGCCAAATTAGATATGTATATTCCTGGTTTTTTGTATGCGTTTAGGTGTTCAAAGTAACGTTTTATCAGTTGTTTTTTTTTGTTTGTCTTATGTAACATTTATTGTAATCTTGGCATTCAATTTTGTATATACCATTGGTTGTTGTATTATCTTTGTTGTGAGGGTTATTTAGTTTTTGTAGATAATTTTTTTTAGTTTCGTATGCTATTTTAATGTATGTGTTTTAAACAGTTTTGTTAGCTTTGTCATTTTATTATTTATGTATGTGAATGTGGCCCATTTTTTATTGTTGTTATTATATTGTTTTGTTCATTTTGATTAACTCTAATTGTTCAGTTTTTATTTTATATTTGATTTTATTTTCAATTTTGCTTACAGTATTTTTATTATATCCATTTTCATAAGCAATTTGGTATATGATATTTCTTTCTTTGTCCGTTTCTTGTTTTCTTGTTTATTTATGGTTATTTTGTAAATTCTGTTAAATAGTGAATAGAATGCTGCCATTTTATGTTGTGGGGGGGTGGTCAGAATGGTTATGTATAATGATGTTAGTGGAAGTTGGTTTTCTGTATATTGCATATTGTAGGTGGTTATTGTATCTTGTGATGGTTATATCTAAATAACTGATTTTGTTATGATATTCTTTTTCTTCTGTGAATTGTATTTTTGGATGTCTGTTGATGTATATAATATATTTAAAATGTATAATGAATTTACCTCAAGATATTTTTTTCCTTATTAGAAACATGATTCTGGAATCATTGTTTCGGGAACCTTACATCAAAAATACACAAAATACTAATACATACACTACAATCACACAAAATAATGCCAATCTGATTTAGCAGAGGTCAACAGGAAACCACAATAACAACCAGCCAACACACAAATACTTCACCAGACTCAAAATCACGAAGGCTGAGGATGGGAACACAATGGTTCCAGAAACATGTTCCTAATAAGGAAAAAAGTTTCTTGAGGTAAATTCATCATAAATATTAAATATAGTCTATATATATTTTTTCTGGCGTTCAAATATATTATTCCACTCTTAAAGACGACGATTAACACAATTGTCGTAATAATCTTAACAGAATTTATACTGCTTAATTCAATAGCGTAATTATGATTCAAGGAAAAACATATAGGTGATGTTTAACAAAAATAGTATGGCACGCCTTTAATTTACAGCCTGCATCTATGTTGAAGCACACTCGACCAATGTACCTTCTGAGCTGGCAGAAAATTAAAAAAATAATATTGTGCTTACGCTTTTGTTCTCGTTATTTTTTTAAACTACACTATGTTGCGCACAACAAATCAGGTACATGCGATGGCAAATCCACCCCCACCCAGCAGGGGCGCTGAATCAGCTCTCTGACAAGACTACACTATGTTGCGTACAACAAATCAGGTACATGTGGATGGCAAATCCACCCCCACCAAGCAGGGGCGTGCTTCATCTCTCTGACAAGACTACAGGTATTTGTAAACCAGTGTTTTGTACCTGTTTTTGTGAGCAGGTCTTTTACCAAAAGTCCCATATAATTTCAATCTTTTTTTTTATAAATTTTTGGACGAAAAATATGTGTTAAGAATTTAATAACTAATACTGAAAAACCTATATTATCTAGTTTGATGTAATAACTATAAACTTTTAACACTCTTACATCATTTGTTTTAATTACTCACAGAAACTAAAGTGGTAGAAGTTAATAAATGTTCCCTATTTCATCGTATTTGTATTTTTATTGTTTATAACTATATTTAGTTATTATATTTAATATTTATACTGAAATTACCTCAAAATATTTTTTCCTTATTAGGAAAATGTTTCGAGGACGATTGTGTTCTCATCCTCGAAAGAACAATGGTTCTCGAAACATGTTCCTAATAAGGGAAAAAATATCATGAGGTAATTTCAGTATAAATATTAAATATGTTATATACATCAAGAAACGGACTGCAGCAAAAAGTATTTTAATTATTTACTTATTATAGTTGTTTTTATTTGATATAAAATCTCATAGTTGTTTTGATCTCTTGATCATATTTCCTCCTTCTCAAGAGAAGTCAAAAGTGGCAGCCCAATGGGTGAGTCACTGATTCTTATTTGAAAGTATATTTTGTTTTTTAGTAAATATAATTAAAAATTACATTTTTTCGAAACGATAAAAATAAACCGTAACTGAATGTTAATATTATACCCTACATAATACATGTACATGTTTATATGTGAAATAAAGCCCATACCGGGGAACACAGAAGGAATTACAACAAAATTACTTTAATTAGTTCAATCACGACAGACAAGAACAACAATTATAAAAATGCGACACTTCGTTGACCTATGCATATGACATGTAAATATTATAAATTACAAGTACAATACATAATTTGGGTACAACATGCTTTGTTGTCGACTGCAGTACTGGGCCCTAATATTCTAACTGTAACATGAATAGTCAAATACTGGAGTACGAGTTAGCTGCGCCCAAACAAGTGGAACAGAACAGAAAATATTTACGTTTTATTGTTTATCTGAAACAGCGCCTGATAACATGTCAATAGAAGGTACGAGCCCTAAACTTATGGCTGGTAACATAGATTACGATTTATAAGTTCTCAACAAGGCCAAATAACAACATTATAATAATTTTAATAATTATATGAAGAAGAACTAAAAGACGAAGTATGAAATATTTTTGTGCACATGTCTGTGTAGTGTTTCTCCAGAGGTGACTTCTCTAAATCACTGTACGCCACTAACAATTGAAATTTTAAGATATTCAACAAAATTGTCGGTAGCAGAACAAATGAAATAGAAACCAATTTAATGTTTCACTTCTATATTTCAAGAAACCTTCTGTACAGTGCGCCACAGATTGATTTTGGCTGTGGTCGAGAATAAGTTTTGTAATGCTATCACAAATATATCACCTCCAAAGTTTATGATGTATATTCGTTTATAAAATGTATGCACAAGTTTTATTTAAGTGTAGTTCAAAATAAAAGACTTCATTCATATTGATAATGATGATTCAACGAAAAGTAAAAACGGAGAATTTTAAACTTTAGGTTACATGTTTGGATACATCTTTTCGAATGCCTTCTCCACTTATCCTACAAATTACCAATCAACAAATGTTCAATTCTCTGAAACAATAAAAAGGTTGTTCTAAAAAATAAAAAAAATCCAATACAGAGAGAATTCAGAGAGCGATGTAGATAAACCGACACTAGGATTTGAGAGTTGAAACGATGGGAACAACTGTCAGGTGATATCACTATATTGTTTTTATAGTTGACCAGAAATATGGATTTAATAATGTCAAGTGGGCGCGATTTCAGGGTGAGAAGTTCCGAGAATTTTGTGACAATACTGCAAAAGTATCCTTAGTACAATACGCTTTCTACGTTGACAATTATTTTATCCACGGTCCAGAAACAATACCACCAGCTTTGTTGCCTGCAGCTCAGTTTTCACAGGAAAACTCGCTGCAAAAATCGCGTTACAAAGAAATTTAAATGTACCACGAGCATTACACGAAAAAATATAGTCGTGGAAAAAATATTCGTTGGTAAAAATATCTACAAAAATCCAATGCTTTATTAATTGTAACAATTTTAAATTCATTTTTATTGACTTTGGATTCAGAACTTACAAACAATAGGATGTTACCAAAGTAGTAGCTTGTTCTTATCTAAAAAAGGATTAGACTGAAAAAGACGTTGATGACTACATTCATAACGATTATGTTTACGATCATAATAAAAAATGTTTACTCTGATGATGGATTATGTTAAACTTTATAATCGCCATACAGTTATGTGTAAACAGATTCAATATTATTGTACTTAAATATTGGTGCACATAATTTAAGACGTTTCTTAAAGAAAATGTAGATTTCCTATGATACTTTTGTGATTGTTTAATGTAATCATGTGTTTATAAGGAAAGATTCATATTAGATATCCACTCATATTATGCGTGATTTACAGCCAACTTTGAAAGTCCGTTGTCCCAGTGTGTGACCCTGTAAATAAAAGTATAACAGAACTAAAACGTAATTAAATGCATTCTTTACAAATCAAACGATCAAATAATCTTTCAATGGAATAACGATTAGTTTAATCTTAAAAGCAGCGGAAAAATGAATTTAACATTAAGGTATTTATGAATAAACCCATGGTTATCACGAAGCCAATAAACATAATTTGTCAATTTAGGTTTAATTGTACATAGAGACTTCAGTAGAATAATGAAAATGAAGTTACGGTTAAACAAAAATTTTAACTTCTAAAGGAATTTCCGCTTACATTATAGGGAGTAAAATAAAGAATACAATGGACTATGAGTACATCAAGTGCATAGTATTCATTCAAGTAGTGTCATGTTTGCACTGAGTAGGAAATATTGTTATACGAAGAAACTTCTTGAAATATTTTATTCTAATAAACACTGTAGAGTTCCAAAACATTTCTCTGATACGTCACCACGTCTAAATGGTATACGTTTACATAACCAGTTTAGAAAATGTAAAATTAACTACGTAAAACTGCTTTTATAAATATATTTCCTTCAATTCGTAGTGACCGTCAATCAATCAATTTTTCCGGTGAAGGGTTTGTGAGGATCGGTCAAAAAGTATAACATAATTGTGAAGATCGATCATAATTTAAAATTTGTGTTAAACTTTTAGACCGATCCTCACAAACCCTTCACCGGAAAATGTATAAATTTAAAAAAATTGTTATGTTTATTTGTTTTAAACGCATGAATTTAACGTATTTTCTTTTTTAATTACGTATAACACATGCTATGAGTTCACCAGTTTTCATACTAAATGTATTTAAAGTTAAAGGATTTTTAATGTAAATCAATTTAACGGAACTATTTTGTGTCTTGTTAAAAACTAATTCTACCTTATATGGAATTTATAAACGTTTACACGCAGTTATTATATTTGAGAATAAATATATTATTATATATATTTATGTTCATTCACCAATCAATGAATTCATTCTTCATTTAACAATGTACAGATTATAAGTTAAATGTACATTCATAAGCGAAGTTTTATATGTGTACTGGATGTCATCCGAATATAAATAATGATAATGAGATAACTATGAAATGAGTAAAGTTTAACATTTCAATTTCATTTTAAAATTTACAAATTTAAAATTTTATGTCTATTCAAAATATAAAATTTTAAGCAAGAAACTGGGTCAGTTTTAGTTATATCATCCTGCATCTGTCGACTACTGTAAGTATTCTGCAGCTGTTAGCTACGATGGACATTTATATGCTGAGGTTTATTCTCCTTATGAATTTTTCCACCTTCTCTGCTTACATATAAATTATTAAAATTTAACAATAAACAACCCTGTGTTACATGTAGTTTTGTCTTTAAGAAAAGATATATACCTTTGTTACTGACCATATAACACCTATTTGTTTCTAGACTATTTGCAATATTTCAATAAAGTAGTGGAAAGGTTTTGATGTACTCATGAGTTTGTATTGAGATCTGTCTACATTATTATAGGTTACAAAGTAGAAATTCTTCTAGGTTTTCTTTGATTTCCTGGAGAGTAAAGCTGTTATCTGTACATGAGAGACCCTTCGTAATTTTCACATGTTATTCTAGTAATTCAAAACGTATTTCTGAACATGCGATCATTGCTTGAATTATTATCGTCAGATTCCGACTCATTATTGTAGAAAATATTTATAGAAAGTATTAAACCGAAACTGTGGCCGATTAACCAATACAAATATTACTCTCATCTTTATCGAGAACAGACAAAAGATTATTACTTTATGTCAAAAGATTTTTGGGTGGAATATAGTTGTTGTGTTGCAGTTTCTACAATATTAATTTGCACAGTGAACAAATGACACCTATAAAATGTCACCAAACTTTTAATGTTACGTTACCAGCTTCTCATGGTATTCATAAACTTAGCTAATATTTGAAAAAAATTTACAGGCATTGCACAAATGCAATGCATAGAGAAGGGCATTGAAAATGCTTCAATAAATCTAAAAAATATATATATTTATGTTCATTCACCAATCAGTGAATTCATTCTTCATTCACCAATCAATGAATTCATTCGTCATTTACCAATGTACAGATTATAAGTTAAATGTAGTCACATTCATAAGCGAAGTTATTGATAACAAAGAAGTAGTTTCTATGGAAACTCACCGGTTCCCATTTTCGATCACGCACCAGCGATCTGCCGCAAATATGCGACACGTCCTTATAAACATTTTCAATGTTAACACATTATATGTCATGGAGTCCACATATCTCATTTGATTATGCCACAGTAGTGTCTAAAACGTCACATTATTAATTTAAATTATAACTCACTGTCGACTGTTTTATCAGAGATTAAATTTGCTATATAATGTAATAAGCATGCCACTCCGGTTAATTGAATTTGTAACATATTATCAAACTCGATCATATATAATTAATGATTTTACATTTTTATGTAGGAAAAACCAAACATCAGTTACTGGAGCGCAATCAGCAACTTCCTAATTCCCAATGTATGTAATTATTGAACAACGCCTGTCGAAACTGCCCTTTTTCGATTTGCTGTCAATTGACTTTATCTCCACATTCTGATTGCCTACTTATCCTACTCATAACTATTTACTGATCTCATTGTCTGTTTTCCTAATATTGTAGCACAATGCGGTTAGTACGCCCAGTGTTTACTCCCAAGCCATTGGCATTCTAAGCCCCTTGCTCATCCCATTTGAAAATGACTTCTACAAATCGAATACTCTTCTGCTACTGAGGAAAATACCGTTTGGTTCATCCATTTCGTTTAACTGAATTGTCCACTTTCTCATGCTGGAGGTTTTAATTGGAGCTGTGGACCTGACAGCTGATTAAATGTCTTATGAACAAATAATTTTACATGTTTAAGTACTAGATTACGACTGTGTAGTTAGATTAACACGCAAGTTATCTCAATATATATATATATATATATATATATATATATATCTCCAGTGAAAAATAAATATTGCTACAACAATCACGGAACGCTTACGAGAGCGCCATTCTACACGCTTGTCGACTAGCCCGGTGTGTCTGTGTCAAGGCCGTCCACTAACGTAGCACTCCAGACTGTTCGAGACCACTTGTAACTATGCAAATTATGCTGGAACACCTTCTGGACCTATATAAGTAACAGCAGCCAGCTTAGTTACTTAGTTATATCTGGTAAGATTGTAGTGTGCACAAAAAGTGATGTGGAAGGTGATACTGTGTAATCATTAGTGCGGAACTTTAATAGTTGACATTATTATTGTGTGTGGACACAAATTTAACTTAAATTACTGTATGAGAGAATCTTGTTGATTTTAAATTGTTATTTATGACTCATTAATAATTATAATTAATGATTTTATTGGCGTCTGTACTTTGTTTCCACTGTACCATACGACAATCCGTGAGACAGTCGTAACAATATTCTGCAGTTGTATGAGAGAAAGGCTGTATTTCGCCATACGTAAAAGGATTAAAGTGAATATACAAGGGATATCCAGAAAGTAAGTTCCGTTTTTAAATATTGCCGCCGGTATCGATGCTGTCACGCAGTTGCGCATGCGCGGCCAGTTTGTTGATTCGTTGGCGTGCCAACAAGACCATTTGTAAACAACTGTGCACTGTGTAAGCTTCGTTGGACGTGATTATAATGTCAAAGAAATTCGAGACGCCCGCCGCGTATGAAAATAGGTTTGTGATTCGGTTCTTGAATGCGAAAGGCATTAAAACAATTGAAATTCACAGCAGATTTTCGATATTTAGAGGCATTAAAACAACTGAAATTCACAGTAGATTTTCGATATTTATAGAGAAGAAGCAGTAAGCAATTTAATAGTACCAAGATGGGTGCGTCTTCTTCGCTTAGTCCTACCCAGAGTAAGCGACGTGGGATGCTTACCCGGAAATTGAGATGAGTCATGGCATTACTCACACATACTGCCGCTGTGACGCATCATCTCCTCACAAAGTTTAGCTGGCAACAATTTGATCATCCGCCTTATAACCCAGACCTCACAGCAAGCGAATATTGCCTTTTAAAGCATCAGAAATCCTTCCTTGGTGTCAAACATGTGTCAACTGTTAATATATGGTTCAAAAACACATTCAATTTCTACGACGAAGGTATACAGTGCCTGGTGCCTCGCTATGAAAAGTGTTTCAAAAATGACGGAAACTATATAGAAAAGTAGTTTGTGTGTACTTTAACTATCAATAAAAATGTTGTGTAAATATATTCTTAGTTTCCTTTAATATTATGTCGGAACTTACTTTCTGGATAGCCCTCATACATTAATCGGGAATTTGTGTGAATCTTTACTTACGTATTTGTAATTGACTTTTATTTGTAATTCGTACATATATCATGTTGGAAAGAATTAAATATTTTTCAAACGTTTGATTTAGTTTCTTTGAAAAAGGTAATACATTTTAGTTACAGCAATATACATTTTATACTTTTTTCCAGCATACATTTTTCTGCTAAAAAAACAATGTATTTACGTCTCTGTGTAATAGACAATTGGACTTTCAAAATTAATTTAGCTTATATAATATGAAATCCTTTTGTAATATTTTCACTAGTTTTGCAAATTTTATTTTTTGTTTTCTTTTTTCTTTATGTGATCAACATAAGTACAGTTAGTATATTTACTAAAGTGAATTAAATATTTTAAGTACTATAACAATAATATGTTTTACAGTATTCTTGTTTCAAAGTTTCTTTCATATAAAAAAGAATTTCTTACAATAAATTTTACTGAATTATGCGTAAACATTTTGAACGGAAGTGTAAAAATAGGATTATTACTTTCAATTCAACTCACCGGCTGAAACGCATTTAGAAGATTAAAAGGGTGATTTATTTATTTGAGAGCTTTCAAACGTTCAGCCTAATTAGCAACATTTGAAAATTACGCAACCCTAAGTCATGTATAATTTACAGGGCATAATATGCCTAATTTGAATACGGTAGCTCTACTTGACACCTAAAGAAAGGGTTAATCGTCTAATTACAGAAAACGTTAACATTCAGAAATTTTACTAAATTCACGTCATTAATAACCGTTTGTTATATACACGTATTTTGTAATTAATCGGCAGAATAAAAATTTTACAATTGATATATAGGTCTGTTGCGTCGAGTGCCATTGTTCCTTATTTGCCACAAAATTAGTTTCATTGAAGAATATTTTATAACTTTAAATATCACTACACAAATAAGAAGAACTTGCAGCAAATCTGAGTGCGCGCGCGCGCGTGTGTGTGTGACCGCTGAAGTTCTTCTACTGCTGAATATTTCCACCTATTTCCAGTTATGCCGTTGTTCTCATTCATATGGTATGAGACTTGTCAATGTTTAGTGCACTTAGGAACAGTATATTTATCGAAAATTGCATTAATTTCCAAACTGCGATATTACCTATTTTTAGCTAGAATTACTAGCAAATTAATATTTATTTAAAGCCTCTCGGACAAAAACAAATCCATGAGTTTTAAAGTAAATGTTTTAAACTGTTTATTTAACAACACTAAAGAGCAAGTGAGTATTGGGGAGGGGGGGTTGGATTTAATAGGATGTGAAGATAACATTACTTAGATAGTGAGATAAAGACAAGAATTAATAAATTTAAGAATATTTGTGGTGTATTAGACAGAAATCTTAGAGAGAAAACAAGAAACAGAATATGTAAACTTTGAATAATTTTCTTTATAGCCAAATAAAGACTTTTCTCAATTCTGTTCAGTATTCTTTCTTCCAAACCAATGTTATTCATATAAAAGATTTACCTCAATCTTGGGGAACAAAAGATCCGATTTCTCTAAGCGGATTAATTTGCGAAAGAAACGTTTCTTAATCAGCAAGTTTCAGTTGGGAAAGTGTTCCGCATAAAGTCGTCCTGCTTCCTTCCAATTCATACAGAAGACGCACACCTTACATTTCAGCAAAACTGTAATTAAACATTTTCAAAAATTATGCAACAAAAAATAAAGAAACAGGAGATAATAAATTATGAAATAAAATAAAAGAAATAAAATTCCTTAAAGAATTTCTTTAAGGAAAGTAAACGACATTATTCTGACTGCTACTATTATAACTGAATTCACTAAATCAAACACTTGATGTAAAAGTACAGAAATGTCTTTGTTTACTTTTAATATAAAACATTTTTAATTTCTGTGATTAAAATTATGATGTAAAAATAATTGTAGTTAAATTTGTTAAAAGCTACTAATAATCAATCGTTTACTTAATTAAAAATTATTGTTAGTGAGTTAATTTATAAAATTGTAATATTTCTAATATAAATAGTATAATGAAATTTTCTTATATCGGAGCAATTAAAGTCCTATACAGAGAAAACAATAGTCAGAATTTTTGAGTACTTTGTTTTCTGCTATAACTCTATTATCTGTTTTTGGATACAATGAAATAATATCTTTGCCATAACTCAAATATCTGTTTTTGGATATAATGAAATAATATCTTATCTGTTCATAATAAAATGATTAATATGTTAATTGAAAACCACAATCTGATAAAATTTACAGGGCTATGAGTGATTAAAACAATTTACATTGCTAGTAAATAAGGGGATGTTACTTTAAAACTTGAGATAAAACAAATACAGAAATTACTATTTATTCAAACACCTCAATTTTAAAATCACTACCAATTTTTATTAGGCTATCTCAATCTCTACTAGAGATACACATTTTTCCTTAAAAATATAAGATTAGCCAGACATAAAACTACAAGTTTCAAGACCTGGAACTTAAGTCGAAAGTTCGGAAACATACGTACTAGAAAACTTGTATCTTCATATTGTCTGCGGTAAGATACCATATTAATCACAATATCTAGAGTTAATTTCATTATTTATGAAAACAAAGCAACAATGTTGTTATTAATAATTACAATTCAATTAAAAATATATTCAATAGTACTCGACCCAGTAAATATGTGTTTGTGTCACTTTAATTTTAATATGTAAACATTTATAGTTATAAGTTAATTAGCTGTTACCCGCGGCTTCGCATGCAAATATTTGACTTTTGATAAGTATTTTTAAAATAATTTTTATTGTCTATATGGTGTTCTGTCAGCTCGTATAACAATTTTGTACTCATTAGTAAAATTCTCTCCAAAGCTGTTTCCAACACTTGTACTATTTTAACTTGTACTAAATTATTATGTTGCTGCAACAGCCTTTGGAGATCTAAAAGTACCCGTTTATAAAGCCTTTGGGGATATTTATAAAGTACCTGTTAAATCAAAAACGTTAAATTCTTTATTTTAAGTGTTACTGTGTTAGAAGCATTGTATAACACATTAAACGTTATGTTTTCCTCAACCATGGCTTTTATTTATTTCAGCAGTAAACAAAAACCGAAAACCGTTGTCACCTAACCTCACAAATGGAAACAACACGTATTTTCGCGTTGCATTAGGTAATAGGATAATTTACAGTTAGTACACTTGTTTTTCTCATATCGTAATATATCGATAAAATCGCATATTATATAAAACTTGAAAATGTACGGCAGGAATGGATAAATGTACAGTTCCGATGCCGCTAAATATCATTTGTTTATTTACTTGTTACTATGGTAATTAATTCTGGTCTCCATGATGATGTTGACATCTTTATACGTGTCAACGAAAAGGCATAACTAAAAGGGCCTATTTCGTGCGAACGGGGCAAAATATCAAATTTCAAGTTAGACAGTTTTTTCGCCTTTTGTCAAAGGTTACCTGTGCAAATTTGGTGGCAATCGGTGTAACGTTGTGGATTTGTATTCAGTACCCATAAATCCTCAGACTTTGAGTGGTATATAATATATAGATTGCAGTAATATAATAGTCAGAATTAATTATGCTGTTAAACTGTGATTTATGTACATAACATTTTCAAGACAAATGTTTAAAATGTTGTAAACAATGAGAAAACCGTTTACATAATATCGTCTCTGAAGTGACAGCAGTTACTGTAAAGGCTGTATCACCGGTCCTGCTGTTGACATCCGCTTCGAAAGTACAGTAAAAATCACAGTCACAAACATTTCACGAACCTATTCAATCCGGTGACTGAATAAACTTTGAATCGTTTCTGACTTCGCCGTAACAGTAGAAGTTACACAAGTGTTGTATAGTTGTACAAACTGTTTTACAAATTGTGGTCCAATACAAACTATTATAACAGCGTGTTTCAGAGAATTTAAGAAACATATTTTACATACGATTGTATTCTTGGTTTCATAAATTTAAGAGTATAGTTCGATGTTATAATATAAAGGATCCCTTGTAGACATGGTTTCTATGTGAGCTGCAATATAATTAACAAACAAGTTTAAAAAAGCATCAAATTTGATGACAATTGTAAAGCTTGTCAGGTTGATATATCAGTATAATACTACAAAATTATTATCTTGTCATTTGTGTTTTCCAAATTAAGGAACAAACATATTTAAGACTTAAAAAGTTTTCGTTTGTGTTAATTTATCAGCCAGGATTGCGGCATTTCATTACGGAGTTAGTGAGAAAACAAAGGGGTTAGTTTTTTTTGCGTTGAGACTTGTCCCGGAGGACAAGACTCAGGCTGATCTGGGACAAGCCCCCTTCAGCCGAATGGAAGGTTGAGTCGCACGCACGCCAGCGCGGACCGCGGCAGAGAAGGTGGAGAGAGTGTAGTGTCTGGATGTGTATTTGTGTGTTTATGTAGTGTGCAGAGTCAAATGGGTGATGGAATAGGGAATAGGCAAGTGGAAGTGCCATAATAACAATAAATCAAAAGACAGCCAAGTTTAACGCAGAGCGCCAGTTATTTAGTCCCAAATTGTGTGCGGCGTGCATGCACGTCAATTTTAAAGTTGCACTACATTAAAAATAATTATTTTTACAACAATTTTTTAATTCAATATTTAACATTTTTTAGATCCATGTGTATCAATTTGAAGAAACTTTAGCTTACCAATGGACCATGTCTATGAATTTGATAACACCAACCGACAGTGCTAATTTAATATAGACGTATTGGCCACATTTTATAAACTGTGCCATAGTGGTACACAATGGTTTTTATTGATACAGATTCATATATCGTTCAGTCTTGGCCTCTGGTAAAAAGTTTTTAACTGGGGTTGCAAACATTGTTCGCATTTGGAACTAAATTTAGTTGTAATTCTGTGACATCCACTACAGATGCAGTTCCTACATTGCACCACCAATGACCAGTTTAATATCGAGTATGGAGAAAGCTTCCAGTCGTCTCTCCGCGTTACCTCAATCCACGCGCCACGTACTGAAATCCTCTGCGATTGTCACGGGTCTGACCAGATATTCCAGGAAATACTCAGACATCTCAGTCTATGGTTCACACTGAGTGGTGTGTAATAATTGTAGAGACTAATACAATCTACATTTACCTGCGTAAAGCCTGGTTTACACCTTCTCGCAGTCTCTGGGAGTGACGATTACTGCAAGACCGAATGGTGGTTCCATTAGTGTTATTTGCCTGCCAGGGCTGACTTACATCGCTCAAATAGGATGGTCACATCGATTTTAATTGTCGTACTGACTGGACTTAGAAAACTTGCTTATGCAGTCAGTGGTTAAAATTGAGCTGTAATAATCTCATCTCGTATGCATTGTGGCCGCGCGCGCGCGTGTTTGCGTCTGTTATAGAGTTTTAATGTTTAAGCTCAGCGAGTCAGTTAATCATTATAAGTGATAAATTGTAACTTTCCTTGTGAACACTTACGTTTCTTAATATCGTCGTACGTTTCGGTGTGCTATTCACCTTCTTCAGCGAGGTTTAAATACAGAATGTCTTGAAACAGTTGTAACGGATTTTTTCAGGTTGATGGTATGAGTGTGGTGGTGGGGGGGGTAGTTGGTGGAAGGGGTTGGCGCTGGGATTCAAAGTATTGTTTGGTTTCTGTATGATTGTGTCAAATAGTACATGTGATTTGAAGTGTAGTTGGTCATTTAGTATGTTGTTTGGTTGTAGTGTGTGGTGTTTATATATTTCATACTGTTCAGCCGTGTTGAGTTTCCTACTTTTTGGTAAGTGTTCACAAGGGAAGTTACAATTTATCACTAATATTAAGTCCGTGAATGAAGAGGATGAACCAACAAAACAATCATTATAAGTTCTTAGCAATTTCTGAACATTTATAACCTACTGATGACCTATTGAATGGGACTCGGTGGCGGTGGAGATGGGTGGAGGGTGGCATCGGAGAGGCGTCAAGGCGACTTTTTAAACTCAAATTCTTTGTGTGTTCACTCCATAGCTGACTTTCATGTATGATCTATGACAGTTTATCTTGACTTTTAAATGATCATTTAATACTCAAAGACTATTTACCACTTCCTGTTATATACTTTTCTGCTTATCTATGTATTATTCCGTTTCTTTTTCCGTATCTATCTGTACTCCCTGTGTATTTTTTTTTCTTTCTCATCTTGAATAATCATAGTAAGCTTAATATTTTCACTGATTGCTTTCCTCATAATATAACGTTTATATTCAGAAAAGGTCATGAAAATCTAGAGTAATTAATTTTCAGACATTTTAAAAATATTAAAACAAATTTACCAAGGGATAATAAAGAAAATCATTTTGGAAATGTGCCCTCTAAATAAACCAAGTAGATGCATGCAGTATGTAATGAATACTTCTGCCGGTGTGTGTGTGAGTTCTTGATGACCCGCCATAAAGTCATCCTCGTTCAAACATCAGTCCACAGCCCCGGAGTTCACTAATGAAACTGTCCTTCCTTTCTTCCTGACCACCTCCTATTACGCTGAGTCAGCTGCTGGTCGTTGTTACCTGAATCACCGGCACGGTGGCTCTCAGCCTCGTCGGGGAGCGACCGACGCCTCAAGGCCTCTGCTGGCTGGACTTGAGACGGGCAAAGTCTGTTGCTCGAATCTGTACCTGCGGAATTGCTACAAAAATGAAAAGTTTTCTTTCTCCCCCGCCTTCTGAGTTAACTCGTTGGCGGTTTCCTTCTTCAGTTTTAGGTAACCGGTCGACTAAGAACCAGAATATGTATATCCACTGTCAGCCATTGGACTCGATCCAGATGCTGTAGTCAAGTCACAGGTGCAAAGACACTCCGCAGCCTCAATGCAAATGCAAAATTGTGTGCGTGTGAGGGAGAGAAAGATATATATATATAGTTTTAGGCGCAATTTTCTGGTACAGATAGGAAATATTTCTTCTTCACGTCATTTCAGTATTATCTTTGACTTTTATACACGTATATACTAAGCATAGTACCACTGATCATTTAGTCGACATCGATGTTTAATTTATACTCTATTGTTTAAAATAGCCTGTGTGTACCAAAATAACACATTATTTGCAAAGAAAAGTACCAATTACATATAATTCAAACTCTTATGGGTTGTAATATCGACTAGCCGAGAGATATTTTACTTTTAATTCCAGACCTAGAATAGGGATATCACGGGATTTGTTTCACATTTAGAGAAGAATTAAGGGCTCACAAACCTACCGTTAACAAACTGTTCCCGCGGGAAATTAGAGTACGTGAGGTATTACCTTATCGTAAAAGTGTTGGTATTTTGTGTGCTCTGTAAGGTGTAAGGTACTTTTACTGTAAAGGAAAAGCACACTTGCAGATATTAGCTTGTTGTTCCACTATATACATAAATTAAATATCGCTGGACTAATACTGATTTACTTGTATTCATTTTAAGATACATTTACATTACTCAAAACACTCCTTTAAGGCATATGTGTTATAATTTGTTTACCAAAAGTTAAATATGAAAACACTTTTAGTTTAGCCTGTAGTTTTTATGTTCGTAGACTGTTTTTCTGCACTTAATATTTAGCCGACATAATATATACTCACGCTTATAAAACATGTTTATTGTTTTTGATCATTTTGGTGATATATGCATTATTTAGTGACTATATTAATTTACCTATTTATTTTTAAAAGGAGTCCGTGCATAAAAAATTTGTATACACTTTACATGTATTTTTAATTATACCTCCTTAAGTGTGGCCTATATTAACTGCTGACAGTTATTAGAAATTCGATTTTAATTGTTAGAATAAATACTACAGTTTAATGTATTCGACAAGCTTTAACGCATTTTCTGCCGGCGTATTTAGCTTTTTCCGTCCTCTGGGCCAAAACGATTTTCATTATTTTTGTATCCGTTAGGCTACTAAATTTAGGGTGGTTGGTATTATCACACCCACAATGCAATAATTGTGATCTTAAGAGCTTTCAGTCAATATGACCTACGCGGCGTGATTTGGTTATTTTTTGTCATCCCTCGCCACGTCCGTCATGCTTGCTCCCTCATGCTTTCGGTCATCACTATGCCGCCATGAGTTGGTCAGATGGGAAGGAAGAGCAGTGGAAGTGAGGAAGCAATGTAAAGGAAGATGCAAGAAAGGTGTACGAGGAGGAAGTGAGCGTAGTACGAGGAGGTTACTACGTTTTGCTCAGAGTGTCCAAAGGAGCCTTTCTTCTACTTAACATGTTGTAATACATTAAATACAACAATTTAAATATTTTTAATTTTTTGAAAACTTGTTAATTATTATAACTATTGTTTACTACTTTGTTTTATGTTTAACTGGTTCGTATTGTTTCTGAAGTAAAGTTTGTATACCCACCAAAAATATTCAAAAAAATTAAAAATTAAAAGGCCTATTAAAAAAATTAAAAAGTTGTATTGTGTATTCAACCGTCCGCACCTTGTTGGTCATGCATTATGAGCGGTAACGTTATACGCATGACCGACGGCGTGATACACATAAGGCCGCCAAGCATGGGCCCATTAGCGGTCAATATGACGGACCCGACAGAGAACCTGTTTACTCATATAAAACTTATTCCGGTTACTACACTACAACCATATAAGTTGGAGCTTATTAATAATAAGGAAAACCTCTAAGAAAAGTAAAAGTCATCAATGAGCGGCCGACCTAGGATATGATGGTTGGATGATGTGCTAGAAGACCGCAGAAGGATGGACGTGACGAGTTACACTGAGATGGGAATGGTCAGGAGACTTTGGAGAAGATTGGTGTTGGGCTCTCGTTGGACTGTAGTGATGAGGAAGAAGAATGTATAAAGTAGGTTATTGTCCACCAATAAGTTCTAGTTATTCGGAACCAAGCAAACAACCTGTAAGATCAGGTTTAATGAGACTTTGATAAGTAATTAAATATTGTGAAATATGTTCTTCGCATATAAATTGTTCAGGGAAAAATTATGTCACAATTATAATTACAATTAACGTTTCAACGTATACAAAAATCTAATGTTAGGCGTTTACGACCTCTAAGATATACAGGTTTAGGTATTTTTATTTAATAACAAATGGGATAGAAAATTCACAAGGCAAGTGACAATGAACTTCAAGTTTTGTTATGGCCATTTATGAGACGTTAGAATCAAAGGGTTATGTAATTAAAGTAACAAAGTTTCTGATATTTCCCAGCGTTTTATTACATGTGAAATTTTATTTTACACTGAACGTGTAAACAGTCATAGGTATTAACAACAGAATAACTGAATGTGATATCTGAACTGTAAGTATCGGATTGACAAACAATGAAACACACAACGTACCACATTACGTAGAGTTTCATTTTCATAATTTAAACTTGGGTATTTTAAACTTTATATCACTTTAAATTTCATTTTTAAATTTAAAACTGTATGTCTTTTATAAGTATAAAAGTTTTAGTGGGTCGAAAGTCATAAATATTGTTACGACATCACAGAACAATCTACGTGTTTGTCGAATGTGCCAGAAGAATCTCGCTCTAATGTGTGTGGCATACGCGACTCTAGACGCATTCGCGAGAGTTTTCTCGAAGCCGCCAGCCGCGCGGACTGTGTCAAGGCTGTAATTAATTACGTAGTTCACACTGGCGCTGAGGCGTAGATTCGAACGTTCTGGACTGTGAGCGGAGGTATAAATACATGACGGCAGCGGCCTTACTTTTCAGTATAGTGGCGATATATTTACAGTGCGGTTCGAGTTATTATCGGGCGACATTACTGAGCGTGTTCAAGTGGTTGTTAGTGAAGTGTTGTGTTTTATAATGGGTCGGTATATTGTAATACAATTGTGTTTAATATTAGTTGAGGAATATTGCGTGTGAACAATTTTTTTTTATTTGATTTGTTGTAAGAGACTGTTTTGTTAATTACGAACTGTTTAACTGTGAAAATTAAAGTTGGTAATTAGTAACTTAATTGGTGTCTTGTATTTTGTTTCCACTGTACCTACGACGATCAAGTAGACCGTCGTAACAATGGTGTCAGAACTGGAATAGAACGGTTAACAGTGGAAACAGTGGACACTTTGTACAAGACGAGAGTAATTCGTAATTAATCGGAAAACAATGGATGCCAGTCAGATGATGGAAAATTTACAGGCGCTGCTGTTACAGACGGAGAAACGACAGGATGAGAAACGCAGGCAGGAGGCGGAAGAAACAAAAAGAAGAACAAAGACAAGAAAGGGAAGAATCAGAGGAACGACGTAAGCAGGAAAAGAGGAACGTAAACGTGAAGGAGGTGACATCAAAGCGATAATTCATGAGCCAAAGCAAATGCAAGAACATACTACCGCAGAATTGGGTCTCCTATGTTGTTACGTAGGTGAATTATGAGGTGAGCTTAATAATCAGATTACCAGAATATCTGACGTAGAAGAATCCATGTCAAATAAAATAGCTGAAGTAGAAAATCTGTCTTGACTGTGGAAGAAGCTATGTCAATAAAATTATCTGCAGTAGAAAACTCAATGAGAGAACAAATTAAAAGTAAAATTGAGCACTTCATAAAGTTATCCAAAACAAATTTCTGAACAGACTGTACCAATGGTAAAGACAAAAAAAGACGCAGAAAGTAAGTTAATAGAGAAAATTACTTTGCCTGGAGTAGGGACGGTTCATGTCCAAGATCCAACCTTTAACGGAAGCAGTCACTGGGCAACGTACCTCCGCCAATTTGAAGCTGCTGCATGCGCAAATAATTGGACAGAGAACGACAAGGCTGTTTCGCTCGTTCTCTCAGTAAAAGGACCTGCGGCAGAACTACTACAGAAAGTGCCTCCTGACAGCCGGAACATCTATGCCGAGTTGATAAAAGCTCTAGAATTACGCTACGGTGATAAATATTTGCGAGATGTGTACTACGTTCAGCGTTCCGCTACATTAATTGTTTGTGCCATCACATTGCAGTCAGAAGATACGCTGACTTGGGAGCTACAAACTCTAGGGTGTGAACAAGAGCTTCTGAGCTATTTCGGTGCCTTGCCATTCATAACACTTGCTGAAGTTCACAATCTCCGATGCCATCAATAAATGTCTGCACCGCAAACTTTATTCGAATATATTGCCGTTACGATGCGTGCAGAAAGACAATGTTGTCGGACAAAACTTCAGAAATTCAAGAGAGTCGCAACGATTTGAACGATGGGAAAAGGCAGAAAACCGAAACGTTACAACTGTGGAAAATGTGGTCGTCTACAGCTAGACTGTTGGGAGAAGAAGATACCGAGAGAAGAGAGTGATCGCACCAATTAGAGAAGTAAAGCCTCAGAACAGCACACAGTTTCCACACTACATAAGGCCAGTGGAAACGTGATTGTTTATGGGTTTGCGGAATGTAAACCAACATCATTTACAGTTGACACGGGGCAACAGTGTCCATTGTGCGCCCGGACTTAATCAGCAACCGACGGCCTCAAATTAGCTCTTTTACAATACAGACTGTGACTGGAAGCGCCGCCAAGGTGCTAGGGAAGGTAGACGTACGTGTACGCCTGGGTCTTCTCGAGTTTACCCACCAAATGCTTGTTGCAGATATTTTCAATGAAGTGATTCTTGCCACGGACATTATGAATGCCTACGGATTCGTTGTGGACTTAAGAGAGAATGTCCTGAAAGTTGGCTAAGAGAAGATAAAGCTTTGCATGGTTAAAATGACAGGGTCTACCAACCATTCGATTAAGCGAGTGGCATTAGTCGAAGAAAAAGTCAAAAGGTCTGGTCAAGAGGAACCCTCCCTATTGCAAGCGGAAATGGAGGAAGAACTAGCAGAGGAAATAAAAATAAGTGTAACGACAAAAGAAGTGATTGGAAAGCCAACTGTGGGTGTCGAGAAAAACTATTGCTTATTCCTGAGCTGATAGAAGCGCCCGAAGGAAAAGTGGCTGAAGATGAGGTTACAAAAGAGATTGTTGACGACAACTAAACAAACGTGGATCAGCAAGTGGTGTTTAGGTCATCAGTGTACATGACGCAACGGGAGTGATTGCAGCAAAACTAGTGGTTGAGCGGAAGACTCGCATTCCTGGGAACGTGATGCTCCGATTACACGAGACTGAATTCGAAGAACCGGAGAATTATCTTTCGCAAGGAAGGCCACCTGTATTGCCTGGTCGAGTATTACTTCAGAGACGGTTTGCCAATTCGGGACGAACAGGCTTAAGGAGGAGGCTGGGTTACGACATCACAGAACAATCTACGTGTTTGTCGAATGTGCCAGAACTATCTCGCTCTAATGTGTGTGGCATACGTGACTCTAGACCCATTCGCGAGTGTTTTCTCTTCCGGAAGCCGCCAGCCGCGCGGACTGTGTCAAGGCCGTAATTAATTACGTATTTCACACTGGCTGTAAGACGTAGTTTCGAACCGGAGGTATAAATATATGGCGGCAGTGGCCTTAGTTATCACAGTATAGTGGCGATATATTTACAGTGCGGTTCGAGTTATTATCGGGTGATATTACTGTACGCGTTCAAGTGGTTTTTAGTGAAGTGTCGTGTTTTATAATCGGACGGTATATTGTAATACAATTGTGTTTAATATTAGTTGACAAATATTGCGTGTGAACAATTTTTTTTATTTGATTTGTTGTAAGAGACTGTGTTGTTACTTACGAACTGTTTAACTGTGAAAATTAAAGCTGGTTATCAGTGACTTAATCGGTGTCTTGTATTTTGTTTCCACTGTACCTACGACGATCAAGTAGACCGTCGTAGCATTATTAATTCCCAGTTTTCTGAAGGATGGTGAGTCTTTAGCAGTTATAGGATATAATGGAAAGTGACATGTTAATTTTTTTCTGATTTCACGATTTCCTTCCATCTTTCGTTTCTTAAAATTTGTCTGCCAACGTTTCTGTTACATAATTTACAATATATACTACAACCTCGTCGTACATTAACTTAATATATCACCTCTTTTCGGTGCTCACTATAGAATATCTGCTGTTTTGCACGCCGATTTTAATATTTGAAATCCTGCTATATTCACACGTTTCCACAGTTCGCATTTACCTTTATTGCCAAAATCCATAAAGCGTTTTGAGTTGATAATTTCATTATCATTGTTGAAACTGTTATTATTAGCACGGCTGTTTGGCCGCGATCCACATCGTGCCAATATTAGATAATGATGATGTAAGCATACACTTCCGATGTTGGAGCCGAAACGTTTGTCAACAGCAAAAACTGTGGACCACCCACAGTCTAACAGCCCGGCTAATAAAGCAATTCTAACAATGTTGAAGCAGGGCGTGATAGCTTATGAACTTGCGTGCATTCTCATTGTTCTTGTATTATTTGTTGGAGAAAGAAAGTGCTCCTGTTCATGAGCGCCTATTTCTAAATGATGCATCATACACCGTGCATTCAAAATATGGTTGCGAACTTTAAAAAATTGCCTCAGTCATCGAGTTCAGTCTGTCAATTGTTATTTTAAAATACTTTTTAAAGTCATCATCATTATCTTCAAGGGTTAAACCAAGGATGGTTTGTCCGATCTCAAACAGGCAAAGATTAGAGCTTCAGCGCTTTCTCGAACGTCCCACACCTCTCCGACCCCTTGGGATATCGCTCCGTATTTGTTTGGGGATGCAAACATTTAAAGATTGGTTATTGTCGTCCATCTTCTTATGTAAGTTTTCTTCCCTCTTCTTGCTGTTTTCTTCCATCTTCTCCATCATTATCCTGAGCATCTCCTGTATGTTACTATTCTCTGCTCGTGGTGGTTTCTCGGGTTGTTCTATTCGTTCCTCCCGGACATCGATTCCCCTGTTTGTGTGGGCGCTTCGGGTTGTTTCTCTGGTGGTGCTGGTTGTTTATGTTCCACCCGTTCTAATATCTTTTCCACGTCCTCCACTGGGGTCGCCTCCTTATCATCCATATCAAGTTCTTTCTCGGCCTCCGACGCTCTCTTCTTTGATGTGGCACGACGCAGCATCTTCCCTGATTCCCTGGCTGGCTAACCGCTGCCAAGCTGAATTAGGAATTGGGTAAGTAATTACAGTAATTTCAACCCCTAATTACAGCCCCACGTTGGGCGCCAAATTTGTAATAAAACGAAACGTCTGCCTCGTTCAAGCCCCGCGATGGAAGCCAATTTTGTAATAATACGTGATTATTACAATGTAAAAATAAATAAATCAAAGTAGATGTGTGAGAATTGTGCTCTCCTGTAAGCCCCACTGGTTGGGCTAGCCAATTTGTAATAATACGACACGAATTGAATAAATAAATGTTAGATGTATTTCTGTCGTGTTATTCTGTCCCACGTTGGATACGTCAATTTTGTAATAAATCTTGATTATTTCAATGTAAGAATGTGTGTAGTAACGTAGCTAATGTCTCCTAGTCTTCGTTATGCTCTCACTGTTGGTCTTCACTTTTGTAATAAAACCATAATATAATTGTAATTGTAGTAGTGTTCTGGTATAATATTACCCAGAATAATTTTTATGGTGTGTATGTGTAGTAGTGACGTTCCGCTCTGGGAAACGTCGATTTGGTAATGTTCCTGGTCTTGGTCGTTATCAAATAAACTCGGTGTATATTGCTGTGGTAGCAATTTGAAATAAAATTTAAATTTAAAATTTATATTTATAAAAAAAAATAAATTCTGAAAAAATGTTTTCGGTGTATTTATGTTCTTAAAATTTAGGAATAAATCGAGGTTGTTGATTGTAATTATAATTATGTTGGTATTGTGTTTATTCTGGTAATAATTTTCCGTTCTGTAAATTTGTTGAAAAGACAATCCAGTTAACTTCAAGTTTAGGCGAAAACGGCTCTCTTCTTCTTACTCTTGAAAGGTGGTAGGTTCACCTATACTGCCTTTAAAGGTTATTTAATTTTCTTGACTAATTAACTGTTATGTCCTTTTATAATAAAAAACCAACTCCAAGTTACCAAAAAACAAACAAACGTTTATTAAACATAAATAATAAAGTTGGTCGATTAATTAATCGAGGTTACAATGCCGTATCGACTCGCTCAGGGCCGGTCGATATTAGAAATGTGTATTCATATTATAAAGGTAGGTTTTTTGAACGGTTATTAATATAAAAAGCCAGAGAAGGTCAGGGACATGAAAGTATAACACTTACAATTCAAAAAATGTCTTAAATTTAAACAATACAATGGTAGTTATTACTAATAAAAGTTTATATATAATTTTTCGAACCAGAATGCAGTCCACAGTCGTGTCTTATAGCGGTGATGATATTGGGTCAAAATGGCCGCCTGACGCATGCGCGTTGATAGCTTCTAATGTTGACGAAGTACTTGTTGGAATTAATATGTCCTTTCTTCGGTTAAATGTTCTTCGCAATTGTGTATGATCTTCTGGGGTATAGTTTATTGTCACTGGTGTATGATGGAATAGTTCACTTGGTGTAAAAATGTTGTTAAATGGGTATACCTACTGGTGTTTATGTGTGTCAGGTTAACCTCTAATTTTCACTTGGTATTTGGTGCGATTTCAGTGTTGTTTCATTTAATTAGTTACATGTGATTCCGTTTATTGGTGTTATGTAGTTCACAGGTCAACTTCACCACTTCACAATAATTAAAATAGTTAAAAAAAAAATTTATTTTATATAAAATGATTCCGAACTCTGTTATAACGTAACAGCCATTAAAGGTTGGTTCTATCAAATATTCACATGAAGTGCTCTCTTCGAGGTATAATAATGAACTGTGTGGATTTCCTTCGTCTCATGAAAATCTTAGCCTATATGATATATCTCATACATTGTTTCAAATCATCTTAACTTCCGACACATTTTAAAACCGTACATTATGCTCATAAAGTAATTTCGTTATTAGTTAACTGTTTGAAATATTAAATACATATTCGTTTTCACTATTCTATTCTACTTATTTTGATAGTAATTAAGTTAGTATTACAAAGTTTTATCTGAAAATTATATTTCTTATAATTTTTTGGGAGGTAGGCCTAAAATTATACTTCCTGTCTTCTAAGTAAATAATAGCCATTTTCCCTAATATAATTATTATTCTACTAAATCTGAAATTGATATAATTATCAATTCTCACTTATTTGATTGCAATTTAGTATATTAATAATGGTTTTTTAATACAATTCATTTGTATATGACTCCCCCTATGATAATGTCAGTGAATCTATTTCAGTTTTAACTGGTATTTTATTAGACCAATAAATAATTTTACTCACATAATGACCATATCTTTAGAAAGCCTTATTTACATAGTATTTAATATGTTGAGTTTATCTTGCCTAAATATTGTCAGTTTGTCTGGCTTATAAGACTAGGTTTGTTAATTATTTGCAGTTTAAATTCATTATATTGCCTAGATTTGATGTGTGGCTAATTGCCAAATGTTTTATTAATGTAGTTATTTTATATCCTTCTCTGACTTCTGATTATTATATATTTGATTAAAAATTAGTTCTTTGACTGGTATGACAGTAATTATTGATTATATAATTAACATATAACACCTCTCTATATCAAAACTGGTGTTCTGAATAACATTGTTTTGTATATCACCTAATAACATAAATAAAAAATATTCTATAACATCGGAATGATATCTATTTTTAGATAGGGCATTCCTAAATTAAAATGAACAATAAAATAACAAATTATAACACTAATATTTCTTATGAATAATCCTTACTTATCTAATTACTATATGTAATAGGAACCTAACATCCTGGTTACATATAATGGTTAACATCTTTTACCACTTCAACATTAACAGTTTGTTTTGTAATTCCCCATTTTACAAGATTTATGTTCCCTCTTTAAGTATAACCCTGGCTAACTAAGTTATATTCCATTCTATGCAATGTTCATACAGCTTTAATAGCTTTTTATTAGTAATATTACTATTTCATTATCAAAGTAGACACTGTTCACAAAACTTAAAGTTTATTACTTTGTACTGTAACTCATGCACCTTTTTAAAGTTTATTAGTTATAATTTGATCACTTACACTTGTCTATGGTGAATTATTAATATATTTACTAGTCTTTTTCTAGTTTTTAACATGAAATATTCAACCATGGGGGGAACTGTGAAGATTTGTTTATACAAACTAAACAATAACTTTTGAGTGCACTAATATTTAATACTACTAACACTTTTAGTTTTTTGTCAGTTTTACAGTGATATGGTTTTTTGGGGTGTTATACTTTCTCTTTGGACATTCGTTGATTTTGGGGTTCCTTCCCTATGGGGTTTTTGTTTTATATGGGTCGTCTCACTTCTTTCTTCTTTCTTCTTTAGATTTGGTTATTCTTCCTTCTTCTTTCTTCAGTAGTTTTAGTTTTGTCTATTCTTCCTTCTTCTCTGAGTTTGGTTCTTCTTCTTTCTTCTTTAGTTTTGGATTATTCTTCTTTCTTCTTTCTTCTTTAGTTTTAATTATTCTTCTTTCTTCTTTGAGTTTGGTTATTCTTCTTTCTTCCTTCTTCAGTAGATTTAGTTATTCTTCCTTCTTCTTTCTTCTTTGTTCAATAATTTTAATTATTCTTCTTTCTTCGGTGGTTTTAATTAGTCTTCTTTCTTCTTTCTTCAGTAGCTTTAGTTTTGATTATTCTTCCTTCTTCTCTCTTCAGTAGATTTGGTGGTTCTTCTTTCTTCTTTGTTCAGTAGTAGTAGTTTTGGTTATTCTTCCTTCTTCTGTAGTTTAGGTTATTCTTCTTTCTTCAGTGATTTTAGTTATTCTTCTTTCTTCTCTAGTTTTAATTAGTCTTCTTTCTTCTGTAGTGTTAATTAGTCTTCTTTCTTCTTTGTTCAGTAGTAGTAGTTTTGGTTATTCTTCCTTCTTCTGTATTTTTGGTTATTCTTCTTTCTTCAGTGATTTTAGTTATTCTTCTTTCTTCTCTAGTTTTAATTAGTCTTGTTTCTTCTGTAGTGTTAATTAGTCTTCTTTCTTCTTTGTTCAGTAGTAGTAGTTTTGGTTATTCTTCCTTCTTCTCTCTTCAGTAGATTTAGTTTTGATTATTCTTCTTTCTTCCTTCTTCAGTAGTTTTAATTATTCTTCTTTCTTCAATAGTTTTAGTTTTGGCTATTCTTCCTTCTTTTGTAGTTTTAATTAGTCTTCCTCCTTCTTTCTTCAGTAGCTTTAGTTTTTGATTTTTCTTCTTTCTTCTTTCTTCTGTAGTTTTTATGTTGATTATTCTTCCTTCTTCTTTCTTCAGTAGTAGTAGTTTTGGGTTATTCTTCTTTCTTCTTTCTTCAGTGGTTTTAATTATTCTTCTTTCTTCTTTGAGTTTGGTTATTCTTCCTTCTTCCTTCTTCTGTAGTTTTGGTTTTGATTATTCTTCTTTCTTCTGTAGTTTTGATTATTCTTCTTTCTTCTGTGAGTTTGGTTAATCTTCTTTCTTCCTTCTTCAGTAGTTTTAGTTTTGATTATTCTTCTTTCTTCAGTAGATTTGGTTATTCTTCTTTCTTCTTTAGTTTGGTTATTCTTCCTTCTTCCTTCTTCAGTAGTTTTAGTTTTGATTATTCTTCCTTCTTCTTTCTTCAGTAGTAGTAGTTTTGGTTTATTCTTCTTTCTTCTTTAGTTTTAATTATTCTTCCTTCTTCTTTGAGTTTGGTTATTCTTCCTTCTTCTTTCTTCAGTAGTTTTGGTTTAGATTATTCTTCTTTCTTCTTTGAGTTTAATTATTCTTCTTTCTTCTTTCTTCAGTAATTTTAGTTTTTGATTTTTCTTCTTTCTTCTTTCTTCAGTAATTTTAATTATTCTTCTTTCTTCTTTCTTCAGTAGCTTTAGTTTTTGGTTCTTCTTCCTTCTTCTTTCTTCTTTGTTCAATAATTTTAATTATTCTTCTTTCTTCTTTGGTTTTAATTAGTCTTCTTTCTTCTTTCTTCAGTAGTTTTAATTGTTCTTCTTTCTTCCGTAGTTTCGGTTTTGATTATTCTTCTTTCTTCTTTCTTCAATAATTTTAGTTTTTCTTCCTTCTTCTTTCTTCTTTGTTCAATAATTTTAATTATTCTTCTTTCTTCTTTGGTTTTAATTAGTCTTCTTTCTTCTTTCTTCAGTAGTTTTAATTGTTCTTCTTTCTTCCGTAGTTTCGGTTTTGATTATTCTTCTTTCTTCTTTCTTCAATAATTTTAGTTTTTCTTCCTTCTTCTTTCTTCTTTTTTCAATAATTTTAATTATTCTTCTCTCTTCTGTGGTTTTAATTAGTCTTCTTTCTTATGCAGTTTCTCGCTGTGTATGCCTTTGTTTCTTCTGGTCTGGTTTCCTTGTCGGGGTATATTAATTGCCTGCTTCTATCTTACCTGGGTAATTTTGTTATTATCATTTTTAGTCTCCTGGGTTTTTAAATTTGTATTATATTATATTATTTGCAGAAATTTTCTTTATTTAACCTTTCTTGTGAATATATTATTAAATAGTGCATTTTAATCGATTCTCATCTGGATATTCCATATATTAGAGCTTTATCAATGATCAATGAGTAATGTATTTGTGTGGATTATCTGTCACGCTACAATATTCACAACGTCGTTGCTTGCATTGTACGACACACTGTAGACCAGGTATTTAAAATTGCTTCCTCTTTCCAGGACAGTACCATCTCTAACAATTTTTGCCCGTACAGGATCTGTTCTACGAAAAGCTATCACCTTAGTCTATAGTGTGGATATTTTCAATCCAGAGTCTTTGCAGATTAGATATAACAATTGGTATTTTTTTAAATGTCATTTCAGATTCAACTAAAATTTTTAAAGTATTGAACAAAATAATTTCACAATAATTTTTACAAACGTTTTTTTCATTCCTCCTGAAAAAAGATATTACATTAAGAGACACTGTGCGTTGAATACCCTAATAGTTTTGTCGCAGTTTTTACAACTTCTTTCTGCAAGTAAAAGGCATGTCAAAAACCCACAAAATTTTAATATTATGTTAACCATTATGTAATTGCTTTAAATAGTATAAGCGTATGTAATAAAGTTATATTCGTTTGCCTCTCAGATACGCCATATTATTAATTTATGGAACTCATTGTCTGTTGCTTTTAAAGAGATTAAATTCGGTTCAGATTAAAGCGAAATGCACATTGTGTTCTGTCAAATGCGTATGATATTTCAATTAAATTAAATTTTCAATATACGCGATCATATGTTATTAATGAATTTTAATTAATTATTTGTAAAAAAATCAATTAACTACTGTTAAAGCACAACACACAACTACCTAATTCCCCATTGAATTATCAAACCATGCTTTTCAGAACGTCCCCTTTTCTCTCTCGGGCTCTTATTTATTTAACTCCGCTTGTCTCCTTCCACTGCTTTCGTAATCTACTCTGAGAGTCTGTAGCACGTTGTAAATAGTGTGCTTTAGACCGAAAATGTCTGCTTTCAGACCCTGCACTGTCCATATGAAACCTATAATCCTCTCATTAAAACCGTTTTTCTCCTAAAACATAAAAATCCATTATCTTTAACGGTACACGTTTTACTGAATTGTCTACTTACTGAAACTAGACTTTTATTGTTAGAATATATATGGCAGCATAATAGAATGATTAATTAATATAATGTATCAATTTTTACGATCAGTATTAGGAGCATCACGTAGGTTCCAGCTAAGAAATGATTATATAAGGAACGTCCTTGGAGTACAACCTAAACAAAAGGATAAAGCAATAGCCTACAGAGGGGTTTGGATCGATCATGTTGAAAGGATGCATAAGTACAGGGTACCAAACAAATTTTGGTTTATAATCCGGAAGGAGGGCGGAATATTGGAAAACCAAAGAAAAGTTGGTTAGACCAAGGAGTGCGCAACGTATCGTAAGGTCCACAGCCTGAAGAAGAAGAAGAAGAAGAAGAAGAAGAAGAAGAAGAAGAAGAAGAAGAAGAAGAAGAAGAAGAAGAAGAAGAAGAAAACATTAAATTTTTTGTAATTATTAATAGTCAGTTTAACTTTTGCTTGTAATTACACCCACTGTATTTCAACCAAATGATTGTTTTATGTAAAATGAGGACACAGGGTGAAATGAAACACAACTATAATGTGGCGTTACACTTTAATTTTGCAATGTAGTATGTCAGGCTTTTGAAAGAGCAAAAACGAAATACAATGATTGTCCTTATTATATAAAGATAATGATACTTTCTTTCGCATGGCAAATTATTTATTTTTAACAACTTTGTCAAATTTCGTTGCTTCCCTGCTATATACACTTTTCCCTCGAACGAGGCCTTTCGGTTTCGCAACCATTATCAAGTTCTTCCTACAAACAATATTTAATTTTAAATATTTGTTACTCCGTGTAAATTAAGCAACTTACGTGGCTTACTCGATATAAGCCCTTAAACGATGGTGTTTACAATTATTTCAGTTGCACACTTTGTCGAAGAAAAACTTCAGTTGCAAAAGCTTCATTTCATAAATAAAATTAACTGACTTCTATAGGAATATTGTTACTGAAAAAAAACTACATTATTTGTTTCACTCAAGGTACTGATTAAGACGAATTTAGAAGATAAAAATATGACTTATTTCTTAGAGTTACTAAATTTTTTGACTAATTATTGACGTCTGAAAATTACAACGTTTCCTTTAAGCAATTCTTAATATCAACTTCTTTCATTTTTAATTTGAGCTGACACTTTGAAAGCGGTTTGAATTTATATGACAGCTTATTAAAAGGGTTAAATATCTAAAGAAAAAAAATATCGTTGTCAATCAATCTCTAATCGAAATGTACTTGATTAATAAACACAAGTTCTAATTGTTTCCTTTACAAGTATTGTATACGTGTTATTTGGTGAAGTGGTATTATTCGTATTGTTCAGCGTAACAATCATACTTATATTGTATATAATGAACGTTCCAGTAAAAGTTGTCATAGTAAGTTACATTATAAATATGGTATAGAATCAACCACTCTAAAGAATTATAGACTACATCATAAAATATACTATGCACTCAGCTATACTCTTTGGAATTTACGTATACGTGGACACATATGGAAAACTCCGATATACATGTACAGTACTTCCCTTATTCATTTTGAACAAACGAAATTTCCAAATCCATATATTCTGCCACCTAAAACCCTACTTGAGCATCCCGTTGTAATAATGATGACATCCAATGTGTACGACTATTTTTATTGTTGATTTTAATACAATTAGAATTGTTGATTTTTTGTGTTCTATTTGTATCGGCCATCTGAGGACCACATGTCAATTTAAGTTTTTTATTCCTTGTACTACTTTACTTTTTCTCAAAGATTCTTCCATCTTTCCACTATATCTCTTCTACCTGTCTTCAGTCCACTTTGAACCTCAGTTTTTCTCTCTCCTACTCGGGACTCCTTCCATTTTTAACACTTTTGCCCGAAAAACATCTATTTCAATAGCTTCTTCTCCTTTTATATTATTTTTTTCTAAATCCTTTATGACTTCTTTACTCCAACTTGATGTTGACTTCATTCTCGACAGATATTTAAGATCTGTTTTGTTAACCTATTGTCGTCCATTCTATATAAATATTCAAAAAATACTAGTCTTCTTTTCTCATTGTTTGGTTATATTTCTATACTTTGATATATAACATCATTACTTCTTAATTTCCAACCTTCTGAAGTTTTTCTTAGGCCTTTTTTTTCCTAATAATAATATTAGATGATTTTTATTATTAGGATTGCCAGAAACATTTTATGTTTCCTGTAGACCTATGATTTTTAAATAGTGGTCTGCAGAGAAGAGGTGGTGGCGAGAGGCTAGGGGTTGTGGAAATGGTCGTTTAGACTACCTAGATATAAAATTCAATAAAACAGAATTATCTAGTTATTAGATGCATTATTTATGTCTCTATAAGCTAAACTCATTACATCTGTATATAATCATTTCCTTTACATTTCATTTACTTCATCTGCCTAATTAGTAAAGCGCATCGTACGAGAAATGACCTAAACACGATCTACTGCCTGGTTGGAGCAGTGATGTCAACCCAAAAATGCCATAGCTTTTGAAATAAATCAAAAAATGACATTCATGAATCACAAGTAAGAGCGAGACAATTTCTGTTGATTTCACGTGTCTCATACAATATTTTAGTTATTCAAACTTTGTTAAATTAAATTATATATAATTCATTTTAAGTGGAAAATATCTTTACAAAAACTTATACTTGTCCTTTGTAGTCCCAACTCTTGGTAGGACCCTTGGTAGTGTTGGGGTTTATCTAGGCGAATGTTAAACGAAAGAAATTATGGAGTATCATGGACAGAGTAGGCCGAAACACTGAATAGATATAAGAAATATGTATAAAGATACGGGACTCATGGCAAGAAGTGAATATGGTCGAGCTTTTAAGGAATTGATAAATAGAGAGGTCAGACAAGAGCGTAGTTTATCACCTAAGCTTCTCTTCAATGATTAGGTTACACAAACCTTTTCCGGCACCTATCTCATCCTAGGACGGCCCACGTCGCTTCTACCAATGGCTTTAGAGCTCAATGCCGCTTTCGACAATTGAGCCTATGTCATCTTTTGTAGATAATCCCACCATATCTTCTGTAAATTGAAATAATTTTATTTACATCCTTTACTTTGAGTTCTGCTCTGATATCTTCATTCCTTATTCTATCTTGCAATGTATAATTTAATGTATTTCGACAAAACTGCATTTCAGCACTCCGACTCCTGCCACTTTCGTTTTTTGTCAGGACCCCCGCCTCACTCGCATAAATCAACGTGGGTATTGCAATTGCCTTATAAAATTGAATCCTTGTGCTGTGTCTTGTTTTATCTATAAAATTTCTATGAATGGTACCACAAATATTCCTAAATTTATTTATCTTCTCTCTTGTATCATACTCAGATTCATACTTTACTGCACAGCCGAGATATTTGGAACGGCTCACTTGTTCTAAAGTGCTTTTGTTTATCTTAGTTCTCACTGGACATTTACCTTTAAAGGCCATGGTTTTGGTTTTTCTTACTGAAATTGTCAGTGAGTACTCTATTTGCCACTTCTTGTACTTGAAACATAACTCTTTGTAAATTATCCTCATTTTATTGAATAACGACTATAAGAACTAAGCACTAAATTCTTATGTAACATAGTGACACTTACTATGCTACTATATCCAATATACTATATATTGCATTCTATGTTACCATAGTAACACGATGACATAGTTCTTATCACCTAAACGTTTTAATATAATTTAGACGACGATCTAAGCGAGTAGAAACAAAAGGTTGAAATGCTGAATTTTAGCACCAATTTCAATTATAATAACTTTGTTAACATCCTCCTGTTCGCGGATGATCAGGTCATAGCAGACAATAAAGACAACCTACATAGGTCTATCTATAAATAACACAGATAGTTTAAAATTATAATTTGAAAATTTGTTGTATCAAGACCAAGTTCATGGCTTTCCGAAGTTGCTTCCTGGTAGATGTAACTGACCGACTCATTCAGCATGAACATTCATTTAGATTGCTGGAATGTGACTTTTCTTATGTGAGAAAAATAAGTAGATTTCGATAGAATTACAGAAGTTCAACCTTTGTTTGTATGATTATCAGAAAATTTCAGACGAGACTGGGGAAATGTTTCTCTATTAAAATTGTATGAAGTGATGGCAAAACTACGCGGTCTTTATGATAGTGAGGCATGGGTATTGTACGCAAGGACCGGAGGCTTGTGAGATGAGGTGTTTAACATCTGTACTTGGAGTATCCCCAGAGAGGTTGGCTAAGGAATGGTGACAAAAGAACGCCTCGTAATTTAGAAAGGACCATGTGAGAAAAGATTCATCAGGACCGACTACCAAAGCAACTGATGTTTTATCTTCCCAGTGGAAACTAAAACATCGGAAGATTAAAGAAAAAGTGGTCAGGTCAATAAGTGCGCAACGAACGAATGTGAAGCCCAAGACCTAAAGAAGAAGAACAACAAGAAGAAAGCGTTTTGGAATGCATAGAAAAACATAACGTGATTCACAATATTAAAATCATTGGCATACCGTTCTAGCGGCTTCCGTCAAAGAGAGAGAGAATTTATTATTTTTCACTATTTGTTATTTTAATGTTATAGGACTTTTTTTGAAAGACAATATGAAAATTATACTCCATTTGGAGCATACTATTGTATGAAGGTAGATACTTATTTAATCGATTGCGGCACAAAACGATACGTTGTTAATGAGAAATTATGTGTACTAGTATTCGTGTACTAGACAGAGTTGCTGTATTACAGCGACTAAAAACAGGATCGATAGCTTGTGGTTTGTGGCAAAAGGGAGAGTATAAAAGTGGTTTGTGGTTAAATCAGGAGAATGGCTTGCTTCATTCAATAAACCTCATTTGTGCAGGACTTGCCATTGTGGTTTACGTGATGTGTGCGCTCCGAGGGGGTTGCAGTGGTTAACTGCCTATCATTGTTAATGTGTAGTAACAACCAAAGAAACCGATCACCCATTCAATTGTAATCCTAATTCTCAAGACGGGTACATCAGAATGAAAGGTCAGTTATTTATTTTTTACCTAACAGTTGGACTTCCAATATTTAAATATTCTAATTAATAAACTTACAATTTATCTATGGGGAAAGAAATTAATATCAAGTTGGATTAAAAAAAGTCAAAAAGGATTTAGAAAAAAAAAATAATATAAACGCAGAAAAAGCAATCGATAGGGAAGTTTTTCGGGCAAAAGTGTTAAAAATGGAAGGAGTCCAAAGTAGGTGAGATAAAAACGCAGGTTTAAAATGGACTCAAGAGAGGAAAAAAAGACAGAGATGAAAGAATATTGGAGAGGAAGAAAAGGACAATGAATAATGAATTGAAATTGGCATGTGATCCTCAGATGGCCGACACAAATAGAAAAAAAGTTCCAATAACTCGAGACAAATGTGTTGTTGTTGTTGTTGTTGTTGAATGTGCTGTTGTTGGCTGACGACTTGCCTGTAATTCAAAGTACAAAATATGGTTTAAAAAAAATATGTTTTTAAGCTTAATCATATTTGCAAAGAATACAATATGAAAATCTTTACTACAAACACAAAGGTAATTATATTTCACGGCAGGGAACCAATAATAACAAAAATAATGATTAATGATCAAATACTAGAACAGGTGAACCATTTTAATTATTTGATAAATGATATTGACTATGACAGGTATTGGTAATGATATTGATGTTAAGTTAGGTATCTTCCAGACGATCTGTGGGACAAGTATCCGTATTTTTGGAAACGATGTATACCGAGATACAAAACTAAAGTTTTTGCAGGTGTAAGTTATCGAAAACAACCAAGAAACCAGTAAAAGTTTCCAAGAAACCTTATAAATGACGATCTTAAGAAAAGTAAATAGGTGTTCTAAACTTAACCGTATTAAGAATGAGGCCATAAGAGAAGAATTACAAGTTTTAAACTTGAACGATAAAATACAAGAATACAGACAACGGTGGAAAGAACGCTTAGGAAAAATGTCAGTTTCGAGACTCCCCAAACAAATTTTGAAATATAAATAAACATACAAGACAAAGGTGTGTGTGCTGGCCCAGGAAGAGATGGCAGGAGGATCAGGAAGATCCTTTGAACGCTGAACAGGAAGCATCTTTCCTATACCGTGTTGTGAAGATGATGATGATGATGATGATGATGATGATGATGATGATGATGATGATGGGATCGTTACATTGTTGCGAAATACCTGAATTCTCCAACAAATTAAACCGATAATTTAACAATAAACGTTAACTTACAAGTACACAAAACAAACGATCATTACTATTGTTACGAGATTACAGAACAATCTACGTGTTTCTCGAATGTTCGAGAGGAATCCGGCGGTAATGTCGTGTGCGTACGTGATTTCAACATGCGCTCGCGAGACTTTTCTAGACGCCGCCAGCCGCGTGCACTCTGTCAAGGCCGCAATCAATTGCGTCCTAGTGTAGAGTTAAAGCGGACTATGGATGTTTCTGGATTGTCGGAGTGGGGGGGATAGAAATACAAGTACTCAGGGACGCTCAGTTTCAGTTTGAGTTGCGATATATTCGTGTGCAGTTAGTAGTATTGTGGCAAAGCGCTATGTGATTTATAATAATGCGGGACAATTGTATTACAATTGTGTTTTATATTAGTAGACATTTTTATTGCGTGTGAACAATTTTTATTTGATTTGTTGTAACAGACTATCTTGTTGATTACAAGCTGATTAATTGCGATAATTAAAACTGGTGATTAGTGACGTAATTGGTGTCGTGTAATTTGTTTTCCACTATACCATATGACAATCAGTTAGACCGTAGTAACCCTATTATACCAATATCGTAATATGATTGGCCTATTGTCAGCTAATTCACGTTTTCCTCTCAGGCATAGGCGCTGCTCACTAAATGCAACAGACACGTTAACATGCTGTAATGTACGAAGTATGTCTTCGTATGGATGACAGTTTTCCCAATGCCAGCGTAATAAGCACATGATGGATGTTGTACGAATGAAACAGCGGCGGACAAGTAGCGTCATTGTATCGAGAGTATAATCGAGGAATAAGATAAGCTGTGGGAACTGGCCCACTGGCCCACATTACCGACGTCGTTGTGGACAATCATGATATGAAAAGGACTGAAGGAATCTCTGACAGCAACTGATAATATATACAGTATACTGGTAAGTAATTATCACAGTTTCTTTTTTCGTTTTAAACTTTACTTTCTCTTTTGTTGAAGTTTTTAAACAATGAACAAAAAAACCATTAACTCATGCTATAAAATATTTCACTGTCGGTGTAACACTGTCACGAAAATTTTACTTTGGTCAGGACAAATTATTACAATTTACGTGTGTTTATACGAGTACAGTATCAATATTATATGCACCCTGTCTGTACTTCATCTGTCAGAAGACACAGCTCTAATTCAAGCAACAGATAACTTTTAAGAAGTGGTACGTCTGTTTGTCTACATCGGGATTTAAGTAAGAACAGAAACTTTTTTTGCAACTCGTTTGTACGATTTAGGTTGTAGTCTGTATTTACCACTGTCTTTTTTGGCTAATGTTTTTTGCACTGTGTTTACATTTTTTAATTTTTTGCCTAATCAAATATTTTATTCACTATATGGTGACTTGTATATTGCTAAATATTGATTATATTATGCTTTCATGTACTTTAATTTTCAAAATAAACTGTGTTTAATATTTATTAGTAAATTCACTTATTAAACCTAATAAAATTCATTCAACCCTTTGTAGAGTAGTTTAATGTAAACCTGTTGGTCGACCATTCAGTACGTGGTTTAAACATTGAAAACGTGAAACAGGATAAAACAAACTATAGAAAAGTGTTTAAAACGAAATATTATTCAGAATTTAAGCGGTTCTCTTGTAGTGAAACAAAAAATACATTATTTTGTTCTGTCTTGTTATATACAGGTGTTTAAAATTCGCTGCCTGATCTGGCGACCGTGGATACTATGATATAACACCCAAACTTTAGGACCAGAGTCTGGTACTGCAACTAATTGTACTTATACCTTTAGTCCTGTTATGTACAATACATACATAAAATACATACCTAAAAAAAAGAATAAAATCAGAATATATAAAACTATAGCCTAAAGTATAGGAGTATATGGAGCAGAACTGTGGGAAATTGATAAAAGGAATAATTCCAAATTAAGAGCTATAGAGATGGATTACTGGCGGAGGTGCTGTAGACTAACAAGGCTAGATACAGTAAGAAATGTAGAGATAAGACAAGCGATGGGAATCGACCTTGACATTAGAGAAACAATAGAAGGAAGAAGACTGAATTGGTTCGGAAATTTGAAAAGAATGTTGGATGAGAGATGGCCAAGGAAGGTATGGGAATGGACTCCACCCTCTAGAAGATAAAAAGGAAGACCTAAACATTCATAAAAAATGGACGTCAAAGATGCAATGAATATGCAAGAGGACTTACAGAACAGGACTGTTTCGGCGCTAGTGGAAGCTAGGATGCGAGAGGCGGCGCCAGCCTAATTAATTCTCAAAAAAATATAAAACTTCTTTACTCAATTTTTACAGTATATTAGAAATTCTACGAACTCAAAAAGAACACTTTAACGAAACTTCCTTATAAACTCAAACGAAATTAACTCTAATTTCTATAGCATCAACAAAATTTAATTACAATTTTAGACGTTTAGATTAGGCAAATTCTTTTATTGTATTCCTTTGAATATAAAAACATACAGACGCACTTATCTAAATTACGTTTCAATTTAAAGTCGATATCTGCGCACAATTAAAAAGAAAATACGCAAATGTTTAAGTGCATTAGCTTTTACCTCTAAATTTTGTTTCACACTTATAATCTGCTTACGTAAAGCTTGTTTCCACGTTTAAATGTCTTAAAAGCAATATTTGTTTCCAGGAAAAGTGAACTAATCCAGTACCAACACGGTAGAAATCGCTTTTCACTTACTTGGTGTTAGAAGCAAAATTTATTACATTAATTAGTATTATAGCCCGTTTATTAGCAAGTATTAATATAGTAGATACGTGGTGTCTGCCATCGTCAGTTATCCTGTCAACCAATTAAAAGCAACCATTAAAGTGTTTATAGAAAACATTTTTACTCACAGTAAGGGAAGTAAGGGAATGCTATTTTGCTGAATCTAAACTGCGTGAACCCTTGAGACAATAATTAAATAATGGAAGTCACAAAAACGGGAAGAGGGTGTTCTTATTTTTTTCATGACAAAAGGTGAATGTTCTTCGTCTAAGAAAGCGTCATTGCAGTTTCTCTATAAAAGACTTCTAGTGCAGCTCAAGAGAAGGCGTTGAAATCAACCATTTTGATTTAAAAAAACATAGTGGCTTCACGAAGTTTTATATAATCTAGATAAAGTTAGTGAGACGGGCACTCTATCTCCAAAACACTTACGTAAGGGAGAAATTGGGTTAGTAAGATCACAGAAAGTTAATTCAAAACACTGGCAGAAGACGTGAAAAAAGATTATTTAAAGTGGTTTACTATGCTGCTTTTTCAGGATATTTAATGCAATAATTGCAAACACACGATACTTGTTTGAATAAGCTACATAATTTAAATAATTTTATGGTACAATTCTCTGCATGTACAGTTATCAGTTTCTACAATTGTTAGGTTAATATTAGGGAGTTATTAAATTACCAAACACGATAAAATTTGTATCTAAAGAAATAATGGTTCTCGGTGTGAGTATTTTTATCATACTTGTCTATGAAATTGTTGAAGTTCAAATTAGCACTTTTGTAATCTTCCAATTGATCATTACAACAAACTTTCCACTATATCAAGCACGAAAATAAAAAGAAACCTTAACGGAAAAGGGTACTAAGGCAAATTTTGTAATTGTAAATGTTTACTGAGGTTAACAATTCATTAAATATAGCTTGACATATTCAGTAATTTCAATATTTACATTGTGGTAATAAAACTTTAGAGAAATGTATTCACGGAGTTTTTAACCTGCAAACAGAAAATCGTAAAGAGCGAAAAATTATCTAGAAACGATGAAATTAAGCAAGCATAATTCTTTCTTTAATGAGTTAGAAGAAAATCTTAGAGAAGCTGCAAAATCGTTAGAAATTTATATTAAAATTCCCCACGATCAAAAGGATCAAGATATTTCCAAGAAACACCACGTTGCAAGATTGTCTGCATTGGCCATGATCTCAATAGAATGAACATGGAATTTCCTGATTTCAATTACAAGTTGATTGAAAAATTTGCCTGTCTGAAGAAAGTCAGTTGGATTTTCTTTTCAAATAAGGGTAGGTGACAAAATTTCCCTTAAGTGTAACTATAAGTTTTAATTATGTTTAGGTTTACATAGTAAAATAATTTACTTAATGTCAATTATTACTAAACTAAATACGCCTGTTATTACATCAACTAATTTTAGAATAATTTCAATATGTTTTTTGATAGTGTTACACAGAAAATGTTATGCTATCATAGAAGTCATAATTTTAAATTAGATACAAAAATAATAATTTTATTACTTAGTCGTATAAACTTAGTGATATTTTGGTATTTCCTATTCAAAGAATAAAACAATTTAATATCATCCAACCCAACTGCAATCCTTAAATTTTTCAACCATCAGCCGCTACTGATATTAATCGTATGAAAAACAATAAACGGTAATTATTTATTTGCTTAATGGGATATTACGTAACATAAGAAGTCAATGACACTACAGGTCTCTGAGATAAAACGTTTAATTATCTTTAAATTTTTCTCTTAATTTTTTATTAGTTAATAATATTATCGCACTCAACAAAATTAAATTCTTAATACCTTAAGGAAAACATTAAATTTCAGTAGACTACCTTGATACTGTACACATTAAACACGTCCATTAAGGCGTTTAAAATAATATGCCCAAATAAAATCCAGTAATTCTGCTTTTTAATTTCTCTCACTTTTATGTTTTACGCGGCTATTATAAACAATGAGATATTTCAAATGTGAACACAAAAAAGTAATTTTCAATCTAATCTATTCTTTGCGTGACGACTCATGCAGATAAATAATGCAGGCAGGGAACGAGATTTAATGGCGTGTTTGGCCAGCGAGGTTGTTTGTTTCTATCCTTTGAACTCTAACTATACATGGCAGATAAAACGATTAGTCCATTATCTAGACTGCTATAAATCATTATTTGAGAAAAAATTCAGATAACGTCAGTACCTCGTTAAATGTGTAAGTCAACATATGCAAACGTTAGCAACTCTTGTACTTTGTTGTTGATACTGTATTCTCTCCGTAATTATAGTAAACTGAACAAATCACCGTCTTCATCATCATCATCTGGAAGGATTAAACCAAGGATGGTTTGTTCCGATCTCAAACGTAGAAAGATTAGAGGTGGTCACTGCAGCGCTTCCTCGGACGTTCCACACCTCTCCGTCCCCTCGGCTTATAGTTCCATAGTTGTTTGGGCATGCGGCAGTCATCCATTCGGCAAAGATGTTGCCACCAACTTAGCCGATACTGGCCAATCCTGTCTACTATACTCACAATATTCAGTTCCTGCCGTATGTCTGTGTTCCTTCTATGATCATGGAGAATATACACCCAGCCACGTGCTCAGGAAATGCCATTTCAGCCGCTTGGATACGACTGGCCTGGCCTTTCGTTAAAGACCAATTTTCAGACCCATAATGAAGTGTGGAAAGGGCCATCACCTTGTAGAATTTTAAGCGTGATTCTTTACTTGCTGACTTAAGAGTTCGCCTGATGTAGTATATACATAGAGATTTATAATTGTAGTATATAAAATATATTATGTTAATAGTAGTGTTGTGTCGAGTTGTCTGGCCTATGTGTAGTCAAATTCGTATACGTTCACAGGGCTATTCACATAAGTTGGCAGATTTGAGATTTGTGCATATATTTGAACACAACACAACACTACAATTAACATCATAGAACTTATATAATACAATTAGAACTATCATTGCAATTAAACTACTTTGTTTCTTTCGTTGAAGACATTAATATGAGACAAAATAAATCTCGGCATGAAGTGAACTATAACTGCATTTTTGTTACGACCGGAACTCGATATCAACAAGAAACCATAATTAGTAAGGTCGTCAAATAATATTTTATATATATATATATATATATATATATATATATATATATATATAGGCAATGTATTTACAGAATAAGTGTAAATAAATAACATAATTGGAAACTTGTACAGCCATACTACTAGAATGAATAGTGGATCACGCCCCCAGTAATAATAATCTGCCCATGCATAGGCTTATATTTGAAATGTGCAAAATAACTAGTTGTTTGTGTAATTATTCCAAGGACTTAGAAAGGAACATTGAATATTTCCCAAACGTAACACATTTTAATTTGAGTATTTTAAACTGACCGTTGTCACTAAACCTTTTAATCAGATACTGATTACCATAAATCGAATTGAACCGGTTACCGCTGTTGGACGAAAGAAATACGCACACACACACACACACACACACACATACATAGATATTGAAATGTATAAAAATTGAATTATGATAAGGCGGTACAAGGATATTTAGTTAAATTTATTATATAATTATCTGACTAAGCTAGATTTCATTATATATCTACTTCCAAACTAAAACTAACAAATTAAAGTATATGATTTTACGAAATGTTCACAAATTATATGAGTTACATTCAGGTTAGAGTTTTCCATTAATTTTAGTAAGTATGGAATAATACAATAGTAAGTATACAATTGAATGTTCTTGAAAGAAAGCGTTTGAAATAATATTTCAAATATAATATTAAAATAATATTATTTCTTTACGTTCCTGTTGGTAGACATAGAGAGTCGCGGATTTCGCCGCATCATGGCGTGTTTCATTTTGTCTTCTATTTCTCTCTCAACGTTATTGAAGTTATCAAATGTCGGTTTCGCTCCCACTCTCGGCGTCACTGGTTAGCAACGATAGCAGAGCATGTTGTTTGATTTCGCTGGTTCCATTACTCCCACTGCAGCTGTTAAACTCGACACCTTCATGATCAGTGGCTAAATACTGTCTTTTCGAGGTCTGATTAGAATCGGCTGCCACTGAAATCTCAATACGACTAGTGACGTCGTAACACCAATCCAGTAATGATATTATTACTGTAGTTTTAGTGAAACACATAACCTTAGAGAGACGCATAATTATTCTGGAAGCCTTCCTCCGTAAACGCAGTTTTAACCCATCGACAGGGTGTAGACAATATACAACAACTTTCCCCCTTCACTCTCATTCGGAGGAACGTAGTTTTTAATTTTATGTCAAAACATATTATTTAAATAAAATGTTATAACAAAATCTTATTTTACTTTATTATATACTGCACAATTCATTTTAATTTATCACATTTTTATTGTGTTATTTTATTACAACTGGTGTGTGTGTGTGTATTTCGTTTATTATATTTTTGGAGACTTTACGTTAACTAAATTAATAATCGAATGTTTGAATGCGTTTAAATATTATTTACGTGTAAAAATCAAATTTAAGAGAATTGCTGAACTAACGTAATTGTGATTCAGAATACTTTAACAATTTAACTATACGTATTCTAACGCGATATTACATTTCATTATACACATTCAAGTTTCACAATTATATCTTCAATTAATTAACTACACAAAACTATCAGAAACGAAATAACATTCACGTAAACAATTATACTAAGCAATTAAACGTCATCTGCGTGTGTTACGTTTGTTGATGTGTAACGTGTAATTTTATAATTAAGCTTGCAATTAAATTTAGATGAGTGCGTGTATAAATTATGTTATTTAAAACAAGATAAACACTGTAAAATGCCATTCGAAAACTGAGACAAAATATTGTACTTTAAATTATCGTTGGCGCTACGTGACACTCATAGTTCTCAGTTGGTAGTTATTCAACATATTCTAAAATATATACACAGATATGAAATGTTAAAATTCGTATGAATCTCCTTCAAAATTAAGTTTCTCTTACTAATGTGACTGTTCTTAGTTAATGCAATCATTAATTTCTCTTTCGTCTTCAGCAACATTTATGTCAATCGTTTGCAGTGAAATACTGTACTGTGACAAGGATAGAAATAACGTGCACAACAATGGAGGCTCGTACATAAGTTTCATTAATTTATTGAACCGCCTAAATAATCTAAATATTTTTAATGTCTAAATAACGAGATTTGTGACAGTAATCCTGTTTACTGGCCAATAATCGATTTGCGTAAAAAGGGAATTGCTCCCTAGTAATGCTCGAGGTGCAAAGCAGCTCTCAGCACCTGCTAGACTACATAGAAAGCTGTAGAGGGCGAATATTTGCTTATTTTTCACTATATGCAAAATTTCATTAAAATGTCGCTAATATTCCGGCTTAGCGACAGAAACGAGTAGTTCCGACGAGGACCGAACCGCCCCGACCGGGAATGTTAACATATTCATACAACCATGATTATAATGCAAGCAACGATGTGGTTAATACGTTGCATAAGTTCAACATTATGTGCGGGACCATAAAGCGAACCCTGAAATCGCAAGTAAAGGAAGGCGCCTAAAATTCTACAAGGTGATGCCCCTTCCCACATTTCTTTGTGGGTCTGAGAATTGTACTTTCACAAAAGGCAGGTCAGTCAAATCCGGCTGAAATGAGCTTTCTCAGGCACGTGGCAGGGCATACTCTCCATGATCATAGGAGAAACACATATATAAGGCAGGAACTGTTATTCTGACAGGATTGCCCAGTACCAGCTGAATCGGTGGAAACATCTTTGCCGAATGAATGACTGCCGCATTCCCAAACAACTCTGGAACTATAAGCCGAGAGGACAGAGAGGTTTGGGACGTCCGAAGAAGCGCTGGTGTGACCAGCTGTAATATTTGCATATTTGAGACAGTAACAAACCATCCTTGGCTTAAACCTTAAAGATGATGTTGATGATGCTGACCACAAGATTTGTTCGTTTGCTTTCAGTTTTGTGTGAGATATCTGTATTTCATACATTTAGCAATAAAACTGTGTGCATCAAAGTCTTTTAATCAAATAAAATAGTGTCATGTTCTCAAAAGAGAAAGAATTTGCTTTTCCACTTGTAAATTTCAATGAAAGTGGTATTGATAAATTTCGTTCTAAAAACGAAAGAAAGGTGGATTTTTTGCACACACATTTAACAACTTCAATAATAAACAATGCAACACAAAGTAACCTATATGCTGCAACCTGCATACCAACTGGGCCGTGAACAATTTATCCACAAAACATGTGATTCCAAAATAAATTAGGTTTTTAACTACTCCACTAATTTAACTATATATTTTTTAAATAATTTACAAACACAACGTAATATTAATAATACCACTGCCATTTTTCCAAGTTGTGACCCACCCCATGTGTTATTTGGAATGAGGTAAATTGCTCTTATTTTACTAGAAACAGAAATTGAACCCCCAACACTCAGAACCATGAACCGCCACTGACGCACAAGCATTATCGGTTCACGTGAGATACGACAGGGAAACTACTCATAGGAAAGAAAAAAAAACCGGTTTCATTGAAACAAAATTAATATTGTCCTGGTGCTGCTACTTTGTAGTGAACCTTGAGTTCTGACACAGTACAGATACATGCTTACTGTAGTACACAGGAAACAGAAACTTATTTTCACCAGCTTTGTAGTGTAGAGGAAAAGCGAAGTAAGGATATTTGAACGAAACACGGGATTTATAATCACTATAAGATATCCAATTATTGGAATAAATAGAAATACTGATTATATATCGTCACGACTGTCTCACTGATGGTACAGTGGAAAACAAAATTACAGACACCAACCAAGTTACTAATCACTAGCTTCAATTAATCACAAAGAAATTTTATAATCAACTTGCACAATAATCCGAGCAAACGTTATCCATACGCAATAACATTGTCAACTAATAGAGCCCCTCACAATTGTAACACAATAACACATCGCCATAATACTTCTAACCTAACTTGAATGAATCACCACTTAAACTGAAACTGACTGCCGCTAAATGCTTATATTTATACCCCGCTGATATAACAGAATAATTTGTCACATTGGTTGACTTGTTAAAGAAGCGCCTATTAAAGAATCCACTAGAAACAGTGTCCTTGAACACAGCGCGCTAACCGCCACGGTCTGGAATAGCTTCGATTGTGGACGCATGATAAGTGTCACGTAATTGCCTTTAATCTCAAATTGGAAATATGTACGCACACGCACATTACAGCTGGACTCTGCTGGGAAAGCCGAGATACTTGTAGAACGTTCTGTATTAAGCAACAATATCATACAAGAATACATATTCTAAGCAACAATTATAAGCCGACAGGCGGAGGAGATGTCGAAAACAAAGTGGTGGAAACAATTAACATTAGGTCAATAAACTTATTTTGTGATATGTTTATCGACGTGTGCTAATTACATGGGGAAAAAGA